>WOXC01000721.1:0-677570 GCA_011680675.1 Gymnobelideus leadbeateri | reverse complement strand
AAACAAACAAACAAAAAAAGACTAGAAATATTTTTGTGTATTATAATAGGTCTTTTTCTTCTTTTTTAATCTTTCATAGTATAGGCCTAGTAGTTGTATTGCTGGTCAAAAGATCGTAATTTACTAATTTGAGGGGCGTAGTTCTAAATTACATTCCAGAATGGTTGGACCAATGTTATAGCTCTCCCAGCTGTAGAGTTTTGCTTGTTTTCCCACAGCCCTTTTGACATTTTTATCCCCTTTTTGTCAGCTTTGACAGTTTAATGGGTACAAGGTGGAACCTCAAATCTCTTCTGTTTTGTATTTCTCTATTAATAACTTAAATTTCTTCTTTGAAATCCTTTGACCATTTTCTCAAATGGGGAATGGTTTTTATTCTTAGAAATTTGAGTCAGTTCCCTATGTGTCTTGGTAGTAACACTTATTATAAGAGAAAACTGTTGCAAAATGGTTTTTCTAGTTAATTCTTCCCCCTTCTAATTTTAGCTTCATTAGATTTATTTGTATAAAATCTTTGTAACCAAATTTTCTGTAATTAGGTGTTAGTGTTATCTTCTAGGATCATCTCTAAACCTTGTTTGGTCATGAACTTTTTCCTTATACATCAATCCAAAAGGTAATTTCTTTTGTGATACCTAAGTCATATATCCATTTGGAGTTTATTTTGGTATACTGGGTTTTAAAGGACTTGTTTTTTGAGTCCCCCCTCCCCCAATTAGAGTGAATGTCTGTGGTAACTTTCTCTTTGGAACAGCAACCCTGAGGGTCTTCCTCTCACAGCTTGATTTCTTCTTTCTTTTTTTCTAATTAAAGAGGCCATCCCTTGACTCACTTCCTAAAGAGATCTATTCACTGAATGGGTGTTACCTCACTCTAAGTGAGGATGTGAGTAAAAGGGTCTCCCATTGCATTCTGGATCGTCTCCAGTCATTCAGATGAATATCTGGTCACTGGATCCTGATGGCTCTGGAGGAGAAAGTGAGGCTGGTGCCCTTGTATAGCCCTCCCTCAATAAATCAAAGTCAACTGCAGATCATGGCGTCATTTCCCTAATGTCATGGTCCTCTTCGAAAATGAAGAACAAACCCAACAACAACAACAACATAACTACAACAATCTTGGTATACATTGTGATGTGTTCATCTGAACCAGATTTTTGGAATACTGCTTTCCAATTTTTCTAACTGTTTTTACTTTAGTAATTTATTTGTTATTTCATTGAGTAATTTAATTTAGGTAGTATTGTCATTTTTTCTATGTTCACACAGCCTAACCAAGAGTAATTCATATTTCCCCAATTATTTCTATTTTTATTTCTGTAAACATTGTTTTGTAGTTGAATTCACATAATTCCTATATATGTCTTGGTAGGTAAACTCCAAAATAATTTTACAAACATTATAATTATTTTAAAAGGAATTTCTTTTTCTGTCACTTTGTGTTGGGTTTTATTGGTATTAGACAAAGATACTGATGACTTCTGTAGATTTATTTTAGAACCTACCAGTTAGCTGAAGTTATTGATTATTTTGATTAACCTGTAGTCGATTCTCTGGATTCTTTAAGTAAACCATTATGTCATCTGCAAAACAATATTAATTTTTTTTCTTTTTGTGATACTTATTCCTTAAGTTTCTTTTTCTTATGGCTATGGATTTCTGTCACTGTATCAAATAGTAGTGGATATGGACATCTTTGCTTTGCTTTGCATCTTACTGAAAAGGCTTTTCATTTATCTCTACTAAATATAATGCTGGCTCTTAGTTTTAAATAGATACCACTTGCCATATTAAGGAAAAGTCCATTTATTCCTGTTTTCAGTTTTTAACATGAGTATATTTTATCAAAAAATTTCAGCATCTATCGATATAGTCTCGATTTTTGTTCTTATTATTTATCGTGTTTACATTTTTCCTACTTTTGAACCAACTGTGTGTTCTTACTATTAATCCAATCTTGTCAGAGTTTATAATCCAATAGGCAGATAGGTATAGGAGCCCTGGGAATGGCAGCACCCCCTAAGCCACCATTTCTGATTCTAGTCCAGTCCTCTGGAGCAATTTCTACAGAGAAGGAGCAAGCTGTCCTTACTAGCAAGCTGCAAGGGGAGGACACTGTATGTGCCAGTCAATTCAAACCATGACCACTACCTTGACCAACTAACATAAAGAAAGGTTGAAAACAACCTAAGACCAGAACCCCATTACTCTGGGAGTAATGATGCTTTCAGCCTAACCTCAGTCGTCATCCTGAGAGACAACTTCTGCAAAGTTTCATCCTGGCAATTGCTCTTGCAGTTGCTACAGCCTCAGCTACTATGAATCCAAAAAAAGAAAGTTCTTGCCACCAAAATCCTTGGCATTGTCAAATATTCTGACATCAGGAATTGGTATCATTTTATAAATGGAAATGACATTAAAGAAGAGGCATTAACATCTGCTTTGTTGCTGTATCCTGCACAGCAGAGACTGTCTTATTTTTTCTGTTTTTATCTTCAGTGCATTGTACATAATAAGCACTTTAAAATGCTTTATTCTTTCATTCATAATCTTTTTGATATTTTGCTTTAGCCTCTTTGCTAATATTTTAGTTGAAATTTTATGTCTGTTCATTAGGGATATTGGTCTGTTACTTTTGTTTCTCTGTTTTCACTCTTCCTGGATTTGGCATATCAAAACCACATTTGTATCAAAGACAGAATTTGGTAGAATCCCTTCTTTTCCTATATTTATGTAATATTTTAATTAGGTGTGTTTTAAATGTTTGGTAGAATTTTGTAAAGTCATCTGATCCCATTGTGGAGAGGGGAATTCATTATGTTTTTTTCAGTTTCTTTTTCTGAGATTGAATTATTTACATTCTCTATAAATTCTTCAGCTAATTGAGTGATTTATACTTTTTATAAATGTTCATCTATTTCATTTGAATTTTAAGTTTTATTGGTATGTTGTTGGATAGAAGAGTTTCTAATAATTTTTTTATTTACTGGTACATTCTCTTTATCATTTTTGATACTAGTGATTCAGTTTTTCAATCAAATTAGTTATTTTTAAAAATAGTGCATAGTTTTATTTACTAATTTGATTGGATTTTTGTTTTCAGTTTTGTTAATCTCTTTTGATTTTATCCCATTTTTAAAATTTATTACCTCATGGTTGTGATAATATTTATTGAAATTATCATGTTGTTTCTATGATTTGTTTCCCACTAATTCTTAGGATTAAATTCTTTGGTCTTCAATTAATTTTTAATCTTATCTTCAATAGCCCTATATCCAATAAAATTTAAAATATATCCAATAGCCATATATCCAATAAAATTTCTATTTCAATGTGGTCAGTAAAGAATATGTTTACTTTATCTGCTTCTCTCCATTAATTTGTGAGGTTTTTTTTTTGTTTGTTTTGTTTTGTGGTTTTTTGTTTTTTTGTTTTTTGTTTTGTTTTGCTTTTTGGAGGGCAGTTGGGGTTAAGTAACTTGCCCAAGGTCACAGGGCTAGGTTTTTGTTTGTTTGTTTGTGTGTGTGTGTGTGTTGTGTCTGAGGCTGGATCCAAACTCAGGTCCTTCTGACTCCAGGGCCCGAGCCCTACTCACTGCGACACCTAGCTGCCCCAATTTGTGAGTTTTTTATGCCCTAAAATATGTGTTCATTTTTTATAAAGGTTCAGCAGTTCATAGCTGAAAATTATTAGTCACCCCTTTCTATTCCCATTTCATGATGATCAGAGAACTATCTTATATAACTATTGTAAAATTCTGTTTAGATCCTTAACTTCTTTCCTGTTTATTTGTTTTGGTGGTTTGCTATAGGTCCAAAAACAATATATTAAAGTCCTTCATTAGCATAATTTTACTTTATTTCTCCTTGTAGTTAATTTAAATTTTCCTTAAAATATTTAGGTCTTGTGCCATTCAGTACATACATGTTAATGATTAATTTCTGGTCTGTGATACCTTTCAAAATAATGCAGTTTCCAGGTTTAACTCTTAATTCAATTTTTGCTGTTGCCATGTATATCATGATTACTACTCTTGCTTTTTTGAGTTCAACTAAGCATGATAGATTTTATTTCCAACCCCTTATTTGAACCCTCTTTGAATCTCTGTATTTCAAATGTATTTGTTCTAAGCAACATAATACTAGAATTTGCTTTTAATTCATTCTGTTATCCTCTTCTATTTTATAGGTAAGTTCATCCTTCACTGTTAGGTTGGTTAATTGTATTTCCCTCCATCCTATTTAAGGACAGCTATCTGGCCTGGAGTCAGAAGGATATCCTAAATTCAAATCTAACCTTAGACACTTAAACTAGCTGTGTGTGATTAGCTGTATATATAAAATCACTTAACCCTGCTTGCCTCAGTTCCTCATCTGTGAAATGAGCTGGAGAAGGAAATGGAAAAAGCCTCTCTAGTATCTTTGCCATGAAAGCCCCAAATAGGGTCATGAAAAGTTAGCCACAACTGAATAACAGGAGTCATTCTATTTTCATATAATTTTTCTTCTCTTTACTCCCCACCCCTGATATAAAAAGAAGAGGATGGTGAGGAAGAAGACATGTACTGAGCGCCAACACCCTAGTTTTGCAGTCTACTTCTGTCTCCCTGCCTTTCTTCTCTTCCCTTTGTCCAGGTTGAATTATAGATTTTTACTCTTTCTTTCCTTTTAAATCTTACTTTACAATCCACTTTATAATCCATCCTTGGAGTTAGAGTTTATTTTGCTTATGAGTAATCTCTCACTGAATCTCCCTTTCTTTTTATTCCTTTCTCTTATCTTATTTCTTCTATTTTTTTCAGTATTTTGACTTTGTCTTGCTATTTTTTGTCTCATTGAGTTATTGACTTTCATTTGATCCATTTGAGTTTTCAATTAGTTCGTCACTTGGGTAGGGCTTTATGTTTCTTGTTCTAAGATATTATTTCTGCTTTTGAGTCTTTCCTCTATAGCTCTCATTTCTCTTGAGTCAACATATTTCTCCATCTGTTATGCCAGTGTGATAGTCACAGCACCCACAGCGGCTATGAATATGCCGGTATAGATGTGAATCACAAAATGTAACAGACTCTCCACATGGAAGACAGAACCAAAACATTTATTCAAACACCAGAGAGCCAAATCCATCATAGCAACCAAGAAGTTGGTATACATAACCAGTGCAGCAAGCACTGACATTCCCACATCTCCCCTCTGTCAGGCCTTCAAAACAAAATAGGCTCCCTTAAGCAAAAATGCCCCTTTCTCAAGCATACTAGCTGCTCTACCTCCATGCTTTTTGCTCCCAGCTATGCTAGTACTCTATCTCTCTGCTCCTTCCTGCACTACTATTCCTATTCTACCCTTTCAATAAGCTCCTCCCACTGTAGACTCCATGTGATTACATTTAGCCTATTAAGGGGCGAGGAAGATCTTCAGATTCCCATTACCCCATCAAATTTTGTCAAGTGTGTATTTGTGTATGTATATGTACATGTGCACATGTTTTACCTCTCTTTGACTAATGAAGATCAAAATGATGTTTAAGTGTTGCCTTCTCTCTCAATCCTTTTCTTAATTGTACAGTCTTCTACTTATGCATCCTGATTATGTGAGAGCAAGTTCCCTAACAAACTCATTCCTCCCTAATATGTTATCTTTTTTCCTTCCTTTTTTCTTTTAAGATCAACAAAGTATAACAACCACTCCTTGGCCCATATATTTAAGTTCTTCTATGATCCCCGATAACTTCAAGATGCTCTATTAGAATGTAAACACTTTATTCTTCTATAGTTCCTTCTGATTGCTCACTCATTTACCTTTTAAAATTTCTTTTGAATTCTGAATTTCAGTTTCAGGATTTCTGCTCTGCTTTGGTTTTTTTCATCAGGAATGCTTGAGTATTTTATTTAATTAAAAAAGCCAAGTTTTTCCTTCTAGGATTTTATTCAACTTTGCTGGGCAAAAGGTTATTCTTGGTTGTAAGCCAGTTATCTTTTGCCTTCTGGAATATCATATTCAAAGCTTTCTGCTTCTTTATAGTCATAGCCTCTAAATCCTATGTGTGATACTGATGGTGGCACTTCTATACTTGAATTCTTTATTCCAAACTGCTCTCAGTATTTTGTTTTAACCTGGAAACTTTGGGTCATGACTGTTTTAATCCTGGGAGATTTTTTCTTTTGTTTTGTTTTTTTATTTTCTTTTTTTTCCCCCAGAAGATGACTGTTGTATTCTTTCTAATTCATTTTGCTGTCTCATTCTAAGAAATCTGGGCAAATTTCTTTAATTACTCTCCCTAATTGATGACCAAGCCTTCTCTTTGTTTTTAATTCTTTGCTGTAATAAAAAGAGCTGCTATACATATTTTTTATCATATGAGCTCCTTTCTTCTTTCTTTTACCCCTTTGTGGTATAGGCCTAATTGCAGTATCATGTGGTCAAAGATCTACTCAGTTTAGTCACTTTAGGGGCATAGTTATGGCTTTTTTTTTTCCAAAATGACTGAACCAATTCCATAGCTTCATTCAGAGTATAGTAATGTACCTTTTTTCCCCAAAGGCTCTCCAGAACATATAATTGTCATTTTCCTTTTTTCTTAATTTTGCCAATCTTATGGATATACTCTAAGAAGAAACTCTAAAAAGGAAGCAACAGAAAAGCATGATGCACAAATTTATTAAAGAAATACATTTATTCATTGCCTACTATGTGTAGAGAGAAGTTTTTCTAGGCCATGTACAACATACAACATTAGACAAGACACATTCTCTGCCTTCATAGGTTTTACTGCCTAGTAAAAAATAAAATCATAATAGCATTGCACAAAAAACTATATTACAAAATAGAATATAATGTTTGCATAGAGAGATATAATAAGATACACACTTATTAAGTGTCTGCTATGTGCCAGGCACTGTGCTAAGTGCATAAGAAAAAGACAGCCCCGGCCCTCACAAAGCTTATATAATCTAATGAGGGGAAAGTAGTACACAAATGGAAGCTGGAAATCTTGGAGAGGTATAGAGTGCCAGAAGATCTGGGGCATGAAAATGGTGGTGGAGTGGCAACCAAGGAGAGCACCTGGTGGCAAATAAGGTATATGGTTGGGATTTTGAGCTTTTTAGAAAGGAAGGCTATAGGAAGAACCTTTTGATCCAACCTGCAGCCCTGCCAACGAGATAGAGGCTATTGAGGGTACTGATGAAGTGTCAATAACAAAGCTGAAGCAGTCTCCATGATGTTGAGTTTCCTAGTGATGAAGCTTATCCCAGGTGGGGCATGATAAAGATGATAATGGAGTTGAAACCAAGCAGAGCAGCTGGTAGCTAATGAAAGTACAAATCAGGTGCTCTGAGAATACAAAGGAGGGAGAGATCATTTGAGACTGGAGATCAAAGAAAGCTTCATAGAGCATTTGAGCATAGCCTCGAAGGATGAGTAGAATTTTAATAGGTGTGGAGAATGGCACTGTATGTAAAAAGGGAATGTATGTTCATAGGGAAAAGAGTGAAAGTGAAGAAACTGATTAGAGGTCTGCCACCTGTAATAGCATTATGCTGAGTCAGTAGATGTGAGTTCCATCAATCTCCAGTTCCATCATGGCATTAATAAGAATTTACATTCTTTAATAATTTATTGTATATTATTCAAAATTCATTTTATGGACTATCATTAAATTCTCTGGTTGGGTTCTTTCCATTGAGATGTGTGTGTGTGTGTGTGTGTGTGTGTGTGTGTGTGTGTGTATATACACACATACAAACATACATACATTTATAGCTATTTACTTCACTTGGAAAATGGAGAGGATAATTTGTTAAGGAAGACTGATAAAAATGTACATGAAATTTTAAGTATTAGCTCTATCCTCCACTCACAAGTTATTTTAATAGTATGTCATTTTAGGAAGGAGAAGAAATCACAAAACACTACCTTTTTAAAGCCATGGCACAAAAATACTTCCCATTTTCCTCATACTTTTCCAGAGGGTTAAAGGACACACTGTTTTAAGTATGTGAGCTTGTTAAAGCAGTTGCTTTAGCTATTCATCTATAAATAATGGCTTAAATAACTTCATCTTATTGCTTACTTGCCTCAAAAAGCCAATCAAATACAGAATAGTTATCATTAACCTTTCTAAAAATAGATCAACACTAAAGCTATTTGTTTGTCTTGTATTATGTAAATCTACATACTAATTACATATTCATCAAAAATAAGGGAATTCCATATTCCTTGGGGAAAGACTAAGCTTAAAAAGGGGGATTTATGTCACATGGCCCCTTCAGTAAAGAATTTAATAGTCATTCCAAGCTCTATATAAATATTAGCTGTGATATTTTGTAAATGGTTAAAAAAATTTAAATAGACTCATACTCATGGCATGGAGTGCCTTATCATGGCATGGAGATGATCCAATAGAGATGTTATAGAAAGAGCCAGATCCAGGAGAGTTAAGCATTTAGCCTGTTCCAAAATTATACATATTAAGACTGGTCTTGGGGTTGTGATTTTACTTGCTTAGAAAAAATAATCTTTAGTTAATTTTAAAGCCGCATACTAAAATATAAAGAGCACCAGACATGGATGAGATCAATCCCCAGTTCCATCATTTGTTTGACCTTGAGTCACTTAACTTCTCTGTGGCTGTTTCCTTATTTATAGCATAAGGGTAATATTACCTACTATGCCTCTCTCACAAAATTGTTGTGAGAATCAAATGAAATTATATAAGAAAAGCATTTTGTAACCATCAAATATGATATAAATATTGTTTGAAAACTGCTCTGTTATATTCAGTCAGGTTGTAACCCCTCCTCTAGTTAAGGATTTCATTTCCATTTTGTAGCCTGCTCTTCACTAATCCCCTGCAATTTCTTGCAAAAAATGAAAATCTCCTTAAATCTTAAGAAGTTGTAAATCTGGCAAGAAGATGTAGAGAATCATCAAGGACCAACTTGCAAAGTATCAGTATAACCTCTGCTGGTGAAAGGCCATGGGGAAGTAACATTACAGAAGCAAATAAGTGATACCCCTCCCTATGGGAGTCACTGACATCTTTAAAATTCTAGGACAGGTAATTCCCATCTGAAAGAAATGAAAAGCAGTTAGATCAGGAATCACAGTTAGTTTAAAAACGGGAAGTAAAAAAGCTGAAAAATGTCCTGGAATAGGCAAAGGAAGGTATGAGACAGAAGCTAAAAAGAAATCCTGGGGAAGCTCTATAGGTGAAAGAGGTTTAGGGAAACACAAATTCATAGTAGTATTGTTACTGGTATCTAAGTGTCATATTATTTTGATCCTTCTTCTGCTTTGTGAATTCTTTCAAATTAAGGATTAATCAAAATAAATTATGTTAATAAAGAGGGTTTTTTTTAAAGAAATTATTTTAATAGATCCTGGGCTATACCTTTTTTTTTTATGTAATCATCCACACCTTAGGAAAACCCAACTGGTGTTTTTATACACTCATGAACGTGAAGGCAAATAAATATTTAATACATAGTCATAATTCTCAGGAAAAACTGTCTGATATGTCCTACATACACCTGCAAAATTCTCCATTATTTGCAAAACTTTACATTGTCTGTAATTGTATGTCTTAAACGCATGCTATTTATAATACCTTTCATTTTTTTAAAAAATTGCTTAATGGAGGGTGGAGTAGAAACAGCACTTCCACGGAGCTCCAGCCCACACCCCTAAAAATTACGTAAAAGGGGGACTCTGAAAGACCTCTGCAGCTCCAGAACCCACAAAATGACACAGAGAAGCTAACCTCTCACTGAGAACAGCCTGGCAGCTGGTCAGGGAATGGCCAGCACAGCACTCTGGAAGCCAAGCCCAGGACTACATGAGTCTGAGGTTTTAGCCCCAGCGCTGCCCAACCAGCAGCCGGCTGAAGGGACCCCAGAACACCAGCAGCTGTGGCATTTCCAGAATTATCAACACATAGATGCCTAGCACAAAGTGAGAGGTCAGTGCCCTATGGACTTTGGGACTGGTGGGGAGAATGCGTCAGCTTCTTCCCCTGGAGGCGAGAAGCCAGTGAGGAGCTGGCACAGCTTGTGCCACCTTGCCACTTTGCACCTTCAGCTCTTGGCCTACGAACTATAGGGGGATCCGGCAAATAGTCTGGGGGGTAATCGCTCCTGCTTTGCCCTTCTTGGATCTGGATTGCAGTCTGGGGTGGAGGTCTTGGGGTGTATGACCAGCTTGCCAGAGTGTGTGGAGGCTTCAGAGAGGCCACCCAACTAATGCCTCAGGCAGTTGAGAAAACCCCAGCGTTTGGGACGGAAGCTCCCCTGGCTGGTGGCAAAGTCCTACTGTGGCAACAAGCCCAAAAGTCAAGTAATTGAATGGCCACATGCCTAGGCAAAGGAAACAAAATAAACAGAAAAAATCAACATTAGACTCCTATTTTGGGGGCAAAGAGGATCAAAGCATGGAACAGGAGGAGGACTGTGAGGTCAGAAATCCTGCACCAAAAGCCCCAAATGAAAATACAACCTGGTTACAGGCCATAGAGGACCTTAAGAAGCAGATAAGAGAAGTGGGGGGGAAATTGGGAAGAGAAATGAAAAAGATGCAAGAAAAGTATGAAGTGAGAGTCAACAGCCTGACTGAGGAAAATAACACCTTAAAAAAATAGACTAACTCAAATGGCAAAAGAGGCTCAAAAAGGCAGTGAGGAGAAGAATGCCTTAAAAAGCCAAATTTGCCAGATGGAAAAAGAATCTCAAAAGCTCACTGAGGAGAATCCTTCCTTTAGAATTAGACTGGAGTAAATGGAAGCTAGTGACTTTATGAGAAATCAAGATGCTGTTAACCAGATCCAAACAAATGAAACAATAGAAGGCAATGTGAAATATCTCATGGGAAAAACCACTGACCTGCAAAACAGATCCAGGAGAGACAATCTAAAAATTATTGCACTAACTGAAAGCCATGATCAAAGAAAGAATCTAGAAACCGTCCTTCAAGAAATTCTCAAGGAAAATTGCCCTGGGGGTGGCTAGATGGCGCTGGCCCTGGAGTCAGGAGGACCTGGGTTTGGATCCGGCCTCAGACACTTAACGCACACAAAAACAAAAAAAAAAAACCTAGCCGTGTGACCTTGGGCAAGTCACTTAACCCCAATTGCCCTCCAAAAAGCAAAAAAAAATTGCCCTGATGTTTTAGAACCAAAGGGCAAAATAGAGGTTGAAAGAATCCACTGATCACCTCCTGAAAAAGATCCCCCCCAAAAAACTCCTAGGAATATTGTTGCCAGGTTCCAGAATTCCCAGATCAAGGAGAGAATATTCCAAGCAGCCAGGAAGAAACAATTTCAGTACTGTGGAAACACAGTCAGGCTAACACAGGATCTGGCAGCTTCTACCCTGTGGAATAGAAGGGCACGGAATATGATATTTTGCAGGTCAAAGAACCTGGGATTAAAACCAAGAATCACCTACCCAGCAAAAATGAGTATCATGTTTCAGGGGAAAATATGGTCATTCAGTGGAATAGAGGACTTTCAAGCATTCTTGAGGAAAAAACCAGAGTTGAATAGAAAATTTGACCTTCAGATACAAGAAGCAAGAGATGCTTGAGAAGGTAAACAGGGAAAAGAAATCACTATGAACTTATCAAAGTTGAACTATTTACATTCCTATAGAGAAAAAAACAATAACGGTACCTGATGAAACTTTTCTCAGTATGAAAATAGTTGAAGGAGGGTATATGAGCATATGAATACATATGTGAATGTGTATATATGTTTTCAGGTATACATAAATAGAGGGCACAGGTCGAATTTAATAGGAACGGATGATACTTAAAAAGTGAGGTTAAGAGGTGAGAGAGGAATGTGGTGAGGGGGAATGGGGAGAGACAATGGGGATGAACTGTCTCATGTAGAGGAGGTGGGGGAAGGTGATTGCAGGGGAGGAGAGGAACAGGAAGGCAAAAAGGCAAAACCTTATTCTCATTGAATTTGGACCAGGGAGAGAATGACATGCATACTAAATAGGGTGTCTCACCCTACAGGAGTGTGGGGGAGAGGAATAGGGGAGGTGGTGGAGGGAAGGGCAGGCTTCGGGGGAGGGAAGTTAGAAGCACCCCCTTTTGAAAAGGGACAGGATCAAGGTGGGGAGTGGACCAGGTGGGAGGTGGGATGGGAGGGAAGGAGATGTAGTCAGTCTTTTACAATATATCTACTATGGTAATGTTTTTCATAGCTACACATGTACAGCATATACTGAGTTGCTTATCTTCCTATTAAAATCAATTTTTAAAAAAAATATATAAATACTATGATTAATACTATTTTGCATATAGTTGGGAGATAAGATGCGCAGGCAATGGGGTGCAGGGATTCACATTGCTGTACTGGAAAAGTCGAAGGGGGTATGGGAGAAGAGATGGGAGAGAGCAGATTGGATGAGGGGATATCCTGTGGTACTGTTATTCTGGGGTGGTGGGTAGGGGAAAAATGGGGAAAAAATTGTAACTCAAAATCTGACAGAAATGAATGATGTAAACCAGAAGTTAATAAAGCATTTGAAAAAAATTGCTTAATGTCTGATTGTGCATTGCCATATTTATTTATTAGTTCATATACAACTATGCCTTATCCGTAATCAGTGGGGTGTCTTTTTATTCTTTTCTTTTCAAAAAGTTATTTGTACTTTTTGTTTTTACATCACATTTATATACATGTATACACATATCTCTGCTTGTGTGTGTATGCGTGTATTCTATTCCCTCACCCCTAGCCAGTGAGCCTTAGGAAAGAAAAAAAAAAACAAAACAGTTTTCCCACACCAAACAAAATATTGACCATGACTGAATGTATGTACTGTGTTTCAAACCAAGGGAAGAAGGTTCATTTTCTCAACTCTTCTCTAGGGAGGCCCAGTATAACTGTGTGTGTGTGTGTGTGTGTGTGTGTGTGTGTGTTTGTATATAGGTATATGTGTATATGTGTGTGCACATATGTATGTGCGTATATAGGCATGTGTGTGTTTCTATCTTCCCTTCGTCAGTATAATTATACGGTATTCAGTTTTGTTCTATTGTTCTTTCTGTTTACATTATTGTGGTCACTGTGTATGCTTTTTCATGGGCCTACTAACTTAAATCTGCATCAGTTTATACAAGCCTGCCACATTTCCCTGAATTCTTCATATTTGTCATTTGTAATGCTGCAGTATTCCATTACATTTCATCATGTAGCATGTCTTCTTGACTGAACTTTTAAAATAGAAAAGTTACAAATTCAGTAACACATACCTTATCCAAAGGACTTTTTAAAGGATTTTTGATGATGTTTGTGTCCTGTTAAGTTGAAAAAGTTCCCCAAAGGACATGAAATACACGTTTAATACCACCTTGAAGTTCCCCAGATATGACCATGTAAACTAATTTAATGATATTCTTTGATGACATTGGTGATGGGAAATTAGTTTATTCATGTACCATCTGACACATTCAGGTTGAAGATAGTGGACAGTGGCACTATGGAACTTTTTTATAACAAATAAAGATCCCAAATATCATCATAATAAACAATTCTTTCTTCTTTTTTTCCTGCATTCTTACCGAGTTCTCTTTCTTATAGTTCAGTTGTTTCAGTTGTGTCTGACTCTTCGTGACCCCATTTTCTTGGCAAAGATACTAGAGTGTTTTGCCATTTCCTTCTCTAACCTATTTTATAGATGAGGAAACTGAAGCAAACATCTCTCTTTTATGTGCTTCTGTCCTCATTCTGGTGGATCTTAACCTTTGACTCTCTGCTCTTGTTTTCACTTGGATATCAGTATATTTCTTTGAATATTCTTCAAGGGGTTTTTTTGTTTGTTTTGCTTTTTGGCAGGGAAATTGGGGTTAAATGACTTGCCCAAAGTCACAGGGCTAATAACTGTTAAGTGTCTGAGGTCAGATTTGAACTTAGATCCTCCTGACTGCAGGGCCGGTGCTCTATTCACTGCATCATCTAGCTGCCCCATATTTCTTTGAATATATATGATGATTGTTAACTTTTATTTCTTCCAGGATATCTTCATATATCTTCCTTATTTCTCTAATGTTTTTCTTCAGAATTGGGGGGAAAATCATACTTTTCCTGAGAAATGATGGAAAGGAATTTCTATATGGAACCACTAGTGACTTGGAATCTCTGTATCATTTTAAGTCCCAGCGCTGCTGTTCACTTCCTTCCTTGGACACACTAGAGAAGGAAATGGCAAACCACTCTAGTATCTTTGCCAAGAAAACCCCATAAATGAAAGTCATGTAGATTCTGACGCAGCTGAATAACTCAACAACTCTATAGCTGAACAGAGGTCAGTACAGTGGAGCAATTACCTTCTGACTGACTATGTGTTCTACTCTGAGATTCTTTGCTTCTATGAAATTAGCTTTTACAACACAATTCATTTGGAAATTGGGGAAAGCCAATACTGACTCTTCATTATATAAGTATAATACTTCTATACTTAAGGAGATCTGTAATCTAATTAATTTTGTTATTTCCTCCAGTATTATAGATCACAATATACCCCCCACCCATGTTTATGAAGTTCTTTTCCTTGTCCTCCCAAAAATCCTCCAGAAAGGGTCAACCCAACATAGAAAGCATCTTCCTTTAGATTTTTTTGACTTTTGTAGCTGCTAATGAAAAAATCAAGTTGTTCACCAATTTTTCCTTGCTTTTATCACATGACAAGCCCATTTTCTTTCACATTCATCAGGTTTTTTTATGACATCCTTTGGCAATTCTTGGCCAACCCAACATATAGAACAACTTCCTTTAGAGTCAATTTTTGTTTGGTTGGCTTTTTGATGTGGTATGGATACCATGGAGAATTTCTTTTACATTCATATATTTTTAGGATGATGTCCTTTGGCAGTTCAGGGCTAGTACTGTATTATAGCCTGCTCATACCTGCTGTGTGCCTCATTATTGTCCTTTAAGTGACCTTTGACTGTACTTCTTCAGAGACTCTGGTATTCCATAACTTATAGTGGTATAGCATTCCCCTAATATTATTGTTGTTTAAAGCATAGCTTGTTTTTTTTTTCTTTAAACACGAGAAGCTTTGGATCATTAAAAGTACTGTGTAATTTCCCAAAAGCAATCCAACAATACCCCTAACCCTGGAAACTTCTATTCAAATCTGGACCCAGATTGTTGTCTTTTTGCAGAGTCTGCCCAGCAAATAAGTATCGATGGAACTCTATGGGTTGGCAATCATATTCTGTACTATAGATATTCTTTACTCATTAGATTTTTCCAGTATGGGTAGTTAGTCTAACTCTCTTTTAATGATTGCATGTCTAGTTTAAGAAACCCTACATCGTTCTAAGTGCTCGATGCAGTTAGTATAATGTCAAGCATGTTTGGGGGTGGGGATCTCGTCATTTATAGGGAATTCCTCTTCCATTTTGACTCTCTACTGGACTCCTTTTATGCCTTTCTTGGTTATGTTGATTAGAAAGTAATCAAACTAAGTTGTCTTTATCCTGACATCTTATACTAAATTTTGCCTAGTATTTAATATTTGATTTTAATTTTTAATAACTACAGGTATTAGTAATAACTATAGGATTTTAATAGCTACAAGTATATTGTGGTAACTGAACTGGCACTGTTTTCATACAACTTCAACAATTCTGTCCATAGAAAATAAAGGTTATTTGAACACAAACATATTTTTTACAAAAATCTCTACTCTACTTATTGGAGACATTTGTCCATATTTCATCCCAGAATATTTTACAATTTATTCAACAAATATTTGTTTATCACCTATCCTGTGCAGACTATACATGTGTATATGCAACATTTAATGAAGCAACTTGGAACAGTGGATAGGGCATTGGATCTGGAGTCAAGACCTGGGTTCAAATCCTTTCTGTGCTACTAGTTATCTATAAGACTTTGGGCAACTCACCTCACTTCCCTGGCTTTCTTTTTCTGTTTAAAAAAAGAGAGAAAGTTGGACTAAATAATCTCTAAGATCTCTTTAATTCTATTACATTATGAAGTAAAAGTGATAGCTACATATTTTAAATGGAAAATTATAATATATGATCAATGTTTTGGTGTTTAAGGAACAAATTGGCCCCAGAATTGATCAAAGTTATAAATGAGATCTGATGAGAGAATGTACATTGGGATTATCATCTATCTATTCCTATAAACTGTGTCTCTCTTAAAGCAGCCCAAGATTACATTAAACTTTTTGGCTATCACTTTACACTACTCATTCATATAATCCACTAAAATCTCTAGGTGCTTTTTAGAACAATTGCTGTCTCACCATGCCTCCCCTATTTTGTGCTTAAAAATAACACAAAACACTAAGTGTAAAACTTTACATTCCTCCTTATTGAATTTCATCTTACTAGATTCAGCCCAGTGCTTGTCTTTCTTCTGAACCAGTTTGTTTATTTTAAAGATGGCAGTAATCATGTCTGCCCTAATGTCCCTTGTGAAGATGAAATGAGATAATGGGCGTGAAAGAATTTTATAAACCATAAAGTACTGTTTAACAGAGAGTATTGTTATTTCAGGGGTGAGGAATAGTATGAGTAGAGGCTTAGAGACAAAAAGAAATGCTATATGTGAGGGAAATGAAGGTACAAACCACCTGGGGAAAAAATGAGAAGATGAAGTTGAAAGGAGCAAATAGAAGTTCTATATTCCAGACCAAAAAAAAAAGTTTAGATTTAATATCATGGGCAATATTAAGACGTTGCAGATTGAAATGAATGAACCAGTTCATGCATTCTCATTTACTACAACAATTCTTCATTTGAACAAGACAGACTGAGCTTCTGATGTGAAACAGAAATCCACTTAAGCTCTGTTCTGTCAAGGCTTTTTTTCATACATTTAGCCTATTCCCTTTCTTTCATCTTTCTTGCAGGATGAAAACACAAATGTCTCATTATAGCCATTCAGAGAATTCTTGTTGTCTTTTGTTCAAAGTTAACTCTCCAATTGAACTATAAGTTTGAAGAAAATGAAACAATGGAGAATTATTAGGGACCTGCCTGCCAGTTCAGGTTTTCCATTGGTTTTAGACAAGTTCACATTTTGCAAAACTTATTCATTTTCCTTTCATTTCCCTGCCATAACAAAGTAAAGAAATTAAATCTATCAAAAATCAATCAGGAAATATTTGAGTGCCTACTATATGAAAAGCACTGATATACACTTTTTTAAACAAATGCTTTATTAACTTCTGTTTTACATCATTCATTTCCACCAGATTTTGAGTTACAATCATTTCCCCACCCCCCGTTATTTCCCCTACCCAACCTCCCAGAATAGCAGTCCCACAAGATATCGCTTCCTCCAATCTGCTCTCTCCCATACCTTCTCCCATACCCCCTTTTTTCCATTAGAGGAAGGTGAATCTTTGTGTCCCAATGCCTGCACATCTTATCTCCCAATTATAAGCAAAAGAGTATTAATAATAGTATTTATATATATTTGAAACATTTAATGTTAAGACTCGAATTTCAGATCCATTTCCTTCCTCCCTTGTCACCCATTCCCTCTGGGGAGATAAGTAATTCAGTATATGTTGTACATGTCTAGCCATGCAAAACATTATCATAGTAGATATATTGTACAAGGCTGCTTATAATTCCCTCCCACTCATCCCACCCCCCACCTGGTCCATTCCCTACATGATCCTGTCCCTCTTCTATAGTGGGTTCTTCCAACCTCCCCTCCCCCCAAGGATGCCCTCCCATCCATCATCCCTCCTCTCATCCCCCTTCCCCCTATCCTGCTGCAGGTTGAGATATCCCATTTAGTATGTATGTCATTTTCTCCCTGAACCAAATTCAATGTGAATGTGGTTTTGCCTTTTTAGCCTTCCTTATTCTCCCCCTCCTTTGCAACCACTTCCCCTTGCTTCTTCTACATGGGGTAGTTTCTCCCCATCTCCTCTTGCCACTTTCCTCTCTCACCTCATACTTTCATCCCTTGAGTATTCTCCCTTCCCAACAAATTCAGCCTATGCCCTCTATCCATATATAACTGTAACCATATACACACACATTCACATATGTATTCATATGACCACACACCCTTCCATTATTTTCATAGTGAGAAAGATATCATCAGTTACAGTTATTGCTTTTCCATATAGGAATGTAAATAGTTCTACTATGATAAGTTCCTTTTGATTTCTTTTCCCTGATAACCTTCTCAGGCATCTCTTCCTTCTTGTGTCTGGATGTCAAATTTTCTATTCAATTCTGGTTTTTCCTCAAGAATGCTTGAAAGTCCTCTATTCCACTGAATAACCATATTTTCCCCTGAAACAAAATACTCAGTTTTGCTGGGTAGGTGACCCTTGGGTTCATTCCCAGTTCTTTTGCCCTCTGGAATATCATATTCCATGCCCTTCTATCCCTCAGTGTAGAAGCTGCCAGGTCCTGGGCTATTTTGATTGTGTTTCCACAATATTGAAATTGTTTCTTCCTGGCTGCTTGGAATATTTTCTCCTTGATCTGGGGATTCTGGAACCTGGCTATAATATTCCTGGGAGTTTTCTTTTTGGGATCTTTTTCAGGAGGTGATCTGTGGATTCTTTCAACCTCTGTTTTGCCCTTTGGATCTAAAACATCAGGGCAGTTTTCCTTGAGAATTTCTTGAAGGGTGATTTCTAGGTTCTTTCCTTGATCATGGCTTTCAGGTAGTCCAATAATTTTTAAATTGTCTCTCCTGGATCTATTCTCCAGGTCAGTGGTTTTTGCCATGAGATATTTCACATTGCCTTCTAATCTTTCATTTGTTTGGATCTGCTTAACAGCATCTTGATTTCTCATAAAGTCATTAGCTTCCATTTGCTCCAGTCTAACTCTGAAGGAATGAATCTCCTCAGTGAACTTTTGAGATTCTTTTTCCATCTGGCAAATTCGACTTGTTAAGGCATTCTTCTCCTCATTGCCCTTTTGGGCCTCCTTTGCCATTTGAGTTAGTCTATTTTTTAGGTGTTGTTTTCCTCAGTCAGGCTGTTGACCCTCATTTCATACTTTTCCTGCATCCTTCTCATTTCTCTTTCCAATTTTCCTCCACTTCTCTTATTTGATTTTTAAAGTCCTTCTTAAAGTCCTCTATGGCCTGCAACCCGCTCATGTTTTCCCCTGGGGCTTTTGGAGCAGGACTTCTGACCTCACAGTCCTTTTCCTGCTCTATGCTCCCAAAATAGGAGTCTAGGGTTGCATTTTTCTGTTTCCTTTGCCTTGGCATGTTGCCGCTTAATTACTTGACTTTTGGGCTTGTTGCCACAGTATGGCTTTAAGGCCAGATAGAGGAATTTTCGTCCCGAATGTGTGGGGGGCAAGTTCTGTTTCTGGCAAGCTGTAAACCCACCCACGACTTCCACCCTAGATCACAATACAGATCCAGGGAGGTTAAAGCAGGAGCGATTACCCCCCAAGACTGATCGCTGGATCTCCCTACAGTTCGCAGGCCAGGAGCCAGAGTTGCCTCTGAAAACTACAAAATGGCGTGTCTCCTCAGCAGCTTCTAGCCCCCAGGGGAGGGAGCCGACGCATTCCCCAAATACTGGTCCCAAAATCCATAGGACACTAACCTCTTACTTTGTCCTAGGCATGTCTATGTTGATAATTCTGGAATCACCACAGCTGCTGATGTTCTGGGGTTCTTCCAGCCGGCTGCTGGCCCTGTCGCCCTGGGGCTAAAACCTCGGCTTGTGGGGACCTGGCCTTCGCTTGGCTCGGCTCCCTGCGCTCTGCGCCCTGCATGCTGCTGGCTCCCAGAGCGCTGCTCTGGTCCTTTTTGTAGGGCTGCTGGGCTGTCCTCAGTGGGAGGTTAGCTTCTCTGTGTTGTTCTGTGGGTGCTGGGGATCCAGAAGTTGTTCAGAGTCCCCTTTTACATAGTTTGGGGGGAATCTGGGAGCAGAGTAGCTTGCATGAGCTGTTTCTACTCCACCATCTTGGCTCCGCCCCCCTGATATACACTTTCAACAGTAATTACAAGGTTAGGCAGCCAGTAACCAATTTCATTATTCATATTATGTTTCTTAAAGAAAAATATTAAACTAGTAAAACTTAGGCTTTACCTTCCTGAAAGCCTCTTTTCATGTCACTGGAGAATTGAAAGATAGTTTGTCTATCATTCGTCTTCAAAATTTACCCCAGAACCCATGATTTTATCAAAGACTTAATGTGCAATAATTGTTATTAATATTAATGTTCCCTTGTTCTTGTAGTATCAGGCATTGTATAGCATATATAAAAAGACATAGTTCATGAGATCTTAGATTTAAAACTAGAAGAGATTTTAGCAGTCATCTAGCCTAAACCCCTTTATTTTACAGAAGAAGAAACAGAGGCCCAGGAAATTACCTAGGTAAGTAGTGACAAAGTTGGAGTTTGAACGTGAATCTTTTCCTTCTAAATTCATTCTTCTTTCCACCTTACCGTGATGCTTCCACAACTACAAAAAAGATTTGATTGTATCTCTTGGACACAGCAAATGAACATTAATATCTTTTCATGGCTTTTACAGTTTTTTTTTTTCTTTTATGATATAGCAGAATGTTTCACCGATCCTGTTAGTTTAAGGAAGGTAGTCCCATCTCATTTTTGCTTAATTATAAATTGCAATCTCAGAGGACTATAAGCAAATGGAATCACATAGAAACTATTCCGTGGGAAGTTGTTTCATACGTAGGTAATAGGAATAGGTTTGTAGTTCAGGGATGTGGGTAGAGAAGAATATGGGGAATGGACAAAACTAGCATGTCATTTTATGATGGCAAAAGTAGCCTTTTAGAGTTCAGTAGAGGATCAAGGAAATATGTTGGGCCCAACAGGACCTAATTATGTTACTGATATTTTTGGAAAATGGAATATGACTACATAAATTTCAGTACCTCTAGTCTGGTAGAACTAATAAGATTACCATATTAAAAATAGTTGTGGCTAAATTTCTGTGTTGGCTGAATAAAATCTCCCTACCTAAGTCATGGTTCCTAGATGCTCTTTTAGTTATGTGCCTGTGGTAATAGCTGTTCTTCAGTTTTGTGCCAGGAACAGTTCCCAAGGGAAGAAATCCAAGCTATCTATAGTCATAAGAAGAAAAATATTCCAAATCTCTCTTACTTAGAGAAGTTCAAATTAAATCAGCTCCGCAGTTTCTTCTCATGCCTCTCTGATAGCATAGTTAACAAAAAAGGGAAATGACAGATGTTAGAGAAACTGTGGAAGAACAGGCACATTGATGCAGTGTTGGTGAAGCTGTGAAATGGTACGACCACTAGGGAAAGCAGTTTAGAACAGTGTCCCAAAAGTTATTAAATTGTGCATACCCTTTAACCCACTGATACCATTAGTAGGTCTAAATCCATAGAGATTAAAAAAAGATTAAAGGATCCTATGTGTACAGAAATATAGCATAGCAGCTTTTTTTTAATGGCAAAAGAAAACTAAGAGGGGTGGCTAGGTGACACAGTGAATAGAGCACCAGCCCTAAAATCAGGAGCACCTGAGTTCAAATCCGGCCTCAGATACTTAATACTTACTAGCTGTGTGTCCTTGGGTAAGTTGCTTAACTCCAATTGCCCTCCAAAAAGCAGAAAACAAAAAAACCATTAAGATAGTGTCCACCAGTTGGAGAATGGCTTAATAAACCGTAGTGTATGAATATAATGGAATACTATTGTGCTGTAAGAAATTGAGAGTTTCAGAGAATTCTTAGAAGATTTGTATGAACTGATGTAGAGTTAAGTGAGCAGAACCAGAAGAATACTTTATCCTATAGCATCAATATTGTAAAAACAAATAATTCTGAAAAACTTAAGAACTCTTTTAAATGCATTGATCAACTATGATTTCATAAGGCAGTGATAAAGAGTGCTATCAGCCTCATGACAGAAAGGTAATAGACTAATAAATACAATGACACATGTTTCTTGGACAAGACCAATATGAGAATACTTTACTTGACCATGCTTATTTGTTATAGGGGTTGTTTGTTTCCAGTTGGATGGGTGTTGGAAGACTGAAAAAAAATAAATACTTGATAATTAATAATTTTGTGTGCCAGGAAATTTTTAAAGGTTATATAAAAATATTCAATTTTTGTTGGTTTGCAGGTAAGGAGAGGACATTTAAAGTTTGCTAATACATACATAGAAAATCTTCAAAATAACTCTGCTATATTCCTATTTATTCATGAAGACATGCTCATTTACACAGAGGAATGCCTCTGAGATAAGTTAGAGAACCTGGTCCTTTGATACTCTGGTGCCCTAGTTCCCTGATACAAGGAAGCTCTTGGTTGAGCTCATAGAATGAGCTAAGGGAGAAAAGAAAAAGAGAAAAGTTATAGTGGTGGTGATTCCCTGATCATAGAAACAGCTATTTGACAGCCTGGTAAAAGCATCAGAAGAGCATATTCCTGGGGGCAAATATTCAAAATATAATAGAAACCTTTTCAAGATTTGTAAAAATTGATGACAGGTATCCACTTTTGGTGATTCAACTGGGCAAAAATGACACCACTAGAAGGAATCTAAACTGATTATGACATCTTGGACAAGGAACTGAAGACCATAGGGCTACAGGTTTTGTTTTTCTCACTGTTGCCCCATTGAAGGCAGAAGATGTAGAAGAGAGAAATTAAATTGATAAGTGAACAAGTTAAGATGGGTGATGTCTGAGAATCGGATTTGGATTTTGGCTTATGATATAGATTTGAGAGTCCTGGTTAGAGATAGAATACAACTAACAAAGACTAGTAAGACTACAATTGCCATGTATCTTAGCTGGTTGGTTGTTGTCCTTCATTCTCAAAGAGGACCAAAATTACATGACCATGCTAAAGTCAAGTTTCAATGTATGCAACTGTGGCTGATAAGACCAGTAAGAGCTTGGAATGCTCTACCACAGGTAGGTCACAAATAGTCTGTGTGAACATTTGGGGTGGATACTCTTAAGTTTGCACATCCTGCATTTCCTTTGAGGTGTTTCAATTCTGCTTTGCTCATAGACCACAGCACTTTCTGTGATGTGGGCACTCCATGCTGAGCAGTCCTGTTCCAGGGTTTCCCATATCACATAATCAATTCCAAAGTTCTTGAGAGAGATCTTGAGAGTATCCTTATATCGCTTCTTCTGACCCTTCTTCTGACCGCCTTGTGAATACTTGCCCTGTGTGAGTTCTCCATAAAATAGTCTTTTTGGCAAACATATGTTTTGCATTCAAACAATGCTCTCTAAAGCAGTGTCTAAATGCTTGGCAGTTTAGTTCAAGTAAAGACCTTAGTGTCTGGTACCATATCCTGCCAGGCGATCTTCAGAATCTTCCTAAGACAATTCAAATGGAAGTGATTCAGTTTCTTGGCATGGCATTGGTAGACTGTCCAGGTTTCACAGGCATACAACAATGAGGTCAGCACAATAGCTCTGTAGACCTTCACTTTGGTAGTCAGTCTTTTCTCCCATACTTTCCTTCAGAACCTCCTAAAAACTGAGCTAGCTCTGGCAGTGCGTGCATCTGCCTCATTATCAATGTGTATATCCCTGGAAAGTACACTACCAAGGTAAGTGAACTTATTCACAGCATTCAAAACTTCATTTTCTGTAACTGATGGTTTCATATGTGGATGGTGTGGTAGTGATTGATGGAGCACCTGTATTTTCTTGGTGTTAATTATTAGACCAAAATTATCGCAAGTAGCAGAGAATTGATCCATGCTTTATTGCATCTCAGCTTCAGAGGCAGCATTGAGTGCCTAATCATCTGCAAACAGAAAATCATGCACCAATACTCCCTCCACTTTGGTCTTGACTTGTAGCCTTTTCAAATTGAAGAATTTACCATCAATGTGGTAGCTAACCTTGATGCTGTGTTCATCTGCATTGGAAGCATTTGACAACATGGCTGTAAACATCATGCTAAAAAGCATGGAAGCAAGCACACAGCCTTGTGTCGCTGTGTTGGTGACTGGGAAGGCATGAGAACATTGTCGATTATCTAGAACCCAGGCAATAGTACCATCATGAAATTGGTGTACAATGCTGATGAACTTCTCCAGGCAACCAAATTTTGACATAATTTTCCATAAACCCTCATGACTAACAGTATCATAGGTCTTGGTCAGATCTACAAATGTTGTGTACAGGCCTCTATTCTGCTCCTGGCATTTTTCCTAGAGTTGTTGGGCAGTAAATACCATATCAACTCTGCCTCAACCCTTTCTGAAGCCACACTGGCTCCCAGGTAGATGACTATCTTCCAGGTAAAGGATCAGCATAATAAGGAGGACCCTGGCAAGAATCTTGCCAGCAGTGACTAAGAGAGCGACCCCCCACCCCCCACCCCGTGATTGTCACAGGACAATCTATTTCCTTTACCTTTGTATAGACGGACAATGGAGGCATCCTTGAACTCCTGGAGGATAAACTCCTCTTGCCATATAACCTAGAAAACTTCATTCAGCTTTTATATGAGCAACGGACCCCCTGCCTTGTAAATTTCAGCTGGAATAGAATCAGCACCAGAGGTTTTGCCACATGAAAGGAATCTAATGACATTCAAATTTTTTTCTTCAGTTGCACTATGGTGCTTCATCCTGACTTTAACAGTCAGTGACCTCAGCATTGATTGATGATGGTCTATTGAGAACACTTATCACTTATTAGAAGTGTTCAGCCCATTTCTCTAGGCTCATGACCTTATCATTAATCAGTGTGGCTCTGTCAGCACTGAGCAGTGGTGATTCACCATAGGTCTTTGACCCATAAATAATCTTCAGAGCATCATAAAAGTACTTTGGGTTGATACTATCAGCATAAAACTGAATTTCATCTGCCTTCTTACTGAGCCAGGAATCCTGCATCTCTCTAAGCTTTGCTTGTACTGTATTTTTGATGGGATTAAATGCTGTCTTCTTAGAGATAGATGAACTGCTGGTAAACCCTGTAGAGTTCTCATTTTCCATTTAGCAGCTTCTGAATTTCCCCATCATTTTCATCAAACCAATCTTGGTGTTTTCGAGTGTTCTGACCCAGATGAGCAAATGCAGTGCTATATACCAAATCTTTGAAAGCTGCCCACTTCTTTTCTGTTCCAATGTTGCCAGTTGTGTGTTGGCTCAACTTTCCCTCCAAGTTAGCAACAAACGGTCCTACTTAGAGAAGAGCTCTAATTTGTTGACATTAATTGTTCTGGTTGTCATTTTGCCTTGGGGGCACCACTTTTGATGAATGCAAATATTTAGTTTGGAAAGGATGAGTCTGTGATTGGTCCAGCACTCTGCACCACACATTGCCTTGGTCATTCTCACATCTTGTCTGTCTCTTTTCCTTACAATCACATAGTCTATTAGATGCCAATGTTTGCTGCGAGGGTGCACCCATGAAGTTTTATTGCATTTAGGTAAACAGAAGACAGTGTTGGTGATGAGAAGGTCATGAGATGCACAATCCTTCAGTAGTAAATGACCATTCCTGTTGCTGTTTCCAACTTCATTCCTCCCTAGGACTCCCTGCTAAGTCTGGTAGTCTGAGCCCACTCTAGCATTAAAGACCCAGAGACCCTTATCATCAATGTGCCTAAAGAGGACAAGCTTATAATTCTGGGTGACTTTAATGCATGTATCTTACAAATCTAATAAAAGGAGGATCAAAGATGGGATAAGACCTTTGCCTAGGGTAGATAGGATAATAATATAACTGACAACAGAGAGAAGACAGAGATGCTAAGATCAAATTTTGTATATTTTATCTGTAAAGGAAAATGATCTTTACAAAGAAATGGCAGAACAAAAATTAATAGCAAGAAGTTCATGCTGAAGTACAGACAGATAGTAAAAGACTACCTGGCTGCCCTGGAAGAATTGAAGTGACCTGACCCAGATCAACTACATACACCGACCCTGGCCAGTATGATTTCTGAACTATCATCAGTGATATTTGAAAGATCGTGGAAAATGGAAGTGGTACCACAAGATTGGAAAAAGGCAGTTGTTTTCCCTAGTTTTGGTAAAAGGGAATTGAGTAGTCTGCAAACTGTAGACCAGTGAGTTTGACTTCATTATCTGAAAAAAATTGGGGGTAAGATCATTAAAGAGATTTAGCTGGAAAAAATGTAGAAAAGGGAAATGGTAATTACTAAGAGACATCATAGCTTTATCGAGGATATAGCATATTTCCAAGTAGCTTTCTGGAATTACTGAACCACAGTTCTACCAACAGGACATTAATGTGCCAGCTTTCCCACAGCTTTTCCAACAGTTGTCATTTGTCAACTTTGCCAATCTAATAGATATACAGTAGAACTTCAAGGTTTTCTTTTTTTAATTGCATTTTATTTTTCCAGTCAGCAAAAAAGTTGATTCTTTTCCCTCCCATCCCCAATTAAGAATGACAGAAAAACAAAACCCATGTCACAAACACAGAGTTAAGGAAAACAAGTTGCCAAGTTTACCTTGTCTAAAAGAAAAATATATAAATGTAAATACATATGTATGTGTACACAGCAGGAAAAAAATTATACACACACATATGTCAGTCTTCACCTTATGGCTTCTGTGGTATTACTATATGATTCTAAGAATTTTAACCCATTTCTTCCTTTTCACGAAAAGTTCCAGAGAGCCACGTCCCCTAACTTGACTTCTAAGCGCTCCCTTTTGTGTAATGGAAATGTTCTTACAAATCTACATTTTTTATAGTGGCAGATAGGTATTTTGAAGATTTTTTTACATTTACATCAATATGTGTGTTTCTGCACACATGTGTGTCATTTTGCACTCTCTCACCTCTCTGTGAGGAGGTATTCAGCATGTTTCATCATCAGTCCTCCAAAATGATAATTAGTAATTTTGTTGGTCAGCACTCCTAAGTCTTTCAAAGCTTTTTGTCTTTAATGTTGTCACTGTACAAATTATTCTCCTGTCTCTGTTCATTGTAATCTGCACTAAATAGTACATACAAGTATTTGCAGGATTTTCTAAAACCATCCTTTGTCATTTTATGCAGCACAACACTATACTACATTTATATACCATAACCCATTCAACCATTTCGTAACTGATGGATACTCCCTCAGTTTTCCATTCTTTACCACCTAAAAAAAAGCTGTAAATATTTTTGTACTTCCTTAGTTTGTTTTGCTTATGACTAATCTCTCCCTTAATCTGTCCTCCCTCTAAGTCCCCCTTCTCTTTTCTCCTATTTTCCATGTTGAATGAAAAGTATTTCTACACCCATATCTGTGTGTATTCTTCCCTCCTTTGACTAGTTCAAATGAAAGTAAGATTCAGGTATTAGCTGCTCCCCTTTTACATATAGACACCAATTTGTGCACACTAATTATGTGAGATAATTTTCCCTATCCTTCCTTCCACCTTTTTTTTTTTCCTGCTCCTTATCTGTTCTTTTAATATCATCAGTGCCTTGCAGAAAACCCTCTCAGGTCTGTCTGATTTGACTCCCTTTATGACTGACCTCTAATGTGGGAAGCGAAAAGAAGGAAGGCCATCATGTGGCTCAGAAGAGATTTATGTAAACTCTCTAAATATCCACATATTTGAATGTAATCAGTATATCCTTGTTGAGTTCCTTATGATTGTTCATTAATGCTTACATTTTATGTTTCTCTTAATTCCCATGTATGTATCATCTTCAAAGTTTCTATATAGCTTTCCTCTTTTCATAGGAATGCTTGGAAGGCCTCTGTTTCATTAAAAATCCATTTTTTCCCTTTAAGATTATATTCAGTTTTGCTTGGAAAGTTATTCTTGACTGTAAACTATATCCTTTGCCTTTGAGAATATTGTCTTCCAAACTCTGCTCCTTAATGGTGTGTAAAGGCAAGCATGAGCAGCTTTCTAGAGGACTGCTGCTGTGAATAGCTTTAAGGTTCTGATCACATAGTATAATGAACTCTCTATTCAGCAGTAATCTAAAGCAAAACATTCACAGAAACCAAAGTACAGCGTTCGCAATGATATGACGTAACAACTTATCACTAATGTGGCCACATAGTTTTAAACAAAAGATATCATTCAGTAAGTCCTTAACTCAATCATCTTTAAGGAGCAATCGTCCTTACCAGATACAAGGTACAGAGGTCTCCTACTCCTAGGTCATATTAATCTTTCAGTCAAAAAGTCTTCTTTCTTCTTGATTGGAGATTAGTTTCTAATCATCCTTAACTCAAGCATCCTTAAGGTGTACAAAGGTCTCTTACCCCTGGATTATAGTAAATCATGATCTTGTCAGTTAGCACTAAGTACCCAAGGAGAGGTTTTTTTCATCTTGATTCTTGGCTGATTCCCAGATTCCATGGTTCTCCTTCCATGGTCCCAGCTTTTGCCTGAATTCAACCAACTGTCACCTGAATTCACAGGTAGGCATCTTTCAGCAATTTATACAGCTCCTTGTCTAGTTCCTCATCTAGTTCTTTTTTTTTAAACAAATGCTTTATTAAATTCTGTTTTACATCATTCATTTCCGCCAGATTTTGAGTTACAATCATTCCCCCCCCCGCCCGTTATTCCCCTACCCAACCTCCCAGAATAGCAGTCCCACAAGATATCGCTTCCTCCAATCTGCTCTCTCCCATACCTTCTCCCATACCCCCTTCGACTTTTCCATTAGAGGAAGGTGAATCTTTGTGTCCCAATGCCTGCACATCTTATCTCCCAATTATAAGCAAAAGAGTATTAATAATAGTATTTATATATTTGAAACATTTAATGTTAAGACCTCGAATTTCAGATCCATTTCCTTCCTCCCTTGTCACCCATTCCCTCTGGGAAGATAAGTAATTCAGTATATGTTGTACATGTCTAGCTATGCAAAACATTATCATAGTAGATATATTGTACAAGGCTGCTTATAATTCCCTCCCACTCATCCCACCCCTCACCTAATCCATTCCATATTTGATCCTGTCCCTCTTCTATAGTGGGTACTTCCAACCTCCCCTCCCTCCCAAGGATGCCCTCCCATCCATCCTCCTTCTTCTCATCCCCCTTCCCCCTATTCTGCTGTAGGTTGAGATATCCCATTTAGTATGTATGCCATTCTTTCCTTGAACCAAATTCAATGAGAATGTGGTTTTGCCTTTTTTGCCTTCCTATTCTCCCCCTCCCTTGCAACCACTTCCCCTTGCTTCTTCTACATGAGATAGTTTACCCTACCCTGTCTCTCCCCATCTCCTCTTGCCACTTTCCTCTCTCACCTCATAATTTCATCCCTTGAGTATTCTCCCTTCCCAACAAATTCAACCTATGCCCTCTATCCATATACACACACATTCACATATGTATTCATATGAGCACACCCCCTTCTTCCATTATTTTCATAGTGAGAAAGATATCACTCACAGTTATTGTTTTTCCATATCGGAATGTAAATAGTTCAACTTTGATAAGTTCCTTTTGATTTCTTTTCCCTGATTACCTTCTCGGGCATCTCTTCCTTCTTGTGTATGGATGTTGGAGGGGAGGTTGGAAGTACCCACTATAGAAGAGGGACAGGATCAAGTAGAGAATGGACCAGGTGGGGGGTGGCATGGGTGGGAGGGAATTATAAGCAGCCTTGTACAATATATCTACTATGGTGATGTTTTGCATAGCTGGACCATGTGCAACATGTACTGAATTGCTTATCTTCCCAGGGGGAGTGGGTGACAAGGGAGGAAGGGAATGGATCTGAAATTTGAGGTCTTAAAATTAAATGTTTCAAATATATATAAATACTATTTAAAAAAAAAGAAAACAGGGAGAGGGAGAGCCATGGTCAGGGTTGGGGGGTTTGTGGAGGGATGAGAAGGTTCAGAAGAACTGCAGTGGTAAATGGGATAGTGAGTTAAATAGTAACCTACAAAATAATTGTCCTGCAGTAGTCATGGCCCACTTTCTAAGTTATGTAATGTAAATTTGGGGTGGACCCAGTTAGCATGTTTTTTTGCGATTTTTTTCCCCAGCTTCATTCAACAGTACATATGAAGGGAGTGGATGGGGTGAGAGTGATCCAAGACTGAAGCTTGGAAGGGATAGATCAGTTATAGAATAAGGAGGCAAGGGGCTTGAGGACAGTGAAGAGTTGAACTGGTTCACCAGCAGAGACGAGATGGAGAAAGGAGAGTGCAGCCAGTTTAGGAGTGATGACCTGAGAAAGAATTTAGGAGTCAAGGGATTAGGGGTCATAGTATTAATGAAAACCAGGATTTGAGGTTACAATGCAGGGCAAGAAGTAGACTAACAATAAATTGTGATCAGATAAGGGAATTGAAGGATTCATGAACATGGAAGTGGAACATTTGTGAGTGATGACAAAGTCAAATATATGACATCTTTGTGTGTGCCTGAGGTGAAGCAGAGGAGTAGTTCATGGGAAATGAGTGAACTGTAGCTTTGAGATTAGAGTGCTTGAGAAAGTATCATTATGTATGTTGACGTTCCCTAATGTCTCGACAGAAGTGGGGGAGGAGAAAGACTGTGAGCTAAGCACTGAAATCATTGAGGAAAAAAAAGGAGAGTGTCGTCGTGGTCAGCAGACCACTGCTAGAATTTTGATTGGATGGTATATATTTATATAATGAATCTCGAAAAAAAAAAGATTACTGAGGGGTTGTGGTAGAGGGAAAATCTGGCAGTGACATGGCGGGGAGAGGCCACAGAGTATTCCATTTGCCCCATCTTGACCTGGGGGGTTTGGAAGAATGAGTGAAGGTATAGCCAATGCTAGAAAAGGAGGCCAGGGATGTTGTAGCATCAAGAGGAAGCTGGGTCTCAATGACAACCAGAAATTGAAAGAGTGGGAAAGGAAAAGATTTGTGAAGAAAACGTTTTTTTGCCTTTGGAGTATTCATTCCAAAGACCACAGTGGAAGGTGTGGATAGCTATAGAGTGGGACATAGGGGAAGACAGTTGGTTTGAGGGGAATGGGATAAGTGTTAGATTAGTGGAGAATGGGGAGTAAAGTTTGACTACACCTAACACTAAATTCACTAGGTGTCATCATGATAACTGGCATAAAGAGGGTATCGGTGACCAGAGGAGAGTTTGTTAATCTTTGAGGAATTAATTTGGAAAATATTCATGGTCTAGTGAAGTTTGCCCTCGTGGCGGAATCCTCTTAGGACCTTAAGTAATTCAAGCAAAAGGACAGATTCTTGGGGCTAAAGGAATGGTTATTCCCGTTCTCCTGAGGCAGTAGACCAGACTGGAAACTTGATGGAATGGCCTTTCTTTTTTCCATGGTAGGGAAGATGATGGAAAGGTGTTTCTCATCTCTCATAGGACACAGGAGACCTGGCTTGAGGAAATATTTATGCCAAAGGCAGGAGATTGCTGATTGATGAAATTATATTATTCCACTTCCCCTGGAAGGCTGGAGACCAGGCAAGAGGTCTGACAAAGTAGAGTTCATTAGGGGTGCTGGGGAGAGAGAAGAAAATGATAACAAGCTCAACACTTTGACTAGAGCAATAGTAGATATTTGATCCAGATAGATAGAATTTGGGCTCTTAGTAACTGTCAAATATAAGATCATAGATCTAGAGCTGGAAGGGACCTCAGTGACCTTTTAGTCTAACCCTCCATTTTTAAGATGAAGGCACTGATCCTTATAACTATTTGGTTCCTTAAACAGGGATGTTAAATGACTTCCCCAAGGTCACACAGATTTTGTCAGAGGTGGCATTTTTGGACTTCAAAGTCATTTATTTCTGCCACTTGTGCTCTCTTGGATGCTGTCAGACCTGGGTTCAGTCTCTCTGTGACTATTCAGATCTGGCTACAATATTTTTTCACATCCTTAGCTCTTATAATACCTGTGGTCCTGTTTTACCTATTTGGATCCTTCTCAGGATGTCCCAGAACTACTTTAACCAGCCTGTAGTTGAGCAGCAGCTGATGGAGAAGTAGGGCTTTGGGAGACAAAGTGAGAGTGGGAAAATATTAAAGTGGAAAGATTATCCATATAGGCTTGCAGATTAAACCTTGAGCTTGTACTGATCTTTTAACCTTTACAACTATGAGAGCAAATCCTTTTTCATATGCATTATAGGTCATGTTGAAGTTCAATGTAAGTGTTTAAATTACCCAAGGGATTAACAAATATTGATTATAAAAGAAGTAATCTCTCTTTTAGGTATGAAAGGTTTAATTTGTCACATCAGTCACAAAAAATGAAGTCATTAAATTAAGGACATATTTATCCTGTTGAGTATTTTCTAGTGTCCTAGTTTACACTGTACATTAATCTGCTTTATTAAAAAATTAGCTGTAATATAATTGAAACCTGTAGAGGAATAATTTTTAAATGTTTTGGGAGTCATGGCATCTTAATGTTGTCACTCTGCCCCATAAGTCCTAAAGATTTTATATTAGTATTAATTTGGTCTTATATATAATTAAATTGAATCAGAATCATTTGTTTTCAATATTTCATGCTGAAGAGATACCCTAGAATACCATATATGTAAGTCTGGGAAGCATGATTATAGGGACAGAAGTCTTCCAAATTTTTAAAAGAGTCTATATCTAATTAGTCTCTGTCCCATTAAAAACTTGTGAAACTTCAGTGGGTTCTAACAGGGGGATTGTCAGCTCTTTGAATTGGACAGATACAATTAGAGAAGGCTCAGTTCAATGTTAGAAATCCCTAGGTGCTAGTCAAATTCTTTAAGGTTTTTAGTTGCATGGAACAAGAGAAGCCTAATTCTAAGCCCAGAACTAGCCTGAATTTAAAAGTAAGAGAAACCCTTTGTTGTTCTGTTTTACTGTTTAGTTCTGGATTGCTGATTGAAGCAGAATTCCGATGTTTTGACACACCACCACATTGTTAACACGATAGGGAAGATTTGATTATGGGAGAACAAGTCCAAAAACGGGAAATAGACCAAAAAAAAAAAATCTGGGATCTTGGTTCTCAAGATGGCTTTTGTGGTTGAATTCTTTTATTTGATGTGGTTCCTTCTTTCTCCTGTGCCAAACAGTGTAATGTGGAAAAGTGATGAAGCTGCAGAGGAAAGAAGAAAGGGAAAAGTAGACTGTTTAGTTACAAGAGAAAAATGAAAGAGTTGGAGATCAAAGACAAAAATACCTATATCTCCAGTTGGGAGAAAAAAGACTTCCATTTACCAACCTTGGCCAAGAACTTGACAGCTGCCTCTCATATAACCTAAGCCAAAGGAAATAGCAACATGAAATCCAGGACTAGCCTTTAGGTAGAAGAGACAAGGCAGAGTGTTCCTTCTGCATGCCAAGTAAGAGCACCAGCAAAGTAGAATATACCTTCCATCATCAAATAATAGCACTAAATACACTTTAACATTGGTCAAGACTGGAGAACTGAAATCTAGAAGAGAAAAAAAAATCCATGCAGATGTAGGTTTTTGTTTACATTTTCAAGGCTGGACAGATTTTCTGCTGTGTGGTTTATGACTACCCAGAATGACATTTTCTGATATTTAAAATAGTCTTTTTTCAGTGTGAAAAGAGCTTGTGTGATTCATCTTAATATTTCTAAGGATAAGTCACTATCTCAAAGCTGGTGATTGAGGTAGGAAGAAGAATTTTGTAGTTAGTGTTTCACTTAGTGCATAGGTAAAAAGCAACAGGTTTTGTCCCAGCCTCATTCAGAGTCCTATGACTAGCGTTATTAGAGACTCACATTAGAGTTATAATACAGTACCACTGTATAGAGATCTTCTATGCCCTACAAAGTACCTAATCTTTATGTCATTCTTCACTGAACATGACTGATAACTATACTTTCCCTGCTGATGATAACATTTCTTGAGTCATATCATAGATTAGCTGGTTATTTTTTCTCATCTAGCATTCTGTGTACTATGTTCTTCTGGATACCCTTCATACTTAGGGGTTTTGTAGCATTGTTGACTCTTAGCAGTCAGTGTTGTCTTTGCTAATTTATCCTCCTGCCCTCATTCACTATCCCAGACCTGCTGAATAGAAATGCTTATATACTTACTATTTGTTTATTGCCTTGTGCAATAGTTGTTCATTCTTTACCTGCTTAAATATATATTGTGAGCTGGGGGTGTATGGGGTATTCACGGAAAGCTGTCACTTCTGGTATGAGGTCTTGCTGAACCCTCTTCAGGGCTGCTCACCCACCTTTGATGTCTATCTGTCACCTAACATGTGGCTCTGAGAAGCTGGAATATATGCATCCACACCCCAATAAAACCAGTTTGGCAGACAGTCTAAACCAGATTAGAGTAACCAACAGTCCTCACACCCTTTGCTAAATTAGGGGATATCTACCCCAAGTACATGAAGACTTCTCCTGGTAGAATGGGTGAATAAGAACAGTTTGTTCCATTGGCCATGAAGACGGCTAAAGCAGGTGCTGTCTGGAGACACTAAGATCATCTATTGCTTCCTGGGCCATTGCTAGTCATCTTGACTTTTGTCCTGTCGCCATGACTTTAGTGCCTCTGGAAGAGTGAGGCTGAGAACTTTGTATAATTCTGCTTCACTTAAATCCAATTCAAATACAAGTCAAAATATCACCCATAATACCATTGGTCCTCTTTGAAAACAAAGTACAAACAACAACAACATCGTGAGCTCCTGAAGGCAAGAACTCTGTTACTGGTTTGGGTATCTATCTGACTCAGCACAATGATTTACACATAGCAGATAGAAATTGGTGAATGCTTGATTAAATAGCCTAATCTAATACCTCGTCCCATACTCATAGTCTAGTGGCCCTGACTGGCTTCCTGTTTACATTAGTTTTAATCCTTGGGGTTAGTGTGCTCTGAATTTTTTCAGCTATATTCTTCTAGTTTTTCCTTATCCATCCATTTGCTGGCACTTCTCTCATTCTAGCTTGCCCACTGTTGTTCATCCCTAGCCTCATCTCTCACAATCCCAGTTCCTTACCCAGTCTTTATAATCTATAGCAACATATATTTCAGGTTCTGACAGCCAGGATCATTGTATAATCTTTAGTGCCTCTTTGTCTTCCACTACATAATCATTTTCCATGTCCAGCCACTTTTTTCTTGCAAAGCAAAGAAATTGATAAGTGACTGGTTGCTTTGTAAGAGGAAGAGCTAGGAAAGAGAACTGAATTCAGAAGACCTGAATTTACATGCTAGTTTTGACATTCAATAGTGATATGACTAAATCAATTAACCTAAGTCTCAATTTTCCCATCTTTAGTGGTATGATATCAATCATAATGAAGAAATGAAAAGCATGTATTAAGCCCATAAAATGTACCAAGTTAATTTACATAGTACTTTTAGGTTTATAAAGCACTTTCCTCACAATGATTCTTGCATTGTTGCAGTTCCACTAAAGCTCTGCTTTGATGCCTTATTATGGTTTGGGGCAGACTAGATTCTTCAGAGATTCTTCCAGAGAGGACAGTCTGGAAGTAGAGAGTTGATAACTGACTCACTGTATATACTCTTTGTCCAAGGACCAGTGCAGCTAAGTTTAGAAAACCAGTTGACCAAAAGGTAGTATTTTTTTATTATCAAATTTAGCTTTTTCAATGAAGAGCATTCTGTTTTTTCTCCTTCCTATTTCTCTTCCCTCCATTGAAAAAAATAAAAATTCCACTAGTCATTCCCCAACTGATAAATGGTCAAAGGATATGAACAGTCACTTTTCAGATGAAGAAATTAAAGCTTATCAATAATCATATGAAAAAGTGTTCTAAATCACTGTTGATTAGAGAAATGTAAATTAAAACAGCTCTGAGGTACCACTTCATACCTACCACATCAGCTAATATGACAGAAAAGGAAAATAATAAATATTAGACAAGATGTGGGAAAATTGAAGTACTAATGCATTGTTAATGAAGTTGTGAGGTGATCCAACCATTCTGGAGAGCAATTTGGAACTATACGCAAAGGTCTGTAAAACTGTGAATACCCTTTGATCTAGTGATACTACTACTATGTCTGTATCCCAAAGAGATCACAAAAAAGGGAAAGGGACCCACATACATAAAAATATTTATAGCAGCTCTTTTTATGGTGACAAAGAATTGGAAACTGTGGGAATGTCCATCAGTTGCGGAATGGCTGAATAAATTGTGGTATGTGAATGTAATGGAATACTATTGTGCTATAATAAATGATGAGCAGGCAGATTTCAGAAAAACCTGGAAAGACTTAAATGAACTGATGCCAAGTGAAGTTAGCAGAACCAGGAGAACATTGTACACAGTAATGGCAATACTGTACAATGATCAACTGTGGTAGACTTAGTTTTTCTCAGCAATACAATGATTCAGGACAATTCTAAAACACTTGAAAATTGCTATCCACATCCAGAGAAAGAACTATGGAATCTAAATACAGATTGAAGCATACAATTTTCACTTTTTGTTTTTTCCTTTTTCATGGTTTTTCCCTTTTATTCTAATTCTTCTTCCACAACAAAAATATATTTAACATGTTTGTACACATATAATCTATATTAGATTGATTGCTGGCTTGGGGCCCCATCCCCAAGTGAAGAGGGAGAGGAGGGGAAATTTGGAAGTCAAAATTTTACAAAAATGCATGTTGAAAACTATCTTTACATGTAATTAGAAAAAATAATAAAATACTGTTAAGTGGGGGGAAAAAAAGAAAAATTCCCTCTGTCAGGGGGTAGGTAGTGTGCTTCACCATCTGTCCTCTGGAATTGTGGTTGATCATTTTGTTGACAAGAGTTCTTAAGTCTTTCCAAAAAAAAATCCTATTTGAGCTCTTGAGATCACAGAGAGAGAATATAGAAAAAGGAGACAAGAGGACCTAGGACAGAACCTTGAAAGAGATGTGATATGGAAAGCCCTAAACTAAGATAATGACTATGTGAATAGGTTGAAAGGATTATATAGAGATAATTAAAGAAACTATGAATTCTCTTAGCAGTATCATTGTCTCTTGGCTTCAGTTGTCACTTCTTTGTTCATGAATCCCAATTCTCTATTCTCAATATCTCAGCTGAAGCCCAAGGTCATTTTGCTAGCTATTAATAGAATTTATTTTTGTTTTAATTCAGTATAATTTTTATTTTTAAATATAACTCATGCCCTCAAATCTCAGTTATTTAGACTTCAAGTTATTTCACATTTTTCTATTTGTCAAATGCCCTATATCACCTATCTATAGAATTTTAACTAGGTGTCCCACCTTCAACTCAGATTTAGTATATGGAAAGCCTGATTCTTCCTTACCAGTCAAGCAAGTTCCCTTTCCCAACTTTTCTTTTAGTTAATGGCATTAGCCTCTCTCTAAAATCCCAGGCTCAAAATTTCTGAGTAAACTCTGACTATTCCATTTCCTTCATCCATGAAATAATTTACCAAGTGCCTCCCCCTTCTTCAGTCCTACTATTAATTTATCCATTACCTCAGTCTGGATTGCTGTAACTGCCTCTTTAAAAAAAAAAAGTTTTTATGACTTTTTTGTTTTTTATATCACCAAAATCTCTCCCATTATTCTCCCCATACCTTCTCCCAGAGAACCATCCCATATAATAAATAATGTTTTTTTAAACTAGGAAGAAAAAGAGAAAGAGGGGGGAAATCAGCCCAGTCTAACTATATCAAGAAAACCCAATTGCCTTGCTTTTTTCCCTCCAAAAAGCCAAAAAAAAAAAAAAGCCTTAAAACATATTATATGTTCCATGTTCATGGATTTCTCACTTCTGCAAAGTAGTAGGGGGTTTCTTCTCATGAAGGGACTTGCTTGTTCTTCATAATTTTGCACCATTTACTTTTGATTATTTTGTGGTTCTTTCCATTTACATTGTTCTAAGTCATTATGTATATTGTGGCAATTGCCCCTTAAATGATGTTCCTTCTTCTACTCTCCCTGACCACTATAGTCTATCCTGTTTTTCTTCCCAAAGTACTGCTCTCATAATCTGCCTCCTTCACAAATCTGCAGTCTCAGACCATTTCAGATTAAGTCTAAATTTCCCAATCTAGCATGCAGAGCTCCTCATAATGTATTTTAGTATTACGGTTTTGCACATTTTGGTGCTAATCTTCTTTTACTATTTCCCAACACAAATACTCTGCTTCACAGTCAGGTTGATCTCTGTACATTCCTCTCTCCCCTTCCCCCCCCATCCTAGCACCCATTTCATTTCAAATTATATCTTTTGTCAGATTGTTCCTCCCCTTCCACCTCCACCATTTCTTGTACTTATTTTACATCCTATAGTACCTAGCACACTAGACACATTGCCAACTATTCAATAAATGCTATACTTGCTGATTAATTGTGAATTTACCTAAGCTTTTCCCAAAATTATATTTTCAGGCTATGCCTAGTTATATAAAATATATAGGGAATTGGATATTAGGGATACTTAGTTATATAAAATAATATTTCTTTTTCTTTTTCCTGTATCTCTTTCGAGGCTTACCACCACTCTACTTTACCATTTGATATTCACTCATGACCCAAGTTCGCATCTAATTCTTCCCCCTCCTTTGCCTCTATTTCTAATGAGTTGCCAGAGCTCAGTAATACTACCTCTACCTCACTGATATTACCATCTCTTGTATCTGTTTCCTTCTCCCCAGTCACACATCCTCTATACTAATTTAGGCCCTCAGCATCTCTCCATTGAACTCCTTATAATTTTCCCTGCCTCCAGACTCTTTTCTCTGTAGTCCATACCCATATGCCTGTTAAATTGATATTTGTAAAATACATATCTAGCCAATCCATCCTCCTAAGCAAGACTTTCCAATGGCTTTTTAAAAACTTCTAGATTAAAATGTAAGCTCCTCTGTTTGGCTTCAGCCCTGTACAAGCTGACTCCCATTTACCTCTCTAGTTTTATTACATATTACACCCCACCACATGCTTTGTGGTCTAATCACACTGACCTGTTCCATGTTTCTTCTACAAGACATTCCATGTCTTACCTCCACACCTTTGTACAAGGAATCACTCCCCTCTCCACCCCTGGAATGCACTCCTCACTTCTGTCCCATAAAATCCATAATTTCCTTCAAATTACAACTCAGGTACTACTTCATACAGTCTTTGCTGATACTCTAAGGTATTAGCACTCTTGAAATTATTTCATATTGCTTTGTATATACTCTGTATATGTTGTATCTAATACTCTGTATTAGATGTTGTATCGCCTAGTAGAATGTAAACGTCTGTATACTAGGGAATATTTTGTTTCTACTTCTGTATTCCCAGTGCCTAACACAGTACCTTCCACATAGTAAGTGCTGAGTAAAAGTTTGTTGTATTGAAGTTGGGAGGATCCTGCTTTAGTTCCAGCATTCAGAGTATGCTATACAAGTCCCTAATGAAGCTATCAGTATGCTCCCTGATTTTTTGAATGGCTACAAAATATCCCTTTTAGTCTTTCCAAGTTAAAAAAGTTGTAATTTCTTTGGTCTTTTCATCATAGGTCTCTGTCCATTTCCCTAATCATTTTATAATTTTAGATCTTTTACATCTCCACATCTCCATTGTGTTTTTATTGAGGCATAGTGACCAGAGCTTAATGCATTATATATATATATATATATATATATATATATATATATATATATATATATATTTTTTTTTTTTTTTTTTGGGGGGGGCAGGGACCCAGTGGTTCTAAATGAGACCAGAATAATAATGAAACCAGACCCAGTATTTCTATTGGCTTTTAGAAACTCAGTAGTTTTGCACTGCTATAATGTGTTCAAGAAGTAGTTTATAATAATACTAACATCCTTATCCTCTCATAACTGATAGCTCAATCCTGTCAACTTGTCAGTATAGTTGCCTTCCTCTGAATGTGTTGTATTGTATTTTTTATCATTAAGACTCATCTACCACCTTATTATTTATTCACACATCCTCAAAAGATATTGCTGCAGCCATTCTTTATCAGGTTGGCATTTCACTATCCAGAGAAACCTAATATCTTTGTAAAGTTGGGAGACTTCACTGTCCCATTCATGTTTCAGCTAGTTTATACAATTATTAAATAAGACTATCCCCAGTATCTAGGAGAACATTATTATTTATATTTTTCTCTCAGATAAGTACTTTGTTTACTATGTCTGAGTCACCTATCTAGAACATAACTTCCCTCTCAAACAGCCAGCCCAATAATAACGAATTTTAATGAATTTTTTGTGAAATCATGTCAAAAGCCTGCAAATCTGATTATATTATATTTTAAAATAAGTATTTATTGGTGTCTTCTGTTGTGTGTGTGTGTGTGTGTGTGTGTGTGTGTGTGTGTGTGTATGTTTTACATCATGGTGTTTTTTGCCAGTATCTCTCCTCCTCCCAGACAGCCACCCCACATAACGAACAATATTTTTAAAGAGAAAAATATCAACACAAACAATACATTTAAAAACTTACCTACCATTCCCTGTCTGTTGCTCATTGTACTCTGATAGATTAATGAGGCATCATTTCATCTTAATTAAGCCAATTCACAGTTCCCCCTATAGGTTATTTTTGCCTGTGTACTTGATTACCTAGTCCTTCATTATTTCTCCCAACTTTGGAGAGATTTATGCATTTTGGTATTACATTTCTGTACTTTTATGGTACTATTGGAAGTGAATCAGTAACTAAAGTAAATGAAGTAAATTTAAGCATATCAAAATGTTTCATTTTAGAAACATGAAAAAAATGTTGCTTTCACGTTGTTAAAACTTAGGAAGACTCTATATTCAATATTTAACAATAATGGCATATAAAAATGAATGCTGTCTTGGTCAATAGTATCTATAAAAATATACTACTGTTATTCTCTCTTTATATTATCAATATATAATTTTGTTGATTATATATTTTTCTCATTCCCATCACTGCTTCTGAGCCCAATCTCTGCCTAACACGCAAAACCTAGTGGTATGTACTTCAAGTGTCTGGTACACATTATTCACCAGGACTCTGGTTGAGTATTTGTTGACTGGCTAACTAAGGAGCAGATATTACCCTCCTCTTTACTAGTGATAGAGTAATTATAATCTATAGTTGCCTTTAAGCACAGGCACAAAGTATGTCTCATTGTGGATAATATGCTTTGTGGAGATTTTTTCTGAGAAAAAAGTTTTAGTTTAAAGCCTTTGTAAATATAAGATGGATTTTCTATGCAATAAAATATCCTCAGTAAAAATAATATTGTTGCTTCATGGGAAGCGACCAAGTAAAGGGCCATGTATTGTGTGGTACATTCCTGTAATACCCACTACCAGAGAGGGTGAAGCTCATGGATTACCTGAGCTCAAACATTCTAAGTTACAAGTGAGCTAAACTAATCAGATGGCTGCTGCAAATCCAGCATCAGTATGGTGATCCTGCAGGAGTAAGGGACTTCCAGGTAGCCTAATGAGGGATAAACCTGCCCTACTTGGAAACAAGCAGGAGAGTGGTACGGTGCCCATCAGTAGTTAGATCAGACCATAAGTGACAACTACACTTTCAGTCTAGATGACAAGAAGGAAGGAAGGAAGGAAGGAAGGAAGGAAGGAAGGAAGGAAAAAAGGAAATAAGGAAAGAAAGAAGGAAAGAAGGAAGAAGAAAAGAAAGAAGGAAGGAAGGAAAGAGAGACTAATAAATAAGTCAACAAGCATCTTATTAAATCACCTCCTATGCAACAGACACTGTATTAAGCACTGGTGTTACAAAGAAAAGCAAAAAGCAGTCACCGCTCTCAAGGAGCTCACAGTCTAATGGAGGAGACAACATGCTAACAATTACCATGTACAAATGAAGTATATACAGAAAAAATTAAGGATATTTAACAGAGAGAAGGCACTAGAATTATGGGAGATCAAAAAGGGTTTTTATGTAGAAAGTGGGATTTTAGGTAGAACTTGAAGGAAGCCAGGAAGCAGAAGTAAGGAGAATATTCCAGATATGGGGACTGTCAGTGAAAAAACCTGGGTTCAGGAGATGGAGTGTCTTGTGAGAGGAACAAGAAGAAGACCAGTATCACTGTATCACAGAGTACCTGAAGGAGAGTAATATGTAAGAAGGTTGAAAAGGGCTAGCAATAGGAGACAGCAGATTATAAAAGGCTTGGAGTTGATAGGGAACCAGTGTAGTTTGTTGGGGGCAGGCAGGGAGTAACATGATGAGATCTTAATGTTAGGGAGATCATTTTAACAAATGAATAGAGAATACACTGGAGAACAGAGTGAATTGAGAGAGGAAGACCAACTAACCAGTAAGCAAATAAGTAAAGAGGTGGAATTTTATGGTTTATTGACAGGTGAGCACTAAAATCATTCCACTGCAAAATAATACCAACTCTCAATGTATTTTGGCTTGTCTAGTGACAGTTGACAGTGGCTCCCTATGCCACTATTTCAGTTTGCCATCCCATTATCTAGTTGCAGTGAAAGATTTTTTTGTTTGTTTCAGCATGATCGTGCCATGGGTGACTGGGCATAACATATAAGGTTGTTCATACCAAATTATAATGTTACAACATCTGCTAAGACCTTTTTTTAAAAAAAAATTTATGCTTTTCCACAAACTAACAAAATCCTGATGGTGGGACATCTGTTAAGATTACTGCCTTTTAAAGGACTCTTTGCGATGTTAGCAAATTCCTTTAAAAAAAATAATTCTGAACAAAATCTTGGTTAGTTTTCATGTAATTAGGCATATTCTGTTTGCAATTACTATACCCCAATCTTTTTTTTATAATGTGTTTAAACTTAAATCATGCCAACTCACATTCCACCCTCGTCTGGGAAAGTTCTCTTGGGGTGCAATGAAGCAAATCATTTGTACCTCAAACTTCGACCAGGCTTATAGATGTTAATTTTATTTGTCCAAAATGAAAAGGACGCTAATCTTTTACCAGAATTTAATGAACAATTTTAACAATTGTATATTAAGAATTAATAGGAATTAGAAAGAACCTCAAAGGGCATTTAGCACATACTCTTGCTTTTGAGCAACGTCATGATTATGCATCTGAGCCAAATGATTGTCTATTCTTTCTTTGGGGAAAAATTCAATTCTGTTCAGGAGTTATCTGTTCAGTGTTAACCATGTGCCTAGCTCTGTACTTTGTCCTATGATGGCTACTGAGGTAGTAGTACATGACTGATATCTGCCTTGAGAAAACTTAGAACCTTATTGAAAAGAACAAATTCATAGCCATACCCACAAACATGAAATTATGTCACAATGGTACAATGGAAAATATAGTCAAGTGCTATGATACATGCAGTGTATAGTGAGTGCTCTGGGTGACTAAGAAGAGGAAAACAAGATCTAAACTGAACTGTGAATTTGGTACAATAAATAGATGAAAAGGAATGAACATAGACTTCTAAGTAAAGAAACAACCTGAAAAGAGACATAAAATGAACATGGTCAAGAGTAAGAATTGCATTAGAGAAAGCAAGGTCAGCTTGACCAGAGTGAAGCATATAATAGAGTATATGAAGGTCAGAAGGAGAGAGAGATCTTGTTTTCCAGGATGTGGAATTTAGAGTTGATCCTTTGGTCAGTGGAACACAATAGGCTCTTAAACAGAGAGATGGTAATGAAACAATAAGCAAAATGCTCAGCAATATGCAGAATATGTAAGAAGTAAGAAAGTAAGAAACTTGAAGTGAAAAGGCCATTACAATAAAATAAATATGAAATGGTGGCAGTGATAATAGAGAAAAAAGTTGGGATCTAAGAAAAATGAAGACTGGGAGAGAGATATAAGAGATGGAAAGAGAAAAGTTGAAAATTCTTCCTAGTCCTTGAGTTCAGACCCCTCATTGAATGTCACTGAATGTTGATATCATTAATAGGAACCTAGAAATGGTTGTGGGTCAAGGGACAGGGTAAATTTTTCCTCCAAGATCTATTTTCATTGACATTTACTGTGTTCTCAGAGTCCTTTAGTTTTTACATCTACCTCTAAAATTGTGAAACACAAAACTGAATAATAAAGACTTGATCTATGGTTGGGAGATTATTTCTGTCTCATGAGACTGTTAGGACCATGCTAGGGATACACTGTATCATATCTGTGCTCAGCTAGTCGGACTTCATCCGGCATCATTTATTTTACTTCTTTTTTAAGCAATTGGGGTTAAGTAACTTGCTCAAGGTTACAGCTAGTCATGATTTATGCGTGGGTGCTCATCTGAGGCCAGATCTGATCTCGGGTCATCCAAACTCCGAAGCCACTCTTCTCACTGCGCCACCTAGCCGCCCCTTAGGGCAATTGGGGTTAAGTAACTTGCCCAAGGTTACACGGCTAGGTTTTTGTTTGTGCGGATTAAGTGTCGGAGGCCGGCTCTGAACTCAGGTCCTTCTGATTCCAGGGCCGACGCTCTATTCACTGCGCCACCTAGCCGCCCCATTTATTTTACTTCTAATAACCCTTCACAAAAGTTGCTCTCTTATGACCCATCATGGCATGAAACAGATCCTGGGTTCTCACATGATCTGCCAACAAGTTCTGGTAGCTCCTGCAGAGCTGTGAAAGTTTTACATTGAGGACTGCAGAATGACTGTCATCCAGGACTGGTCTGACTGCCATCCCCAGAGGGTTGGTTACCAGGTGATAAAAATTTTTGGTCCCAACAATTTATGAGACCATCTGCTATGTGAGGCATGGAAGGGTTTCTGTTTACATTGCTGGAAGGAATAACTGTATCACATAGAGTCACAGATCTTTTAAAGCTAAAAATGCTTCCTTGTTTTTAAAGTTCGTGCCTCAGCTCAGATCTCACCGTTTTCAGGAAGCCTTTCTGGGTCATTCTGTCTTTTTTTCTTCCTTCTCTTCTCTGCTCCCCATCCCTATGAAAGCCTTTTTTTCTAAGATCAATCACCTTTTACCTACTCTTTGTAGTACTTAGGGGTAAGGGGTAAGTAGTTATCTACATATCATCTCCTCCATTAGTATACTCCCTGAGGATAGAGTTTTTTTCCTTTTCTTTGTATCCCCCATATTTAGCATAATGCCTAACAAATAGTGAGGATTTAATAAATGATAGTTGACTAAGATTGAAATTAAAGAAATTGTCCTCTTCCAAGTACTTTTTTCATATTGAATTACATCCTGGTTTTGTTTAGTTGCATGAGAGAACTTCTTATATGCTTATTCAAGTAGCTGCTTGAAGGCAAATAAATATATCAGACTTATTCTTCCCATATCTACTTGCTGCAATGCTGTTCATCCTAGGACTGCCTGAAATACTACATCTTCTATGAAGTTTTCCCTATTCTACTTCTACCTTATATGAAATTATCTTTTCTTCATCTTGCAAAGAATTTTTTGCCTCTTATCCATCCTTATATTTTAATCGTTATATTTTTATATAGTTACTGCATATTTTGTATATGGATCATATCTTACCTAAATTATAAACTCAACAAGGTGATAGACTGCATTGATTGGATCTCCTTGATCCAAAGATGAATGCCTTATCTATAGTGCTTAATGTATAAAGCTGAATTAATGGCTATTGAATGAACAAATGAATGAATTTTCTTAAAACGTTGAATCATAGGGGTGGCTAGGTAGTGCAGTGAGTAGAGCACCGGCCCTGGAGTCAGAAGGACCTGAGTTCGGAGCCGGCCTCAGACACTTAACCCACACAAACAAAAACCTAGCCGTGTGACCTTGGGCAAGTTACTTAACCCCAATTGCCCTAAAGGGGCGGCTAGGTGGCGCAGTAAGTAAGAGCGCCAGCCTCGGAGTTGGGATGACCCGAGATCAAATCCGGCCTCAGAAAATGAGCACCCACACATAAATAATGACTAGCCGTGTAACCTTGAGCAAGTTACTTAACCCCAATTGCTTAAAAAAAATGTTGAATCATAAAATTAGTTATGGCTTCATAGGCTAAAAAAAATGCTCCAAATAAAAGAACTTGTCATTATCTTTAAAAACCAAATTTGTATTTCCTTCCCCAACTCATACAAAAGAAAATAACCACACCCATCCACATAAAATAACCCAATTGTTCCTTTTATTCTTCCCATGTTCTTTATCTCAGTTAATGAGATGTAATTCATGTAATCATTTATTCTCTAATATCCATTCAGGACCTTATAGTACCAGCTATATCTCCTTGTCCCATCAACCCACTCCCAGTCACTCAAACAGAAAATCTGAAAATCTCTTTTCTTTTCCATTTCCATAGCTAATTAGTTGCCATCATAGGGTTTCTAGATTTTTTGGAGTGAGTAAATCTACTTTGGTAATATACAAATCTTTCAAATCATATAAAGTACACCAAATAATTGAAGTTTCAAATAATATTTTCATTTATAAAAGTATACATTCTATATAACCAGTGATAGCTAGTTCTCTAAGTACATATTCAGAATAGGGAATTTATTTGCACCCTTACCTAAGGCTTCTCTTTCTTAGCTTAGAGGTCAGTAAAGGTGTTAATAGCTTGTATGCAGATGAAACTTAATGCTCATACAACTCCATGTTTTCTTGGTTTGCCATTTTGAGTAGTTTTCTGTCATTTCCTTTCTGTTGGAGATTGCAGCCATGTTATCCCTTCTACTTCCAGAACTCCAGTGCAAGGGCATGACTAAAACAGAAATTATTCCCCCTGGGTCTCCTTGACAATGTTGGATGAAGACACCTGGAACCCTGAACACTCCAGAAGAGACATTATAGAAGATCTTTCTTAATGAGATCAATGCATTTTATAGTCAATTATAGTCATTTTATAGGGTTGTACTCTGCTCACTGTTTGAGCTATAATGACCATCTTGAGGGCTGTGTTTTGTTTCATTTTGTTTTACAGCATCAGAAGTTCTCATATGCCTTGGGTGAAATTTCTCTGAGACCTCTCTCACTAACTCAAATTTTTATATTCTCTTCTACACATCAAATAATTACTTCAAGAATCACTGTCATATTTCATATCTCACTTATACCCTCTGAATAATATAAAGCAATTTCCCTCATCAGACCAAGTGGAATGCATCCTTTCCATTTCCTACACTCCCCACTTTTTTTTTTGCCCATGAAACTTCCTCCTTTTTCCCCTGACTGCTCTGTAGATCAGAAGAGTCAAGTTGTTTCTTTCATCTCAAGCTCACCACTTGTGGCATAAGTGGTATTCTGGTCTCTGCCTTTGCCCCACTTAACCTGTGTCTGAGAGAAAAGCCAAATACTAAGCTGGCCATGGAATCTCCATGTGTGTGCTTTTTTGTTCTGTTACTCTGGCCTAACTTTATGGTACTTTCAATTCATTAATATTAAGCATCTAAACTCCACAATCTCTTTCTCTTTTTTTTTTTTATGCCATAGCCTTTGAAACCTTTCATACTGCTTTACTTGATTTATTCAGCAAGATCAGAGCCACATTCAGACTATAGTAAGTCTGTTAAATATTTACCAATGTGGTGGATATTTATGAGTCAGCAGCACTTATCAGGGTGTGACGGTCTGGATATTAGGTTCAGTAGGCTAACAGGCTAGGAAACTACTGAATTAAATAATGAATGAAATAAGGGCCTTTCAAAAATAAACACTCAGCTAAACAGTTGTTCATAGTAACTAAAATGTCTCACACATTAAGACTCCTTTTAAAAAAATGAACTAAATCATTCAAAATTAGACATGACAGAAAACTCACTGACTTACCACAGTCCATGGTCTGGTGAATTTGAGTGTATATCTTAGCAGAGGAGATCATAATGAAAATCATGAAAAAGAGTAAATCATTTGAGAATTCCTGATCTGTTGTTAGGACTGAGGAACAGAAAAAGAAAGTATATATTGGATTATCTGTATTGACAACTGCTGCTGGAGAGGGGCTAACACTTTGGCACTACTTGTGCCAAAGCTAAGTGGCAGAGAATATCGCTGTTGCTTCCCTCCACTGTATACCTAATCCCATCTTGGTTTTGGAGCAATTGTGTAAGCAGTCCTACACCTTTTCCCTACTTGCTGTTCCTCATCACTACAGAAGCTGAGTACACTAGTGAAGTTTCTTGACCATTCAGAGAGCCTACAAGCTGGTTCTTTTAGTTCTTCTTGTGGAATGTTATGCCATAAAGAAGTCCTGACTGAGCCTTAGATTCCTTGTGGATAATCTGTCAAGTCAAACAGTTGAGAGTGCCAGCAATTTGATACTATCAAATTCGATAAGTAACATCCAGTTGGATGATTGGAGAGTACCATCCAATTGGGTACTGACCATGGTCCCCTTCTGTCTCAGGGCATCCAGAAATATCCTTTCTTCACTACAGTGCAAAGAAATGGAGGAGATTGTAAACATAGAATTTTTAAAACCTAAGTTTAATTGATGCCTTTTGTTTTTATATCATAATCATTTCTAAATGTACCTTTCTCCTCCCTCGGCTCACTCCGCACTTCTCTTTTAACAAAAGAAAACTGTTCATAAATAAAACCACCTGAAACATTTGTCACATTTGACAAAATATGCAACATCACACACTCATAGTTTCCTTCCCTCAACAAAAGGAGGGCCATAGATTTTTTTTTTTCATTTCTTCTGTGGGACCAAAATTAGTCACGATAAGGACGAAGAGTTAAATTATATGTGGTTCTTTTTAATTTACATTGTTAAAATCATTGTTTATATTTTCTTGGTTCTCCTTTCTGTGTTGTTTCATATGGCTTTACATATTTCTCTGAATTCCTCATATTTGTCATTTTTTATGGCACAAAAATATTCCATTACATTCACATGTCAAATTTTATTTAGTCATTTTACAGTCTATGGATATTTACTTTACTTTCATTTTTTTACTATGACAAAAATTTCTGCTGGAATGTATGGCTGGCTGTCTCTCCCCTCCCACTCTCTCTCTCTTTTTCTCCCAACCTCCTTGGGATATTTACTTAAGAGCGTTCTAAATTATTTTCCAGAATTTGGGGGCCATTTCACAGCTCTGCATATTAGTGTGCCTTTCTCCCATAACCACTCCAACATTGACCACTTCCATCTTTTGTCATCTTTCCCAACTTCTGAATGTGAGGCGAAGCTCCAGATTTGTTTTAATTTTCATTTTTCTTATTAGTGATTTGGAGCAACATTTTATAAGGATGTTAATAATTTGCTGTTCTTTTGAAAACTTTGTTCATATTATTTGATCAAGTTCTTATCTATTTGGGGAAGGACTCTTGTTAATATCTGTATGTCTTGGATATCAGAATTTGATGCAGAGTGGTTTTTTTCCCCAACTAATTTTCTCTTCTTATCCTAGCTACATCGATTTCTTCATTCAGAAGCTATTAATTTCATTTAATTGCAATAGTATGTTTTATCATTTATGATCCATTCTATCCCTTGTTTGTTCTCCCCTGACTATGAAAGGTAGCTGTTATTATGGGATTTAGAGCTGAAAGGAACTGGGAAGATTATTTTACAGATGATGAAACTGAGACCCAGAAAGGTAAAGTAACTTGCATTGGGTCATGAGGTTTTAAGTATTAGAAATAGGGTTCATATCCAAGTCCTTGGATTTCAAATTTATGGCCCTTTCAAGTACCCCACAATGTCTGACATCTTTTGTTTTGTCTTTTCTGTATCATTGCTTCTTTCCATTAGCACTGATGAGAGAAAGCTGATTATTTCAAAGCAATATAATATCATCTAAGCAATGGCAGAGATTCTTAGATTTGAAGAATTACCCAAGACCAGAAGATATTTTTGTGATTTATATGCAGTTCACCCAGTGATTATACACAACTCAAAACACTTGAAATAGTTCATATCCCATTACAGATAATTCCAAGGAGATGTCCAAATTATTCTATTGCACTGGAATTTTGATATAACAAATATTGCTCTATTAAGTTGGCCTTACCTGCATCTTGACTTTCTTTTAGTCATATAGAGATTAGGGTGTACTAGTATTCATTATACCAAGTTTTGACAAGTAGCTGTACTTTTCAAAAAATTTTATTCATACTCTATATAATATCATATGCCAAAGTTTATAGCAGTGCTGCATGGTAGTGTGGAGATGTCCCTGGGTTCCAAAAGGCTATGCCAGTGGAGTGCAAACTTTGTCAGTTCTTACCAAGATGAAAAAGCTTTGAGTGTGAGCCCAGCAACAGACTAATGGACTGCACCATCAAAAACCATTTATGTGTATATTCAGAAGATCATCCTTCCTAAATTGGGAGAGACAGGTTAGCTTCCAGGTCATGAATTTATTTGAGCTCACAGAGGCCATCCATATCTATTAAGTCCCCAAGGACTTGATATGCATCAGTGGAAGAATTACCCATCCACAATAAAGTTGCAGATCTTTAAAGTATTGACATTTACATTGCATATGAAGCTTAATAATTCATGAATTTGGAACTAGTCAAATACCATCTTATAATTATCCCATATAACAAAAATGGTATGTCTTCTGATATGTGAACAAAAAATACTCAGATATTCAAATGTATCTGTGATCTCACAAATTTAAGAATTCCCTCCAGCAACATAGATGGCAATCCATTCATGCCTGCCCTTCCTTGTTTAATTCTTGTCCACATTCTCCAAAAAATTCACCATAGGTAACCCACCTAAAACACTGGAGATTCTCCATTCTTTCTCCTGGTGTCACCAGGGTGCCATTGGAGCACTCTCATGCCTCTATCATTTTTCCCTCTTGCTGTGAGACTAGCTCCTTTTCTCTTCCTGTCATACAATTCTTGATATTTCTTTTACTCCTTCAGAGTTACTTGTTTGTTTTATATTGTGGCCTATTCACACCTATCATGTACCTCTGTGTCATCTTCTGTATGATATTCATCTTTAGTTCATTGGAGGCAGTAGTATTTCAGGTCTCACTTATATATGGCAAGACCAATAAAATATTTAATTGAAAAAATGGACCTTTGCTTTCATAGGAAACTTGAGTTCAGTAAAAAAATGTTCAATTTCCTGAAAGCAAACCAGCTTATTGTCTTTCCCCTTTTCAACTATACCAACTTTTGTCCAGCTGTATTGATTATCCTAGCCATGCATATTGAAATCTGGGCAATAGACGATCTTCATCCATTTGGTCTTTCCTGTGTGAACGAACAAGTTATGTTCTTTCAAGTTATTAAAGATCTCTTTAAGGAAATTCTACAACATCTTAGGGCTTGAAGCAATTAGCACAATTCCATCTACAAACAAGAACTTCTAGAGGACCTCACTATTCACAGAGATGTTTTATGCCTCTTAATGGTGCTTATTGTCAGTGAATCACTAAAAAACATTATTTTGTTGCTATATCTTCCAAAGAATCCTAAATTATCTTGATGTATAAATCGGAGACACCTTGTTATAAAAGAGCTTGTCACAAGAAATGTTATTAAAAATGTTTCCTTGTTTGTTTGTCTTCCTCTCCTAAATCTGTTGTGTATTATGTGAACAAATCATTATTAGCTGAAATATGAAGATTCATTTGTAAAAGTCAGAAGTTTGTTAAGGAATGTAGTAGGACTCTCATTATTTTAGTAGTGCATTATATTAACCGCCAATCATGAAGCCTGATTTGAGAGTCAAAAGCCATTCAAAATTGTTTAAAGTTCAAGTTCATGGATAATATATTGAAATGATCCCACTAGAAGAAATTCTGAATTTCTTTTCTATCAAAGAAGATTTTCAGTAGTGAATTTTTCTGATAATTCCCCTGATATAATTCTGCATTAATCAAGTTTTGTCACTTCTTCCAGATTAGGTGGGCAAATCAAATTGTCCCTCTCATTTCCAGTAAAATATAAATTCTTTTAGGTCAGGGATTTCCTTGTCTTTTTATTTATATTCACATCCCTTAGCACAGTACAGCCTATAACATAGTAGACACTTGATAAAAAATAAATTATTGAATTTAATTGAATTAAAAAGCATATAGTGGTTTAAGTTGGTGGTAGGATATAACATAAATTTCTTATTGACTGTTCTAGGTAAATATTTCTGTAATTACTTTATATCTAGATATTCTGGATACAGAACTTTATGAATCCTAAGCATACAGAATCAGAAAGAATCTTAGACATAATCTAGCCCGGTCTGCTCCAAACTTTCATCAGGCATATTGTCTATACTTTAAACAGTGGTCTTTTGTGAAAATGTCAATGTTGGTGACATTTCACTCTCTAAATTAAGAATTCTTAGCCTTTTTGTGTTATTGACCCATTTGGAAGTTTGGTAATGCATATATGGACCCATTTTCAGAAACAAAATGCATAAAATGAAATATGTATTACCAAGGAAGTAATTTATGTTGAAGTACATTTATCAAAGTATTTTAAAAGCAAATTCACAAACTTCAGGTTAAGAACTCTAGTTTTAAACTACTAAACAAAGTATTGAGACAATGCAGCATCGTGGAAAGAGTTCTTAGTTCATTGCTCTTTCCATGATGCTGCATTGTCTCAATTCAATGCAACAAGTGTTCTTTGAATGCCTTCTTTGGGCTCATCACCCCTATCAGGGGTACTAAAGAAAAGGAGAATGTTTCAATAAAACATACAGAGCTTAAATATTGTTAAGTTATTTACAGATGCTCGTTAAAATTGAGACTTTTTATTATTGTGTGACAGATACAAACTTATAGTTATGGTATATAATTATTGCTATTAACTCCTATTTGGGTAAAAAAAAAAAAGACAAGAAACTCCACAATACAGTGGAGCTCATATCTGAGGTAGTAGGTGCTTTTGGGGATAATCAGAAGAGTTGATTTTAGGATATAATTTTTTAAATAGCTTGAGTTCCAAGGGAAGTGAAATATCTGATGCACTGTTATCTTTTCAGTGCTCTTGGTGGTTCCTCGGCTCTTCACATCCCAGCTTTTCCAGGAGGAGGCTGTCTAATTGATTATGTTCCCCAAGTATGCCAGCTACTAACCAACAAGGTAAGTGAACACCACTTTGTCTTCTGCCTTGGGAAATATTCCCTAGAACCTTCTGTTTCTTCTATGCATTGCTAGTTCTCAAGATGTATCGACTTTCTCCCATCTTTCCAATTTAGGTTCTTCCTCACTGCCTTTTTTTAATTGGAACTTCACGAACTTCTAGCTTCCATTCTTGTGAACAGGCATTTACCCTCTGACCCTAATTTCTTCTCCTCTGAGGACTTGGTCCTCCGGTTCTCTTTTATCTTGTCATTGCTATCTCCTGTTTTCATTTATCCCTGAGCTGCAAATTCATTTCATCAGGGTTATTTATATCCCTACATCTTCATTTTGGGACCACCACTATCCAATGTCAACTGCTGATTTTCAATGGACATTTTTTGCACAAAACCTCTTCTTTCTGCTTTTCTCTTACTTCTCTAGTTTCTGCTCTATGATTCCCAAATATATCTGAATTTTTACTTTTTTGTCTTTGTATTTTACATGTATCCATTTTTTCCAATAAAAATCCATTGTATTTATCCAATTATCTGAAAGAAGTCTGAAAGCAGTTCTCTTCTATCCTGGGGTAGGTCACAGAATTATAGTTTAGCTTCTTTGTGAAGGTTTCCCTATATCTACTCCAAAGAGTCTTAACTAATTCTCATTATCTTTTGTCAGTAGGCCCTTATTACTAGGCAGATAATTAAAACTTTGTTGTAATGATTAAATACTGTATTTAACTATATACTATTGTTTTAAGAACATAAATACTAATTGTCTATCCATTACATTTTTCTGTAAAATCAAAATGATTAATCCACATATGAATGTTAGATTCATTTTTTATTCCACATTTGATTGTGATTCAATTTTTCAGATTGTCCAAAGTGTTCATTTCTTCTTTGCTCTTATTGAATTTCTGTTAATGAATTTTTCACATTGACTTTGAAAGTAGGCCTTTTAATTGCTTCTGTCATTCAAAAGACAGACCAGCTCTAAATAGAAAACACTTCCTAAGGACAATAATATCTCAAAAATTCAAGTATTTTTAAAAATTTTTTGCATAACTCAGATTTGGCATCTGTGGGACTGGCCTCTATTCCATGGGCCTTAATTCTCATGGGATGATTGGTTCTAATTGAGCCAAATGCCCATTATCTTCATTCCTACTAGAAATTTGACATTAGGACAGAATTCATATTTGCATTTAGATGCTTTGCCCTTCCCTCAAACTTGTGTCACTGTGTTGTATATAAAAATGCAGATTTGGTATCCAAGAACTGAGAATAAAAGCCTTTTTAAAGCTTTCCAATTGAGATTAATTTCTAGTCACACTTTTTACTCAAAAAATTATAAGACTATTTTCCCAGAAACACAAGAATCAGTCAGTTTTTCTTATCTGGATCCATTTCATTAATTTTACTTGTCTTTTTAAATTATTTTTCCTTGGCTTTTCACAAATGAGGACAGTACATGGCAGCTTTTAGAAACAATGTCTTCAAATGAATTTCCATAATTATACTGGAATCTCTTTATAGCCAGTTTTGTTGTGGGTTTCTATTAAAATGATTTTCTGTTTTTAAAATCAAGTACACAGAGCTGTTTTCTTCCCTTTTTTAAACAAAACCACTTAAGCAAACTTATCATCTGTTTTCTTTTCCCAAAATAACATTTTTGATCCTACATTAAGCCTGCAAAGTAAGCAATGTTTTTTATAAATTGCCATAAACCCTATTTTATAAATAGAATTGTTTTACTTTTTGAGGCTACAACATAACTATCAGTTCTGACTTTATCAATGTTACTTCAGATAATTTAGCATAAGCTTTAGCCATGCAAATCTTATGTGTTGACCAATGGAAGAAAAAAATGGCACCCTTTATCTCTTTCTTCCCTCCATAATTAAGACACTGTGAAAAATATGTTTTCAGTCTTTAAAAGTAATGTCTACTAATAACTGACCCCAAAAATCTAGAACTAGAAAGGGTAATTAGAGATCATCTTGAACTGCACAGCAGGAAAAATTCAGAATGAAGTATTTTTTTAGTGGACTGCTGCTCACTGATAACAGGGAGACTCAAAATCCGAAAACATTACCTATTGTCTATTGTCTTTCAATTTTGCTTCTTTTTTCTTTTTCAGGTGCAGTATGTCATTCAGGGGTATCATAAAAGAAGAGAATACATTGCAGCTTTCTTGAGCCACTTTGGAACGTAAGTTTTCCTTTACTTAAAACTTTCCCTTTCATTCATTCATTCAACAAACCTTTGATGAGCCCCTGCTGTGTACAAGATGATTTGCTAGACAGTGAAGATGGATGAGATGCCAAGAAGAAAACTTCATTATCCATTACAAGAGAAATAAGGCTTTATATATATGTGTGTGTGTGTGTGTGTGTGTGTGTGTGTGTGTGTATGTGTGTATATATATATATATGCATGTATCTATGTGTGTATGTACATACGTATACATACACATATATAAACAACCTAAAATGGAATATGAGGGCAAGTGCACTCCTTTTGTTTTTGTTATTGTATCCTCAGTGCTTAGCATAATGCCTAGTACATAATAGGTGCTTAAGAGAAGATTGTTAAGAGAAGTTCAGAGGAGAAAGAAATCATTTCGTGCTGTAAGTGCTAGGAAAACTTCATGCCAGTAGTGAAATTTTAGCTATACTTTAAAGGTTGTGTAGTCTGGTTTTAATCCCTTTTTAAACAAAACCACTTAAGCAAATTTATCATGTATTCTTTTACAAAAATAGCTTTATAATTATTTGTGTATGTGCTTGAGTGCATGTGTGCATGTATGTAGGCCACATTGTCAAGTGGCTGCATAGATCTCAAGGGAAATCATTGTGGTAGAAACGTCTATAGTCCTAGCTGGCTCCTCCATAGAAGAACAGATGTACAAATATACTTGCCCACCAACTCAATTGATTAAGCTAAATTTAATTGTCTTTGTACAAATGTACTAGCATTTGACATAATGTGTTTAACTTATTATTATCCGGTCACTTACTAGAACACAACCTCAAGAGCTCCCTTTGCAATGAAACTACCAGCGTGAAATGTAGTATATTAAAGTGAATTTTGGAAAAGTAAAAATACAGGTGGTTTAATAACTTAAAAACATTAATTTAATCTTTCATATGGTTCCAGGTCCTTTGTACTTACTGTTATATATTTTTTGTTTCCTAGAGGAGTGGTGGAGTATGATGCCGAAGGCTTTACAAAGCTTACCTTGCTGCTGATGTGGAAAGATTTTTGTTTCCTTGTACACAGTAAGTATCATTTTGCCACTAGCAAAAACAAAAGACTAATAGCACATATACCAACAGGTTTGAAGATACTTAGCACAGTAAGCTATTTCTGTTCATTCTGGTGGCTATGGATTTTTAATGGTGCTCTGCTAAAGACAAACCTGCAGGCAGACTGCTGTCTCAGGGTTAAACTATTAACCTTCCCTTGTCAAGTCCTATAACTTCAGTTCTTCTTCTGTGATTCATAATTTGGGGATCATATGGTATGTGTCTATGTGTGTCTGTGTGTATAATCAGATACATTTATCTCTGTTTTTATCATAATTTCTGATGCAGATTTCTTCCCCCATTCCCTCTTTGTGTAATTCCTTAGTATATAAGAAATGGTAAATAATCAGGTTGATCCTTCTTGTCCAGATCTATGAGAGAAAGGAAAAGTAACTAAGGCTTTTATTTTAAAGTTATGTACTATGTTAGGGCCATTCTTCAGGCCAAATACATGCTTTGTCTTTCCCAATCATAGGCAAAAGGGAGCTTGTTTTATTTTTTAGGGTGAGCTATGAAATTGTGATACTGAGCTAGACCAATGATATCAAACTCAAATAGAAACAGATCCCTACAGGCTATATATTAACTTAGAAAACCACAAATTAACATCCTATATGTTGTGTTGTATTTTCATGTATTTTGTATAACATTTCCCAATTACATTTTAATATAATTTGCTGGCACTAGGGAATTTAAGGGCTGTGAAGGCTAAAAGTGATGAATTTGACACCTTTGAACTATACAACCTGGAACTGGGAAAAGGGCCCCAGGACTTTAGAGCCCAGAAGTGAGGTCTTGAATCTACTCTCTAGGGCTTAATGATATGAGATAGATAATGTCTATAAAACTCTTTGCAGACTTAACACTATAGAAATGTCTTTATGACTGGCTGTATGACCTTAGTTAAGTTGAAGAAACATAGACTTTTGGAGCTCATAGAAGTCTTCTAGCCTGACCCTTTCATTTTATAGATAAAAAAATAAAAGCTCAGAAAGGTTGAATAACTTACCCAGGTCCCACAGTCATTGTAAGTCTTGATGGGGAAGCTGGAACTCAAACTCAACCTTCTGCTACCAGATCTTTTTACTTTACCATTCTGTCTCCCATTCTATGACTTCTAAGGTAGCTGTATGACTTAAACTTTCTGCATCTCAGTTTCCACATCTGAACTTAGGTTCAAAATCCTGCCTCTGCCACTATCACCTTGGGCAAATCAACTTCTGTCATCTTTAGTTCTTCATTTGTAAACTGAGGGGGTTTAGACTAGATAATCTCTAGAAAATTCCTTCTACACTTAAATCCTCTCATTCTAAATTCATACAGTTGTAGGTGCTTTGTAAACTCTAATATGTTAAGTAAATGAGATTTTTTAATATTAATTTTTTCTGAAGGCAGTACAGATACCATTTATCCTATATATATATATATATATATATATATATATATATATATATATATATATATATATATATATATATATATATATATACACACACACACACACATATATGTGTGTGCTTTGAAAGATGATTTTACAATTTCCACTCCTTACACCAAATTATCCTCTAAGTTACATTTTGCTTAGGCTGAATTAGTTATGTAATTTTCCCCCCAAAATGGACAATAAAGGAAGTAATCCCAAATGTGTGCTAGGTGACTAAATAAAACTAGCTCATACTTTTAAATTGCACCAGAATAATCCTTATGAGGATAATTGAGAGTCAGTGTTACTTTTTAAAAATTAGGCCTCCTTTCCTTTCCAGTGTTATTTCAAACATCACCACTGAACTGCTTTATAATAGTCTTCTATTAATAAGTAAATACTTTGCAGACACTCCATGAACTAGAACTATCTTTTCAGATATATCTAAAAAAAAGTAAACATAACATTTTATTCTCATCATATAACCTTATGAGTTTTTACAAGAGGACAGTGGATTAGATAGCCGTTAGGAAATTGTATAGTTCTTTTTATTACCCTAAGTTTTACTCAGGAACAAAGATCCAGCTTTTTTATTGTTCTTCCTTCTCTATTGTTTGGTTGCAGGTAATGAAGTCAGTAGTCTCTAAAGAGCTGAAGCTGAGGGCAATGGAGGAAATAGGTGTGAATAGGCTACCATACAATACAAATGAGGAATTACTTAGAAGGAGCAGCTTAAAGGATGACATCAGAGAAATGGATGGCCAGGAAAAAAGACGGTTCAGTCATATAATGATAGTGAAAAATAACTTTGTGCTCCTTTGGTTTCTATTGAATTTCAAGAGAATTCAAGGAAGGCTGTCAGAATGTTGGGTGGCCTCCTATCATGGATTTGTGAGAACATATAGATGTATGTCACATAGCATAGACAAGAATGGATTAATTGTGATCACATTACTGGAGAGAGTGTCCACATCAGTGAACATAGATCAATTGAAGTTTATTGAGCAAAAAGCAATGGGCTGGAAAGTAAAAAATACAGAGATTTTAAAAAATATTTTGTATATTTAATATATTTACATATATTTAATATTTATTTTTCTAATTATATATTCATTTTAATGTGTTTTTTTTTTAAATGTTGAGTTCCAAATTCTCTCCATTGCTTTCTTGCCTCCTATCTCCCTGAGACAGTAAACAATTTGATATAGGTTATACCTGTGTAATAAAGCAAAACATGTTTCCATATTAATTGTGTTGTGAAAGAAAATGTAGACACAAAAAAAAAGCCATAAAAAAAATAAAGTGAAAAATAGCATACTTGGATCTGTATTCAGACTCCATTAGTTCTTTATCTGGAGGTGGATGACATTTTACATCATGAGCCTTTTGGAACTGTCTTGGATCATTGTTATTGCTGAGAACAGCTAAGTCATTCATAATTGATCATTGTAAAATATTGTTGTTATTCTGTTATTGTGTACAATGTCCTCCTGGTTCTTCTCACTTCACTTTGCATCACTTCATGGAATTCCTTCTAGGTTTCTATGAAATTATCCTACTCATACAGTACAATCATATATCACAACCTGTTCAACCATTCCCCAGATAATGGACATCCTCTCAATTAATTTTTTGCCACTACAAAAAGAGCTGTTATGAATTTATTTGTTCGAATAGTCCATTTATCCCTCTCTCTCTCTCTCTCTCTCTCTCTTTCTCAACTCTCTCAAATCTCTTTGGGATACAGATCTAGTAATGATATTGCTGGATCAAATGGTATACACAGTTTTATAGACTGTGTCCAGATTGTTCTCCAGAATGGTTGGATCAGTTCACAACTCCCAATAGTGCATTAGTGTCCCATTTTTCCCCCATATTCTCCAACATTTATCATTTTCCTTGTCTCTCATATTATCCAATCTGAGGTGTTACCTCAAAGTTGTTTTAATTTGCATTTCTCTAATCAATAATAATTTAGAACATTTTTTCATAGCTTTGATTTCTTCATCTGAAAACTACCTGTTCATATTCTTTGACCATTTATCAATTGGGAAATCATTTATATTCTTATAAATTTGACTCCATTTCTCCATATTCTTGAGAAATTAGGTCTTTATGAGAGATACTTGCTGGAAAGATTGATTCCCAATTTAAGCTTTCTTTCTAATCTTGATTACATTGGTTTTGTTTGTACAAAACCTTTTTAATTTAATATAATCAAAATTTTCCATATTATATACCATAATGTTCTCTGTCTCTTGTTTGGTCATAAATTCTTCCCTTACCGTATCCCTTAATCTTACAGATAAACTTTTCCACACTCCCCTAATTTCACTCCTTATGTCTAAATCATGTACACATTATGACCTTATCTCAATATACAGTATAAGACGTTGGTCTATACCTAGTTTATGGCACTCTGTTTTCCAATTTTCCTGATGTTTTTTGTCAAATAGTAAGTTCTTGTCCCCAAAGCCTAAGTCTTTGGCTTTATCAAACACTAGACTACCATGGTTAATTACCACTGTGCATTGTATACCTAATCTATTCTACTGATCCAGCATTCTTTTCTCAGCTAGTACCAGATTGTTTTAATGATTACCACTTTATAATATGACTTGAGATATGGTACTTACTTTCACTTTTTTTCATTGATTCCTTTTATATTCTTAATGAATTTTTGTTCTTTCTGATGAATTTTGTTAACAATTTTTTCTTACAATAAAAAATAATTGGGGCAGCTAGGTGGTGCAGTGAATAGAGCGCCGGCCTCGGAGTTGGGATGACCCGAGATCAGATCTGGCCTCAGAAAATGAGCACCCACGCATAAATAATGACTAGCCCTGTAACCTTGAGCAAGTTACTTAACCCTAATTGCTTAAAAAAATAAATAAATAAAATAAAATAAAGAATAATTTTTGGTTGTTTGGCATGTCACTGAATAAGTAGTTTAATTTAGGTAGAATTATGGTTGTTATTATATTGAATCGGCCTAGCATCGATATTTTTCCAATTGTTTATATTTGATTTTATTTGCGTGAAAAGTATTTTGTACTTGTATTCATATAGTTGCCTTGACAGGTAGTCTCCCAAGTATTTTATATTGTCTACAATTATTTTAAAGGGATTTTTGCTTTCTAGCTCTTACTCCTGATTTTTGTTTGGTAATTTATATAAATGATGATGATTTATATGTATTTATTTTATATCTTGCAACTTTACTAAAGTTTTTTTAATTATTTCAGGTAGTTTTTTAGTTGATTCTTTAGGGTTCTCTAAGTATACCATCATCTCATCTATAGTGAGTGCTAGTTTTGTTTCCTCATTGCCTATTCTAATTCCTTCCATTTCTTCTTCTCCCCTCCTATTGCTATAGCTAGCATTTCTAGTATGATTATCAAATAATAGTAGTGATAGTGGACATTCTTATCTTATAAGGAAGGCTTCTAGCCTATCCGCATTACAGGTAGTGCTTACTGATGGTTTTAGATAGATACTACTTATTTTAAGGAATACTCCCTTTATCCCTATCTTCTCTAGTGTTTTAATAGGAATGGATGTTATATCTTGTCAAAAACTTTTTCTGCATCTATTATGACAATCATAGGATTTCTCTTTGTTATTGATAATGGTCAGTTATGCTGATAGTTTTCCTAATATTGAAGCAGCTCTGCATTCCTGGTATAAATCCCTCCTGGTTATAGTGTATAATCCTTGTGATTATATTGCTATGCTCTCCCTGCTAGTATTTTATTTAAAATCTTTGCATTGATATCCATTAAGGAAATTGGCCTATAGTTTTCTTTTTCTGCCTTTGCTTTGGATGTGTCCCATCAATTTTTTTTTAAACAAATGCTTTATTAACTTCTGTTTTGCATCATTCATTTCCACCAGATTTTGAGTTACAATTATTTTCCCCCCGTTATTCCCCTACCCAACCTCCCAGAATAGCAGTCCCACAAGATATCACTTCCTCCAATCTTCTCTCTCCCATACCTTCTCCCATACCCCCTTTGACTTTTCCATTAGAGGAAGGTGAATCTTTGTGTCCCAATGCCTGCACATCTTATCTCCCAATTACAAGCAAAAAGAGTATTAATAATAGTATTTATATATATTTGAAACATTTAATGTTAAGACCTCGAATTTCAGATCCATTTCCTTCCTCCCTTGTCACCCATTCCCTCTGGGGAGATAAGTAATTCAGTATATGTTGTACATGTCTAGCTATGCAAAACATTATCATAGTAGATATATTGTACAAGGCTGCTTATAATTCCCTCCCACTCATCCCACCCCCCACCTGGTCCATTCCCTACATGATCCTGTCCCTCTTCTATAGTGGATACTTCCAACCTCCCCTCCCCCCAAGGATGCCCTCCCATCCATCATCCCTCCTCTCATCCCCCTTCCCCCTATTCTGCTGCAGGTTGAGATATCCCATTTAGTATGTATGTCATTCTCTCCCTGAACCAAATTCAATGAGAATGTGGTTTTGCCTTTTTGCCTTCCTATTCTCCCCCTCCCTTGCAACCACTTCCCCTTGCTTCTTCTACATGAGATAGTTTACCCTACCCTGTCTCTCCCCATCTCCTCTTGCCACTTTCCTCTCTCACCTCATAATTTCATCCCTTGAGTATTTTCCCTTCCCAACAAATTCAACCTTGCCCTCTATCCATATATAACTGTAACCATCTACACACACATTCACATATGTATTCATATGACCACACACCCTTCTTCCATTATTTTCATAGTGAGAAAGATATCATCAGTTACAGTTATTGCTTTTCCATATAGGAATGTAAATAGTTCAACTTTGATAAGTTCCTCTTGATTTCTTTTCCCTGATTACCTTCTCAGGTATCTCTTGCTGCTTGTGTCTGGATGTCAGATTTTCTATTCAATTCTGGCTTTTTCCTCAAGAATGCTTGAAAGTCCTCTATTCCACTGAATGACCATATTTTCCCCTGAAACAATTTGCTTGGGTTCAGTCCCAGTTCTTTTGCCCTCTGGAATATCATATTCCATGCCCTTCGATCCCTCAGTGTAGAAGCTGCCAGGTCCTGGGCTATTCTGATTGTGTTTCCACAATATTGAAATTGTTTCTTCCTGGGTGCTTGTAGTATTTTCTCCTTGATCTGGGGATTCTGGAACCTGGCTATAATATTCCTGGGAGTTTTCTTTTTGGGATCTTTTTCAGGAGGTTCCCAGACCACTGCACTGGTCCTTGCTGCAGGGCTGCTGGGCTGTCCTCAGCAGGAGGTTAGCTTCTCTGTGTCGTTCTGTGGGTGCTGGGGCTCCAGAAGTTGTTCAGAGTCCCCTTTTACATAGTTTGGGGGGAATCTGGGGGCAGAGTGGCTTGAAGCTGTTTCTACTCCGATATCTTGGCTCCCCCATCAATTTTGATATGTTGTCTCATGGTCATTCTCTTTAGTGAAATTATTATTTCTCTGATTTGTTCTTTGACTCACTAATTCTTTAGGATTAGATTATTTAGTTTCCAATTTTCATTCTATGTTTCCATAGCCCTTAATTGATTATAATTCTTATTCTGTTATGATCTGAAAAGGATGCATTTAGTATTTCTGGTTTTCTGCATTTGGTTGTGAGATTTCTATGCCCTAATATATGGCCAGTTTTTGTGTAGCTACCATGTACTGCTGAGAAAAAGATATATTTCTTTCTATTCCCATTCAGTTTTTTCCAGAGATCTATGATGTGTAATTTTTTTTGAAATTCTATTCACCTCCTTAACTTCTTTCTTCTTATTTTTTTGATTATATTTATCTAGTTCTGAGAGGGAAAAGTTAAAGTTTCTACTAATAGGTTTTTACCATCTATTTCCTCTTGTTAATCATTTAACTTCTTTTAAAATTTGGATGTTATATAACTTGGCATGTATATATTTAGTATTGATATTACTTCATTGTGTATGGTACCTTTTAGCAAGATGTAATTTCCTTCCTTGTCTTTTTTTTTTTTTTTAAGCAATTGGGGTTAAGTAACTTGCTCAAGGTTACACGGCTAGCTGTTATTTGTGTGTGGGTGCTCATTTTCTGAGGCCGGTTTCGATCTCGGGTCATCCCAACTCCGAGGCCGATGCTCTTACTCACTGCGCCACCTAGCCGCCCCATTTTTTTCCTTGTCTTTTTCAATTAGAACTATTTTTAATTTTATTTTGTCTGAGGATAATGATTGCTACCCTTGGTTTTTTGGTTTGTTTGTTTTTTTACCTTCAGTTGAAGTGTAATAAGATTCTGCTCCAGCTTTTTACCTTTACTGCCTGTGTGTCTCTCTGCTTCAAATGTGTTTTTTGTAAATATATTGTAAGATTCTGATTTTTAATTTACTCTGCTGTCCACTTCTGTTTTATGAGTGAGTTCATCCCATTCATACGCACAGTTATAATTACCAACTGTGTTTTTCCTATGTCCTATTTTCACCTTGTTTATATTTCTCTCTCCTTTCACTCTGTCCCTCCTTACAAGTGTTTTGATTCTTACCACCACTTTGTCCATTCTGCCTCCCTTCTATTAGTCCCCACCCTTTCCCTTATCCTACCCTTCTCCTAATTCCTAATATGGAACTCATAACCCAACTGAATGTGTATGTTTTGCCCTCTGTGAACCAATTCCAATGAGAGTAAAATCCAAGCATTGCCTGCCACCCTTCCTTCATGTTTCCCTCAACTCTAATAGGTCTTTGAAGCCTCTACATGTGAGATAATTTGCCCTATTCTAACTCTCCCTTCCTTTTTCTCCCAGTGCAATCCTTTTTCTCACCCCTTAATTTTGTTTTTATATCATCTCATCAAATTCAGCTTATATCGACACTCCCAGTCTATGTATTCTCCTGTAACTACTCTAATAGTGATAAAGCTATTAAGAGTTACAGGTATCATCTTCTCATGTAGGAATGTAAATAGGTTAACCTTATTGAATCCCTTATGTTTTCTCTTCCTGTTTACCTTTTTATGCTTCCCTTGAGTCTTGTATTTGAAAATTCATCAAATATGGTCTTTTCATCAGGAATTATAGAAAGTCCTCTATTTCATTTCACCCCCTGAAGAATTATGTTCAGTTTTACTTGGTAGGTGATTCTTGGTTATAATCCTGGATCCTTTGCCTTCCTAAATGTCATATTCTAAGCCCTCTGTGGCTTCATGGTATTTGAATTGTTTCTTTCTAACTGCTTGCAGCATTTTCTTCTTGGCCTGGGATTACTGAAATTTGGCTGTAATATTCCTGGGAGTTTTCCTTGGGAGACCTCTTTCAGGAGATTATTGTTGGATTCTTTTAATTTCTATTTTACCTTCTGGTTCTTATATATCAGGGAAGTTTTCCTTTATAATTTCTTGAAAGATGATGTCCAGACATTTTTTTTATTACGGCTTTCAGGCAACCCAATAATTTTTAAATTATCTCTCTCCTAAATTTATTTTACAAGTTAGTTGTTTTTCCATTGATATATTACACATTCTTTTCTATGTTTTCATCCTTTCAATTTTGTTTTATTGTTTTTTGATGTCTTGTGGAGTTCAATGGCTTCCATGGTCCAATTCTGATTTTTAAGAAATTATTTTTTTCAGTGGGTTTTTGTACCTCTTTTTCCATTTGGCCAATTCTACTTTTGTAAGAAGCTTTCTTTAGTGAATTTTTCTATATCTTTTCCCAATTTTTTTGGTTCCTTTAATAAGTTGACTGTTTTCATGATTGTCTCACATCACTCTCATTTCTTTCTTTTTAATATTTCTTCTACATATCTTTATTTTTTTAAACATCCTTTTTAGCTCCTCTTAGAGTTCTTTTGGGCCTCAGACCAATTTACATTTTTCTTTGAAGATTCTCATTCAAGTGTTTGGACATTGTTTTCCTCTTCTGAGTTTGTATTTTGATCTTTCATGTCACTATAGTAACTTTCTATGGTCAAGTTCTTTTTTTTCTTTTTCTTTTTTTTTCTTTTTTTTGCTAATTTTTATAGCCTATTTCATGACTTTTAACTTTATGTTAAAGTTGGGTTCTGCTCCTGGAGTGGAGGGAGCACTATCCTAAGCTTCTTGTGCCAGGGACATTGGAGCTCACTGCTGGTCAGCTCCAGGTTTGTGGGGCCTCACTGCTGGCCAGTCCTGAGACTCAAGGCTTTGCTATTGGCTTGTTGCAATGGAGCCTGCTGCTCGTTTGCCCAGACACCATCTATGTTTAACTACACTCCCCTTTTACATGAGTGAGACAGAACATTCCTGCAGATCTTTTAAGTTGCCTTGGGCTGGACAGTTATTTCACCCCATCCTTTTGTTGATTCTGCCACTCCAGAATTCCTTTTGAGGCGTTATTTTATAGTTGTTTACAAGTGAATTTGGGAAAGTTCAGTTGAGTTCCTGCCTTATTCTGCCATTTTGCCCCACCCCCCAATCCAGAATTTTAATCCCAAGGGTACTTGACTAATTGTTGGACTTTTATTTTCACTACTTGTCTTAGCATCTAATTTAATCCCTCATATGTGAACTAATGATATTCTGTTAAATTTAACTGGTAATATTTATTGAGTGCCTGTTATGTGATGGATTTGTCAGTATTTGGGGGGAAAATATGTGGGCAAGACCAGTTGAGGTTAGATTGCTATCTAGAATCAAGTCACAGTATAAGCAAGAGACATCATTAAATGTAACTAGAAATTTAAGCACTCTATAAATTTCTCTCATGACAATGTTTTCAGGTCCTACTTCAAATAATTCAAATCAACATTTATTATATATCTACTTTGTACTGAGGCAACATGGGAGTGTAATAGATAGAATACTGGACTCAGAATCAGTAAGAACTGAGTTCAAACCTTGCCTCTTATTCTTACTTAATTGTGTGACCTCAGCAAATGATTTAGTCTTACTCAGCTCCTGTTTATTCATCTGTAAAATGGGGAAAAAATAGCACCTACCTCACAGGGTTATTGTAAGAAGCAAATGAAAAAAAAAAGTGATACATAAATGATAGCTATTATTATTAGCCATTATTGCTAGGTGTTAGTTATATAGAAAAATAAGACACAAAAGCAAATAACGGTGATACTTGTATCACATATGATGTATCTTATATAAGTATGTAGGAGAAGAATGTGAAGAACGTAGAACAAGAAATATGAGGGAGGGGTGAGGTAGAAACAGGACTTCTGTGTGGCTCTGGCTTCCACCTACCCCAATTCATGTAAAAGGGGACTCTGAGCAAACTTTGGAGCTACTGAACCCACAAAATGACATAGAGAAGCGAACCTCCCACTGGGGACAGCCTGGCAGGCTGGCAGGAATTGGCTAGCACAGGGCTCTGGGAGCCAACCCCAGCCCTTCGAGAGCCAGTGGTTTTAGCCCCAGGGTGGCCTCTGCAGCTGTTGGCTGGAGGGACTCCAGAGCACCAGCAGTTGTGGCATTTCCAGAATTACCAACACATAGATGCCAAGGACAGAGTGAGAAGCCAGTGCAGTATGGACTTTAGGACCCAGTAGTTGGGAGTGTGTCGGCCTCCTCCCCCCACCCCGGGGCCAGAAGCCACTGAAATGCTGTGGTGCAGTGGCGCCATGTTGCAGCTTCAGATCCTGGCCTGCAGACTGTAGGGGGACCAAGTGACCAGTCTGAGGGTATATCGCTCTTGCTTTAACCTGCTTGGATCTGGATTGTGGTCTAGGTTAGAGGTCTTGGGGTGTGTGACCAGCTTGCCAGAGCATGTAGAGGCTTCAAAGAGGCCGCCCAACTAATACCTCCAACTGCTGAGAAAACCCCAGAGTTTGGGACAGAAGCTCCCCTGTCTGGTGGCAGAGTCTTCTGTGGCAAAAAGCCCTAAGGTCATGTAATTAAGTGCCAACATGACCAGGCTAAGGAAGCAAAACAAACAGAAGAATCCAACACTGGACTCCTATTTTGGGGACAAAAACAATCAAAGCATGGAACAGGAGGAAAATAGAGAAGTCAGAACTCCTGCACCAAAAGCTTCAAAAGAAAATACGAGCTGGTTACAGGCCATAGAGGACGTTAAGAAGCAGATAAGAGAAGTGGGGGGAAAATTGGGAAGAGAATGAGAAAGATACAAGAAAATTATGAAATGAGAGTCAACAGCCTGACTGAGGAAAATAACACCTTAAAAAATAGACTAACTCAAATGGCAAAAGAGGCTCAAAAAGGCAATGAGGAGAAGAATGCCTTTAAAAGCTGAATTTGCCAGATGGAAAAAAGAATCTCAAAAGCTCACTGAGAAGAATCATTCCTTCAGAATTAGATTGAAGCAAATGGAAGCTAGTGACTTTATGAGAAATCAAGATGCTGTTAACCAGATCCAAACAAATGAAAAAATAGAAGGCAATGTGAAATGTTTCATGGGAAAAACCACTGACCTGGAAAATAGATCCAGGAGAGATAATTTTAAAATTATTGGACTACCTGAAAGCCATGATCAAAGAAAGAACCTAGAAATCATCCTCCAAGAAATTTCTTAAGGAAAACTTGCCTGATGTTTTAGAACCAGAGGGAAAAATAGAGGTTGAAAGAATCCACTGATCACCTCCTGAAAAAGATCCCCAAAAAGAAAATTCCCAGGAATATTATATCCAGGTTCCAGAATTCCCAGATCAAGGAGAGAATATTACAAGCAGCCAGGAAGAAACAATTTGAATATCGTGTTAACACAATCAGGATAACACAGGATCTGGCAGCTTCTATACTGAGGGATTGAAGGGCTTGGAATATGATATGCCAGAGGTCAAAAGAGCTGGGATTGAAATCAAGAATCACCTACCCAGCAAAACTGAGTATCATGTTTCAGGGGAATATATGGTCATTCGGTGAAAGAGAGGACTTTCAATGATTCTTGATGAAAAAAACAGAGTTGAATAGAAAATTTGACATTCAGGTACAAGAAGCAAGAGAAGCATGAGAAGGTAAACAGGGAAAAGAAATCATAAGGAACTTATCAAAGTTGAACTATTTATGTTCCTACATGGAAAAACAATAATTGTAACTGTACATAGATAGAGAGCACAGGACCAATTTAATAGGAAATAATGATACTTAAAGGGTAAAATTAAGAGGTAAGAGAGGAATATAATGAGAGGAGATGGGGAGAGACAGAAGGGGGTAAACTCTCATATAGAAGAGGAAAGGGAAAATGGTTACAATGGAGGGGAAGAACAGGAAGGCATAAGGAAATGGGTCGACCTTATTCTCATTGAATTTGGCTCAGGGAGGGAATGACATACACACTAAATAGGGTATCTCACCCTACAGGAGAATATGGGGGAAGGGGATGAGATGGGGGATGATGGAAGGGAGTGCAGGCTTGGGGGAAGAGAAGTTGGAAGCACCCACTTTTGAAAAGGGACACGACCAAAGTAGAGAATAGAACAAGTGGGAGGTGGGATAGGAGGGAGGGAAATATAATCAGTCTTCTACAATATATCTGCTATGGTAATGTTTTGCATTAGCTACACATATGCAACCTATTTTGAATTGCTTATCTTCCCAGTAAGGATGGGTGACAAGGGAGGAAGGGAATCAATCTGGAATTCAAAGTTTTAAAACCAAATGTTTAAATAAATAAATATATATACTATTATTAATACTATTTTACATGTAATTGGGAAATAAGATAAACAGGCACTGGGGCACAGACATCCACCATGCCCTAATGGAAAAATCAAAGGGGGTATGGAGGAACGCATGGGAGAGAGCCGATTGGAGGAGGGGATATTCTGTGGGACTGCTGTTTGGGGGAGGTAGGTAGGGGGAAATGGGAGAAAATTTGTAACTCAGAATCTGGGGGAAATGAATAATGTAAACCAGAAGTTAATAAAGCATTTGAAAAAAAAAGAAATATGAGGTAAAGAGTACTTCTGACTGATAAGACCAGGGAAAACCTCATGGTAGAAGTGACATTATTCTGGGCCTTGAAAGAAGAGAATTTCAGCAGGTTGAAATGTAAGAAGACTATTTGCCATGTGCTAGAGGGTAGTGTAATCAAAGATATGGAGATAGGAAAGAGCATTGAGTTTGAACTATGATGTTTTCCTTCACCTTTTCTTTTTGTGATCTTATTTCTTTTTTGCCACATCTGATTCATCCCAGACTTTAAGTTCCATGTTACTGACCTTGACTCTCGAGTATGCCCTCCCTTCTTGGTGTGTTTTTTGTTCTTGCCCAAAGATTGTCATTAACCCAGTCACAGAATCCCAGTAGTCAAGGCCTAAGCTCTTCACTTGATGGTGACAATAGTAATGGCCCCCTGCCTTACACAGTAGCTATGAAGAATATCATCAGAAAAAGGATTGTTAACAGATTTGCAAAATAACCAGCTTAGTTGAATGCTTTCAACTAGCTACTTTCTCTCCAACTGCTCAGGAATCTGATCTGTGTTCATCCAAGGTTACTTTGTACTTTATCATTGTACTTTAACTTTATGTAAACCCATATCAAATTTCAAAACATTGTAGTTATGAGCACCATGTAGGGCTGACCCATTAACAGCAGGGCTTTCCACATGGAATTCAAAGGTGAGTTTTCTGATGGTGGTTGACAGGAGGAAATTGTCATTCACAGGGATGTTCAGGGAGAGAGGAACACCATGGGGTGCATCCACCCATTAGATAGCTCCTGCCAATTCCCTTTTAAATGTATTCAGTGTTATAGCTATTCTTGTTCCTTTTGAAAGCCTGTTCCACACACAATGCTTTCTGCCTGGTGCCATGTGTCCTGTATCTCTGACAGCTCTTTTCCCTGCTTTCTTTCTTAGCTTTTCCAAGTCTAATGTACAGAAATGAAATATAATGTCATATTTTCACTTGGCTTTGAATTATCTTGTTCAGAAGCAGTAAGCCCCCCAGGTGATCATTAGAACAGCTACCAGAGACCTTGGGATTAGCTTAACTTTTCTTTTTTTTTCACAAGTGTTTCCATAGTGTTTCAGAGCTTTCCTACCCCCCAGACTCTTTGCTCTTTATCTCTTAGCATCACTGCCTACATTGTGTTGACTTTTCTGGTGGATGGAGTACTAGACTAAAAATCAGGGGCCTTTTTATTCTATTCCCTATTTCATCACCAAACACCTCTTGATTGTAGGTAAATTGTTTTTCCTAAATTGTTTCTGTTTTCTTATCTGAAAAGAAGGAATATCTATCTCCCACATCCTTCAGAGTTGAGTTAAAACCATTAAATAATGCATTGTCCACATTTACATACTTGAAGTCTGTCACTTTGTCTCCCTCAGGACTGTCACTGTGCAAGGCTAAAGTACTTGTAGGAGTACCTGTTTCATTCTTCCCCTGTCTGAAGGTAAAGAGAGAAGTGGAGGCGCAGAGGTACCACACAGTATTATAGTAATTTCTTCTCCACCCCCAAAAAATATTTCAATTATATGAGATGGGGAAAATGATATATTCTAGATTTGGGACCATGCTCCTGTGTCTCCTCTACTTCACAGAAGCTCACAGTCAAAATGAACCTTGGAGGCAAAATGGTTAACTCTGCTAACAAGTGTTAATCCAACCTTCATTTGAAAACTTCCCTTGATAAAGGACTTTGGCCTAGTCAGAGAACCTAGGCAGCCGTTCTTTCTCCCTTCTTTCACTAAAACCCCAACGGTTAGGAAAAGATTGCAGATGGGATTCTTAGGAGTTGGCTGAGATGGGCAGCCATGATGCTGGTAGAAGGAAGGCATCATTGCTCCTTTGAGGCAAATATGTATAACTTTGCACTTCCAAAAGACTGTGGAAACAAAAAAAGCCTTGGGGGGGAGGGGTTAGTCATTATCATATTTGAAGATGTCTCAGGAAGTTCTGTAATACCCTGACTGACTGCCATTTTGGGCAATAGGTATGATGAATGATGAACCATGGTCATAGCTTAAAACTAAGGTATACTTACTATTGGATCATGAGGAGCATCCAGGCTGCCCCAGAAATCTAAGCATGAACTGGAACAGAATAATTTTGTACAGTCTTTCCTTAGAAAAACTTACTTATAATCAGGAATCATACACAGTGGGTATGTAGGTGAAAAAGCATTCATTTGATTGTTTTAATCTATTTGGAAGTAGGGATTATTCATCAGCTTCTCAATGTATTCCTGTGCTCTAAGAATCTGTGTTTGGAATGGGGTACCAGAAGTGTTAACAAAAGGACAAAAACATTGCGTACATCAACATGTTTGAGAAAATGAGAGGGGCACAAATGATGGGAGCAGATGTATGAGATATGTCTTTGTCATTATAAATGGTTTGCTTTGAACTTTTAAACATCAAAACCCATTAAACTGACTTTATACCAATTTATATTTGAATAAATTAATTTCAGTGAATAGACTGTCCATAAGACCTGTCAGTTACTCCTATGTGACCTTTTAACTTTTTTACAGGGGCCATGCATCACTATGGCTTATGTGTGCTGTATACTTTGTCCTTCAGGTTTTGCTTTCTTCACTTAACATATTTTTATCAGCAATTTACAGACTTTTTTACATTCCTTAAAATTGTTTACTTTAATTATATTATGAGAAGGCATTATGGCATAGTGTATGAAGGGCTTATCTGAGAATCCTAAGGAATAGATTCAAGACCTCCCTCTGACATATATTAAGTTTGTGACCATGAGCAAATAATTTATTTTTATTACTGCTCCTATTTTATCCTTTCCTTCCTCTCTGATATTTCTTTTATCTCAAAATTCTATTTTACAAATATTTGTTGACCCCCTGCTATGTGTTCAGCATTATACTTAGATGCTATAGAGAATGTCAGATATGTGACCCACACTTTAATCAGAGAGAAATTCCTATCTACTTAATGAAAAAAGTTGGTTAAACATTTAGCTGACCCTACATGACTTTAAAAGCCAGATCAGTATAAACTGGAATTGTCAGGAGGCATCATAGAAGAGATAGGACCTGAAGGACAAGTAGGATTCAGATAATTCAGGATTCGAAGGAGGGAGTGAAGAGAGAAAGGATGGCTGTTTCAGGTATGAGAAAGAGCATGAACAAAGACACGGAAACAAGAATGAGCATGGCTGTTTTGGGGACCACGAAGTAAGCAGGTCAATCTGCCTGAAGTGTATTCTGAGCAGCGTGAGAGGTAAGGTTCAAGGCTAGATTACACCACAGACACACTTGAAGCATAGTCTGCCACATTGCTAGCTAATTTGTACTTTATAATTTCAGAATGTTCACATGCCAAGGGTGTTCCCTGTCATTTTCACTCACTAATCTTCTGTTGAAACCTTGTAGCCTTGTCCTCTAGGTCTGTGCCACCTAGTGGCATATTCCATTTATTAAGTATCCTTCATAGTTATGGCCTCAGTCTCCCCAGCTATCATCAAACTGCAATTCAACACTTCTTTGATGAGCCCCAGGCCAAGGCTATCACCATCTGCTGTATGATTTTATCTACTCCCATCTATCCCCTTTTAAAAACCATACTCTCCCATAGAGCAACCAATTTAATAGTTATAGGTGAGACTTATTTATGTATACTATTTGAGAAACAAACATGATTTTTGTGTCAATATTCTTTTGTTTCATTTTGTGATTTCTTAAATTACTTTTCTACATTTTTATATAATTGTAATTTCTTTCAGTTTACAGTTAACATATATTTTGTGTTATCTGAATCCACTTTTGCAATTTTAAAAGTCCTCATTCTATAAAGAAAATGAGGGGAACTTTTGTTTTGTTTTGTTCTTAAAATATAAATTAAAAATTTTAATGGCCTGGATAGAATAATAGAATAAGCTTGTTTCCCATTTTTAAGTAATAGGGTTTTTTTAACTTTTTAGTTTCAAACCAAAATACCATGATAAGTTACTACAAAACATTACAAATGAGAGAAAATCCCTAAAATCTTGGTGCCTGTAGCAGAGCCATAGCTAGCAGTTCTGGCACCTCGAGCCAACACCACAAACCACATGTTAAGCAAACAAACGGTGAGCTATTCTCAAATAAATTTTTAAAATCAAATTCATTTGAGTGGGGTGGAGTAGACATTGGGGAGAGAAGCCTTAGATGTTCAGATAATAAGGTCTAATAAATAGGAGGAATAAAATGGGTCAGGAGTAAGGAAGAATTCAGCTGAACCAGGATGGGGCCAGTGGAGGGAGGCAGGGGATGGTAGTGGAAGTGTTGTTTTCTCTTTTCCTGTTTTAGCTAGTTATTCTTGCTATCAGGGTACTAAGTTCACATGCCACCTTTTCTACCCACTAAAGTGCAGAGTTAAAAGACATAATTTCTCATCCTGGCCCTACTACTTACTAATCATGTGAATTTTCAGTACTGGTTCTGACATTGACTAACCTCATTAGCTTTAACAACTTGCTTAACTTCTCTGATCCTCAATTTTCTTATCTCTAAAATGGGGGCAATAATATACTCCCTGCCTAATTTATAATGTTGGTGTGGTGATTAGTTAAGATAATAAAAGTTTTTAAAAATGTTTTAAAAGATAATAAAAGTTAGTTATGAATTATGAAGTGCTTTATAATGTGTGATTCTATTATTGTTATTCTTTTGCAGTCTGTAGGAAGAATGGGTTAGAGAGATCCAAATCAAGTACACTAGTTGTTAGGAAACTACATCAGTAATCTAGGGAGGATAAGGAAGATCTGGAGAGGGACAAATGTGAATAGTGTTGTTGTTTTCTCTCTCATACCTCGCAGTTTGACCTTCCTTATTCCATAATGATCTTTATCTACTGTTCTTTGTCTGGTCAATTCTGCTCATTTCCTCTCAATTCTTTAAGTATGGTATCTTTAAGTATCTTTAACCCCATCCAATCTTGTCTGATTTTTACTTGTGCCATATCTCTGATTCCCTCTTTCCTTTGCTTCTCTAACATAGCTTCCAGGAGCTAGGAATGAATAGTCCTTCTGTACTCTGCCCTGGTCAGACCACCTCTGGAGTACTCTGTTCAGTTCTGGCCACCACAGTTGAGAAAAAGCATTGAGAAGAAAAATGAATAGTATCAGGAGGGTAAAAGGCCTTGAGTCCATGACATATGAACATCAGTTGAAAGAACTGGACATATTTAGCCTAGAGAAGAGAAGACTCCAGTAGGACCTGTTAGTTGTATTTAAGTGATATATCTAAAAGTCTGCCATGTGTACATGAGATGAAGCTTATTCTACTTAACCCCATAGAGCAGAACCAGGAGCAATGGGTGGAAAGAGCAAAGAAGGAAATTTTGACATGATGCAAGGAAATTTTGCTAACTATGGGAGCAATCCCAAAATGGAGTGGGCTGCCTTGGGAAGTAGTAGGTTCAAGCAGAGGCTAGATGCCACTTGTCAGGTATGTTGTAGTGGTGATACTTTAAAAGATATGACTAGATCACTAAGGTCCTCTCCAAAATTCTGTAACTGTGGTCGTTCAAGGACTAATTTGGAATCTCACAAGGATAAACAGTGGACATTTTACTTTTCTGTCCCTGTTTTTATTTACTTTGTTGTAAGAGTACTTCAAACTAAAGAACAGTTTCCTTACTGAACTGATTTTACTTAGAGATGAAAGGGAAATGATCTCACTGTACTAAATCTGATACTCATTTTAATAATGACTACATGGGTCAAAGAATCACTTAATATTCATAAGTGGAGGGGGGCGGCTAGGTGGTGCAGTGAATAGAGCACCGGCCCTGAAGTCAGGAGGACCTGAATTCAAATCCGGCCTCAGACACTTAACACAAAACTAGCCAGGTGACCGTGGGCAAGTCACTTAACCCAAATTGCCCTGCCTTCCCCCCTCCAAAAAGGGGGAAAAACAAATATATCTATATATTCATAAGTGAAAGAGTAAAAGTCTTTAAAAAAATTTAACTCAAAATCAGTTTCCATCTAGTTAACAAAAGATTTATTATTATTATTATTATTATTATTATTATTATTTTGCTTTTTGGAGGGGAGGACAGGGCAATTGGGGTTAAGTGACTTGCCCAAGGTCACATGGCTAGTAAGTGTTTCAAGTGTCTGAGGCCAGAGTTGAACTCAGGTCCTCCTGACTCCAAGGCCGGTGCTCTATTCACTGTGTCACCTACCTGCCCCAACAAAAGATATTTTAAATGGTTACTTATCTATAGACAGGTAGCATTGCCGTACATTCACTTGTTTACAATTTACCAATAAATTGCTTCAGTCTCTATTTATTAAAAGTACCATCTGCCTGGGGACACAAAAAGAGTCAAAAGACAGTTCCTATCCTCAAAATGCTTACTGTCTAATGGGGGACGACAACATATAAACAAATATATGCAAAGCAAGCTATATACAGGATAACTAGGAAATAATTCACTAAAGGAAGGCCCTAGAATTAAGAGATATAGAAAGCCTTCCTACACAAGATGGGATTTTAATTGGAACTTTAAAGGAAGCCAGGGAAGTCAGCAAGTGATAAATAGTTAGTAGTCCCTCAAAGCTGTACTGTCCAGCCATAGGAACTTAAGGGTAAAATAATTTTGAATGTGAAAATAATGTTATAGGAACAACTAACTATTCATTTTCTGAGTTTAACACTAAATGGACTTTTATCCATGAGCCGCAGAAGAAACATGTGTGTTCTTTGGTAGAATTTTTTGCCCTCTTCAAATGTAATGGTTGATAGATAATTCAGTAAAACCAAAGCTAAGATCTCTATCTACACTTATATACAAGATCTATACGTGTATGTATAAAATAAATCAAAATCTTAAGGTGATTAAAATTAGGAAAAATGATGGGATGCAAAGGAACTTATCCCAAGTTAACAAATGGAAATCATGATCCTGTTAAAGAATTAGCATGTTATCCTCAATTAGGAGCCATATTTAGGTTTTAATTTGTAAATGAAGATTAATGTTGAATTTTATTATCTCCAATAGAGAGGATAACAACAGGAGGTTAAATTAATTATGATGAAAAAAAATGAAACCCGCCAGCCCTCTTTATTATTTGAGATAATAAAAGTACAGAAAGGAAACAAGGCTCAGGAAAATTCACCTTTTTTTTTAATTGTCACCTTAAATAAACAGAGGGGCTGGACAAGATAGTTATTTTGAATAATATTTGTCATTTTAGCACACGTGACTCTTAGGAAGAAAATGACCTTAAACAGAGTTTACTGTCTTGTACAGTAAGGTACAGGCAAATAATGTTGCTTCAAGTTCTTTTTTTAAATATGAATTTAAACATAAATAAACATGCATGTTTCATTATACAAAGAACAAAAAAAGAAAATTTATAAGAAACTCAGGTTCTTTTTCTTACTTTGATGTTCTTCCTACCCTTCTCATGTCGAGCATATAACTCTATGACATGGCACTATAACAAATTTATTTACCCTCCAGTGAGAAATTGTTTTCTTCCATTTCCATCCAACTTCCACAAAACCTTTTTAACTTGAAATCTCAAGAGGGATGCTTATTCATTCTTAAAAGTGATTAAGAATATTAACAAAACATGTTGTTTTCTGAATATTGCAAATATCCTCTTCATAACACTTTGGATTTGCATTACTTATTTCTATTTTAAGTTTAAAGAATGGTTGAAAATAAGTTATATGTTAAATGAACAGATACCATATTACAAGATGGCCTGACCTACAGACTTAACCTATGAGAGAGAAGGACTTTTTTTCTTTTTTTACCTACACTTTATATCTCTTTCAGTTCTGTGCATGAAGAAATAGACACTTAGAGTTGAAAGATCATCTTAGACTTAGAGGTCATCAAGACAAACCTCCTCATCTTCTAGATAAAGAAATTAAGTGACTTATACAAGGTCATAGAACTAATTAGCATCAAAATGGGATTTGAACTTAGGTCTAACTGACTCCAGGTCTGATGCAAGCGTTTATTATGTATGTACCAGGTATAGTGCTTTTAAAATGTATGTTCATTTCAATAGTCAGAAATCATGGTAAATAAAAAGATAAAAATTACAAAGTCCCAGCCTATAAGAAGCAGGGAGTATACTAAGAGAGTATAGATCATGTACATAGATAATTGTAATATTTATATTTCACAGAGGACTGTAAGATTTCTAGACCACATATTCTAGGAATAATTGAGGTTGGAGAGATCACTTTTAGCTTTGGGGATCAGGCAAGAAGTGAGAGTCATGGCTTAAAAGGAATTAAAAGATGAATAGCCATGTTGTCAAATCAGGCATGGAGAATGACCCACTGAACACATACAGGATGAGATTAAGGAACAACTTTAGTTCAATTTGGCTGGTGTGTAGAGTACATTTGCAAATAGTATGAAATAAGAGTGGCAAGGTAAATTGGAGCCTGATGTGGAAAAGTTTTAATTACTAGAATAAGAAGTACATAGTTTTTTCTATAGGCAATAGGAAGTCACTGATGAGTTATGAGGGGTGGAGTGACAAGGTCCAATCTGTGAATTAGGAAACTTATTTTGCCATCTCTGTGGTGAATTAACTGGAAAGGGGAGAAATATGAACACCAATTAGGAGGCTACAGTTGTCCAGGCAAAAGGCCTGAATTAGAGTGGTGGCAGGGTTGAGTGGAGATATACATAAATGTGGAAGTAAAACCTGTAGGAGACTTGATGGATATAAAGAATAAGGGAGAAAGAAGAATAAAAGATAAATCTGATCAATTTAAGTCTGAGTAACAAGTGGTATTTCTGTAAAGAAATAAGATTAATTGGTATGAGCTATTTCACCTATATATTAGTGATATAGGAAAAGAATGAGGATACACACATGTAATATACACATAGACAGATTTGGGAATCATATGCATAGAAGTTTTTATCAAACCCATGGTAACATCCAGGAGAGGACAGAGAGAGAGAAAAGAAGAGGCCTAGGGACAGAACCTTGTAGAGGGCCCATCCTTAGAGGACAGGAGAAAGACAATGGTCCAACAAAGAAGACCTGAGGAGAATCCAGAAAGATGGGAGATCAGAAATCATGTCATAAAAAGTAGATAGTCAATGGAAATTATCAGTATTAAAAACAAGAGAAGGTTCAAGGAAGACAAGAACTTAGACAGTCAAATGATTTAGGAATTGAGGTAACCTGGAGAGAGCAATTTGAGTAAAAAAAAAAAAAATGAATCTAAGAGCCAGAGCCAGGTTGCAGATGGTGGAGGAATGAATGAATGCATGTATGCATGTATTGTTTGGTTTTTTCTTCTTCCAGATAGAATTTTTGAATTACAGTAATTATGTAAGATCAAAGAAAGACCACTGTGACTGATTTAATGGTTTTCAGTTCCAAGACTTAATCAAGCACTTTCATGTGTATAAATTACAGTAGGAAAAATGTACACCTCAAGAAGATCATGTTCTTTCAATAATAGGAAGCTATTCACCTCAATAGGCATTGGTAGTATTGATGTATCATTTATTAATAACTTTACCTTGGTTTTGACTCTAATGGATTCTTGGTATAGATATTCTGTGGCTATTATGTTGTAGGGTTAGGCTTATGCTAAAAAAAAGCATTGGAGGGACAGCTAGGTGACACAGTAGATAGAGCACTGGTCCTAGAATCAGGAGGGCCTGAGTTTAAATCCTTCTGTAGACATCTATTAGCTGTGTGACCCTGGACAAGTCACTTCACCCCAGTTGCCTTTAAAAAAAAGCATTGGACTGAAAGTCAGAAAACCTGAGTTTGGGTCCTGGTTCCAATATTGGGTCTAGATACAGACAAATTAGACAGATACCTCAGATTCAGCATGCAGGGATATATTATAATTTGAGCAAAATTGAGAGCTGGAAGATAATTCTAATCCAGTGCCCTCATTTTATAGATGAGGAAACAGGTTCATACAGTGAAGTGGCTTGCCCAAAGTCATGTAGATAGTAATTAGCATTCATGATTCTAATTAGCAGTCATGATTCTTAACCAAGCCCTCTGCCCAAATCCAGTACTTTTTCCCCAGGACTGTGCTGCCTTACTATAAATGTGAGTCACTACTGCCCCAAAAGTCTATCCTGCATTACTGTATTTCTTTTGAGAGAAGTCAACTTAAATGTGTTACTTTGAAAACAAATGGCTTTCTGTAACTAGTAATAAACCAGGCATGTACTTTTCCAGCACCAGGAGGCACAATTTTCAGTGTTTCCCAAGGTTCAGTCCTCAAACTGCTCTCTTTATTCCCTTTATAGCCTCTCTCAGTAATCTCCTCAGCTTCCATGAGTTTTAAGCATTATCTCAATGCAGATGACTCTCAGATCTATCTGTCTGTTTGTCCATCTGTCTTTGTATATATCAGACACAGCCTCTCCCCTGAGTTTCAGTCCTAGATAACCAATTAGACTATTTGTCCAATGGATCAGTTGTCTCTTGGACATTTCAAAGGATGTCCCAGAGACATCTTAAACTCAATGCAACTAAAACTGAACTCACCTTTCTCCCCTAAACACATCCTTCTTTCATTTTTCCCTATTTCTCTTGAAGATACCCCCATTCTTCAGAATCCTGGCATGTTCCTGGTCTCCTCACTCTTCCTTACTCTCAGTTAGAAAATCTTGATGTTACTACTTTCATATCATCTCTCTTATTTGACCCTTTCTTTCTACTCACAGCTACCATCTTAGTTCAGGCCCTTACTACCTCTCACCCAGATTATTCCAGCAGTCTTCTAATTGGTTTCCCTGCCTTGAATTTCTCTCATTCCAGGCCACCCTACCATGGCCTGCCAAAGTAATTTTCCTTAAGCATAGATCTGACCATGTGACTCCCCTACTTAGTTAATTCCAGTGGTTTCCTATTACCTCTGAGATAAAATATAAACTCTCTTGCATAGCTTTTAATGCCGTATATGACCTAACCCTAACCTACCTTTCCAGCCTCATTTCCCTCCCACATACTAAGATCTAACCAAACTGGTCTTTACTCTGTTCCTCACTCATGACAATTCATATCCTGTTTCCAAGGCTTTGTATTAACTATCCATCCCCCATTCCAGAAATGCCCTCCTTCCTTCCCTCTATATCACAGAGTCCTTCTTATCATTCAAGATGCAACTCAGGCGCCATGTTCTATCTTTCTTGACCCCCCCCCCAACTCCTAGTATCTCTTTTCTAGACTATCTCGTATTATTTTGTGTATATATTTATCAACTTTATATTTTGCTGTGTGCACACGCACATATTTTTAAAAAGTATTCTTTTTGTCTCCCCAATTACAATGTAAGGTCCCTGTGAGTGGGGATTATCTCATTCATTGTGTTTGTATCCTCAGTGTCTTTCAAAATTCCTGGCATGTACTAGGTGCTTACTAAATACTTGTTGATAGGTTGACTGATAATCTCTTGCTGGGGAATAGAGTAGAGATAGCAGGCTTGGATTCAAGGTTCTTAACCTAGTCACTTAAAACTAAGCATGTCCAGGTGTTTTCCAGTTTTTTGATACTATAAATATAATAGCTATGAATTTTATGCACTGATATATATTATCTGTGACTTTTTTAGAAGAATGACCAAGCAGAGGAATCACTATGTCAAAATTATATAATCACTTTTGTGACTCTTATTACACATTTCCATATGGTATTCCAAAAAATTTGGACTGGTTTTTTTTTCTACTAGCACTAGCATTGCAGCTCTGTCAGCTTTCCTTGTGTTCTTAATGACATAATAGTATTCTACATTAACATAATCAAAGTTTAATCAATCATTCTCCCATTTTTGGACAGCATTGAAAAGGCATATGCCCCAGAGCTTACCCTAGTCCTCTGTACAATGTGGGTGCTTACTATGTGTTTGCTGAATTGAATTAAGCTACAAGATTTAATCATCTAGTCAACCTCCAGTTCTGCAAATGAGAAAACTGAGGCTGAGAAAAGTAGAAAAGTCACCTGACCTCTCTATGCCTTAGTTTTCTCATCTGTAAAATGGATAATAGGGCTGTTGTGAGGGTCAAATGAGATAGCATCAATAAAGCACTTTGTAGACTTTGAAGTGACATATATAGATACAGATGTTTATTATTATTTGATTTTTTTTTTCAAGGTCATACTACTAGTAAGTGATAGACTTTGACTTGGAGCTCAGGTCTTTTGATTCTGAGACCAGTGATCTTTCCATACTGCCTGCTTGTATTTATTTTCCATAGAATAAATAATATAAATTGCTGAGATGTAAGAATCTTAAAAGCCTTTTTAAAAAGCAGACCATGCCATTGTTTTATTTCGAGGTGCTTGCTGAAGAACTGTAATCTCACTGAAATGCTTCCCAACAAAAATTAAATACATTTTTAAAAAATTTCTTTGGCTTCAGTTGAAATTTCCAGTTTTTCACTTGGCTAGACTATTGGAAACCTCATATGCATTGTGAGCTGTATCCTTTGCTAGACAAATTAAAAGAATTTTCAGAGTTTATTCCTAAAACCCTGTTTTTTGATTTAGACCTCAGAAATGAAATGTGGTCTCACTAAAGTGTCCCCAAATGGCTTTGCAGTTGTTTTATGTTGGAAGCATAGAGTTGGCAACAACTTTCAGTTCAAGCTGTTCTCCTGCAAACCGTGAATGAGAAGGTGAAACACAGTCAACAAGGCGGTACTCAAGATCCATATTTACAAGAAGATGAAATAATGTTCAGTTTGTTTCTAACCAGAGAGGATGGAAAACTTCAAAAGGCCAGTTCTACTGGGAGGTGAATAGCCCAAGATTGCAGGCTCAGTGGATTCCACACAAAGTAAACAACTTGAGTCTATGCCCTCTGTAATGTTCAAAGACAGTTTATTCCATCATCACTCATTGTTTCCATTATTCCAGAGATCATGGGGACTACAGAAAACCACCACAATCAAAAGGAATTGCTTCTCATTTTCAGCTTTTCAAGTTTGTTTCTTCTAAACAATGGTTAACTCCTTTGAACCATCCCAGATTAACATCAGAACCTTGAAAGAAATAGTCTTAGTTTTCTGAGGCATTTCATATGGCCAAATGCAGAGCTATCTAGCAGCTACCATATAAGAGTAATACTAGCTTCTTTTTTATTTTTGTTTTTCTTGACTTCCCTTGATTAGGTTATTTATTACCCTGTTGTCAATTTTCCCATCTCTATGTCCAGTTGATAACATACTTGAACTTTTTAAATAGATGTCTCTTGTTATTATATTCCCTTCATCTCCTGATATATCCTTCCTTTCTCCCCCCAAGAAAACTATTTCTGTGACAAAGAATAAAAAGCCATATCCAAAAAGAAGCAGTTCAGCAAAACTAAGCAACCCATCAGTCAAGTCCAGGAGACTATGGAGTGTTCCGCATCCACATTGCCTCCAATGAAGAGTGGTGCATCCTTATTTTTCTTCTTGTCATTATATTTACACAGAATTAAGTTTCACTTTTTGTTCTTTTGATTTACATTGTGGTATACATCATGCATATCATTTTCCTTGTGTCTAATATTCCATCACATTCATGTACCACAATTTGTTTACCTATTCTCCAATATATGAACACTTAATTTGTTTCCAATTTTCTGCATTCTAAAATACTGCCAACAATATTTTATTGTATTTTTTTTGGAGGGGGAAGGCAAGGCAGTCAGGATTAAGTGACTTGCCCAAGGTCACACAGCTAGTTAAGTGTCAAGTGTCTGAGGCCGGATTTGAACTTAGGCCCTCCTAATTTCAGGGCTGCACCACCTAGCTGCCCCTATTTTAGTGCATATTGAACTCTTTTGTTTTTTTTTTTTCACCTCCTTGAAGGTCATATGTTTAGCAGAAGGATCTGATGAAAGCTTATGAATATTTTGCTCACTTTCTTAGCCTAATTGCAAATTATTAGACTGTTCCTATCTTTTGTCATATTTGCCAGTTTGCGGGATATAACATGAAATCTCAAAGCTGTTTTTTTTTTATTTCTCTTATTATTAATGATTTGGAGTGATCTTTTATGTGGGTATTAATAGCTAATTATTCTTTTGAGGACTTTTGCTCATAACATTTGACCACTTGTAGATTGGTTGTATGGCTTCTAGTATTAGTTACATACCTATCCTTGTTATCAAACCCAAGTCAGATGTGAAGATTTTTCCACCTAATTAACCACTTTACTTCTTACCTCCTTGCATTGATCTCAGTACTACATAAATTAAAGATTTAGATCTATACCAGTCAAACTACTAAAGGGATAGTACTTTATAAAGGAAGACAAAATAATTGCAGAATCTAGTAGGAGGAATAGTCTAGAATTTCAGGGGAAATCATTTTTTTTAACAAGTAATGAGAGAGGGTTAGCAGTTCCAGACCTCAGATTATACTATAAAGGAGTAATCATGAAAACTATTTAGTTCTGGTTTAAAAAAAAAAAAAAGTAGCCGACTAGAACTAAACAAGAATTAATTAGAAACAATTGAACTCAACAATCCAGCATTTGATTAACCTGAGAACTTAGATGACTTTGGGAGATCTGTCATGAACTGAAAAAACTAGAAAGTAGTTTTACAACCATCTTTAGACCAGTATCTTATAGTATATTCCATAATAAACTCAAAATGTCTACACAAATTGAATATTAAAGATCACATTCTGAAAAAATTCAGAGAACTAAATCATGTACCTTTTTCAGTTATGCTACAGGGAGAATTTTTAACCAAAGAAGGGCTAGAGGCAAATCAATGATTAAATAATTTCAATACTTAAGAATGTTAGAGTCTTTCAGTGATGACAACTTTTTACAAAAGACTCTAAGGAGAGAATTGTGGTTATGAAGTCTACTTTGGCCAGAGTCTTGAACCTGAAACCTACCCATAGGGTTTGAGGGGGTAGAGAGGGGGAGATGGGGAAAGAGTAAGAAAGTTCAAGGCATACCCTCCTTCCTGTAACTAGAGAGTAGCAACTTCTTTTCTTCTCAACTCAGCTTATACTGAGACTTTGTTATTAACACTAAATTCGGGGCGGCTAGGTGGCACAGTGAGTAGAGCGCCGGCCCTGGAGTCAGAAGGACCCGAGTTCTGATCCGGCCTCAGACACTTAACACACACACAAACAAAAAAAAATACCTAGCCATGTGACCTTGGGCAAGTTACTTAACCCCAATTGCCCTCCAAAAAGCAAAAAACAACAAAAAAGAAAAAAAACACTAAATTCAGGGAATTTACTTTAAAAAAAAATACCTCCTACCACCACTACCATTCATTATTCTAGATTCCTTCTTTCCTTTGTAACCTCAGAACTTTGGGAAAAATAACTCTCCACCAGAAAAGATTGGAGATCCTTGTTTTGGTTTCTTTTTTTTTTTTTTTTTACATGTTGTCTTGGGAATACAATTTACTGCCACTCCTCAAAACATCAGATGTTAGGCTTTAAAGACTTAATTGGGATAGAACAAAAAATCTCATCTTGAAACTTGGTAGTTCTTCTTGACTAAGTAATTCAGATGGTGGATCTTTGTTTCCATTACTGTCAATCCCAATTATAATTAGAAAAACCCATTACAACTGCACAGAAGAAAAGAATTTTTCAAAAAATATTTAACTTGTTAATGGATCTCTACATTCTCTGTGTTGTAATTCATGCAGTTTGTTGTTTTGTTTTTTACTCCTTCCAGAATTTAGTCTCTTTTGAATTTATAGACAGATCAGTAACAGAACTCTCAAATTCATGGTTTGAATGACACTGCCTACCCAAGTGCTCTCCTTTTAGTCCTTCATATGCAGTAGCATGCCATCTAGAGCCTCAGAGAGGAGAAAATACGCTCTTCATCCCCTGCATGTGCAATTCTAGCTCCATGGTAATGCTTCCCTTAGTCTATGTACTTTAAGGTTTGCAAAGTATTACCTTATCTTATTCTCACAACAACCCCAGGAAGGTAGGTACTATTAATATTCCTTTTTTGTAAATGAGGATGCTGAAGCAGGCAAAAGTTAAATGACTTGCCCACCACCATCACACAGCCAGTGAATAGCTATCCAGGCCCAGCATTCTGTCCACTGCGCCATCCTGGCACCCAGGTGCTGGAAGGAACTGTGAGACCCCTAGTCTAGGGCCTTCTAGCTGTTCTGCAGAACTTTCAAGTTTCATGGAGCCCTGCCAGCATTTCTTGCTCAATTTTCTAAATGAAGTTACATTTTTAGGTGTGTGTGAACAAGTTATTAATTTCATATTTTAAGTCTTTATAAAGATTTCTTCCTAAAACCAGATCCCTTTTTCTTTTATCCATCTCTTCCCTATAGCATCTGTTTTGAAGGGCAGCATAGCAAGATGGGAAGAGCACTAGACTTGGAGATGGAATAAGGGTTAGAGTTTTAGTTGTGCTGTGTGCTAGCTGCATGACCATACAAGGCCTTAGCATCTCTAAACCTCCATTTTTAAAAATGGGGTATTACCACCCAACCCATGTCTTAGGATGATTGTGAGGAAAAGACTATGTTAACCATAAAGTACTTTACATATGTAGGTTATTGTTGTGGTTGTTATCGTCATAGACTGGGCCAAAAATGAGTGATTCCACTTTTGTCACTTTTATATCAAAAACTTATTTTTGTTTTCCTTTAACCCTGATGAGAAACTTTAAAAATAGAAACATTTTATTGTGACTTCCTTAACTTCCTTAACTTCACTACTCTAATCCTTTATTATACAAAGTTTCTGTAATATGTTTTTTTTTTTTTATTGCAAAATCCTAGCCCTATTTCATCTTACTCATCCCTTGTAGGGCTAGAAAGACTTTAGAGTTCATGTCATACAATCTGTCTTTTCCAGATGTCTCTAAGCAAGGGTGAACTAACCCAGAATAGGAGACCCTTTCTTCTCCTCCTCTCTACACCTGCGGTCACAGGTCTTTGGCCAACCAGGTAACATAGAGGCAAAACACAACTTGCTTTTAGCTTTAGAGAGAACAGCGATAACTCATTTATATAGGACTTTTGTAAAGTTTACAAAATGTCTTACATGCATTTTATCATTTGATTCTCACAACAACCCTATGAGGTAGGGAACACAATTTTATTATCCTTTTTTTACCAGGGGAAAAATGAGACTGAGAAGTTATATAACTTGCCCGCTATCACAAAACTAATGAGTGTTGGTTTCCTGACTCCAAGTCCATGCTTTCGAGACACCAATGCCACACAGCCTCTTAACCTTAAATTCACCTGCTATTTGAATGACATGGGAATATAAAACTGCATTCAGTAAGCACAAATAAAATATGCTTTCATTTGATATTTTGACTGGCTGGGAGGAGAAAGATCATAAACATGAGAGATAGGAAAGAGATTAGAAATAGGCAAGAAAAAATAACATATTCTTTCTGCCCAGCTCCCTACAGCAGCATTCCTTGTCTGGTCTCTCTTCCTCCTTCTTCCTCTGTTACTTTGCCTCTACTCCAACGCTTTCCTGTCTAAACTAAGTTCATCCTAGTCACCACAGATTGCCTATAAGCCCAATGCTGTGTCATATAAAGATTGCCCTGTCGTTTCTTTTTGTTCCTGGCCATTAAACCCAATTGCCACACTATTCTTTCTAGCAATGGTGGTTCATCCTTTATTATTGTATCTCTTGTGGTTTACTAATGCCCTTCAAATCCATCAAATCCATTATTCAACCATCTTATCTAGATTCTTAGCTGTCTCTTATTTTTCCTTTTATAAATAAAGTGGCCATTTAGAGGAAGGATTAAGAAGAAAAAGTTCAAACTCTGTGTTTGGTACAGTTAAGAAGTAAATCCTTATTATTTCTAAGAAGTCAACAAAGAGCAGTATGTGAGCAGATGACTCAGCTGTTTTCATTTTTCCCTTCAATATCAAGATTAATTCAGTTCTCCTGCCTGGTATTGTTAAAAGTAGCCTGAGGAAAAAGTGTATTCTTTTTTTTTTCTTTTTCTTTTTCTTTTTCTTTCTTTTTTTTTTTTTTTTTAAGCAATTGGGGTTAAGTAACTTGCTCAAGGTTACACGGCTAGTCATTATTTGTGTGTGGGTGCTCATTTTCTGAGGCCGGATTCAATCTTGGGTCATCCCAACTCCGAGGCCGGTGCTCTTACTCACTGCGCCACCTAGCCGTCCCGAAAGTGTATTCTTTAGTAGTCAAAATATGACCAACTATGCCCACATTTTGCAAACTTCTTAGCCATAGTGAGATGGTCAGAATTCTTTCATGGCAAGTTTCAGATAGTGTGCAGGTAGTGAATAGAACATGGAACAACTGATTGGTTTAAGACCAGAAGTAAAGCACAATAAGGCTGTATATTGTCATCTTATTTATTTAACTTTTAGCGAGATTGTGAAATCATGTGCGATGAGGTGGCTGGGAGAAATATCAACAATTTCAGGTAGGCAGATGATATCACTCTGATGGAAGAAATTACAGAATCAAGAAGCTTCTTGATGAGGGTGGGAGGAAGAGGATAGTGTAAAAGCTGGCTTGATGCTGAAAATTAAAACAAACGAGATATTGGCAGCTAGCCCCATAGCATCCTGGCAAGCAGAGGGAGAAGAGATGGAAGCAGGATCAGAGTTTTTATTCTTGGGCTCAAAGATCATTGTAGGCAGCTTCTACAGCCACAAAATTAAAAGATGTTTGCTCCTTGGAAGGAAAACTATGACAAAATCTGGACATCATACTGAAAGATGAAGACATCACCTTGCCAACAGAGGTTCAGATAGTCAAAGCAATGTTTGTTTTTTCCAGTAGTAATATATGGTTGTGAGAATTGAATTATGAGGAAAGCAGAATGCTACAGAATCAACATTTTTAAATTGTAATGCTGAAAGACTTTTGAGAGACTCTTGGACAGTAAGGAGATCAAATCAGTCAATACTTAAAGAAGTTAATTCAAACTGTTCACAGGAATATCAAATATTGAAGCTGATACCTCTAGTCATATGGGGGAAAATGCTCTAAATCACTACTGATGAGAGAAATATAAATTAAAACAATTCTGAGGTACTACCTCACACCTATCAAATTGGCTAATATGACAGAAAAGGGAAATGATAAATATTGGAGACAATATTGAAAAGTTGGGATCAATATCGATAGGCAGAGCCAAGATGGTGGAGTAGAAACAGCATGTCCAAGGCACTCTCCCCCCAGATAACCTCCAAACTATGTAAAAGGGGACTCTGAACAACTTCTGGAGCCCCAGCAGCCCTGCAGGAAGGACCAGCACAGCACATTGGGAGCCGGCAGTGCAGCGCACAGCATGGGGAGAGCCAAGCCCAGGTCCACGTGAGCCGAGATTTTAGCCCAGGGTAGCTGGGCCAGCAGTGGGCTGGAGGGACCCCAGAACACCAGCAGCTGTGGCGATTCCAGAATTATCAACACAGACATGCCTAGGACAAAATGAGAGGTTAGTGCCCTATGGACTTTAGGACCAGTATTTGGGGAATGCGTAGGCTTCCTCCCCTAGGGGCTAGAAGCCGCTGAGGAGACACGCCATTTTGCAGTTTTCAGTGGCAGCTCCAGCTCCTGGCCTGCGAACTGTAGGGAGATCCAGCCATCAGTCTTGGGGGGTAATCGCTCTTGCTTTAACCTCCCTGGATCTGGATTGTAGTCTGGGGTGGAAGTCATGGGGTGGGTATCAAGCTTGCCAGAAACAGAAGTTGTGAAGACCCCAATGTTCAGGACAGAAGCTCCCCTGTCTGGTGGCAGAGCCCTACTGTGGCAACAAGCCCAAAAGTCAAGTAATTAAGTGGCAACATGTCAAGGCAAAGGAAACAAAATAAACAGAAAAATTCGACCTTAGACTCCTATTTTGGGGGCAAAGAAGATCGAAGCATGGAACAGGAAGAGGACTCTGAGGTCAGAAATCCTGCTCCAAAAGCCCGAAAGGAAAATATGAGCGGGTTACAGGCCATAGAGGACCTTAAGAAGGACTTTAAAAATCAAATAAGAGAAGTGGAGGAAAAATTGGGAAGAGAAATGAGAAGGATGCAGGAAAAGTATGAAATGAGGGTCAACAGCCTGACTGAGGAAAACCACACCTTAAAAAATAGACTAGGATGGCTAGGTGGCGCAGTGAATAGAGCACCGGCCCTAGAGTCAGAAGGACCTGAGTTCGGAGCCGGCCTCCGACACTTAATCCACACAAACAAAAACCTAGCCGTGTAACCTTGGGCAAGTTACTTAACCCCAATTGCCCTAAAGGGGCGGCTAGGTGGTGCAGTGAGTAAGAGCGCCGGCCTCGGAGTTGGGATGACCGGAGATCAGATCCGGCCTCAGAAAATGAGCACCCACGCATAAATAATGACTAGCCGTGTAACCTTGAGCAAGTTACTTAACCCCAATTGCTTTAAAAAAAAAATAGACTAACTCAAATGGCAAAGGAAGCCCAAAAAGGCAATGAGGAGAAGAATGCCTTAAAAAGTCGAATTTGCCAGATGGAAAAAGAATCTCAAAAGTTCACTGAGGAGATTCATTCCTTCAGAGTTAGACTGGAGCAAATGGAAGCTAATGACTTTATGAGAGATCAAGATGCTGTTAAGCAGATCCAAACAAATGAAAGATTAGAAGGCAATGTGAAATATCTCATGGGAAAAACCACTGACATGGAAAATAGATCCAGGAGAGACAATTTAAAAATTATTGGACTACCTGAAAGCCATGATCAAAGAAAGAACCTAGAAATCATCCTTCAAGAAATCCTCAAGGAAAATTGCCCTGATGTTTTAGATCCAGAGGGCAAAACAGAAGTTGACAGAATCCACCAATCACCTCCTGAAAAAGATCCCAAAAAGAAAACTCCCAGGAATATTATAGCCAGGTTCCAGAATCCCCAGATCAAGGAGAAAATACTACAAGCAGCCAGGAAGAAACAATTTCAATATTGTGGAAACACAATCAGAATTGCCCAGGACCTGGCAGCTTCTACACTGAGGGATCGAAGGGCATGGAATATGATATTCCAGAGGGCAAAAGAACTGGGAATGAACCCATGGGTCACCTACCCAGCAAAACTGAGTATTTTGTTTCAGGGGAAAATATGGTCATTCAGTGGAATAGAGGACTTTCAAGCATTCTTGAGGAAAAACCAGAATTGAATAGAAAATTTGACATCCAGACACAAGAAGCAAGAGATGCCTGAGAAGGTAATCAGGGAAAAAAATCAAAAGGAACTTATCAAAGTTGAACTATTTACATTCCTATATGGAAAAAAAATAACTGTGACTGATGAAACCTTTCTCAGTATGAAAATAATGGAAGAAGGGTGTATGGTCATATGAATACATATGTGAAAGTGTGTATATATGTTTACAGTTATATATGGATAGAGGGCATAGGTTGAATTTGGTGGGAAGGGATGATACTTAAGGGGTGAAATTATGAGGTGAGAGAGGAAAGTGGCAAGAGGAGATGTGGAGAGACAGGGTAGGGTAAACTATCTCATGTAGAAGCAAGGGGAAGTGGCTGCAGGGGAGGGGTAGAACAGGAGGGCAAAAAGGCAAAACCATATTCTCATTGAATTTGGCTCAGGAAGAGAATGACATACATACTAAGTGGGATATCTCAACCTGCAGCAGAATAAGGGGAAGGAGGATGAGAGGAGGATGGGAGGGCATTCTGGGGGAAAGGGAGGTTGGAAGTACCCACTATAGAAGAGGGACAGGATCAAGTAGGGAATGGACCAGGTGGGGGGTGGGATGGGTGGGAGGGAATTATAAGCAGCCTTGTACAATATATCTACCAAGGTAATGTTTTGCATAGCTAGACATGTACAACATATACTGAATTACTTATCTTCCCAGAGGGAATGGGTGACAAGGGAGCAAGGGAATGGATCTGAAATTCGAGGTCTTAAAATTAAATGTTTCAAATATATATAAATACTATTATTAATACTCTTTTTTTTTAAAGCAATTGGGGTTAAGTAACTTGCTCAAGGTTACACAGCTAGTCATTATTTATGCATGGGTGCTCATTTTCTGAGGCTGGTTTCCATCCCGGGTCATCCCAACTCTGAGGCCAGCGCTCTTACTCACTGCGCCACCTAGCCACCCCTATTAATACTCTTTTGCATGTAATTGGGAGATAAGATGTGCAGGCATTGGGGCACAGAGATTCACCTTGCTCTAATGGAAAAGTTGAAGGGGGTATGGGAGAAGATATGGGAGAGAGCAGATTAGAGGAAGCGATATCTTGTAGGACTGCTATTCTGGGATGGTGGGTAGGGGAAAAATGGGCAAAAAAAAAAATTGTAATTCAAAATCTGGCGGAAATGAATGATGTAAACCAGAAGTTAATAAAGCATTAGGCTAATAAAAAAAAAAAGAAAAGTTGGGACACTAATGCACTGTTGGTAGAGTTGTAAATGGATCCAGCCATTCTGGAGAGCAGTTTAGAACTATGCCCAAAGGCCTATAAAACTGTGTGTACACTTTGAACCAGCAATACAACTACTAGATATGTATCCCAAAAAGATTATGAAAAATGGAAAAGGACCTACATATACAAAAATATTTATAGCAACTTTTTTTCTTGTGGCAAATAATTGGAAATGGAGGGAAGGCCCATCAATTGGGAAATTGCTGAACAAGTTGTGGTATACAAATGTAATGCAATATTAGTGCACCATAAAAAAAAATGATTAAGCAGGTAGATTTCAGAAAAACCTTGAAAGATTTGTATGAACTGATCCAAAGTAAAGTCAGCAGAACCAGGACAACATTATACATAGTAACAACAACATTGTGCAATGAACATCTATGAATAACTTAGCTCTTCTCAGCAACATAATGATCTGAAACAGTTCTGAAGGATTCATGATGGAAAATGCTATCCACATCCAGAGAAAGAACTGATGGAGTCTGAATGCAGATTGAAGCATACTATTTTCACTTTATCTTTTTTGTGATTTTTTTTGCTTTTGGTCTTTATTTCACAACTAATATGAAAATGATTTACATGTTTGTGTATGTATGTGTGTATGTACATATATACACACGTATATGTGTGTATAAAACATTTAAAATTCTAATTTAGTGAAGGAAAGGAAGGGAGAAAATTGGGGCCCCCCAATTGAAAAAAAAATAAATGTTAAAATTTGCTTTCATGTAATTGCAAAAAAAAATACTAATAATAAAAAAAAGAAAACAAAAAAATACAAGACAAAGACTGAAGCTGAAGCCTAATATTTTGACCATATGAGAAAATAGGACTCACTAGAAAAGACCCAGATGCTGGAAACGATTATAGGCAAAAGGAAAAGAGGATGGTAGAGAATGATATGGATAGACATTGTCATGGAAGCCATGAGCATGAGCTTGGATAGATCTCAAGAGAGTAGAAGATAGAAGAGCCTGATGTGTCATAGTCCATGGAGTCACAAAAAAGTCAGACACAACTGAATAACTGAACAACAGAAATATATGCCTAATTTCACAATGATTATTTGATTCAATAAATACCCACTAAGCAACTGCAGTGTGCAAGGTACTTTGCCAGTTACTGGTGGTTTGAAGAAAATTAAACAATCCATACCCTCAAAGTGCTGACATTCTTCTGAGGGATGCAATATGCATATAAGCCCATACAAAATCAGTCATTTGGAGCAGAGTGAAGATATCGGAGTGAAAGCATGAACATTCTTGAGCTTATCCCCCCAGTCACGTCCAAATACCTGTGGAAAATGACTCTAAACAAATTTTGGATCTGTGGAACCCACAGAGTGATAGAGTGAAATACATCTCCAGCTGAGGAGAGCCTGGCAAGCCAAAAGGAAGGGTCTTTCTCACTAGGCTGGGAGCAGAGCACAGTCCCATGTGGGCCATGCTGTCACAGACAGATTGGCAGCATAGACCAAACCAGAGCAGACCTCAGGGGACTAAATCACTGGCAACTCTGGCAGTTTCTAGACTTCTCAGCCCACAAAAGACAGACAAAGTAAAAGGTCAGTGGGGAAACCTTGTTGGACCTGAGTGAGAGAGAGGAGTACAGTCCAGCCCCTGCCCCAGTGGCAGTAGAGGTGGTGGCAACTGCAGAGGCAGCAACAGCAGTAGTGGCTGCTTCTGGTGCTCCAGGCCCACAGATGGTGGGGGGACCAAGTGGCTGATCAGAGGGCAATTGTAGGAATCTCTTTGCTGGCACTGAGGCAGGATTTTCTTGTTTTGCCCTGCTTGGATCTGGGTCTCAGTCTTGGGTGGCAGTCCTGGGGTGAGGGAGGAGCTCTGGTATGGCAGAGCTAGGACTGCTGTGGAGAGGGAGTCCTCCTCACAGTTCAGATGCAGGTGCCCAGAAGTAGCTCTGACAACAGCTGTGTAAAATGCCAGAAATTTGGGACACAGCATTCTCCACCCTGGAAACAGAGTTCTACCATGGCAAAGAGCTCAAAAATCAAGTAATTGGCTGGGGAAAGGAGCAAACATAGAAAAAGGAATCAGACTATAGAATCTTTCTTTCGTGACAAAGAGGATCAAAACATAGAACCAAAAGAAGAAAACAAAGTCAAAACTCCTGCATCAAAAATCTCCAAGAAAAATATGAATTGGTTGCAGGCCACGGAGGAGCTCAAGAAGGGTTTTGAAAATCAAATAAGAGAAGCACAGGAAAAAATGGAAATAGAAATGAGAATGATGCAAGAAAATCATGAAAAACAAGGAAACAACTTGCTTAAGGAGACCTCAAAAAATACTGAAGAAAATAGCACCTTAAAAAATAGACTAATTCAAATGACAAAAGAGGACCAAAAAGCCAATGAGGAGAATGACTTAAAAAGCAGAATTTACCAGATGGAAAAGGAAATCCAAAAACTCACTGAAGAAAATAATTCCTTCAGAATTAGAATGGAGCAAGTAGAAGTAATGACTTTATGAGAAATCAAGATATTATAAAACAGATCCAAAAGAATGAAAAAATAGGAGACAGTCTAAAATATCTCATTAGAAAATGAGCTGACCTGGAAAATAGATCCAGGGGAGATCATTTAAAAGTTATTGAACTACCTGAAAGCCATGTTCAAAAAAAAAAAAGAGCCTAGATATAATCTTTCAAGAAATTATCAAGGAAAACTGCCCTGATACTCTAGAACTAGAGGGTAAAAATAGAAACTGAAAGAATCCACCAATCACCTCTTGAAAAAGATCCCCAAAAGGAAACTCCTAGGAATATTATAGCCAAATTCCAGAGTTCCCAGGTCAAGGAGTAAGTAGTACAAGCAGTCAGGAATAAATAATTCAAATACTGTGGAAACACAGTGAGGTTAACAAAAGATCTAGAAGCTTCTATATTAAAGTATTGAAGGGCTTGGAATATGATATTCTGGAGGTCAAAGGAGCTAGGATTAAAACCCAGAATCACCTACCCAGCAAAACTGAGTGTAATAATTCAGAGGAAATAGAAGACTTTCAAGTCATTCTGTGAAATGGTCATTCAGTGAAATAGAAGACTTTCAAGCATTCTTGATGAAAAGACCAGAGCTGAGCAGAAAATTTGACTTTCAGATACAAGAATGAAGAGAAGCATGAAAAGGTAAACAAGGAAGGAAAATCATAAGGAACTCATTAAAGTTGAACTGATTACATTCCTACATGTAAATACAATATTTTTAACTTATAAGACTTTCCTCAGTATTAAGATAGTTGAAGGGATGAAGGGAATATATCTATCTATATATGTGTATGTATATGTGTAGATATATCTGTACATATGTATATATGTATGTGGATATGTATATATGCATGTATGTATGTATAGACAGAAGGCACAGAGTGAGTTGAATATGAAGAGATGATATCTAAAAAATAAAATTAAGAGGTGAGAGAGGAGTATATTAGGAGGAGAGAGGGAGAGATAGAATAGGGTAAATTATCTCACATAAATGAGGAAAGAGAAAACTATTACAGTGGAGGGGAAGAACAGGAAGGTGAAAGGGAATGAGTCAACCTTACTCTCATTGGATTTGGCTTAAGGAGGGAATAACATACACACTCAATTGGGTATCTTACTCCTCAGAAAAATAGGGGACAAGGGGATAAGAGGGGGAGATGATAGAAGGAAGGGCAGATTGGGAGAGGGAATAGTCAGAAGAAAACACTTTTGAAAAGGGACAGGGTCAAAGGATAAAATAGAATAAATGGGGGGCAGGATAGGGTGGAGGGAAATATAGTTAGTCTTTCACAATATGACTACTGTGGAAATGTTTTGCATAACTACACATGTATAAACTATATTGAATTGCTTGTCTTCTCAATGGAGGTGGATGAAGAGGGAAGAAGGGAGAGAATATAGAACTCAGAGTTCTAAAAGCAAATGTTAAAAAAGTGTTTTTACATACAACCAGGAAATAAGATACACAGGCAATGGGGTATAGAAATACATCTTGCCCTGCATAAATGTAAGGGGGAAGAGGAGATGATGGAGGGGATAGAAGAGAGGGCAGCCTAGGGGAAGGGGTTTATAAAAAGGATAGAGTAATTGCAGTGTAGTCACTCCATAGGTATATGCCTAGGATCTGAAGCAACCACATTCCCTATTAAACATTTCAAGTCCATTTTGTCTCAGATTGGGATCAGTTCTAAGCCATTGGGATGTCTGATCCATCCCTTATCTCCTAGCTGTAACAAATCAATCTAGAAATATGCCCCTGTTCTGCTGTTCTCTCTTTCTTGACATAAAAAACATGCTGCCTTTTGAAGCCCCACCCTCCAAAGGCAATTGTGTGCTTTGTGCCTACCTGGTGAGTCATGATGGAGACATGTACCACCTTTCTAAGGAAAAGGACTGACCTCTCAGAATTCAGTCCTCTGGCCAGAGATGACAATCTGGTTGCATTACAGGTATATAAAAGACTTATCCCAGAAGCCATAGTCTGGAACCCACCATACAATTTATTTGGGAAATAAATGATTGAGGAGTGACCTGTGCTCTGCTGAGCATATTGCTCACTTCACATATTAAAACCTTTGTAAATTGACTATTAAGCTTCTATCAAAACTTGGGTGGAAGCAGGAGATAAAATGTGGCTACTCCCATTTAAGTGTTTATCTTCCTGGTGGGAATTTTATTTAACAACAAGCTCCTTACCTTATCTGCCCTCTTCTAGATTTATTGGTACCAAAGACCATAAAAAATAAGCTACAAGGGCTACCAACACAGACTTAGGAACAATTAAAAACAAACCTGGGTCCATTTAAGTATCTGAAGAGACTCTTTTCTTTCCTTTCTTTTTTCGTGTTTCATTCTTGTATTTTGTTTTTTGCACCACAGTGATTGCCTACTAATCCTCTCCTCCTATCTATACCAACAGTTATACCCATTCAAACAACAAAACATCAATTAAGCAAAACCATCTAAAGCATCAACTGCGATTTCTTTTTAAAAATTTTATTCATTTAGTTTTAGTTTACAGCATTCAGTTCTGCAATCCCTTGAATTTCACATTTTTCCCCCTCCTACTTTCCCCTCTCCCCTTTCCATGGCAGCATGCAATCAAATAGAGGATCTACAAATACCTTCACATTAAACAGTCAAGTTGTAAAGAAAGATGATAAACAATGGACGGAACAATGCAAATGAGGAAACAAAACAAAACAAAACAAAAAAAAGAGCAAGTAGTTTGCTTCAGTCTGCATTCAGGCTCTATAGTTCTTTCTCTGGATGTGGATATCTCTTTACATCATGAGTCTTTTGGAGTCGTCTTATAACCTTGCATTACTGAGAGGAGTCCAGTCTATCAAAGTTAGTCATCACACATACATTGTATCTGTAATTGTGTACAAAGTTCTCTTGGTTCTGCTTTTCTCACTCAACATCAGTTTATATAAATCTCTCCAGGTTATTATGAAATCTGTCTGCTCCTCCTTTCTTATAGCACAATAATATTCCATTACATTCATATACCACAAACTTATTTAGCCATTCTCCAATTGATGGGCATCCCCTTGATTTCAAATTCTTTGCCACCACAAAAAAGAGTTGCTATGAATACTTTTGTACATACCGGTCCTTTTCCCACTCCTGTGATTTCTTTGGGATACAACCCAGCAGTGGTATTGCTGGGTCAAAGGGTTTTGACTTATTTATAGCCCTTTGGACATAGTTTCAGATTGCTCTCCAGAATGGTTGAATCAGTACACAACTCCACCAACAATGCATAAGTGTTCCAATTTTTCCACATTCTCTCCAGCATTTATCATTTTCCTGTTTTGTCATCCTAGCCAATCTGAAGAGTGAGATGTGGTACCTCAGAGTTGTTTTGATTTGCATTTAATCAATAGTGATTTAGAGCATTTTTATATGCTTATAGATATATTTAATTTCATTCTCTGAAAACTGCCTGTTCATATCCTTTGACCATTTATCAATTGGGGAATGATTTGTATTCTTATAGATTTGACTTAATTCTCTGTATATTTTAGAAATGAAGCCTTTGTCAGAGACACCAGTTGTAAAAATTCTTTCCCAATTTTTCACTTCCCTCTTAATCTTGGTTACATTGGCTTTATTTGTACAGAAACTTTTCAATTTAATGTAATCAAAATTATCCATTTTGCATTTCATAATGCTCTCTAACTCTTGTTTGGTCATAAAATATTCCCTTCTCCATAAATCTGACAGGTAAACTATTCCTTGCTCTCCCAAATTGCTTATAGTATCAGTCTTTATACCTAGATTTTGACTTGATTTACACCCATTTTGGCTTGATTTTGGTATACAGTGTAGGATATTGGTCTATGCCCAGTTTCTGCCATACTATATTCCAGTTTTCCCAGCAGTTTTTGTCAAATAGTGGGTCCTTATCCAAAAAACTGGGGTCTTTGGGTTTATCAAACAGTAGATTACTATAGTTGTTGACTGTTGTGTCTCATGTACCTAATCTATTCTACTGATCCACTACTGTATTCCTCAGCCAGTACCAAGTAGTTTTGATGACTGCTGCTTTATAATTGAGATTAAAATCTGTTATAGCTAGGCCACCTTCCCTAGCATTTATTTTCATTAATTCCCTTGATATTTTGGACCTTTTGTTCTTCCAAATGAATTTTACTAGTGTTTTTCTAGCTCTAAAATAATTTTTTGGTAAACCGGTTGGTATGGCACAACTGTGGTATCTTTAATATTACCCATAGACAACCATATCTCATCATCTGGAACCAGTATTGCATTCTCCTTGATCTGAGTCCTATTATCTTCTAGGGTTATAAGTAACTTTTTTTTTTAAAGCACTGCCATGTGCACAGTAGAACATAAGAGAGGATTAAAAATATAAAGAAATAAATTTCCATTTTTAGAAAATATGTTTAATAAATATTACACATTGCGTTCAGAGCTGACCATTTTTTCTTTACTTCCTTGTAGGTTTTATTTTGTTCTTTGCTGTTCGTGTCCTAGTTTGTTCTTTTTTTCTTCCTTCTCCCCCTCACTCACAAATGCTACAATTGAGGGGCGGCTAGGTGGTGCAGTGAATAAAGCACTAGACCTGGAATCAGGAGGAACTGAGTTCAAATCCGACCTCAGATACTTGACACAAAACTAGCTGTGTGACCTTGGGCAAGTCATTTAACCCCAATTGCCCTACCTTACCCCCTCCAAAAAGCAAAAAAAAAAAAAAAAGAATGCTACAATTAAGTGTCGATAGATAGATGTACATACATACATACACAAATATCCACATACATATATACAGATTCATATATACATAGATATCTATGCTCATACACATATATATATACATATACATTCATAGGCATCTGTGTAAGACCATACTAATACTTCTTTGTGCCCTATTTTTCTGAAGGTTGATAACATCTTCCTTCATAAGTTCAAGTTTCTTTATTTTTCTAAATTTACCAACCCATCATTTCCTACACCATAGTAGTATTCCAACCTTATACTGTCTAGTTATTTTAAATAGTCTAAAACAATATTGATTAATATGACTGACATATAGTTTAATTTCCCTTATTTCCTCTTTTGATTATATCCATTTTAGCTTTTACTTTGTCTGAGATCATGACTACTATTCCTACTTATTTTCTTAATAAATTCTACTCCTGATCTTTGTTTTATGTTTGTGTATATCTCTTATTTCCTATCCCTCCTGACTCCTCTACTTTATTTCTACCTGTTACCTTGCCTTACTATTATTTAACTTACCCAAGGATCCCTCCCTTGTCCTCTCCCCTCCACCCCCTTTCCCCTTGCCCTCTTGTTTCTTTCCGAATTTAGAAGACTTTGATAGCCTTCCAAATACATGTTATTCCCTCTTTTTCCCATTCCCATTAATCTAGACACCTTTCTCTACCCCCCCATCCTATTCCCTCACCCTCTTATTTCTTTATAAATTAGTAGACTTTTATTCCCTTCTAATGTCTATATTGTTATCTCTTTAACTCTGATTTGATGTGAGTAGGGTTCCCTCTAAAAATCCCTCCCCCCATCCACTTAGCCATTAATTTCTTTCTGAATTTAGAATACTTTTATGCGTACATATATGTGTGTGTGTGTGTGTGTGTGTGTGTGTGTGTGTGTGTGTGTGTGTTGTTCCTACTTTAACCCATTCCCAATGAGAGTAGGGTTTTAGCACTAGCAGCCTTCCTCCCCATCTAATTCTTCTGTGTTAGTTCTTCCTCTTGCACCTCATTTGTATAAAATAATTATTCTTTTTACCTTTTTTCTAGATGGTATTACCTTTAGCATTACATCATACTCAGCTCTACCCCAATCTTTCTTTCAAACTCAGTTACTAATTACAATATTTAGAGATACAGTTTATATTTCCTTGTATAAAAAGCAAGCAGTCTGTCCTTATTGAGTCTCTTGTAATTAGTCTTTGATGTTTACCTTATACTTCTCTTGGATCTAGCATGTCAAATTTTCTGTTAACTTCAAGTCTTTTTGCAATAAAATTCTGAAAGTCTGGCAATTCATTCTATGTCCATATTTTTTTTTCATTCAAGATTATGCTTAACTTTGCTGGGTATGATATTTTCATCCAGAACCCCAGTTCTTTTGCTTTTCAATATATAATATTCCAATTCCAAAAAGAAAAAGTGAAAATATATATATATAAATGTTCCAAGACCTGTGGTCTTTTGACTTGGCCACTGCTAGGTCTTGTGTGATTTTAACTGGGACTCCACTGTGTTTCAATTTTTTTCTTATTTCTCATAAATATTTTATCCTTGAACTGGGGGTTTCAGAATTTAGCTAGGATATTCTTGTAAGTTTTCCTCATAGAATCTCTTTCAGGTGGTGATCAGTGGATTTTTTTTCTATTTCTACTTTCCACTCTTGTTCTAACACTTCAAGATAATTTTATTTAATTATTTCTTGTATTATTGTATCAAGATTCTTTTTTTGATCATAGCTTTCAGATAGTCTGATTATTCTTAATTTTTCTCTTCTTGATCTGTTCCCCAGATCAGTTGTTTTTCTTATGAAATGTTTCATTTTCTCTTCTATTTTTTTATTCTTTATATTTTGTTTTATTATTTCTTGGTCTCATAACTTTTCTGGCTTCCCCTTGCCCATTTCTAATTTTCAAGGAGTCCTTTTGTTCCTTAAGATTCAGGATCTCCTTTTCTAGTTGATTAACTTTCTTTGCATAATATTATTTTTCTTGGATTGTTCTTTTTTATTTTTCCTCAATCTCTCTCATTTGATTTTTAAAAATATTTTTAAAGTTCTTCTATAAATTCTTTTGGGGCAGGTGACCATTTGATGTTACTCTTTGGGGGTAGGAGAGACCTTTTGTATATATAGTATGGTATATCTCCTCTGAAGATGAACCCGTCTTCTCTATTCGCATAGTAACTTTCTGTGGTTGAGTTCTTTCTCCTCTGCCTGCTCATTTAAAAAAAAAAAAACATCTATAACAACCTGTTGTAATTACCTCTAATATGGAGTATGGTGCCTTTTGCCTCAGGTCTTCCTTTAGTTCTCCCCTCTGGCCTGAAACTGAGACCACTACCCTCCTGTAATTGCCCACAGCCATCGGGCATCCCCGCCCCACTACTTCTGCATTCACCAGGTGTGTGCTGGTTCCTTTTGCCCAGGGCCACATCTTGACAGCACAGGTGGGCCTAGCATTACTTATCAGCAGAGGTTCTCTCAGTCTTTCCCATGCTCAGAAACACAACTCCCCACACTGTCCAGGAGGTAAAAGTTCCTGTGCTAGGATTGAGGATACCTCCCAACCCAACTAGCCCCAGGGCTCATTGCTTGCTATTTCAGAGGAATTAGCATGGAGATGTTTATACTTCACAGGGACCAAACCTCAATCCTGGGATTTTTCTTCAATTCCCCTCCAGTTGTCTTGGGAGGACTACTGTTCTGCCCCAATTCTTGTTTATTTTTACCACTCTACCTTCGCCCTGAGGCACTATTTTTTCTTGCTTGTGTGGAAATATAGAGAGCTTGGAATTTCTGACCTACTCTGCCATCTTCCCAGAATCCTCTTTGAAACTCCTTCTTATAAAGAAAGAAAACATTTTAGATTAAGCTGTAACTTGAATCAACAGTATTTAACATCATGGTGTAGTATAAAGAGCACTTAGACTGGAACCAGTTCTGACCCCACTTGACCACTGAGTAGCTTTTGTTATCCCAGAGAAATCACTTAGACTCTAAAGATGTTGTATTAGCTCACCTCTCTTGGTATGACTATAAAATGTGGAGTGCTTTGGAGTACCATTTGTGAAATTGTGCCTGTCATATACATCTGTTGATAATTCACAAAAAGATACAGGTGAGAAATGAAGCTCGTGGATTAATTGATTGGATTACTGATGTGGATTGTTGATGTCTTCTGTCACTTTCCCAACCATCTCCATAGTATACATCTAGCCTTTACCTCCTACAGATTCCCTTTCTTGTGACCTTGGACTCTGATTGGTTATCATCCATCTTTATCTTGCTCAGTTTCAACCCTGCCATGCCACTTCCCAGTCATCATAATGCTGTGCTGCCATATGTACCATGTTTGCCTCTCTCACCTTCCAGCTATTCCCTCTGACCTTTCTCTCCAGACTTCCTAGACATTATACTTCCTTATGTACTCTTATGATCCAGCCCCCTCATCTTCTCTCTGCTCCTCACATATGACACATCTCCTGTCTTCTTGCCTTGTATTGTCTTATCCATATGACTAGCATATTTTCTCTCTTTACTTCTGCCTCATAGAGTGTCTCTCTTTAATACCCCATCTCAAGCACTTAAGAGAAATACTAGCCATGTGACCTTGGGCAAGTCACTTAACCCCAATTGCTCTCCAAAAAGCAAAACAAAAAAAAAATACATTTTAGTTTCATGTCTGTATTCTTTTCCTTCTCACCTCCATTTCATACATCCTTCCCTCTACCCCCACATTGGTGAAGCATGAAAAACAAAACCTTTTACAAACATGTATGATCAAGCAAAACAAATTCCTGCATTGAGCTTGTCCAAAATATGAGTACGTGTGTTCTCACATGTGTCTGTGTGAGTCTTGGTCTGTACTCTGAGTTCATTATTTCTCTGATCTGGAGGTGGGTAGCATGTCTTCATTATGAGTCTTCTGAAACTGTTATTGGTCATTTTGTTGATCATACATCTTAAGTTTTTCAAAGTTGTTTGTCTTTACAATATTCTTATTGTATAAATTACTTTCTTCTCACTTTGCTTTTTATCAGTTCATACAATTCCTCTTAGGATTCTCTGAAACTAACCCTTCATCATTTCTTATAGCTCAATAGTATTCCATTATATTCATATACTATAACTTGTTCAAGTATTCCCCAATTGATGGGCAACCCCTCAGTTTCTAGTCTTAATAACAAGAAGAGCTGCTATAACTATTTTTGCTAATGTGAGTCCTTTTCCTCTTTCTTTTGTTTCTTTGGGATATAGACCTAGTAGCATTATTTTAGGTCAAAGAATATGCAGTTTAATAGCATTTTTGGGCATAGTTCCAAATTGCTTTCCAGAATGACTGGACCAGTTCTTTTAACATTAAATTAATGTGCTTGTTTTCCTACAGTCCCTCCATCATTTCTCATTTTCTCTTTTTTTGTCAGTTTTCCCAATCTGATAGGTATGAGATAATAAGTGAGGTTTGTTTTAATTTGAATTTGTCTAATCATTAAGTAATTTAGAGCCTTTTAGATAGCTTTGATTTCTTCTTTGAAAACTGTCCTTGACTTTTATCAATTTTAGAATGGCTTTTTATTTTTATCCATTAAGTCAATTCCCTATGAATCTTAGAAATGAAATGCTTTATTTGACATTCAAAGCCCTTCATAACCTTAGCCCCCTTTTACCTTTCCAGTCTTCTTACATTTTACTGCTGGTTTTTCCATGAACAAGACATTCTATCTCTTGGCACCAGCATTTTCTCAGGCTGTCCCCCATGCCTGGCATGTTCTCCCTATTATGCTCTAACTCAGACCTCTCTGATTTTAAGTCCCAACTAAAATCTCATCTTTTACTAAAAGCCTTCCCCAGTCCCTCTTAATTCTAGTAACTTCGCTCTGTTAATTACTTCCTATTTATACTGCATTACCATGTTTTCTCCCCATTAGATTGTGATTAGATTTTTGTATCCCCAGTGCTTAACACAGTGCCCAATACATGGTAGACCCTTAATATATGTTTATTGACTGATTGATTGAAATGAAACTTGCTACATAGTGTTTTTCCACACCAATTCTCTTCTAATTTTAGCTACATTGATTTTTTTGTATATATGTGTGTGTAAAAACTTTGAAATTTCATATAATCAAAATTGTCCATTTTACCTCTTGTGAACCTCTCTACTACCCCTTATTTGGTCATGAACTCTTCCCTTGTCCATAGATCTGAAAGTAATGTCTTCCACGCTCTTCTAATTTGCTTATGATGCCATCCTTTATGTATAAATTGAAAAGGTTACCCTCTTAAAGGGTTAGGGTTGCTCTGGAGACTCCAAATACCAACATGCCGGGTCCTGCCGAATGAATTTGACTCAAGTCTTCTCAGCCAAAGAAAAGTAAAATTTATTAAAAGTTTGCTTGCATTAGACACAGAGTAAGTCTGTGCTAGGTCACCTATGGCACTCTCACTCTTTTATGGCACTCTCACAGACATGGAAGACAAGATGGGGTCTTATATACAGAAGGTTGTGGGAGGAATCTAAGGGTGGTCTAGAGGAGGAGTTTGGGGAGGGTCTTCAGGAGGAGCTAATGAGGTCAATGAGAGATTAAGGGCGGGAGGTAGCTGTAGGCTACTGACAATGGTGGGCTAGGCCAGTTCAAAGGTGGGAAGTATAGCAACAGACCTGCTTTATCAAATGGGATGACTCAATCTAGAGCCCAATGGAGGTTCCCAGAGCCTGTACCTCTAGGACTCAAGGAGAGCTTGAGGGGGCTCCCAGAGCCCATACCTCATCATAAATCATGTAATCATTTGGAGTTTATCCTCATATATAGTGTGAGATGTTGATCTATAGCTGGTTTCTGCCAGCTACTTTTCATTTTTCCAAACACTTTTTATTGAAAAGTGAATTTTTGCCCCAGTAGCTGAGATCTTTGCATTTATTAAAAAAAAAAAAATACTAAGCTACTATACGGTGAGTAGAGCACTGGGGCCAAAATCAGGAAGACCTGAGTTAAAATCCAGCCTTAGACACTTACTGTGTGACTCTGGGTAAATCACTTAACCACCCCAAGCTTCTGTTTCCTCATCTGTAAAATGGGGATACTAAATAGCACCTACCTCTCTGAGAGTTCTTGAGAGGATGAGATAACATTTTAAAAGTGCATAGTCAGTTGATAAACATTGATTAAGTGTGTGTTAAGGTATTGTACTGAGCACTCAGGATACAAATAGTCTTTGCCCTCCAGGAGCTTACTCTCTTGGGGAAGGGGTGGGGGAGACCACAAACAAACAAATAATCTATATACAGGATAATTCGAGTAAATAGGAGAGGGAAGGCACTTGAATTAAGAGGGGTTGAGAAAGGCTTCCTGTAGAAGATGGGATTTTAGTTTGTGACCTAAAGGGAACCAGGAAAGCCAGTAAGCAGAGATGAAAAGAGTATTCCAGGCATGTTGGACAGCCAGAGAAAATGCCTAAACCAAGAAATGAAGTATTTTGTTCATGGGATAGCAAAGTGGCCAATGACACTGGAGCTAAGAGTATATAACAGGAATAAGGTGTAAGAAGACTGGAAAGGTTAGAAGGGGGTAAGTAATGAAGGGCTTTGAATGCTAAACAGAGGATTTTTTATTGGATCTTGAGGCAATTGGGGTACCATTATAGTTTGTTGAGTTGGGGGGGGGGTGACATGGCCAGACCTGTGCCTCAGGAAAATCACTTTGGTGGCTAGATGGAGGATGGATTGAAGTGGGGAGACTTTCAAAGCAGGAAAACCTACCAGTAAATTCTTGCAATAATCCAGGTGTGAGGTGATGAGGACCTGCCCTAGCATGGTGGAAGTAGCAGAGGAGAGAAGGGGATGTGATGGAAAGATGTTTTAAAAGTGAAACAATAGGCTTTGGCAACAGATTAGTTATGAGAGGTGAAAGTTAAGAATTGAGGGTGACACTTAAGTTGTAAGCCTGGGGAACTAGGCGTATGGTGGTACCCTTGACAGTGATGGGGAAGTGTGGCAGGAAAGTGTTTAGAGGGAAAGATAATGAATCTAGTTTTGAGCATGTTTAGTTCAGTATGTCTACTGGTCATCCGGTTTGAAGATGTACTGAAGGCAGTTGGAGATACAAGACTAGATATAAGCAAAGAAATTGGGGCAGAAAAGGTAGATTAGAGAATCATCAGCAAAGAGATAGTCATCAAATCTATGAGAGCTGAGATCACCAAGGTAGCATTAAAGGAGAACTGAAGTGGACCTGGGACAGGACCCTGTGGGACACCTACAGGGCGAGAAGGTGATTTGGAGGAAGAGCCAGCAAAGGAGACTAAAGAAAGAGCATTCAGATGGTTTCAAGGAGAACCAGGAGAAAGAAAGTAGTGTCCTGAAAACTTAAGAGAGAGGGGAATATAATATCTAGGAGAAGGTGAAAAATAGAAGCATAGCCAGCAGGCAAATTTGCAGATTTGGATTGATAGTCAAGATGCAAAAAGTTTCTTAGTAGCTAGAAAATTAGATTGATATAATGCTGTGAAAATTAAGATAGATAAATATAGCATCTAAAACTTGGGGACAAAAATTAATGTCCTAAGCACAAAGTTAGGGAGCCATGATTAGTTAACAGTTTATCCAAAAAAGAAAGATCTCGAGGTTTTAATGGACTGCAGGCTGTATGGTAGTTCTTCCCCCTCCCTCCCCCTCCCCCAAAAGTTAATGCACTCTTCAGCTGCATTAAGAGGGACATGGCTTCCAAGAATAAGGAGGTGATAGTCTTTGTCTGCTCTGCCTTTGTTAAACCATAACTGAAGTATTGTTTGTAGTCTGGACACCACAGTTTAGGGAAAATGTCAATACAATGGAAATTGTCCAGCAGAGGGCAGCTAGAATGGTGAGTAACTTTTGAGTTCATGCCATATGAAAATTGGCTGAAGGAACTGGGGATGTTAAGCCTGAAGAAGAAAAGACTCTGGGAAACATGATAGCTATCTTCAGACTACCAAATCTAGAGAAATTAGATTTGTAATTCTGTTTTGATGTCAAGAAAAACTTCCTAACAGAGTTGTCCACAAGTAGGATGAGCTACTTCACGGAGGTAGTGGGTTTCTCTTCATTAGCAATTTGTCAGCAAGAAACTGAATGCCCCTTTGTTGGATATGCTGTAATATAGATTCTTTTGAGCATACGGGTTGAACTTGCTGACTCTTGAGGTCCCTTCCAAATCTGAAAATCTGTGATTCTGAGTGAAAACCCCAAGGTTCCACATTAGAAAACTGGTTGAATAATGGTGAGAGAGAAATAGTGAAATCAAGATGAGATATAGGTTTAGAGGGTTTAAGTAATAAACACAGTTTTTGGATATGTTATATGTTCATTGCTAGTGAAACATACAGGCAGGAATCTTTTTGAAGGCAACTGGAGATGCAGGTCTAGAGTTCAAATAAGAAATCAGAGCTCAAGATACGGATCTTGGAAAATCTACCTATAGTTCTGTAATACTCAGAGGAGTTTGGCTTGTCCATTCACAAAGGAAAAACCAAGTGAATAATGTGTCTTTTGCTTATATTTCAATATAATTTGAATATAACCCTTTTGATGGTGAGGAAGGGCAATAGGTTGGTTATACAGGGCTCCAATCTAAGATCAGAGTCCCTGAGTCTAGAAGGAATTCACTAGGCTCAAGCAAACTTGAAGTCAAGATTGTAAAATTTTATTGTTATGCTTACAGCAGTCAGGGGTTCTTAGGGAACCTGAAAAACTTAAAGAAAACTTTAAGGAGTCAAGACTGTAAATCTGGTGTCAATTATGCTAACTAGGTGAGTAAGGGTGGGATTAGGGAGGAGTTAAGGAGTGGTCAATGCTTAAAGGGATATGCACTTTTAATATCAACTGTGCAGGAGTATTGCCCATAATTCACTGGGAAATAGCCCAGGGGGTTGTCTACCTGGAGGTGTGGTTTTAGGCCTGAAATATCACTAAGTCAACTAGCAGTCGGGGCTGACTGAGAAATGCCTAATCTGCCGCCTATCGGTGTCATGTTTGACAAGATGGATGTTGGGAACCAAGGCTAACAAAGACTCAGTATGTGTATAATGAGCTAAGGAGTTAACCTATAGATAGTGCATTGAAGGATTCATGGATAAAGCTGGCCACAATACTAGGGGGAGATAACATTTGCCTAAGCTAAAATGTTTATAGATGGTTTAATGAAGGATTCATAGGTGTAGCTTGTTATTGTTCCAAGCAGAGATAAACAATTCATGAGTTGTTGCTAGGCAGAGTGCTGGCAGAGTTAATGCTCTGAGGCTGGGGAGGGGGAAATGTGATTTTACAGACTGGTTTTACAAATTGATTTTACAAACTGATGTTACAAACTGATACTACAAACTGATATTACAGACTGATGTTACAAACATAGATCCCAAGCACCTTCTAGAGCTTGTCCAAAAGAGAGAGAGAGAGAGAGAGAGAGAGAGAGAGAGAGAAAGAATATACACACATAGTTTCTAGACCTTACAGATGGGTAATGAGCTGGAACCAGAGTTCAAAAGGAGGAAGAGAATGATTGAACTGCTTTTGGGAAGTTGCAAAGCACCTTTACTGACCCTCACACTTACCCAAGAAGCAAAAGCTATGTGATTACAAGATATGGCTGCTATATGGCTTCCAGAATACCATTATCTCCATTGAATGAAAGATAAGTATCACACAAAGGGCAATGGGAAGGCACATGATGGTGTGAGCAGACTACAACATAAAATAAACAAACTCTTAAGAAGAATGAGAGTAAAAATAATTGTTAAGGAATTATATGTCAGAAAGAGAAGATGGGCTGATCAGATGGCAAAAGTGAGGACTGACAGGTAGCTAGCTATGGTTTTCTACTGATACCTGAGTGATGTCATCACAAGATGAGGAAAATCTTCGACTTGTTGGGTGGACCCACTGCAGCAAATTGTTGGGGGAATATGGAAAAGCCTCCTTTTGGGTAGGCATTGGGTAGTTTGATCTTCATCTTTGGAGATGAGGTAATTGATCCAATTGTGCATAGAATTTTAGTAGTTGAAGCTGCCTTATCCTATGGTAGCTAAGTCAGGTATTGTTTTTAACAAATTTTTAGGACTTGCAATGCGCAGTTGGTATCATTTTATTCTAAATCACCACTGTGCACTGGGAAATATTGTTCAGATAATTATTCTAATGAGACTCAGCAGTGTGATCTGCTAAAGAAAGGGGGAAAAAAACAGTTGTGGAAAACTATTTTTAGACATAAAATGTGTCAATACTTCCATTCCTGACCAAACAGGCGAGAAATCCTTCCAGTACTTTCAAGCAGATGCCTAAGTATAGACATCTATTTTGAAACTTCCTCTTATAATATTTTACTTCATCAATGCTACAATAATTCTTTTGATGTTTAAAATAATTTGTGTAACCTCCAAAAATGCTTGGTCTGTGAGGCTACAACCTTTTCTGCCTCAATTCACAGAGTATTGCCAGACATTAAAAGGGCAATAGTGATACATAGTTACACTAAATACATATGCATTTATATGTGACTGATTTTTTAGTCTTCCTTTATCAAAAATGTGTCAAATTCAAAGACTGGGTCCTTACTACATTAAATTGCTGACATTTCTTGCAATGCTAAACAACTACCCCACCACACCCCAGAAAGAAAAATGCAGAATGGCTGACTAATCTTTTAGAGATCTGTTTTTCTGAGCCAATGGAAAGCTTTCAAAGGAATTATTTTCCTCTAGGGGGAATATGGAGTAAAACGACATTTTCCCTCCAAATATCTTAAAGAATATTCCTCCCTCCCCCACCTTTTGCAGATGCTGGTTACAAAAACCAAGGCTAATATGACAGCAAGATTTGTACCTTCACAAGTAAATATTACAATTTAACCAAATAACTTGTGGAAGCTTGTTAGGTGAAATGACTCATTTACGTAGATGAAGTTATTTTTAGAGATGTAATTTGTAGTGTTTAAAAAGGAATAAAGAGATGGTAAAAGGCTAGATCCCTTATTATAGTTTACAGAGCTCATGAACCCAGCATCCATGTAAAAGATGACTAAGCATGGGGTCGGTTGGTACTTTCTCTCAGAATTTTACAGACATGAATCATCTACTTTTGTCTGCAGACACAGCACTGAGGTACTTGTGACTCAGCTCCTGTTTGAAAATAGCACTAGTATTCAATTCAGATACACTCTTTTCCTTAAGTAGCAAGGAAATTACATACCAAAGCTAAATAGGCCTTTGTATTATTCACCAATGGGATACTTTTAATGCAGTGATTTCTCATCTGTGCTCTTTTAGAGGACCTCTTTGTGACTGGTACTAGGAAAGCCACTTTCTTGCTTGTTGCCATTCCAGTGACACCTACCTCATTTCTGGCTCACTGACCCATAAGCATGATTACCCCAGCAGAAAACTTGCCCTTGTCCCTCTGACTCCCAGATTGGGTGACTACAGCCATGATCTCTCCAGCACCCAGGCTTAAATTCTTCTATCAGAAAAATCTCAGCATGTGGCTGAGTCACAAAGTCTCAAAAATAAATCAAAATGTCCAAACAATTGAATTGCTCTCTGCTGTCTGGTTCTTTTCCCCCAGTCATCTGCAGGATTCAACAGTCCATAGTTCAGCAGGCCTCTCCCAGTATTCATGCTAATCATTTGGTTCACCAGCCTTCATTTCCAGAAGCCAAAGCTTCCAGAAGCTTGACCTCAGAGGGCAAGAGTAGTAATGTGAGGAGGAGGCCTAGATATTCAGATTTCCTTTGGATAGGCAGAGTGATATGTCCCTGCTTCTCTCAGCCACACCTAATAGAAGTCTAATTGCTATAACTACAGTCCTTTAATATTGAACCACCAATCATCTGGTAACAGCTACTTGAGGTAATGAACTTTAGGGCTTGCCCTACAATCTCAAAACCTTTTTATTGGTAGAAACTTCATGAAGGAAAAATCATATCTAATTCAGGGTAGTGACATTTTCAGAGCGTAGGCACAAGAAATGGTACTGCCATTAACAGAAATGGGGAAGTTGGGGAGAACTTGTTTGGAAATTTCAGGGAACAAGAAAGTATATTGATTCTAGACATATTGAGTTTCATTGATAGCATGATATCCTAATGATGATGCAAATAGTAAGGTATTGCAGAAAGAGGACTGTCTCTGTAGCAAGAAGACCTGGTTAAAATCCAGTTTCATCATTTATTATCTGTATGACCTTCAGCAAAACTACTTAACTAACTTCTCTGGAGCCTCACTTTCCTCATTTATAAAATGAGATGGTAGGACTAGATGCATTTTAAAGTTCTTTTCAGCTCTAGGTGTATGATGTTATGATGTCCTATAGGTAGTTAGTAATATACCAGAGAGATGCATGGATGAGAGGTAAATGCTAAAAATGTAAATTTAAGAATTATCAGCATAGAGATAATCAATTGTACAGGCCTAATATAGGGACAGAGTGACTAGACAGCCATTTGTCAGAAAAATATGTTGAGGTTTTAGTTGATAGCAAGCTCAATATAAGTGTCTCCTGCAATGGTTTAAACATTTTTATTAAAGTTTTTAGTTCCAAATTCTGTTCCTCCCTTTTTCCCTCTCCTCCCTCCTCCCTGAAATTGTAAGCAATCAGATATAGGTTACACATGTGCAGTCATGTAAAACACTTCCATATTAGTCATTTTGTACAAGAAGGCTTAAGTAAATCAAAGAAAGTAAAAAATAGCATGCTTCAGTCTGTATTCAATCAATAACAGTTCTTTCTCTGAAGGTGGATGGTATGTTTCATCATTAGTCCTTTAGGATTGTCTTGGATCGTTGTATTGCTGAGGATAGCTAACTTCATTGAACAATACAGCTATTACTGTTCAGCTTCACTATGCATCAGTTCATGTAAATCTTTCCAGGTTTTTCGTAAGTCATCCTGCTTGTCATTTTTTATAGCACAATAGTATTCCATTATAATCATATACCACAGATTGTTTAGCCATTCCCCAATTCACAGACATCCCTTTGATTTCCAATTCTTAGCCACCACCAAAAGATCTGCTATAAATATTTTTGTACAAATAGGCCCTTTCCCCTTTTTTGAATGTCTTTGGAATATAGACCTAGCAGTGGTATTTTCTGGATCAAAGGGTATACATAGTTTTATAGCCCCTTGGGCAGAGTTCCAAATTGAAGAGCTAATACTCTTAAAAGAGACTACTGCATTAAGAGAAAAATTACTTCCAGGAATAAAGAGGTGATTAATAATCCTGGTCAAACCACATCTGGAATAATGGGAGAAATTGTACTTACCCACAGTGATAAACTATAGAACATCCAGAAAAGAGTAACCATGTGGGAAATGACTTCAAGATTATGCCATCTGAGACTTAGTTGAGGGAACTAGAGAAAGGAAGACTGAGACACTAGGGTAGTAGGACAGGGTAGCTACTTAAAGTATTTGAAAGTATGGAACATTTTCCTAGTCTTTGTATTATATCCACAGTTCTAATAATCATGGTCTAAACTCTAAACTACAACAGCAGATGAGATGTAGCAAATGAAGAGGTTCATGGGTCTGCTAAAGTCAGCCTTGCTGACAGTGAGAATGAAGGTAGGAAGCCTCTTAAAAAGCTGACAGAGGAACTCATCACATATAGCAGTTTGGAACTGTTCAGGGTAGAAATAAGCAGATATGTATGCCACGCTAATTCCTAAGGACGTCACTACATTAAAAGCCCAAGAGAATAATTGATGAATATAATGAATGACACCACGTTATCAAAAAAAGATTATATTGAGTAGGCATCACTGTTTTCAGTAATGGGCCAGATAAGAAGTCCATAAGTAGGGGCGGCAAGGTGGCGCAGTGAGTAGAGCGCCGGCCCTGGAGTCAGAAGGACCTGAGTTCGGATCTGGCCTCAGACACTTAACGCACACACAAACAAAAACCTAGCCGTGTGACCTTGGGCAATTTACTTAACCCCAGTTGCCCTCCAAAAGGAAAAAAAAACAGAAGTCCATAAGTATAGGTGCCTGATTTTAAAAATTCTTAACAAGGGTAAAGCATCATAGTTCTTTAAAAGCATAATTTTTTTTAGCAAAAATACAAAAGCAGCCCCAAAATAGTTAATATAATGTTATTAATACAAAAGCACAGTGGATAGATACAGTGATATTCATAGATCAGTTCTGATAAAGTCAGAGTACTAGTATTTAAGATCAAGCTTTTCTTTTTTCCTCAATTACATGTAAAAGCAGTCATTTAAAAATTTTTTGAGGTGGAGCCAAGATGGCGGAGTAGAAACAGCTCATCCAAGCCACTCTGCCCCCACATTCCCCCCAAACGATGTAAAAGGGGACTCTGAACAACTTCTGGAGCCCCAGCACCCACAGAATGACACAGAGAAGCTAAACTCCCGCTGAGGACAGCCCAGCAGCCCTGCAGGAAGGACCAGCGCAGTGGTCTGGGACCTGGCAGCGTGCAGCGCAGGAGCCGAGCCGAGCCCAGGTCCGCATGAGCCGTGGTTTTAGCCCCAGGGCGGCAGGGCCAGCAGCCAGCTGGAGGAACCCCAGAACACCAGGAGCTATGGCGACTCCAGAATTATCAACATAGACTTGCCTAGGACAAAGTAAGAGGTTAGTGTCCTATGGACTTTGGGACTGGTATTAGGGAATGCGTCGGCTCCCTCCCCTGGGGGCTAGAAGCCACTGAGGACAAACGCCATTTTGTAGTTTTCAGAGGCAGCTCCCACTCCCAGCCTGCAAATTTGTAGGGAGATCCAGCGATCAGTCTTGGGGGTAATCGCTCTTGCTTTAACCTCCCTGGATCTGGATTGTGATCTAGGGTGGAAGTCGTGGGTGGGTTTACAGCTTGCCAGAAACGGAAGTTGCCCCCCACACGTTTGGGACGAAAATTCCTCTATCTGGCCTTAAAAGCCATAGTGTGGCAACAAGCCCAAAAGTCAAGTAATCAAGTGGCAACATGCCAAGGCAAAGGAAACAGAAAAATGCAACCCTAGACTCCTATTTTGGGGGCATAGAGCAGGAAAAAGACTGTGAGGTCAGAAGTCCTGCTCCAAAAGCCCCAGGGGAAAACATGAGCGGGTTGCAGGCCATAGAGGACCTTAAGAAGGACTTTAAAAATCAAATAAGAGAAGTGGAGGAAAAATTGGAAAGAGAAATGAGAAGGATGCAGGAAAAGTATGAAATGAGGGTCAACAGCCTGACTGAGGAAAACAACACCTAAAAAATAGACTAGCTCAAATGGCAAAGGAGGCCCAAAAGGGCAATGAGGAGAAGAATGCCTTAAAAAGTCGAATTTGCCAGATGGAAAAAGAATCTCAAAAGTTCACTGAGGAGATTCATTCCTTCAGAGTTAGACTGGAGCAAATGGAAGCTAATGACTTTATGAGAAATCAAGATGCTGTTAAGCAGATCCAAACAAATGAAAGATTAGAAGGCAATGTGAAATATCTCATGGGAAAAACCACTGACCTGGAAAATAGATCCAGGAGAGACAATTTAAAAATTATTGGACTACCTGAAAGCCATGGTCAAGGAAAGAACCTAGAAATCACCCTTCAAGAAATTCTCAAGGAAAATTGCCCTGATGTTTTAGATCCAGAGGGCAAAATAGAGGTTGAAAGAATCCACCGATCACCTCCTGAAAAAGATCCCAAAAGAAAACTCCCAGGAATATTATAGCCAGGTTCCAGAATCCCCAGATCAAGGAGAAAATACTACAAGCAGCCAGGAAGAAACAATTTCAATATTGTGGAAACACAATCAGAATAGCCCAGGACCTGGCAGCTTCTACACTGAGGGATCGAAGGGCATGGAATATGATATTCCAGAGGGCAAAAGAACTGGGAATGAACCCAAGGGTCACCTACCCAGCAAAACTGAGTATTTTGTTTCAGGGGAAAATATGGTCATTCAGTGGAATAGAGGACTTTCAAGCATTCTTGAGGAAAAAACCAGAATTGAATAGAAAATTTGACACCCAGACACAAGAAGGAAGATATGCCTGAGAAGGTAATCAGGGAAAAGAAATCAAAAGGAACTTATCAAAGTTGAACTATTTACATTCCTATATGGAAAAGCAATAACTGTGACTGATGATATCTTTCTCACTATGAAAATAATGGAAGAAGGGGGTGTGGTCATATGAATACATATGTGAATGTGTGTGTATATGGTTACAGTTATATATGGATAGAGGGCATAAGTTGAATTTGTTGGGAAGGGAGAATACTCAAGGGATGAAATTATGAGGTGAGAGAGGAAAGTAGCAAGAGGAGATGGGGAGAAACAGGGTAGTGTAAACTATCCCATGCAGAAGAAGCAAGGGGAAGTGGTTGCAAAGGAGGGGGAGAATAAGGAAGGCTAAAAAGGCAAAACCACATTCACATTGAATTTGGTTCAGGGAGAAAATGACATACAAACTAAATGGGATATCTCAACCTGCAGCAGGATAGGGGGAAGGGGGATGAGAAGAAGGAGGATGGATGGGAGGGCATCCTCGGGGGGGAGGGGAGGTTGGAAGTACCCATTATAGAAGAGGGACAGGATCAAATATGGAATGGATCACGTGAGGGGTGGGATGAGTGGGAGGGAATTATAAGCAGCCTTGTACAATATATCTACTATGATAATGTTTTGCATAGCTAGACATGTACAACATATACTGAATTACTTATCTCCCAAGAGGGAATGGGTGACAAGGGAGGAAGGAAATGGATCTGAAATTCGAGGTCGTAGCATTAAATGTTTCAAATATATATAAATACTATTATTAATACTCTTTTGCTTGTAATAGGGAGATAAGATGTGCAGGCATTGGGATGCAAAGACTCACCTTCCTCTAATGGAAAAGTCGATGGGGGTATGGGAGAAGGTATGGGAGAGAGCAGATTGGAGGAAGCGATGTCTTGTGGGATTACTATTCTGGGAGGTTGGGTAGGGGAACAATGGGGGGAAAATGATTGTAACTCAAAATCTGGCGGAAATGAATGATGTAAAACAGAAGTTAATAAAGCATTTGTTTAAAAAAAAAAAACAAAAAAAATTTTTTTGAATTCCAAATTATTTTCCTCTCTCCCATTTCTCCCCCTCCTGGAGAAGGCAAGCAGTTTGCTATGGATCATATATATGTAGTCATTCAAAACATATTTCCATTTTAGTCATGTTGCAAAAGTAAACAGAAAAAGTCATTTTCCTTTTCTGTCATCTGATAAGGTATGCAGTGGTACCTCAGAGTTGTTTTAATTTGTATTTCTCTAATCAATAATGATTTAGAACATTTTTCATATGACTATAGATAGCTTTGATTTCTTCTTCTGAAAACTGCCTGTTCAAATCCTTTGAACGTAATCAATTGGGGAGAGACTCGTATTCTTGTAAATTTGACTCAGTTCTCTATATATTTGAGAAGTAAGGCCTTTGTCAGAGAATTGAGCTATTAAAAAAAAATTTCCCCTAATTTCCTGCTCTCCTTTTGATCTTAGTTGCATTGGTTTTATTTGTGCAAAGACTTTTAAATTTTAATGTAAGCAAAGTAATTAATTCTGTATCCTGTTCTCTATCTCTTGTCTGGTCATAAATTCTTCCCTTATCCATAGATCTGACAAGTAAAATATTCCATGCTCCCCGAATTTGCTTGTGATATCACCCTTTATGTCTAAATCATATGCCCATTTTGACCTTATCTTTGTATTCAATGTGAGATGTTGGTTTATACCTACTTTCTGCCAAACTGCTGAGAAAAGCTATTCTTAAGAATTGTGAGTTATAGTCACTGTCAGTCAATTTGTAATTTGATTTAAGGTTTTTATCATTGGCAGTACTTTTCTGCTTTGATTTCAGCAATTTCGTGTAAGATACTCACTTACTCAATCATTTATTGCCTTAGTTTCATCCATATAACCAAAAATTCTTCATAGAGTTTGTTGGCGCACTATCAGTTTTATATGTAGTCCATTTTTTTTCTTCTATTAAGTCTTGGTTGACACTGCCCAACATCATAAGACATGGTTAGATTCCCAGAGTTTTCACCATTCTATGTTATGTGGAAAAATGTATCATCATCCATGTTACATTTCTCTCAAAAACATATTTTATTTTTTTAAATTTCAATGCTAAAAGAAGGCAACCCCCAACTCTCTGGAAAGTTGAGCTGCCTAGAATAGCTTGTTCTGCAAGAGTTCTAAATAACTGAGGTTTTAGAAGAACAAGCTAAGCCCGATGCCAAAATTAAGTACTTGCTCCATGAATTTGTACAGCTAATGTTCACTCATCCCTGGCAGTTAGTGACAAGAACATGCTAAATCAATTTAGCAAAGTCTTAACTTTATCCCCAATCAAATAATTTTTATTAAAATTGTTGCAAAGAAGAAAAATTAATTTAGCATTCATTGTTTCCCTTGTATAGTTTTTTTAGATTTCAGAGCTGTATTCTGCATCAAATACTATTTGAAAATCAAACAATAGCTATAACTAGACATCATCTTCTCTATTTCTCCCAGTTCTGTAATTATAAAGAGATGGTCTGCTATAGAAAATTGTCTGCAAAAGCCTACCTACCTTATGGAACATGTCTTAAAAGAATTGTAAGCTATTAACCATATCAAATCACCCTCACTAGTAGAAATCCAAATCAAAACATCTATAAGATTTCACTGCATTGTCCAGCAAATTGGCAAAGATAACAAAAGATATAAATGATGAATCAACATTGACCATTGAAAGGTCTGTGGAATGACAGGCATACATTGTTGATGGAACTGTGAATTGATCTAACCATTTTAGAAAACAATTTGTAAGTATACTTTAAAATTACTAAAATTTCCATCTTTTTGATCCAGAAATCCTGTTACTAATCATATACCCCCAAGGAAGTAAAAAAAAAAAACAACAAAAACAACAGAAATAAAGGTCCTATAAACACCAAAGTATGTTGGCAACAATTTTTATGGTAGTGAAAAACTAGAATCAGAGTAAATGACTATTATTTGGAAAATGACTAAATAAATTTTGACATATGGATACATTGGAATATCACAGCACCATAAGTAATGGCAAATGAATAATTTCTGAAAGCAAAAGAATAGTATATGAACCAGTGCAGAATGAATCAAGGAGAAGAACCAGGATAACAAAACAATCACTTTGTAGTCATTGTTAAGTGGAAGCATAGTCAGTATAAATGGAAAGGACAAAGAATAAAATTCAAGGCTATGTAATCATCTTCATGATAAATAAGCATTTATCAAATATTTTACCATGTGCCTGACACTGTGCTAAGTGCTGAGGTACAAAGAGAGGCAAAAAATATTGCCCCTGCCCTCAAGGAGCTCACATTCTAATGAGGGGAGACAGCATGCAAACAACTTCATACAGACAAGATATATACCATGTGTGGATTGGCTAGGGGGCGCAGTGAGTAGAGCACTGGCCCTGAGTCAGAAGGACCTGAGTTCAGATCCAGCCTCAGACACTTAACGCACACAAACAAAAACCTAGCCGTGTGACCTTGGGCAAGTTACTTAACCCCAATTGCCCTCCAAAGAGCAAAAAAAAAAAAAAAAAGATATATACCATGGGGATGGGAGGTGATCTCAGAAAGAAGGGACTAAGACCTGGGAGCCGTAAGAGGGGAACAGAAAAGGCTTCCTGCAAGAGGTGGGTATTCAGCTGAGTTATAAAGGAAGTCAGGAGAAGCAGGAGATAGCAGTGAAGAGGGATAGTACGTCAAGTATGAGGGACGATTAGTAAAGTCATGATGTGGAGAGAGAAGCAAGGAACCAGAGGCTACTCTTTCTGTATCTTGGATTATGTGCAGGGGAATAAAGTGAAAGAAGACCAGAAAGGTAGAAAGGGACCAGATTGTGAAAGGTTTTAAAAGCCAAACAGAGGATTTTATATTTGATCCTGGAAGCAATAGGGAGCCACTGGAGTTTATTGAGTAGAGGAGTGACATCCTCATACTTTTAAGTAAATCACTTTGACAGTTGAGTGAAGGATGGCTTGGAGTAGAGAGAGACTGGTAGTGGGGAGACCAGTCAGCAAGCTATTACAGTAGTCAGTAATTGTAATGGTCAAACCTGACCCTAGAGAATTACTAAGCAAATAAAATACCTCCTTCCCTTTTTTTTGCCAAGGTGGAGGCCTGTGTGTGAAATGCTGCATGTATTTCATATTGGTTTGATGTGTTGGTTTTTCTGAACTGCTTTTTCTGAACTGGCCCATAGGTTAGAAGAAGGAGGTGGGATATATTCAGAAATGAAGGTGATCTAAAAACAAAATATAATCATATTTTTAAAAGTCTACCTACTATATTTGGATCAAAGATACTCTCATTAATTGTATAGACTGTTCTCAAATATAAAAATGAGAAAACTTTCTGTTAAGTTGGTTGCTTTTGATGGCTTTCATGAGCATGACAAAGTACAAGAAAGCATCAAAGTACCTGTTTTGGGGGGTTTGGATTTTTTTTTGAAAGTCTTTAGACTAAGAATGTTTTTTTTTTATTTTAATAAGCTTTTATTGTATTTAAATATGTAAAAAATAACTCTTAGCTTATGGTCTATACAAAAACAGGAAGCACAGGCCATTATTTGCCAGTCCCTGACAAAGTGGATAGAAAGCTGGCCTTGGAATGATAAAAGACCCAGGTTCAAGGCTCACCTCTGACACCTAGTGAATTTATGACCCTGGGCTAACCAATTAACTTCTCTGTGCGCTCTGATGATTCTCTAAGGCTCTATTTGCAGAGCAGATGCCAGTCTACATTGAAAGAAGGATTTTACTCAGAGTTCCTTATGCTACAAATTTAGAAGGATCCTCTATGATATTTTCTATTCTTTTTAGGAATATAGAAATTTAAAATGCCTGACTGCTTCAAAATATTGCAGAGATTATCTGTGTGTTTTGGTCAAGTCAAGCTGTTCTTTTAAATTTCCTCTTCTTATGTATTATATGTATTATGTACTATATGTATTAAATGAAGAGGTTACCCACTAAGAGGGTTAGAGTTGCTCTGGAGACCCCAAATGCCAACACACTGGGTCCTGCCAAATGAATTTGACTCGAGTCTTCTCTCAGCCAAAGAAAAGTAAAGTTTGTTAAAAGTTCGCTTGCATTAGACACAGAGTAAGTATGTGTTAGGTCATTCTATGGCACTCTCACTATTCTATGGCATTGTATGGTGCTCTCACACCACATGATGTGAGATGGGGTCTTATATACAGAAGGTTGTGGGAGGAATCTAGGGGTGGTCTAGAGGAGAAGTTTGGGGAGGATCTTCAGGAGGAGTTGATGAGGTCGAGTGATTAAGGGTGGGAGGTAGCTGGAGGTTACAGACAATGGTGGGCTAGGCCAGTTCAAGGGTGAATCAATATTTTGGTAGGTGGGAAGTCTAGTAACAGAGAGTGGGAAGTCTAGTAACAGAGGGTGGGAAGTCTAGTAACTGAGGCTTGGGCTCAGCTACAATGTAAGGCTTATTGACTCATGCAAATGTCTCATCAAATGGGATGATTTATCAAGAGTCCAAGGGAGGGGCGGAGCCAAGATGGCGGAGTAGAAACAGCTCCTCCAAGCCTCTCTGCCCCCAGATTCTCCACAAACTATGTAAAAAAGGACTCTGAAAATCTTCTGGAGCCCCAGCACCCACAGAACGACACAGAGAAGCTAACCTCCCGCTGAGGACAGCCCAGCACCCTGCAGGAAGGACCAGCGCAGTGGTCTGGGAGCCGGCAGAGCGCAGGAGCCGAGCCGAGCCGAGCCCAGGTCCACGGGAGCCGAGGTTTTAGCCCCAGGGCGGCAGGGCCAGCAGCCGGCTGGAGGAACCCCAGAACACCAGGAACTGTGGAGACGCCAGAATTATCAACATAGACTTGCCTAGGACAAAGTAAGAGGTTAGTGTCCTATGGACTTTGGGACCTGTATTTGGGGAATGCGTCAGCTCCCTCCCTGGGGGCTAGAAGCTGCTGAGGAGACACGCCATTTTGTAGTTTTCAGAGGCATTTCTGGCTCCCAGCCTACAAATCGTGGGGAGATCCAGCGATCAGTCTTGGGGGGTAATCGCTCTTGCTTTAACCTCCCTGGATCTGGATTGTGATCTAGGGTAGAAGTTGTGGGTGGGTTTACAGCTTGCCAGAAACGGAAGTTGCCCCCCACACATTCGGGACGAAAATTCCTCTATCTGGCCTTAAAGCCATAGTGTGGCAACAAGCCCAAAAGTCAAGTAATTAAGTGGCAACATGCCAAGGCACAGGAAACAGAAAATGCAACCCTAGACTCCTATTTTGGGGGCATAGAGCGGAAAAAGGACTGTGAGGTCAGAAGTCCTGCTCCAAAAGCCCCAGGGGAAAACATGAGCGGGTTGCAGGCCATAGAGGACCTTAAGAAGGACTTTAAAAATCAAATAAGAGAAGTGGAGGAAAAATTAGAAAGAGAAATGAGAAGGATGCAGGAAAAGTAGGAAATGAGGGTCAACAGCCTGACTGAGGAAACAACACCTTAAAAAATAGACTAGCTCAAATGGCAAAGGAGGCCCAAAAGGGCATTGAAGAGAAGAATGCCTTAAAAAGTCGAATTTGCCAGATGGAAAAAGAATCTCAAAAGTTCACTGAGGAGATTCATTCCTTCAGAGTTAGACTGGAGCAAATGGAAGCTAATGACTTTATGAGAAATCAAGATGCTGTTAAGCAGATCCAAACAAATGAAAGAATAGAAGGCAATGTGAATATCTCATGGGAAAAACCACTGACCTGGAAAATAGATCCAGGAGAGACAATTTAAAAATTATTGGACTACCTGAAAGCCATGATCAAGGAAAGAACCTAGAAATCACCCTTCAAGAAATTCTCAAGGAAAACTGCCCTGATGTTTTAGATCCAGAGGGCAAAATAGAGGTTGAAAGAATCCACCGATCACCTCCTGAAAAAGATCCCCAAAAGAAAACTCCCAGGAATATTATAGCCAGGTTCCAGAATCCCCAGATCAAGGAGAAAATACTACAAGCAGCCAGGAAGAAACAATTTCAATATTGTGGAAACACAATCAGAATAGCCCAGGACCTGGCAGCTTCTACACTGAGGGATCGAAGGGCATGGAATATGATATTCCAGAGGGCAAAAGAACTGGGAATGAACCCAAGGGTCACCTACCCAGCAAAACTGAGTATTTTGTTTCAGGGGAAAATATGGTCATTCAGTGGAATAGAGGACTTTCAAGCATTCTTGAGGAAAAAACCAGAATTGAATAGAAAATTTGACATCCAGACACAAGAAGCAAGAGATGCCTGAGAAGGTAATCAGGGAAAAGAAATCAAAAGGAACTTATCAAAGTTGAACTATTTACATTCCTATATGGAAAAGCAATAACTGTGACTGATGATATCTTTCTCACTATGAAAATAATGGAAGAAGGGGGTGTGGTCATACGAATACATATGTGAATGTGTGTGTATATGGTTACAGTTATATATGGATAGAGGGCATAGGTTGATTTTGTTGGGAAGGGAGAGTACTCAAGGGATGAAATTATGAGGTGAGAGAGGAAAGTGGCAAGAGGAGATGGGGAGAGACATGGTAGGGTAAACTATCTCATGTAGGGGAAGTGGGTGCAAAGGAGGAGAATAAGGAAGGCTAAAAAGGCAAAACCACATTCACATTGAATTTGGTTCAGGGAGAAAATGACATACATACTAAATGGGATATCTCAACCTGCAGCAGGATAGGGGGAAGGGGGATGAGAGGAGGGATGATGGATGGGAGGGCATCCTTGGGGTGAGGGGAGGTTGGAAGTACCCACTATAGAAGAGGGACAGGATCATGTAGGGAATGGACCAGGTGGGGGGTGGGATGAGTGGGAGGGAATTATAAGCAGCCTTGTACAATATATCTACTATGATAATGTTTTGCATAGCTAGACATGTACAACATATACTGAATTACTTATCTCCCAAGAGGGAATGGGTGACAAGGGAGGAAGGAAATGGATCTGAAATTCGAGGTCTTAACATTAAATGTTTCAAATATATATAATACTATTATTAATACTCTTTTGCCTATAATTGGGAGATAAGATGTGCAGGCATTGGGACACAAAGATTCATCTTCCTCTAATGGAAAAGTCGAAGGGGGTATGGGAGAAGGTATGGGAGAGAGCAGATTGGAGGAAGCGATATCTTGTGGGACTGCTATTCTGGGAGGTTGGGTAGGGGAATAATGGGGGGAAAATGATTGTAACTCAAAATCTGGCGGAAATGAATGATGTAAAACAGAAGTTAATAAAGTATTTGTTTAAAAAAAAAAAAAAAGAGTCCAAGGGAGGTTCCCAGAGCCTGTACCTCAAGGACTCAAGGAGAGCTGGAGGGGGCTCTCAGAGCCCATACCTCATCATTAAAGGCACTTGGTATGTTTAGTTTAAAGAAGACTTATATCCGTCTTCAAGTATTTGAAGGACTATCCAGTGAAGGAAGGATTTGCCTTTTTTCTATTTGGCCTCAGAAGACAGAAACAGGAGCAACAATAGGTGAAAGATGCATAAAGCACATTTAGGCTTGATGCCAAGAAATTAGAGCTGTCCAAAAGGTAGAATGTGCTGCTTCAAGAAATGGTGAATTCCCTCTCCTTGGAGGTCTTCAAGCAGAGGTCACATCATCAGTTGTCAGGTAGATTCTTGTAGGAAATCCTTTCTTGTATGGATTGGATTGTAAGGTCACTGAGATCCATTCCAAGGCTCATAGTCTATGACTCTGTAAAATTTGATTATCACTTCCTCCCATAAGTCATCTGGCTCTAAGGCAGAAGAGTCCACAAGTGAAAATTTCATTATCATTGCTAATGAAACTAGATCAAAATAAAATCTCTGACTGATTTTGCATCTCTTTGTTGCCCTCCTTGTGCTTTCTTTTACAAATGCTCTCAGACAATCTGGCTTAATTGGATCTCACACTAAGCTCCCTCCTAGAGTGTTTTCTCCTCTACTGCTTTGTTAGATGAAACTATAGTTTTCTGTTACTCTACTCAATAATGTTTTAGAAACAAGCTTGTACTTTGTATTGGAATTGCCTTTGGTTATTATGGTTATGTGCTTGGAGAGAAGATTTTTTTTTTGACAGAGAAAGTTGATGGACTCTTGTCTGTTTTGGAGTTAGTTTTATATCATTTAAATATCTCTAAAAATGTAGAGGTCAAAGCCAGGCTTTTTATTCTTTCTTTTTCCCATTTTGAGAGATTTAATAGCTTATTTAAATAAGAGGGACCAGTGTCTATTGTCACAGTATTTTTTTAATCTTTATCTTTTCTTCTAATCTCATATTGACTTTGATCTTTGCTCTAATTAGTCCAATTTGACTGAAAACAGACACCTGATTGTGGAATGTAACTTGTTTTTTTCCTATCAGACAGTTCCATTTTTCATGATGTTGGGTGTGCTTACCATATTCTGTCCCTTCCAATTCCCTTCTTTTTTTTTTTTTTTAAAGCAATTGGGGTTAAGTAACTTGCTCAAGGTTACATGGCTAGTCATTTGATTTATGCGTGGGTGCTCATTTTCTGAGGCCGGATCTGCTCCGAGGCCGAAGCTCTTACTCACTGCGCCACCTAGCCGCCCCTTTAGGGCAATTGGGGTTAAGTAACTTGCCCAAGGTTACACGGCTAGGTTTTTGTTTGTATGGATTAAGTGTCAGAGGCCGGGCTCCGAACTCAGGTCCTTCTGATTCCAGGGCCGGCGCTCTATTCACTGCGCCACCTAGCCGCCCCTCCAATTCCCTTCTTAAAGAAGATATTCAAGATTCAAGAGCATGTGGCTTCTGAGTAGTCTAGAGCTTTTGGACTAATTCATTTCTTAATCTGAAAGTCATATTTTCCAACAGATTTCCACATCAGCTTAATTTCCCAATAACAACCCCCTTCCAAGAGCCATCTTTTATAACAGAGAAAAAAAAAGAATTATTTATTAAAATTAAAAATGCATCAAGTAGGTCCTACATTTTATGCAGTATTATATATTCATTGTTCCTCCCCCACAAATAGCCCCCTGAAAAGAATGAAAAAGCATATTCTCATATCATTTGTTTTTAAATGAATAACCTTGATCATTATTAGTTACATAGAATTAAATTTCACTGTTCTTTCCATTTTCATTATTGTAGTCATTGTGTCAGGCACTCACTCAAGTTATCAAGCATCTTTTAGGTACTTACTATGTGTTACACTGTGTTAAATGCTGAGGATACCAAGAAAGGTAAAGGGTAGTTCCTGCCTTCAAGAACTCCAAGTCAAATGAGTGAGGCAATGTGCAAACAACTAAATGTAGGACATTAAGAGGGATCAAAAAAGATTTCTTTAGAAGGTAGGATTTTAGCTGAGACTTGTAGGAAGCCAGGGAAGTTGGGAAGTAGAAATGAGGAACATACCAGGGCAGGGAAGATAGGGATGGAAAATGACTGTTTTCTATCAAGAGATGGAATATCTCATGCAAAGACCAGCAAAGAGACCAGTGTCACTAGATTACAGAGTGTGTAGGAGTGGAGGTGACACATAAGGAGTAAGAAGATTGGAAAGGTAGGAAGGGGTCAGGTTATGGAGGGCTTTAAAAGCCAAACAGGATTTTATATTTGATCCTAAAGGCACTAAGGAGGTGCTGGAATTTATTGAATTGGTGGGGGGGAGGTGCAGCACATTCAATCCTGTTGTTTTCTTGGTTTAACTTCTTTCAGTATAATTACATATGTCTTCCCATACTTTCCTTACATCTACCATATTCATCTTTTCATATGGTATATATTGTACATATATGGTACATTACCACATATGGTAATATTTTGTCACATCCATATAACATAATTTGCTTACTAATTCCCCCGTTGGGAGAGGATCCTGGGAAGGTGGCAGAGTAATTCAGAAAACTTTCAGCTCTCCAAATTTCCTCTACCAAAAAAGAAAAGAAAGGAAAAGAAAAGAAAAAAAATCCAGAACATCACCTCAGAGGGAAAATAGAACAGCAGAAATAAACAAAAGTCAGGGTAAAGCAGTTGTTCTTCCTAAGAAGCCCCAGGAAAGACTCAGCCTGCAGGGGTGGCCAGAGTGAAATGCAGACACCTCCAGGCCAACTCTGTAGAATCAACAAACAACAAGCCCTGCAGGCAGATGGGGTTGGGAGGCAGCCTCAGCTTTAGAAACTTTAATCTCACCAGATGGTGTGTGGGTCTGATGACTGAGTGGAAGATTGAAGCATCTTCCATTGTTGAGGGATGCGAAGCACAACTGTATTGACCAGATGTATCTCAGGCTGTGTCTTCCAGGAGAAAGAGCTAACATGCACCTGGTGAGTGCAGTAGCAGAAGGGCAGAGACACTGTTGGCAGTGGGCACTTGCAGAAGAGTAGAGTCCCTGGTTTCAGTTCCAGTGCAGAGAAGACAGCTATAGTTTACAGCCACAGAAGGGACCATAGGGAATAAGAGTATTTGCAGGGCCATGGCAGCATGGCTGGGGGCCCTAGCCATGACTTACAAGTAAAGAGGAGAGCCCAGCACTTCTCCCCAGGACCTCTACCGCTTGGAGTCGAGTATGCCGCGCGGAAGCAGGAGCCGCACCTCCCGGGTGGCCCCCCCGGCCAGTCGGGCACCCCTAGTGAGAGCTGTGCCCCCACCAGCAGCTCATCCTCCAGCAGCAGTGCCACCATCCGCAGTTGCCCCTCCTGCTGCTGCCCCCAAGCAGCCGGGCTTAATGGCCCAGATGGCTACCACCGCAGCCGGGGTGGCAGTGGGTTCAGCTGTTGGCCACACCATTGGTCATGCCATTACAAGTGGCTTTGGTGGTGGGAGCAATGCTGAGCCTGCAAGGCCTGATATCACCTACCAGGAGCCTCAGGGAGCCCAGCCAGCCTACCAGCAGCAGCAGCAGCAATTTGGTCCCTGCCACTATGAGATGAAGCAGTTCTTAGAGTGTGCCCAGAACCAGGGCGACCTCAAGCTGTGTGAGGGCTTTAGTGAGGTGCTGAAGCAGTGCAGGTTTGCAAATGGATTAGCCTAATTGAGACCTTCAAAAGGAAGAAATGGAAAAATCAACTCTGAAGACCAATCTAATTTAGCATAATGCATAATTAGTAGTGAAATGATAAAGAAAACTGAGACCACCAATACTTTGGTTTTTTGTCTGTTTGTCACTAATATCTTTATTTCAGAACATCCTTCAAGGGGGGAGAAAGCTGTTCCCCACTGTGGAGATAACATGACATAATATAAAATGTTGGGATGAGGCAGATGCTTGTGTGGTCTCTCATCAAAATGAATGCTTGTGATGTAAACTCTTAAAATAAAGTTTATTTCCTCCTGAAAAAAAAAAGAGGAGAGCCCAAGTTTGAGCCCCAAAACAGCTTTCAGAAAATAACAGTAAGGAGGACCTGAGACTTAGGGCTTCATACCCCATACCTCAGAACTAGAACTTGATTACACTAATAACTATCAAAAATAAAATAAAACAAAAAATAAATTAAAATGAGTAAGCAAAAGAGAAAGAACCCAACCATAGATAGCTACTGTGGGGATAGAGAAAATCTACATTCATATTCAGAAATATAATTGAGCTAAAATAGCCACTCCTTTTTCAATGAGAAATGTCACTAGGTCCCAAGCACTAAAAGAGTTCTTGGAAGAACTTTAAAAAGGCTTTAAAAATCAAATAAGAAATATCAAGGAAAAATTACAAGAAAAAAATAAAAGCAATCCAGGAAAATAAAGAAAATTATGGAAAGAAAGTCAACCAACTTAAAACAGAGAATCAAAAACTTAAGGAAGAAAATATTCCTTGAAAAGTAGAGTTGGACAAAAGGAAACCAGTGATTTTCTAAGACATCAGGAGATAATAAAACAAAATCAAAAGAATGAAAAATAGAAAAAAAGGTGAAACATCTCACCAGAAAAACAACTGATCTGGAGAGCAGATCAAGGAGAAATAATATAAGAATAGTCAGACTACTGAAAATTACAATAAAAAAATCTTGACATACTATTACAAAAAATTATTAAGGAAAATTGCCCTGGCATTCTAGAACAAGAAGGCAAAGCAGAAATAGAAAAAAATCTACCAAGCACCACCTGAAAGAGGTCCCAAGAGGAAAACTTACAGGAATATCATAGCTAAGTTTCAAAGTTCTCAAGTTAAGGAGAAAATATTGAAAACAAGAAAAAAGAAATGTAAATTTCTTAGAGCTACAGTAAGGATTACACAAGACCTAGCAGCTACTATGTTGAAGATCCATAGAGAACTAGAACAACAACAAGGGTAACTTACCCAGTGAAGTTAAGTATAATCCTGAATAAGAAAAAAAGAATATTAAACAAATTGAAAGACTTTGAGGTATTTGTGAACTTAATGGTAATATTCAACATATAACTTCCAGGAGAAATATATGGTAAACATTAAAATCCAATTATAAAGGACTCAGGTCAAATTGTTTACTTCTTATATGTGAAAATATTATCAGTGTTTTTATTACTGTCATCGTTATTTGGGTAGTTTGAAAAAAAAAATGCCTTGGTCTGAGCTGAGTATAATAGAGTGATTCTAAAGAAATAAAACTGCGTAGGAAGAGATAAAAAGGAGTGGTTATCTCATACAAATGAGGCATAAAAGGAAACAATTGATAGAGAAGAAGCTAATAGGGGAGAGGACAGGTAGTGCTCTCATAGGGAATGACTTAAAAGGGGAACTGTGTGTATACATACACACACACACACACAGTATTAAAGTCTTCTAAAAAGAGGACAAGGGGATAAGGTGGGAGAGAGGACAAAGGAGGGACTCTTGGAGAGATGGGTAGGTTAAGAAATAAGAGGACAAGGTAGCATGTAGAAGTAAAGCAGAAAAGTGAGGAGCAATAGAAATAAGGAAAGGATAGGGAGGAAAAATAGTAGGGAGGAAAATACACAAGTAATTATAGTCGTATATATATATATAGATAGATAGATAGATAGATAGATAGTTTATTATAAGTATAATACATTTATTATAAATAATAAAAAAGACTGTAATAGTAGTTATAGTCATAATAAACAGTTGAAATAATATTTCTTGTTCATGGATAGGTAAAGCCAATATTAAAAATGACAATTTTACCCAATCTATTTATTTAACACCATCCCAGTTAAATTACTAAAAAAAAAAAATACCTTTTTTTAAAAAAGAAAAAAAAATATATTAAAAGGAGGGGTGGCTAGGTGCCACAGTGAATATTACACCAGACCTGGAGTCAGGAGGACCTGAGTTCAAATCCAACTTCAGACACTTAACACTTATTAGCCATGTGACCTTGGGCAAGTCACTTAACCCCAATTACCCTGCCTTCCTACACACACACACACACACACACACACACACACACACAGCAAAAAAAAAAAAAATAGAAAAAATAATAAAGTTCATTTGGAAGAACAAAAGGTCAGAAATTTCAAAGTAATCAGGAAAAAAAAAGATATAAAGGAAGCAGATTCAATACTATCAGACCTTAAACTATATTATAAGGTAAGAGCATTGTTGAAGTTTTAATGGATAATTTTTATTGCTTTAAAATATTCTTGTATAAATAAAACCTATGTAGCCAAGAATAGAAGGAATGCGAAAAATTGGGGAAACCTTTCTTAGACAGTCTCTCAGATAGCATGTGATTGGGTTGGAATGTTGCTGTGGTGTGGGAAATGATGAGCTGGCTGATTTGAAAAAACATAGAATAACCTTGACCTATGAAAGAAGATATGTGTGTGTGTGTGTGTGTGTGTGTGTGTGTGTGTGTGTGTGTGTGTGTATATATATATATATATATATATATATATATATATATATATATATATATATATATATATATCTCCACACTTAAGAGTAGCCTTCTTTAGGGTGGGAGTGGGGAGGAAGAGAGAGAGGAAAAAATAAAGTAAGAAGTATTCAGCACAGAACAAAAGAAAACATACAAATAAGTAAAGAAAAATAAATTGGGCAGCTTAGAAAACAACATGTAGTATTTCTTATATAGGCTTTTTTCAAATGGAAATTTATTGCTTTATATTCAGTCCTCTCTTATGTTCTGCTGTGTGTATGGCAATTTTTTTCTTTTCTCGTTTTCTATTTGTTTAAAATAAATTTAAAAATTTACAAAAATAAAAAAGTAATTCCCCAGTCACTACTTTGTTTCTTATTCTTCACTATTGCAAAAAGTGCTAAGGAGAGGTGGGTCAGGGCAGAGCAAAAATGACAGAGATAGCAGCCCAGATGAACTCTTAACATTACCCTACAAACAACTTTAAAATAACACCTCAGGCCAGATTTTGGCGTGGCAGAGTCAACAAAGGGTCAGGGTGAGACATTTTTCTGACCTAAGAAAAACTTAGGAGTTCTCTGACACCAGAATAGAGGCCTGTGCAGAATGTACACACCTCATAGCAGCAACAGTAGCCACAACAGCAACAGCTGCTTTGGGTACTTTCATCCCAGATATAGCAAGGCAGTCAAACAACTGATGAGAAAGAGATTACAGGTGATCCATTCTGGCACGTGGCACAAGCTGGTGCTGACTGGCAACTCTATTGCCCATATGTAGTTCTAGGTCACATTCCAGGATGGAGAGGAGTGCTTGTGGTCAGTCAAAAGGGAACATTGGCTCTAGTCACAATTCCAAGGCCAAGAACTGTGTGTGCAGCTGCAGGGGACCAGGGGCCTTTCCTGGGTAAAGACCAGAGAGCAGATGAGCAGAGGAATGACCACACCTTTCCATGGATTATGCTATCTTGGAAGTAGTAAAAGCATTCAGACTCCCCAAAACTAGCTCTGAAAACAGCAGCACAAAAAAACCCCTTAAGCTTGGTACAATGCCTCCCCACCCCCAAATAAGCCTTACTTTTAACATATAAAGTTCAAAGTCAAAGAAATGGACTGAGAAGATAAGTGAACAATAGCAACAAAAAAAAAAACAACTTGACCATAAAAAGCTACTCTGGTGACAGAGAAGACCAAAACAAACTCAAAAGAAGACAGTAACACAAAAACAACTGCAAACAAATCCTCAAAGAAAACATTACTAACTAGACACAAACCCAACTAGAATTCCTGGAAGAGATAAGAATGTAGAGGAAAGAATGAGGGAGGGGGCCTAAATGAGAGTGATACAGGAAAATTATGAAAAGAAAATTTAACAGCTTAGTGAAAGAGCCACAGAAAAATATTGAAGAAAATAACACCTTAAAAAAACAGAATTGACCTAAAAGTAAAAGATTCACAAAAATTCACTGGAGAAAAGCATTCTTCAAAACCCAGAATTAGCCAAATGGATAAAGAGATACAAAAGGTCACTGAAGAAAATAATTTCTTAAAAATTAAAATTGTGCAAGTAAAAGCTAATGACTCTAGGAAACATCATGAAACAATAAAACAAAATCAAAAGTATGAAAATAATAGAATAAAATGTGAAACAGTTCATCAGAAAAACAACTAACCTGGAAAATAGATCAAAGAGATATAATTTAAGAATTATTGGACTGCTAGAAAGCCATGATCAAAAAAAAAGAGCCTACACATCATATTTCAAGAAATTATCAAGGAAGACTACCTTAATATCTTAGGTCCAGAAGATAAAATAGAAATTGAAAAAAAAACCTACCCATCAACTCCTGAAAGAGATCCCAAAATGAAAATTCCTTGTAATTTCATAGCCAAATCCCAGAGCTCCTAGGTCAAGGAAAAAATAATGCAAGCAGCAAGAAAGAAACAATTCAAAGATCATGGAGCCATAATCAGGATCTCAAAATTTAACTTCCACATGAAAGATTAGAGGTCTTAGAATGTGATATTTCAGAAGGTAAAGGAGCTACAATTACAATCAAGAATGTCCTTCCCATAGGGGCAACTAGGTGGTGCAGTGAGTAAGAGTACCGGCCCCGGAGTTGGGACGACCCGGATCGGATCCAGCCTCAGAAAATGAGCACCCACACATAAATGATGACTGGCCATGTAACCCTGAGCAAGTTACTTAACCCCAATTGCTTAAAAAAAAAAAGAATGTCCTTCCCAGCAAAACTGAGTATAGTCCTTCAGGGGAAGAAAAGAATATTTAATGAAATCAAGGGCTTTTAAGCATTCTTGATGAAAAGACCAGAGCTGAATAGGAAATTTGACATTCAAATACAAGATTCAAAAGAAGCATAAAAAGGTAAATATGAAAGAGGAATTATAAGGGACTCAATAAGGTTAAACTCTTTGCATTCCTATATGGGAAGATGATTTGTGTAACTCCTAAGAACTTTATCATTATTAAAGCAATTAAAAGGAGTTTAACATAGAGGGTATGAGTGTGAGTCAGTTATGTTGGAATGGTCTCCAAAACAAATGAAGGGGTAAGAAAGAGATTCACTGGGAGAAGAGAGAAGGGAGAAGAAGAATGGGGAAAATTAGCTTGCATTAAAGAAGCATACAGGGAAAAGCTTTTACAGGAGAGGGGGAAAATGGGACAGAGGAACCTCACCCTCATCAGAATTGGTTCTAAGAGGGGAAAGTGTGTGTATGTGTGTGTGTGTGTGTGTGTGTGTGTGTGTAGAAATCTGTTACCCAATAGGGAAATAAGAGACAGAGGAAGATGAGAAAAGAGGGGAGGCTATGATAAAAGGGAGGATGGATTAAAAGAGAAGCAAAATAGGCTTTTGAGGAGGGAAAGGATAAAAGAGAGAAGAAACAGAAGATGAAAGAGAGGGAAATACATAGTAATAATAACTGTATGTGAATGGGATGAGCTTATCCATAAAATGCAAACAAATAGCATAAAAACCAGAATCCAACAATATGTTGTTTACAAGAGACACACTTGAAACAGAAAGATACACTGTTAAAATAAAAACTGAAGTAAAGACAAAAAACAACCGGTAGAAATCATGGTCTCAGACAAAGCAAAGGCAAAAATAGGTCTAATTAAAAGAGAGAATCAGAGAAACTACATTTTGCTAAAAAAAAAAAAGTATCAGACAGTGAAGTGATATCAAAGTTTTTTGAAGCAATTTTCTCTGATAAAGGCTTCATTTCTTGAATATATGGGAAATTGAATCACATTTACAAAAATAAGAACCATTCTCCAACTAATAAATGGTCAAAGGATATAAACAGGCAATTTTCATAGAAAATTTCATAAAATATTTTCAAGAAGAAATCAAAGCTATCTATAGTCATTTGGAAAATTTCTCTAAATCACTGTTGATTAGAGAAAGGCAAATTAAAAACAACTCTGAGATACCACTTCACACTGGTCAGAAATAGCAAATGCTGGAGGGGATAAGGGAAAACAGGTACACTAATGAACTGTTGGTGGAATAGTGGACTGATCCAACTATTCTAGAGAACAGTTTAGAACTCTTTCCAAAGGGCTATAAAACCATGCATGCCTTTTGACCCAGCAACATCACTACTAGTTTTGTATCCCAAAGAGAAAGAAAAAACAACAGGACCTATATGTACCAATATGTTTATAGCAGTTCTTTGTGTGGTGGCAAAGAATTGGAAATGAGGAGATGCTCCTCAACTGGGGAATGTTAAACATGTACAACAACAAGTTGTATGTAATTGTTATGGAGTACTGTTGTGCTGTAGGAAATGACAAAGGATGTGGCATCAGAAAAGCATAGCAAAACCCATTTGAACTGATGAAAAGTACAGGGAGAAGTGCAGAAATCGTTGTGCACAGGAACAGCAATGCTGTCATGGTGACCCACTGGGAAAGACTTAACTGTTCTGATCGATACGATGATCCAAGACGATTCCAAAGGACTCATGACGGCAAAATGCTATCCACCTCCGAGAGAGAACTGCTAAACTGTGGGTGCAAACTGAAGCACAATTTTCTCACTTTTTTTAATACTTTTTAAAAACATGACTAATGGAAGTATGTTTTGCATGATTACATAATTGATATATTGCTTGCCTTCTCACTGGGTGGGAGAGGGAATGGGAGAGAGGAATAGAATTTAGAACTCAAGATTTTTTTTTAAGTTAAATAAATAAATAAATTTGGAAAGATTTTTAAAAACTGATAAGAAACTGAGGCCCAGAGGTCAAGTGACTTGCCCAAAGTCACATAGGAAATAAGTATTAGAGCTGGGTTTGAGTGTAGGTCTTCTAACTTACCAACCAGTCTACTTTCCACTCTGCCACACAAGTAGTAGAAGCAATATTGGAACTCAGGTAATATGACTCCAAATCCAGGAATTAAAACTGAAGGTTTACTGGAGATGAGTCCTGAGAGGATAGAGATTTTTAAAACCCTCTGCAATCATTCTATATTGGGTTTTTTTGTTGTTCAATCATGTCTGACTCTTCATGATCCTGTGGACTGCGCTATCCATGGGGTTTTCTTGGGAAAGATACTAGAGTGGTTTGCCATTTCCTTCTGCAGCTCACTTGACAGATGAGGAAACTGAGGCAAATAGGGTTAAGTGACTTGCCCAGAGTCACACATCTCACAGTTGTCTGAGGCCAAATTTGAACTTAGGTCTTCTTCAAGTCCAGCACTTTATCCACTAAGCCACCTAATTGCCAATATTGAGTTAACCAAAAGTTAACAAATTACTTTGTGACTTTGTGATTCTTGTCTTGAGATGCCAAAATGAATTATTGTCTGAATTCCTAAATATACCCTATTGTTCTCTAACTGCTGTGCTTGTTTAAATTGTTCCTATGCCTGGAATGTCCTCCTCCTTAGTTGAACATCCATCCTTTAAAGTCCAAATCAAATGCTACCTCTTGTAGCATTATTTTACTAGAGTGTAAGTTCCATGAAGGTATGGACCATGTCATATCTTATCTTGAGAAGCAGTGCAGTATAATGAAATGATTGCTGGCTTTGGAGAGAGAAGAGACATGCAGTCAAAAACCTTCATCTCACATTTATTATTACTCTGGTCATTCATTAATAAATTGCTTAACCTTTCTGAACCTCAATTTTATTATTTCCATAATGAGAATAACAAAATTTGTGTGTTCTTGCAAGGTTATCTGGAGTTATGAATGAGATGATGCATGTAATATGCCTTAAATAAATATTAGCTATTTTTTAATACACAAAAAATATTTTAGTGTATATTGGACCCTTCCTTGGCAGAAGGATTTCTGGGTAGAATGGTATAGACATTTCAATCTTTTTGTTTGTTTAATTACAAATTCTACTCCAGAATTGTTGGACCAATTCACAGTTCCATCAACAGTATATTAGGTTTCTATAAACCCTCCTACATCTTTTGTCATTTCTGCTATTTATTGAGTGTAGGGTGAAATCTCACTGTTATTTTGATTTGCATTTATCTTATCATTAGTGATTCGGAGCAGTCTTTTATATGGTTGCTTATAGTTTGCAGTTCTTTTGAGAGCTATTTGTTCATGTACTTTGACAATTCAGCCATTGAGAGATGTCTTGCCAAATTTTTAATCATTTTCTTTAGTTTATTTTCTGAAGTGACTATTGGCACACAAACTACAATTAATCTTCATGGTAATTTGTTGGCTTATGCTCATCATGAGTAAGTAAAACAACCTGATGTCCCAGGAAATCATGTTACTTGTTCCATTTGAACAAATGATAAAACTAATTCAAATTCAACCAACTCTTTTGTTTAGCTAAGAAACATATTCAAGCCATTCTTTCATACAACTGGAATTTCTTTTAGTCATTCTTACTTCATCTATATTGAAAATGTTAGTATGGAATCGACCTAATACCTCCAATAATGAGTCACATCATTGGTTGATAGTAGTTTGAAATTTTGATCTTTTTTTAAAAGTTATATTTGTATTTGTTGATTCTTAGTACTCTCTGCCTTATTTTCTGCCACAATACCAGTCTCACTGTTGAAGTAGATTGTAGCTGAACAAGGATGTGGGCCATTTTGTATTTGTGTCACCATGGCCAAAAAATATAATTATTTGATGTTCCCCATTGTTTTGTATATTCAATGCCCCTGCTTGGTGTGCAGGAGTCACTCAGTGATTTGTCACTTGTGTGCATGTAACAGGCTTCTACAAGGTTGTTTTCCTGTAGAAATTCTTAGGTTATTAAAACTCAAAAATGTATTTTTTTTATCTTTAGATATTTTTCCTGCTTTAATTTCCTTTGAATTTTTAAAAATTGTATTCCAGCTTTATATTCTGTGCCTTCTTTTCATAGCTGAATGATCATATGCTATTTGAATTGGAATACCTAGCAAGCTGCTCTAAGTGATGTCTTTCTTCTTAGTAGCTTACAGAGCTCTCTTAGGGAATTCTAGGAATTGAATAAATTGTGAACTAAATCTATTATTTCTATTGGGTAAGTACTAGCAATATTTCTGTTGTTTGATCTTATCACTTGGAGAAACTGATAAACAATTTCTTTGGGAAATGGCTAATTAAGCTCTTTCTTTGTATTTTTCTTTGTTTTGTTTTTGTTTTTTTGGAGGGGTAATTGGGGTTAAGTGACTTGCCCAAGGTCAGATGGCTAGTTTTTTGTATTAAGTGTCTAAGGCTGGATTTGAACTCAGGTCCTCCTGACTCCAGGGCCAGCACTCCATTCACTGTGCCACCAAGCCGCCCCCTCTTTGCATTTTTCTGTTACTCTAATTATTTTATAGCTACAGTTGTGTCATTTTTGCGGGTTAAGTTTTTAAGTCTCTTTTCCTTTCCATCATTGTCCTTTGATCTTGTTTTATAGCATATTCTGCTTTGTCTACTGAGTTACCTTTTCATCTGAGAATTTATTTCCCATTGATTCCATTTTTTTTGCTGCTTTGTTGTTGACTTTTGTCAATTTGTCTTGGTCTAGTTTCACTGAGGTAGATAGCATCAATTGTTTTCACCTCTATGTAGAAGACTCTCAAGCCTCTATATCCAGCCCTGGCATTTCCTCAGAATTCTAGTAACACCACCTCAGTTGTCTACAGAGCATCTCCACTTGAGTGTCCACCTCCTATGAGTGGCATTTTATAGTAAACAAGCCTGAAAAGTAACTCATCCCTTTTCCCTAATAAGCTCATACCTCTCCTGATTTCCCTGCTTCTATTGAGTGAACTGCCAGCTTTGTAAATTTGGAGTCATCTTTGCTTGTTTCTTCTCTCTTACCCATAGATTTTAATTGATGTCTTTTCTTTTTGCTTTGCCTACGTTTCCTTCTGTATCCGCTGGCTTTCCCCCTCACACAGAGCTGTCTTGTTATTAAAAAAAATTTTTTTTTATAGAAGGTATGGGAGGGAATCAGCAAAACCAGTCAATATATTGGAGGGGAAATCCCAATATTATATGCATGTTTGTGGACTCTCCACTTCTGCAAAAATGTGCATACATACATACTTTCAATTAGGGATCACATCCACAATATCTCATGCATCTGTCCCTTTTTCTCAGTTCATTCTAGTTCAAGGTTCTATAATTTTGTTTGTTGGCTACTAAATAACCTCCTAACAACAATAATAAATAATCTCTCTGTTTCCAGTTTTTTCCTTCTCCAGTCCATAATATAACTGTGAACATGATCCATCCAAGATCTTTTTAAGAGGTGTAATAGGTTTCAGGCATTTTATTTGTGTAGTTTTGTTTTTGATCTGTTTTTCAGGTTGTTTCCTAGATACTTTACATTTTCTTCTTTATTTGATCTTTTGTGTTTTTCCCCCAATATTTTTTGTATTCTCATAGAGTCATTATCTTCTCTTTAGATCATTCTAATTTTCCTTCTGTGTCTTTCCTCTAGAACTCTCATTTTTTCCCAATTCTTTCCTCTAGAATTCTGTGATTTCATTTATGATTATTTTTATTATAATTATTTTAAAAATTTTTGTTTCCTTCCTCACAGGCATTCTAGCTTATCTTGTGGCCAAGCTTTGTTTTTCTTTGAGGCTTGTGACTTTGTGATTTAGATGTGATTTTATTCTCTTCTAAATTTATGTCCTGGGCATCTCTGGCTCCATAATGACCAATTATCTTGTGTTTATTTTTTTTTAATTTGCTCATTCTTTCAGCCTTACTTTTTTTTTCTTTTTGGAGAGGGGAAGGCAGGGCAATTGGGGTTGACTTGCCCAAGGTCACACGGCTAGTAAGTGTTAAGGGTCTGAGGCCAAATTTGAACTCAGGTCTTCCTGACTCCAGAGCCAGCATTCTATTCACTGTACTACCTAGCTGCCCCAGCCTTACTTTTTAAATTAGTACTTTGTGTTAGAGGCAACCTCTCTTTACTTCAAGATAGAATGCCAGGACCTTGTTTAGTCCTGATCTGTATTTTCTGGGGATGTGCTGATGCTTTTTCTCTCTGTTGAATGCTGTGTTCTCAGATCTTGGGTCAGGGAGCTGTAACCTTTGAGCATTCCCTAAGTGGTCAGGTCTGAGCTTAAATCTAACCACTGCCCTCTGGTCTGAGCTTTGTAGGCTCCTCACCCTCGTTTGTATCTGGGTGACATAAGAGCAGGCATGTCCCAGGTTGGAGCTGTAGTAAACAACTCTTGCTCCTGGTCCTTCTCAGCTAACTGGAAGACCCTGTAGATTCAGAGTACAGACCCTGTGGAACTGCAGGCAAGGTCCTATTCTAAATCAGAGGGCTTACTTTTAGATTAAGAGCAATGGAGCCACAGACTTACTCTTGTCTCTACTGTCTGCCCAGGACATAGCCTCATCCCCTGCTATGTTGACCCTTCTCCATCCCCAGTACACAGCTATAAACACCTCCAGCCCAGTTCCCTTCCTGGCTCAGATCTCCTCCCCAGTGCCCATAGACCCCTAGCTGTCTGTGGGCTAACCTAGGCTGGGAAATGAGTTCAAATCCGGCCTCAGACATTTGACACTTACTAACTGTGTAACCCTGGGCAAGTCACTTGACCCCAGTTGCCTCAGCAAAAAGAAAAAAAAAGAAATCTCACCTTATTGAGGTAGCAGGCTAGACAACTTGGTGAACTCCAAATGGGAAAGACCTGAATTTAGAACCTGTGACTTTTACTAGTTGTATGACCCTAGGCAATTAAGTCATTTAACCTCTTTCTGTTTCAACTTACTCATCAGTAACATGAGGATAATAATAGTGCCTGCCTTACTAGAGTGTTGTAAGGGTCAAATGACCTAGTACCTTCACATAGGATACTTTGTGTTGTTGTGTAGTCATTTTCTGTCGGGTCTGACTTTTTGTGACCCATTTGGAGTTTTCTTGGCAAAGATACTGTATTGGTTTGCCATTTCCCTCTCTAGCTCATTTTATAGAGGAGGAAACCGAGGCAAACAAGGTTAAGTGACTTGCCCAGGGTCACATAACTAGTAAGTGTCTGAAGCCAGATTTGAACTCAGGAAGATGAGTCTTACTGATCCCAAGCCCAGTGTTCTTTTTACTGTGCCACCTACTGCCTTAATGAGGCTTGAATTCTGGCAGCAACAATTTGAAGGTTTTTCAAAGTCGTTTTCCCCTCACAATTGTCTCATGGGCTAAATAACACAAATATTATTTTCCCCATTTTACATAAATTTGAAGAAGAAACTGAGTCTCAGAGAACTTAAGTAACTTATCTCTGCTCCCATAGAGCTTCCCTACTCCAATTCCAGGGCTCTTTCTACTAAACTAAGCTGCCTTTAACTAGCTCTGTTGTTGGTTAGTTACCCACTACCAGGCCAGCTTCAGTGAGTGCAGAGAGGAAATCTTAGAATATTGCATTACTAAAAGCACAGAAGGAAGTACTCATCCCCACTCCTCTCCTCATTTGGCCAGGTTTTCCACTGAAGTTGTTGTTTTTTTTTTTTTTTTCCTGGTCTCTGGTCAGCTATTACTTCAGGACTACTATGACTTCATGGTCTTCGAATATTTAGTTTCTTATATGAGGGAAGGAGAACTGTATAGTTATAGATAAGACCTTTTTTTTGAGATCATAAGCTTACACATCAGTTTAAAAGTTGGCAAAAGTGAATTGGTAGTTTAATTGAATGTGTGGCTACCTTTGATCCCCAAAATGATCTTTTTCTCCTCTAGTAGTCAGGTTTTTAGATAGTATAGTCAAATTTATAAAAACCAAACCAAACCAAACCAAAAAAAAAAAAAACCTTGCTTCCTTGAGAAAAAGTTTACTTAGCCTCCAGAGATAAACTAATCTGTGTTCTGCCTCCAGACGGGATTGGAGTTTAAATCATTCCAAGCAGAGAATTATGTATCTTCTTCTCAAAGATTTCTAAAAAGATTTTTTCCTCTAACTACCATTATAAGGTTTTACAACCTCATAATCAGAAATATTTTTCTCTAAATTAAATCCATCATCATCCAACATAAATGTGGCATATGCAAGACAGAACCCAGAAATTTTCCTTTTGAACATGGAAACAGATCCTCACTATAGGCCCTTTTCACAGAAAGTTCTTTAATCTGTCAGTCTTCTCTTCTATAGGTTATATAATCTTAATTCTTTTTGCCTGTCTTCATATAGACCAGACCTCATTTTTTCCTATCAAAGGCCACTGATAGTAGGAAATAAATATCAAAGGACACAAATAAATAAAAAGCAACTTAATTTTAAGAGAGAGAAATATAAAATACTTTTACATACCTTAAAAAATAAGAAAAGCAAAAATGAACTGAATTACCCTTATGCGAACTACCTTTTTCAGTCAGTCAGCCACTGTATATTGAGAGTTTGTGTAAACAGTGTGTTCTACCTGAGAAACACAAGTTTAAAACCTTACCTCAGGGAGCTAGCAGTTTAACTCCTAAAGAAAGTTCATGTCTTTATTTTCTAATTGTTTACCCTAAGTACTAACCTAACTATGTGGCACTGAATACAAATATAGTAGAAATTGTGTGGTTTGGAGGCGTCAGACAAGGCTTCATGGAAGAATGGAACATGAGTTGATTGTTTCAAGTATTGCCTCAGGCATAAGGGAATGATTGGGTAGCTGGGACACCAAGTACTCACAAAATATATAGATCCCCAAATCAGGAAGATCAAAAACCAGGTTAGCAAATAAAACAAGAGAGCACAGATACCAGAGGACCCAGCAAGCCAGGAAACCAGTTAGTGCCTGCTGAATCTACAGGAGCTGAAGGTGCAGCATGAAATGGGTGGTTAGACAGTCATTAGCTGTATGGGAATTCCTGACAACTAGAAAAGTAGAGGAATGGATCCTTAGTGCTAGAGCATCTAGGAAATTATCCTGAGGCAGCTACTATGCAAACCTCAGATATAATGATTTTTCTCTTCCCCCAGGTAGAGCCACTTCTGAGCTAGGGAACCTGGTCTAGAGAGCTACAGTGAGGTGACACAAAACCAGCTGGCTAGGAAGTGTGAGAATAGGGAACTGGCATATGGAAGGTACAAAGGCTGGGCAAGCTAAGCCTTGAATGAATAGAAAGAAGAAAAAACACTCCCTAGGCAGGAGAAACAGAATGTGCAAAGGCAAGGAGATGGACATGAACATGGGAGATAGTGAACAGACCAGCCTTACTTCTAGAGCTGAAGTTACATGTTAGCAAAAAATGGAAAATAAGATTGCGTAGCTAGGCAGGGACCACATCATAGCTTTTTTGAGTTTGGGACAAGTAAGCAGTGTGGGTAGTGGAAAGAATGCTGGATGTCAAGTCAGGAGAGACTTACTTTAAAATTCCTGTTTCTTTTATTAACTGTGTGTGGCCATGAGCAACATTTAACCTCTCTGAACCTGTTTCCTCATCTCTAAGATGAAGTTGTACCTACCTCACAGGTTGTTTCAAAGCTCCATATATAAGTGTCAACTATTATGAGATCTCTATGATGATAATAACTGATAGCAACTTCACAAAAACCCTGTAGCGCTGCAGAGATCATCCTATTTATGCAGAAGAGGAATCAGAGGTTCATACAGATTAAATGATTTGTTCATGGTCACACAGCTAATAAAGGGTCAGATCTTCCAGACTTAAAGTCCCACATTCTGTTCACTACTGCCACATTGAATCTGATATCAAAAGAACCCATTGAAAAGTGGAAAAACTTGAACCAAGCAATTGTTTTTCCAAAACAATAGGAAACATGGTTTTTTTTCATTTTTTTCATTGAATGAACTCAACTGACCAGTTGTTTTTACATTGTGTAAACAGAGCCTGATTGTCTTCCCATTAGACACTTCTTTCTTTATGCCCTACCTTGGGATTCTGGCCTAGTTTCTATCCTTTATGCTATTTTTACTGATGTAGTTCAGCAATTTGTTCTTGATTTCTTCATAACTTGCTCTTCATTTCTTGCTATTGTTTTCAGTAATCAGGAGTGATTACTCAGATCCACTTAACTACCTTTGTTCCTTCCATAACCTTTCTCTGACACTCTCTCTCTCTCCCCCTAAGCTCATTCATAGGAAGGATCACAGGATGCTCTCATAATTAGTTAACTTTGTAAAGTGTTTTTTAAAGTAAATAGTAGCAATAAGAACTCATTTATTCTGAAGTTAGTCTTTTGTTAATTTTATCCTCCTAGGACAGTACCATGGTTAAATAAAACTGAAAAGCCAGCCTCTGAATTGGGAACAATGATGATGTTTCTTTACTATTTTCTTAAATAAATTAGCTTTGATGTAAGTTACTAAGAACTGAAATTACCTAATTATTATAATTACATAATTTTAAAGTCATTCAGAGATGGATTTCCAAAATATCAGAAAAATCCTCAAAGAATGGGAAAGAAATAAAAAACACCAAAAAAAAAAAAAAAAGCAACTAAGAGGATAGCTGTAGCCATCAGTACACATGCCTATTTAAATTAAATCTTTATGATAATGGTCTGAACATATAAGTTCCCTTTTTTGTTGTTGATCAGTTGTGTCCAACTCTTCATGACCCACTGTTAGGGTTTTCTTGGGAAAGATACTAGAGTATTTTACCATTTCCTTCTTACAGATGAGGAACTGAGGCAAACAATTTAAATGACTTGTCCAGGGTCACAGATCCAATGAATGTCTGAGGCCAGATTTGAACTAACAAAGATGAATCTTTACTCCAGGCTTGGCACTCTAGCATCCCCTCTATTGACTATATCTTAAATGAAAACATGAAAAGGAACAATCACTTTTAATAGATGGTTTTCTATAGTAGATGTGTCTTTATAGCACATAACTTCCTGAGAGGTATAGAGAATAAAAAATTCCATTGTGTCTTTTGTTTGTTAATTGAGATTAAATAAAAACCAACCATAAAGTCTTTTTTTTTTTTGTGCAAGGCATCTCATGATTAAGTTAAGAACCATGAAAGATTCCATTATAGACTGAACCAAAGAACGAACTTTATTAATTAATTCTGAATTTCACAATAAAGGGAGTCATAAAACAGGGGAACTTAATTTTATCAAAGGTGTTAGCCACTTTCTTGGAGTATGTCTAAATAAGAAATCCAAATAGATGTTGGATTTCATCTGGATGGTAAGGTTCTCTAGGTGTTCCTCTTTGCAAATGATATTGTGCTAATTGCATCAAGAATTATTTCATTTGGAGGGGCAGCGCCAAGATGGTGGAGTAGAAACAGCACTTCCAAGGTGCTCTCCTCCACACCACTTCCAAACCATGTAAAAGGGGACTCTGAACAACTTCTGGAGCTCCAGCACCGACAGAACAACACAGAGAAGCTAACCTCCCGCTGAGGACAGCCCAACAGCCCTGCAGGGAGCGGCCAGCGCAGCATGCTGGGAACTGACAGTACAGTGCTCAGGATCGGAGCCTAGGCCTGCATGAGTCGCAGTTTTAGCCCCAGGGTGGCTGGGCCAGCAGCTGGCTGGAGGGACCCCAGAACACCAGCAGCTGTGGCAATTCCAGAATTATCAAAACAGATATGCCTAGGACAAAATGAGAGGTTAGTGCCCTATGGACTTTGGGACCAGTATTTGAGGAACACATCAGCTTCTTCCCCTGGGGGCAAGAAGTGGCTGAGGAGACAAGGCACACTCGCCATTTTGCAGCTTCAGTGGCAGCTTCAGCTCCTGGCCTGCTAACTGTAGGGAGATCCATCGATCAGTCTTGGGGGGTAATCGCTCTTGCTTTAACCTCCCTGGATCTGGATGCAGTCTGGTGGGGAGGTCTGGGGTGGGTATCCAGCTTTCCAGAGTGTGTGGAGGCTCCACAGAGGCCATCCAACTAATATCTCCGGAAGTTGTGAAGACCCCAATGTTTGGGAAGGAAGCTCCCCTGTCTGGTGGCAGGAAGCTCCCCTGTCTGGTGGCAGAGTCCTACTGTGGCAACAAGCCCAAAAATCAAGTAACTAAGTGGCAACATGCCTAGGCAAAGGAAACAAAATAAACAGAAAAATGCAACTTTAGACAACTATCTGGGGAGCAAAGAGGATCAAAGCATGGAATAGGAGGAGGACTGTGAGGTCAGAAATCCTGCACCAAAAGCCCCAAATGAAAATATGAGTGGGTTACGGGCCATAGAGGACCTTAAGAAGGATTTTAAAAACCAAATAAGAGAAGTGGAGGAAGAATTGGGAAGAGAAATAAAAAGGATGCAGGAAAAGTGTGAAATGAGGGTCAACAGCCTGACTGAGGAAAACAACACCTTAAAAAATAGACTAACTCAAATGGCAAAGGAGGCTCACAAGGGCAATGAGGAGAAGAATGCCTTAAAAAGCCAAATTTCCCAGATGGAAAAAGAATCTCAAAAGCTCACCGAGGAGATTCATTCCTTCAGAGTTAGACTGGAGCAAATGGAAGCTAGTGACCTTATGAGAAATCAAGATGCTGTTAAACAGATCCAAACAAATGAAAGAATAGAAGGCAATGTGAAATATCTCATGGGAAAAACCACTGACCTAGAAAATAGATCCAGGAGAGACAATTTAAAAATTATTGGACTACCTGAAAGCCATGATCAAAGGAACCTAGAAACCATCCTTCAAGAAATTCTCAGGGAAAATTGCCCTGATGTTTTAGACCCAGAGGGGGAAATAGAGGTTGAAAGCATCCAGAGATCACCTCCTGAAAAAGATCCCAAAAAGAAAACTCCTAGGAATATTATAGCCAGGTTCCAGAATTCCCAGATCAAGGAGAAAATACTACAAGCAGCCAGGAAGAAACAATTTCAATATTGTGGAAACACAATCAGAATAGCACAGGATCGGGGCGGCTAGGTGGCACAGTGAGTAGAATGCCGGCCCTGGAGCCAGAAGGACCTGAGTTCGGTTCCGGCCTCAGCCACTTAACACACACGACCAAAAAAAAACCTAGCCGTGTAACCTTGGGCAAGTTACTTAACCCCAATTGCCCTCCAAAAAGCAAAAAAAAAAAAGAATAGCACAGGACCTGGCAGCTTCTACACTGAGGGATCAAAGGGCATGGAATATGATATTCCAGAGGGCAAAAGAGCTGGGATTAAAGCCAAGAATCACCTACCCAGCAAAACTGAGTATTTTGTTTCAGGGGAAAATATGGTCATTCAGTGGAATAGAGGACTTTCAAGAATTCTTGAGGAAAAACCAGAGTTGAATAGAAAATTTGACATCCAGACACAAGAAGCAAGAGATGCCTGAGAAGGTAATCAGGGAAAAGAAATCAAAAGGAACTTATCAAAGTTGAACTATTTACATTCCTATATGGAAAAACAATAACTGTGACTGATGAAACCTTTCTCATTATGAAAATAATTGAAGAAGGGTATATGGGCATATGAATACATATGTGAATGTGTGTATATATGTTTACAGGTATACAGGGATAAGAGGGCACAGGTTGAATTTGGTGGGAAGGGATGATACTTAAGGGGTGAAGTTAAGAGTTGAAAGAATAAAGTGGCGAGAGGAGATGGGGAGAGACAGGGTAGGGTAAACTATCTCATATAGAAGAAGCAAGGGGAAGTGGTTGCAGGGGAGGGAAAGAACAGGAAGACAAAAAGGCAAAATCATAGTCTCATTGAATTTGGCTCAGGGAGAGAATGACATACATACTAAATGGGATCTCTCACCCTGCAGGAGAGTAGGGATAAGGAGGATGGGGGGGAGGTGATGGAGGGGAGGGCATTCTGGGGGGAGAGGAGGTTGGAAGTATCCACTATCAAAGAGGGTCAGGATCAAAGTAGGGAATGGACCAGGTGGGGGGTGGGATGGGTGGGAGGGAAATATAAGCAGTCTTTTACTATATATCTACTATGGTAATGTTTTGCATAGCTATACATGTACAACACATACTGAATTGCTTATCTTCCCAGAGGGAATGGGTGACAAGAGAGGAAGGAAATGAATCTGAAATTCGAAGTTTTAAAATTAAATGTTTCAAATATACATAAATATTATTATTAATACTATTTTGCATGTATTTGAGAGATAAGATGTGCAGGCATTGGGACACAATGATTCACCTTGCCCTAATGGTAAAGTCGAAGGGGGTATGGGAGAAGATATGGGAGAGAGCAGATTGGATGAGGGGATATCTTGTGGGACTGCTGTTCTGGGGTGGTGGGTAGGGGAAAAACAGGGGAAAATTGTAACTCAAAATCTGGCGGAAATGAATGATGTAAACCAGAAGTTAATAAAGCACTTGTTAAAAAAATTATTTCATTTATCTATACAATTTTTTTACATTCCTAACTGTATTTTTAACTCTCTGAGGGCAAAAACCTCCACTTAATTTGTGTCTCCTCCAGTGCCAAGTACAATATATAGCATATAGGTGCTTCAGAAATTTCTGTTGAATTAAAAGAGACAAAATAATTCTTTCTGGTCAAAATGAATCCACAAAAGTTTTTATTAGACTTGGTTGCAGTTTTTTGGACTAGATATTACATAATATAAAATTGAAAATAATTGATATTGCAAGAAAGCATTTGTTCCTCTGGATGCACTTGTAGGTTCAATTCAGTTCAGCAATAATCTGTTAAGTGCCTACTATGACAGTCAGTAAGCATTTACTAAACACTCACTGCTATGTACCAGTGCTAAGTGCTGGGGATACAAAGAAAGGCCACTACAGTCCTTGATCTAAAAAAAAATCTCACAGTCTGATTGAGGAGACAACAATGGACAAGCAAGCAATATTTAGGATAAATTCGAAATAACCAACAAAGGAAAAAGTACTAGAATTAATGGAGCATAGTAAAGGCTTCTTCTAGAAGGTAGGATTTTAGTTGGCACTTAAAAGAAGCCAGAATAGCCAGGAGGCAGAAATGAGGAAGGAGAGTGTTACAAGTATGGGAGACAGCCCATGAAAACGCCTCAAGTACAGAGATGGAAGATTTGTTTGTGGAACAAAAAGGAGTATCAAAGAGTACATGGTGGAGTGTAAGGTGTCTGAAGATTGGAAGACTTGGGCAGGGGGTAAGGAAGAATAGGAACAGGTTTTGAAGGGCTTTGAACGTCAAACAGAAGACTTTGTATTTAATCCTAGAAGATAAAGGAGCCACTGGAGTTTATTGGAGCCATAATCCGACCTTCAAGAAGATTATATTGACAGCTGAGCAGAGGATGGACCAGAGTAGGGAGAGACTTATGGGAGGCAGACCCACCAGCAGGCTATTGCAGTAGTCCATAAGTGAGTTAATGAGGGCCTGTACCAGAATGGTGGCAGTGTCAGAGGAGAGAAAGGGTGAAAAGGGATGTTACAAAGGTAAAATTAAAAGGATTGGGTATAGGGAATGTGAGAGTGGGGAGTCAAAACTGATGTCTGTGTTGAGAGCCTAGGTCACTGGGATAGTGGTGGTGTCCTTAATAGTAACAAGGAAGCTTGGAAGATAGAAAAAGTTGGGCAAAGATAATGAGTTCACTTTCGGTCATGCTGACTTTAAGATACCTGTCTATCGAGCAATTAGTAATGGAAATCTGGAGATCAGTAGAGAGGTCTAGATAAGTAGATTTGAAAATTATCAACATAGGGATGATGATTGAATGCATGGGAATCAATGCCATCACCAAGTGAAATAATAATAAAGGGAGAAAAGAGAAAGACCCCCAAAAGAACGCTGTGGAACACCCATAGCTGACTGATGTGACCTGAATAAAGATTTAGCCAAGAACACTAAGAAGGCCAGGGAGTAGGAATGCTTGGAGAGGTAGACCAAGGAGAGGGTCACAAAAACTGAGAGAAGAGAACATCAGGTTAAAGTGGATGATCAACATTGTCAAAGGTTGCAGAGAAGTCAAGAAGGATAAGGATTAAGAAAAGACCATTAGATTTGGCAACTATGAGATTGTTAGTAACTTTGGAGAGAGCAGTTTGGTTGAATGATGAGATCAGAAGTCAGACTGCAGAGAGTTAAGAAAATGAGAGGGAAAAAAAGCAAAAGCATCCATTATAAATGGCCTTCTATAATGAGAATGGGAATTTGAAGATCTTCCCTGCCCCTTAATAGACCTTGGTGGCGGGGGGTGTTTGAAGACCTCCCCTGCTTTGAAAGTAAACTCTGGCCCCTAATAGGCTGAATGTAGTCACATGGAGCCTGTGATGAAGGGAATTTGCTGAAGGGTGGAGCAGAACCCACAGGAAGCTTCCCTGCTAAGAAGATAAACTCTTCCCCTGATAGGCTGAATGTAGTCACATGGAGTCTGTGGTGGTAGGAGTTTGCTGAAGGGAAGCAGAGCCCACAGGAAGCTGGTCAGAGCTAGCAAGACACTGGGGGAGAGAGGATGCTCAGGCAATGAGATAGAGAGGCTTATGAGTAAATAGTGATCTTGTATTGGTTTGTGGGAAGGCTGAAGGATGGCATGGTTCTTAGTGTTATTATGACTTCTGAATATCTTTAGTATTATGATGGAATCAGCTTACTGGTTTGGGGATTCGATTTTCTGGTGTCTAAATAAATGCTTCAGTTCTATCCTCTATCTGGAGAGTTTGATATATTTTGCAATTTAACATCATGTGATACTTATAGGCATGGTCTTTATCGTGATCATAGGTGCTGTAAATATTGCATTGGCACTACACCTTCTTGAAGAGTTTAGCCACAAAAAAAAAGAGGAGAAAAATGGAATGATAACTAGTGGCAATGGTTGGATCAAGTGAATGCTTTTAGAGCATGGCATTGACATGGACATGTTTGTAGGCAATAGAAAAGCAGCCCAAAGACAAGGAAGGAATGAAGATAATTAAGAAAGTGGGGGTGATAATTGAGGCAATCATCCTGGGAAAATGGGATGAAATGGGGTTACTTGTGCAAGTAATGTGCTAAGGGGTCAAGATGAAAAAGGAAGGCTAGTGTAGCCAGTGCAGGGGTGATGGCCTGGGAAAGACTAAGGGATCAAGGGGTTACAGATCCCAGTGAGTTTGGAATTGCAAGGTAGAAGAGGCTGAATAACAATAGATTGTGATGTGATAAGGGAATTTCAGAGTTCATAAACACTTGTGAGTAAGGACAACATCAAGAGTATGATCCATCTCTGTGTTGCTGTGGAGTAGAGGAGTAGGTCATGGGAAATGAGCAAGTTGAGGAACTGGGAGAAAAGTGTATTTGAAGTAGTAGCAACATAGTGAAATCTCACAATATGAAGACAGGACTTGGGGAGGAAAAAAAGACTGTGAGTCAGGCACTGAACTCATTGAGGAAAGAAGGAGGGTGTCCTAGAGGTCAGTAAAGTATTAAATATGGATTGAATGAACCTCATGAGGGAGTGATGATGGGAGAGTGAGAACCTGGCATTGGGAACAAAGAGTATTCCAACTCCCCTATCTTAAACAGTGAGACAAGGGAATAAGTGAAAGTGCAACAGTGCTGGAAAGAGTGACCAGGGAGACTGTCCCATCAGGAGGGAATCAGCTCTCAGTGAGGGCCAAAAGATGAAAGTAGGAAAGGAAAAGATTTAAGATGAAAGTGGGTTTGTTATCTACTAAGTAAGCACAGATTCCAGAGACTACACAGTAGGAGATGTGGGTAGTTTTAGAATACAACATGGAGGATGTGGGGAGGGTTTCAGTTCAGAGGCTTGGGAATAAGAAATAAAATAGTGAGAAATGTGAAATGGAGTTTGTATGATGAAAGCCAGGTGTTTGGGGATCACTGAAATGGGCAGAGTATGATGACTAGATGGGAGTTTGTTAATTATTACTGAAAGAGTTTGGAAGAGTTATTAGCACCACTAGGGGTTCAGCCTTAGAGTGGTGTTCCCCTTTTCTCTGACATTCAAACATCACCCACAATCTGACAGCAATTTACTTCTCCAGCCTTATATTCTACTACTCCCCAATATGAACTGTCTGTTCTGACCATGGTGGTCAAGTATGCTATGTCCCTGGCACCATACTATGCACTGGGGATATGAGTACAAAGAATGAAATAATCTCCATACAAAAAGAGTTCTAATAAAGTAGACAAGTACATATGTAAATATGTATAGCATAACTATAAAGTAAATAAATACAAATACATATATAGTTCACTATAAGATATTTTGGGAGGAGAGGGCATTAACTCTTGAGCAGATCAGGAAAAGTTTCATGTAGAAAATAATGCCTGAGCTGCTTCTTAAAGGAAGATAGAGAGAGAATCCATTAGGCAGAAGTATGCTATGCATTCCAGCTGTGGCAATCAACCAGTTTAAAAGCACAGAGACAAGAGATGGAATATTGTGTATACAGAATAGAATAGAGTCCAGTTCAATAATTAGAGAGAGCAGGAAATAGAGTAATATCCAGTGAGGTTCAAAAGATAGGTTGGAACCAGGGTGTATAAGACTATTAAAAGCTAAACAAAGGAGCTTATAGTTTATCCTAGAGACAAGAGGAAGCCTATAGAGTTGACTGAGTAGGGGAATCACAAGGGAAGATCTGTTCTAAGGAAAATCACTTTGGCAGAAGTGTGTGGGTTGACTTGAAATTGGAAGAGACTTGAAGCAGGAAGACCAAATATAAAACGGTTGCAGTAATCTAGGTGAGAGGTAATGAGAGCCTGAGCAAGAGATTGAAAAGAAGCATTGGATACAAAGATGTTACTGGTATGGAAGAAATGACAAGACTTGAAGACTGTTTGGATTTGTAAGGTGAGGGTCAGTGATAAGTTTAGGATTATACCTAGACCTTGACCTTGAGCCTTCAATAGAAATAGGGAAATTTGGAAGAGGGAAGAGCTTGAGAAGAAAGATGATTTCTGTTTTGGACATTTTGAATTTAAGATATCTCTGGGATATCCACTTTTAAATATGCAATAGACAATTGTTGATATGGAACTGAAGCTCAGGGAGATACTAGACTGGATATAGATCTGTGCATCATTTGCATATATATAGTTATACCCATAGGATCAGATTATTAAAAAGGAGGAGAAAGAAAAAGAGGACAAGGAAGAAGAAAAGAATTTGTTGAATAAATGAATTTTTTAAGCTTAACCCAACACCATCCTCCTACTTATCTAAATCATCCTTCAAGGCTCAGCTCATCTTATCTTCTCTGAGCACTCTCTCCTTTCTCCAAGTTTCTCTAGTACTTATAAGCAGTCATTAATCATGTAATGTGTACTCAGTGTACCTTGTACTGTTAGTAAACTTTTCATGTAGATCTCACTTCATTCCACTAGCTTATAAACTCCTTAAGACCTTAAACTGTCTCAGACTTCTCTGTCTAGGGCTCAGAATCAAACACAGGTACCAAGAAGAAGAAATGACAACCAGGGTAATAAAGAGGTTTGCCCAAAGCTATACAACTACTCTCTAACAAAGCTGGAACTGGAATCCTGTCCTGGCCATATAATGTTCACTCAGTAGGGTCTGGTAATTAATTATGACTTTAGCCTGAAGTCAAATGAAGCTGAGAAAATGTTGATTCCAACAATGCATTTATTCTTTTTTTTTCTTTTTTTTTTTTTGTCTTTGCAGTTGACCTTCCCCTATATTTTCCTCGAGACCAACCTACTCTCACCTTTCAATCAGTCTACCACTTTACCAACAGTGGACAGTTGTACTCTCAGTCCCAGAAAAATTACCCATACAGCCCACGATGGGATGGCAATGAGATGGCCAAGAGAGCAAAGTAAGTAAAATTTACTGTTCCACTTGAGTATAGCTTTTTGTTTTATCTGTCCACATTCTAAAGGATCTGAAACATGAACATGCACAGGCACACATATGTATGTATATGTATATATAAATATGTTTATATATCTTCAAAATTTGAAGAAGCTATAATTTCACTGTGGGTACTCCCTCTACTGATAAAGATCACAGCCCAGCTATCATTGAGCAGAGAATTTTCATGAATCACTGTGGTCAAAAACTTCATTTCTTGGTGACCAAGGTGGTACCAAGCATCTCCCAGCTTATGTAGACTGGTCCTTTAACAATGGATAACATCATGATTGGTCCTCTTCATAGGACCTATCAGAGTTGTGCTCCACTAATCAATCAGTCAACCAACAGGCATTTATTAAGCTCTTACTTTGTGCTAGGCACTGAGCTAAGCTCTGGGAATACAAAGGAAGGCAAAAAATGTGCCTGCCCTAACAGTCTGTATTTCAGTTGGCAGGGGCAAGTGGGGTGGAGAACAACATGTGAATTTCTTAGTACATAATAGCTAGCATTTCTGTAGCACTTATTATATGCCAAGTGCTTTATAATTTTTATCTCATAATAAAAATAATAATAGCTAATATTATCTATACTGCTTACTCTGTGCTAGGTGCTTTACAATCATTGTCTCATGTGATCCTTACAAGAACCCTGGGAATTAGGTGTTATTAGTATCCCCATTTTATAGATGAGGAAAGTGAGACAAACAAAGGTTAAACAAATTGCCCCAGATCAACTACTAAGTGTCTGAGGCCAAATTTGAACTCAGTCTTCCTGCTAAATACATAGAAAGTATTCTGAAAGGAGAAAGGATTAGCAGCTGGGGGGAATCACAAAGGCCTCCTGTGGAAGGTGGACCTTAAGTTGGGTCTTGGAGAAAATCAGGGAAAGTAAGAGGTAAGAATGAGGAATTAGGTATGGGAGACAATTTGTACAAAGGCATAGAGACAGGAAATGGAATGTTTTGTTCAGAGAACATATTGTAGTTACATTTAGTTATATTATGGAGAATATATGGAGGGAAGAAAGATATAAAAGGATTGTAAAAAACAATAAAGATATAAAAGGCTAGGTTATAGAAGGCTTTAAATACTAAACAGAGGACTTATATTGATCCTGGAGGTAACAGAGAACCACTGGACCTTATTGAGGTTGGGGGTAGCCACCCCACCCCCTAGGAGTGATATCATTAGATCTGTGCTTTGGAAAGGAGCTGCTAGGTGACTAGATGGATAGAGTGCTGGGATTAGAGTGAGGAAGCCTCATCTTCCTGAATTCAAATCCATCCTCAGACATTTACTGGCTGGGCAAGTCACTTAAATTGTTTGCCTCATTTCCTTATTTGTAAAAATGAAGTGGAAAAGAAAATGGCAAACCACTCCTGTATCTTTGCCAAGAAAACCCCAAATTAGGTCATAGAGAGTCAGACATGACTGAAAAACTACTTAATATACGTATTATAACATGCTTAGGAAAAATCACCTTGATACTTGAATAGAAGATGAATTGAAGAAGGGAGAGGCATGAAACAAGGAGAGCATTTAGGAGGCTCTCATGCTAGTTGAGGCAAAAAGTGATGAGGGCCTGGATAAGAAGTTATATAAGTGGGGCGGAGCCAAGATGGCGGAGTAGAAACAGCTCATCCAAGCCACTCTGCCCCCACATTCCCCCCAAACGATGTAAAAGGGGACTCTGAATAACTTCTGGAGCCCCAGCACCCACATAATGACACAGAGAAGCTAAACTCCCGCTGAGGACAGCCCAGCAGCCCTGCAGGAAGGACCAGCGCAGTGGTCTGGGACCTGGCAGTGTGCAGCACGCAGAGCGCAGGAGCCGAGCCGAGCCTAGCCCAGGTCCGCATGAGCCGAGGTTTTAGCCCCAGGGCGGCAGGGCCAGCAGCCAGCTGGAGGAACCCCAGAACACCAGGAGCTGTGGTGACTCCAGAATTATCAACATAGACTTGCCTGGGACAAAGTAAGAGGTTAGTGTCCTATGGGCTTTGGGACTGGTATTAGGGAATGCGTCGGCTCCCTCCCCTGGGGGCTAGAAGCCGCTGAGGACAAATGCCATTTTGTAGTTTTCAGAGGCAGCTCCCGCTCCCAGCCTGCAAATTTGTAGGGAGATCCAGCGATCAGTCTTTGGGGGTAATCGCTCTTGCTTTAACCTCCCTGGATCTGGATTGTGATCTAGGGTGGAAGTTGTGGGTGGGTTTACAGCTTGCCAGAAACGGAAGTTGCCCCCCACACGTTCGGGACGAAAATTCCTCTATCTGGCCTTAAAGCCATAGTGTGGCAACAAGCCCAAAAGTCAAGCAATTAAGTGGCAACATGCCAAGGCAAAGGAAACAGAAAAATGCAACCCTAGACTCCTATTTTGGGGGCATAGAGCAGGAAAAGGACTGTGAGGTCAGAAGTCCTGCTCCAAAAGCCCCAGGGGAAAACATGAGCGGGTTGCAGGCCATAGAGGACCTTAAGAAGGACTTTAAAAATCAAATAAGAGAAGTGGAGGAAAAATTGGAAAGAGAAATGAGAAGGATGCAGGAAAAGTATGAAATGAGGGTCAACAGCCTGACTGAGGAAAACAACACCTTAAAAAATAGACTAACTCAAATGGCAAAGGAGCCCAAAAGGGCAATGAGGAGAAGAATGCCTTAAAAAGTCGAATTTGCCAGATGGAAAAAGAATCTCAAAAGTTCACTGAGGAGATTCATTCCTTCAGAGTTAGACTGGAGCAAATGGAAGCTAATGACTTTATGAGAAATTAAGATGCTGTTAAGCAGATCCAAACAAATGAAAGAATAGAAGGCAATGTGAAATATCTAGTGGGAAAAACCACTGACCTGGAAAATAGATCCAGGAGAGACAATTTAAAAATTATTGGACTACCTGAAAGCCATGATCAAGAAAGAACCTAGAAATCACCCTTCAAGAAATTCTCAAGGAAAACTGCCCTGATGTTTTAGATCCAGAGGGCAAAATAGAGGTTGAAAGAATCCACCGATCACCTCCTGAAAAAAGATCCCAAAAAGAAAACTCCCAGGAATATTATAGCCAGGTTCCAGAATCCCCAGATCAAGGAGAAAATACTACAAGCGGCCAGGAAGAAACAATTTCAATATTGTGGAAACACAATCAGAATAGCCCAGGACCTGGCAGCTTCTACACTGAGGGATCGAAGGGCATGGAATATGATATTCCAGAGGGCAAAAGAACTGAGAATGAACCCAAGGGTCACCTACCAGCAAAACTGAGTATTTTGTTTCAGGGGAAAATATGGTCATTCAGTGGAATGGAGGACTTTCAAGCATTCTTGAGGAAAAAACCAGAATTGAATAGAAAATTTGACATCCAGACGCAAGAAGTAAGAGATGCCTGAGAAGGTAATCAGGGAAAAGAAATCAAAAGGAACTTATCAAAGTTGAACTATTTACATTCCTATATGGAAAAGCAATAACTGTGACTGATGATATCTTTCTCACTATGAAAATAATGGAAGAAGGGGTGTGGTCATATGAATACATATGTGAATGTGTGTGTATATGGATAGAGGGCATAGGTTGAATTTGTTGGGAAGGGAGAATACTCAAGGGATGAAATTATGAGGTGAGAGAGGAAAGTGGCAAGAGGAGATGGGGAGAGACAGGGTAGGGTAAACTATCCCATGTAGAAGAAGCAAGGGGAAGTAGTTGCAAAGGAGGGGGAGAATAAGGAAGGCTAAAAAGGCAAAACCACATTCACATTGAATTTGGTTCAGGGAGAAAATGACATACATACTAAATGGGATATCTCAACCTGCAGCAGGATAGGAGGAAGGGGGATGAGAGGAGGGATGATGGATGGGAGGGCATCCTTGAGGGGAGGGGAGGTTGGAAGTACCATATAGAAGAGGGACAGGATCATGTAGGGAATGGACCAGGTGGGGGGTGGGATGAGTGGGAGGGAATTTTAAGCAGCCTTGTACAATATATCTACTATGATAATGTTTTGCATAGCTAGACATGTACAACATATACTGAATTACTTATCTCCCTAGAAGGAATGGGTGACAAGGGAGGAAGGAAATGGATCTGAAATTAGAGGTCGTAACATTAAATGTTTCAAATATATATAAATACTATTATTAATACTCTTTTGCTTGTAATAGGGAGATAAGATGTACAGGCATTGGGACACAAAGATTCACCTTCCTCTAATGGAAAAGTCGATGGGGGTATGGGAGAAGGTATGGGAGAGAGCAGATTGGAGGAAGCGATATCTTGTGGGACTGCTATTCTGGGAGGTTGGGTAGGGGAATAATGGGGGGAAAATGATTGTAACTCAAAATCTGGCGGAAATGAATGATGTAAAACAGAAGTTAATAAAAAAAAGAGTTATGTAAAAAAATTAAAAAATTAAAAAAAAAAGTTGAATTTTCCAGATGGAAAAAGAATCTCAGAAGTTCACTGAGGAGATTCATTCCTTCAGAGTTAGACTGGAGCAAATGGAAGCTAATGATTTTATGAGAAATCAAGATGCTGTTAAGTAGATACAAACAAATGAAAGATTAGAAGGCAATGTGAAATATCTCATGGGAAAAACCACTGACCTGGAAAATAGATCCAGGAGAGACAATTTAAAAATTATTGGACTACCTGAAAGCCATGATCAAAGAAAGAACCTAGAAATCACCCTTCAAGAAATTCTCAAGGAAAACTGCCCTGATGCTTTAGATCCAGAGGGCAAAATAGAGGTTGAAAGAATCCACTGATCACCTCCCGAAAAAGATCCCAAAAAGAAAACTCCCAGGAATATTATAGCCAGGTTCCAGTATCCCCAGATCAAGGAGAAAATACTACAAGCAGCCAGGAAGAAACAATTTCAATATTGTGGAAACACAATCAGAATAGCCCAGGACCTGGCAGCTTCTACACTGAGGGATCAAAGGGCATGGAATATGATATTCCAGAGGGCAAAAGAACTGGGAATGAACCCAAGGGTCACCTACCCAGCAAAACTGAGTATTTTGTTTCAGGGGAAAATATGGTCATTCAGTGGAATAGAGGACTTTCAAGCATTCTTGAGGAAAAAACCAGAATTGAATAGAAAATTTGACATCCAGACACAAGAAGGAAGAGATGCCTGAGAAGGTAATCAGGGAAAAGAAATCAAAGGAACTTATCAAAGTTGAACTATTTACATTCCTATATGGAAAAGCAATAACTGTGACTGATGATATCTTTCTCACTATGAAAATAATGGAAGAAGAGGGTGTGGTCATATGAATACATACGTGAATGTGTGTGTATATGGTTACAGTTATATATGGATAGAGGGCATAGGTTGAATTTGTTGGGAAGGGAGAATACTCAAGGGATGAAATTATGAGGTGAGAGAGGAAAGTGGCAAGAGGAGATGGGGAGAGACAGGGTAGGGTAAACTATCCCATGGAGAAGAAGCAAGGGGAAGTGGTTGCAAAGGAGGGGGAGAATAAGGAAGGCTAAAAAGGCAAAACCACATTCACATTGAATTTGGTTCAGGGAGAAAATGACATACATACTAAATGGGATATCTCAACCTGCAGCAGGATAGGGGGAAGGGGGATGAGAGGAGGGATGATGGATGGGAGGGCATCTTTGGGGTGAGGGGAGGTTGGAAGTACCCACTATAAAAGAGGGACAGGATCATGTAGGGAATGGACCAGGTGGGGGGTGGGATGAGTGGGAGGGAATTATAAGCAGCCTTGTACAATATATCTACTATGATAATATTTTGCATAGTTAGACATGTACAACATATACTGAATTACTTATCTCCCAAGAGGGAATGGATGACAAGGGAGGAAGGAAATGGATCTGAAATTTGAGGTCGTAACATTAAATGTTTCAAATATAAAAAAAAAAGAAGTTATATAAGTATAGAGAAGGGATGTCTAGAAGATATGTTGTAAAAGGAAAAACAACTAGATCTGAAAGTGGAATGGATATGTGGCATGAGTAAATGAGAAATTTATGACACTGTGGTTATGGTCCTGGGTGAATAGGAGGATTGTAGTACCCTAGATAGGGAAATTCAGAAGTGGGAATTGTTTAGGGAGAAAAATAATAAGTTCTGGCTCATACATGTTGAATTTGAGATGTATATCCAAGAAGCAACTAGAGATGTGTGGCTGTAGCTCAGGAGAGAGACTAGGGTTAGCTATTTAGAGGTGAAAACCATCTGCATTGAGGTGATAATTGAACCTATGAGAGACATTGAGATCACCAATCAAGCAAAATAGAGCAAATACAGAGAGCAAAAAAAGAAAGAAAAGCTAGTGGATACCAAAAATGGTGGTTATGACAGCAAAGGCAACTGAAAAGGAGTGGTCAGACAGATGAAAGAACCAGAAGAGGTTAATGTCACAAAAACCTAGAGAGGAGAGAATACCCAGGAGAAGATGATCAGATGTGAAGTGAAACCTCAATATTAGATATTTCAGAGAGGTCAAGGAGAATCAAGGTTGAAAAAAGACCATTAGATTTGCCAACTAAGAGATCAATAGAAATTTTGGAGAGAATAGTTTCATTTGAACACTCAGGTTGGAAATCAGATGCTGAGGATTTAGAAGAGAGGAAGAAGAGAGAAAATAGAGGCACCAGTTATAGGATACTTTTTCAAGTTTATTCACAAAGGAGAGGAGAAATATAGGATGATAGCTAACAGCAGTGAATAGATCAAGTGAGAATTTTTTTTTAAATGAGGGAAAGATAGGTGTTTATAGATAGCAGAGAAGAACCTAGTAGATAGGGAAATTTTTAAGAAAAGAGAAAATTTGATAAAATATAACACCCATTCCTATTAAAAACACTAGAGAACATAGGAGTAAATGGAGCTTTCCTTAAAATGAAAAGTATCTATCTAAAACCATCAGCAAGTATTATCTATAATGGAGATAAGGTAGACACCTTCCCATTAAGATCAGGAGTGAAGCAAGGATGCCCGTTATCACCACTATTATTCAAAATTGCATTAAAAATGCTAGCTATAGCAATAAGAGAAGAAAAGAAATTTAAAAATTAGAGTAGGCAATGAGAAAACAAAAGTGTCACTCTTTGCAGAGGATATGATGCTATACTTAGAGAACCCTAGAATCAACTAAAAAAGAGAATCAACTAAAAAACTACTAACGACTTCAGCAAAGTTGCAGGATATAAAATAAATCCACATAAATCATCAGCATGTCTATATATTACTGACAAAGTCCAGCAGGAAGAGATAGAATGAGAAATTTCATTTAAGACAACTGTAGATTGTATAAAATACTTGGGAGTCTACTTGCCAAAACAGACATGGGAAGTGTATGAACACAATTGCAAAACACTTCTCAGACAAAGTCAGATTTAAACAGTTGGAAAAATATTAATTGCTCATGAGTAGGCTGAGCTGGTATAATAAAAAATGATGGTTCTACCTAAATTAGTCTACTTTTTCAAATGCCGTACCAATCAAACTACCTAAAAATTATTTCATGGAGCTAGAAAAAATAATAACAGAACTCATCTGAAAGGATAAAAGGTTAAGAATATCAAGGGAATCAGTGAAAAAGAAAACACGAAGGAAGGTGACCTCCCCATACCAGGTCTCAAACTGTATTAAAAAGTAGTAATCATCAAAATAAATCTGGTACTGCCTAAGAAATAGAGTGGTAGATCAGTGGAATAGATTAGGTACACAATACATTATAATAAATAACCATAGTAACTTAGTGTTTGATAAACCCAAAGATCTAAGCCTTTGGGACAAAAACTGCTGGGAACACTAGAAAACAATATGGTAGAAACTAGGTATAGACCAGCATCTCACACCATATAGATAAAGTCAAAATGGGTACATCATTTAGACATAAAGAGTGATACCATAAGCAAATTAGGAGAGCATAGAATAGTTTGCCTGTCAAATCTATGGAAAAAGGCCAAATTTATGACTAGACAAGATGTAAAGAGCATTACAAAATGTCAAATGGATGATTTTGATTACATAAAATTTAAAAGATTTTGCAGAAACAAATCACATAGAACGGTGATGTCAAACTCATATGGAAACAGGGACCACTAACTCACACATGAGGATTTCTACAAGCCACATATGGATTTAGTTTTAAAATGTAATGTTATCAATGTTTTATTGTATTTTTATTTATTTTGTTAAATATTCACAGTTAGACTTTAATCTGGTTGAAGGACACTAGGGACTCTGTGTTTGGCACATCTAGTATAGAGTGAGAAGAGACGAGAGCCCATGAGAGAGTTCCATGGAACACCCATGGTTAGTAGGCATGACCTGGATGAAGAATCAGTCAAGAAGACTGAGAAGGAGCAGTCAGAAAGGTAGGAGTGGAAAAGGAGAAAATAGGTCAAAACTGAGAGAGAAGAGATGATCAGCAGTGTCAAAAGCTACAGAGAGATCAAGAGGGATGATAACTGAGAACAGGACAATAAATTTGACAATTAAGAGATAGTAAGTAACTTTGGGGAGAGCCATTTCAGTTGAATGATGAGGGTAGAAGTCAGATTGTAGACAGAAGAGTGAGAAGAAAGGCAATGAAGGCACTGATTGTATGTAGGCAGTAGAGAAACAGCCAATTGAAAAGGAGAGATTAAAGATAAAAGAGTGGGGATGGTAAGGAGTAACCTGCTGGGAAAGACAGCATAGAATGGGATCCCTTGTATTAGCAGAGGGTTTTGCCTTGTCAAAAAGGGTTGCCTCATTTTGTGAGACTAGGATGAAGGAAGCCTCAGTAGCAGAAAGCATCTTGGTGGTGTGAGATGAGGAAGAGAATAGAAGGGAGAGATCTTCATGGATGGCCTTTTTTTCACTAAGATATGAGACAGTTCTCATCTGAGAGGGTTAAGGAAGGGAGAGTTGTGGGAAGTTTGAGGAGGGATGAAAAGGTCATCAAGTCCAGCCTCTTCATTTTACACAGGAGGAAATGAAACTCCAAGGTGTTAAGTGACTTGTTCGAGTTACATGACTAGGATGTGTGTGAGGTTAGATTTTAACTCTAGTAGTCCTGATTTCAAGTTCAGTGCTTTATCCACTTTTATGTTTATGCACTGTTCAAAGGTCCTAAACCTGGCAGAAAATTTATTAATTTGCTGCCTAGTTTAAGATCTTCAAAGTTGTCTTGGGTGATTTACAGTTTGGTAGGGATAAATGCCTACCCTAATGGATGAGAGTTCCAAATATATATGCCACTGCTGCCCATGAACCTATGCACTTGTCTTTGCCAGTCTGCCAGGATTATGATCAACCATGGAGGAAGTGCGTTATATAGCATAAAGGTACATCAATACTTTGATGGAGCCGTTATCTCATTAATATATAAACTCCCTCTCCCAGATTAGATCATGATCCATTTTAGATTTTAGATTTCAAGGTCTGTCCCTTTTAAGTGACCATAAAGGCCTTCTCTTGAAGAACTCTTACTGGAAATTTGCAGGATCATTTGCAAGCAAGAATATCTTAATAGCCAGGTAGATATGGAAATGAAAAGATTGACAAAATAATTATAATTCACACTTGATGGAATAAATAAAAAATGTTTATTCAGTGCTTGCTGTGTGACAATCAGTATGCTAAGTGCTAGAGATATAAATAAAAAAGCATGGTCCCTGCCATCAAGAAGCTTGGGTCCTAATGGAAGAGATAGCACCGAAAAGAGAATGGTGACCAGGGAGGGGCACCTTGATTCCTCAAGTTACAAGAATGATCAGTGGGCAGTTGGAGAGTAGATTGACATACTCCATCCAAAAACAAGGGCAGAGTTGATTTGAGTCAGGAGTGTAGTAAGTCTTGGCTAGGGCTTTTCCTGAAATAATGGTTGAGAGAGGCAGTCACCAATCATGAGAGAAAACTATAGGTCAGGAAGGTACCTGGAGAGGCTATATAATTTCCCAAATACTTAGTTCACAACAACTTTGTGTGATAGGTCACACAATTACTATTTTCCCCATTTTATAAATAAGAAAACTGCCTCAGTAATGCCCGTCTGGTATTTTCTTTTTTGAAATGGCAGTAACTTGTGTAGATTGAAGAATGCCCAAGAGCAGGAATTATACAGCAAGTTCCATATTTGTAATGTTCAGCACATTACAATAGTCTGATAATTTTCTAAGTTTTTTCTGTGTATATATACAATACATTTTGAGTAGATAGGCATTTTATTTGTGGTGTGCGTTATGTAGACTGAACCAGACATTTCTGTGGGGTTTCCATGGCAAAGGAATCTTATTTTTTTCTTTAGCAGACAGTTAAGCATGCATGAATTGAGCCTTTAAGAAGCTGTAGGCCATAAGCCTATGATTTCAGTATAGGAATATTGTAAGTGAAGCTTGTTTATCTTAACAGATTAACTTGGAGTGTCTAAAGACATTTGCTTTATGTTAACACTACTTTAAAGAAAACATCTGAAGTGACCTTAAAAAAGTAGCAGCTTTTTTCCTGCAGTGGAGAGGGATCTATTTAAATGCAATAAGAGAAAGACAAAGACGATATCACATTCTAGCAAAAAGAAATAGTAAAAAGGCAGGCATGAAACTTGAAGAAGCATTAGGCAACTGGAATTGTGCTTTTGTTCTACCTGAAGGCTACAACAGACAGATCTATCCAGGTGTCTAAACAGAAAGATCACTAACCTCCATAGAGATACTTATGGTTAGTGAGGAAGGTTGAAGAGGTCAAATGCAACATTGCTAAATTGTCTTGTTTGTCTTATGAAAATATTTGTATGTCAAGAATGGGTAAAAGACTGCAATTCATCCAGGGAACTTTGTAAAGGATATAAACACTCTCACGGTTTTTGTAGAGCAGTAAAGCTCTCTGAGTAGACTCAGCTGTTTATTCTCTTTTTGGAGCAAAATTATAAGCATAGAAACTTAGAAAAGGACACAACCCTACACTGCCCATGACTCTTACTGCCTGTCACTGACCAAACATATTCCTATGATCATTGAATTTAATAAAAGTCTCTCACAGCAGTTAAGGAAACCCTTTCTCTTAAAGTAAAATACACTACCAAGCCTTGATAAGAAATATGCCCCTTCACAATATTCACATTCATTTTAGTGAGCTTTAAGTCATAGTTGCAAATTGCTTTCTAGAATTGCCAGAACAATTTACAGTTCCACCAACAGTAAATTAATATGCCTGTTTTCTTTTTTTTTTAATTAATTTTTTTTAACAAGCATTTTCCCCCCTCTTACTTCCTTCTTCCCTCTTCCCTCATTACTGGCTTGGTAAACAAAACAAAGAAACACCAAAAAAAAAAAAAAAACCTTGTAACAAATATTCATAGTTAAGCAAAAAACAAATTTCTATATTGGCCATGTCAAAAAATATGTCTCACTTTACACTGAGTCTGTCACCTCACTGTCAAGGGGTAGGTAGCATTCATCAATCCTCTGGAATCATGGTTGATCATTGTATTGATAAAAATTCCCAAGTCTTTTAAAATTGTTCATTTTTACAATATTGTATATAAATAAATCTCCTTGTTCTGCTAAATTAACTCTCATTAGTTCATGCAAGTTTTCCCAGATTTCTCTAAAAGTATCTTCATCATTTCTTGTAGGATGGGAGTATTCCAGTACATTCATATACATACAATATTCCCCAATTATTAGACACCCCCTTAGTTTCAGGTTCTTTGACATCATGAAAAAAGACATACTACAAACGTTTTTGTGCATATAGGACCTTTTCTTCTGTCTTTAATCTTTCTAGGTTATGGGATTAGGGATGGAATTGCTAGTATGCACAGTTTAGTAACATTTTAGAACATTATTCCAAATTGTTTACCAGAATGATTGTACCAGTTCATATCCCCAGCAACAGTGCATTAGTATGTCTGTTACCCTAAAGCCCTTCCAACATTTGTCATTTTTCATTTTTGTCAACTTTGCAAGCCTCAGGAGAAATCTCAAAGTTGCTTCAATTTTCATTTCTCTAATCATTAGTGATTTGGAGAATTTTTTCATGTGACTGTTGTTAGCTTGGATTTCTTTGAAAACTACTTGTTCATATCCTTTGACCTTTTATGATTTGGGAAAATGGTTCTTACTCTTATAAATTGGAATACATGCACAGACATACACACACCCCTTCGAAATGAAACCCTTATCAGACAAACTTGCTGTAAATTTTTTCCCTAGTTACTTGCTTCCCTTGTAATTTTAGCTACATTAATTTTGTTTGTGCAAATCCTTTTAAACTTTATATAATCAAAATTCTTCATTTTCTCTTCTGTGGTCTGTTCTATCCCTTGTTTGGTTATAAAATTTTCCACTAGCCATACAACTAAAAAATAATTTCATCCTTGGTCCTCTAATTTATTTATGATGTAAGCATTTATATTTAAGTCATGCATTCATTTTGTGCTTTCCTAGGTATATGGCATGAGATGTTAATTTATACTTAGTTTCTGCCAGATTGTTTTCAGTTTTCTCAACAATTTTAGGCAATTTAATGAGTTTAACAAAGTAGCTAGGGTCTTTGGGTTTGTTAAATGCTAGACTATTATGTTTGTTTTTGTTTCTCTGTAGGCTGTGCACCTAATCTGTTTTACTTATTCTAATTATTAGTGATTAAGGATATTTTTTTCATATGATTTTCAATAGCTTGAATTTCTTCTTTTGAAAATTGCCACTTTGGGCCATTTATCAATTGATGAATGGCTATTACTTTAACAAATTTGAATCAATTCTTTTTATGTCTTAAAAATGAGATCTTTATCAGAGAAACTTGCTACAAAGGTAGTTTTTTTCTGATCATTTCTTCTGTCCTTCATTCCTCTCTGGACTTCTTTCTCCAACATCTTCAGGCAGCCTTCTTACCCTGGAAGATTACTCTGTCCTGGCTGTCCCTTTCTTCTTGAGGCCCTTCTTGAGGACTGGAACTGTCTTTCTTTTTGCTTTTTTTTTTTCCGTTCTGTATGCTTTTCAGAGTGGGGAGAAAATAAATATTTCTCTAAAGCTTAATATGTATCAGGCACTATGCCTAGTACTTTATATGTTATCTCATTTGATCCTCATAACAACCCATTAGAGGTAGGTACTGTTCTGTTTGAGGAAACTGAGGCACAGAAGGGTTAGATCACTTGCCCAGGGTCACACAACTACTAAGAGTCTCAGACAGATTTGAACTCAAGTCTTCTTAAGGCCAGGTGCTTTATGCTTGCCACCTATGCCCTTCCACCTAGCTACTTAGTATAGTACCTAACATCCATTAAGTTCTTAATAAAGCTTATTGACTTGGTTTGGCCTGGTTTTCTTCTAAAATTAAGTTTTCTTTGTGCAAAAAAAAATTTGAAATTAGCCATTTCTTTTCTGTGATCTTCCCATGTTTGGTCATGAGCTCTTACCTTATCTATAGATCCTAAGGAAAATTTCATCCTTTTTCCTCTAATTTTTTGATGATAGGACATTTTAGTATCTTTGTCAAGAAAACCCCTAAGGAGTCATGAAAGGTTGAACATGACTGAAATGACTGAACAACAAAGAAGTGATCTTTTATATCAAAATAATCTCTCTGTTTGGAGCTAATTTTAGTATATGGCATAAGGGGTTGATCTAAGCCTAATTTTAGCCAGACTGCTTTCCAGTTTTCCTAGCAGTTTTTGTTGAATCACATCTAAGGTCTTGGAATTTATCAAACACAAAGCTACTAATTTTTTGCTTCATTTATGTTGTATACATCATTGCTCTATGGGCTTGATTTATTATTTAACAAGTAACAAATCATTTTTATGATTACTGCTTTGTAGTCCAATTTGAGATCTGTTATTGCTAGGCTCTTTTCTTTCCTACATTTTTTTCTTATTATTTCCCTTTTTATTCTTGACCATTTTTATTCTTCCAAATGAACTTTTTTTTTAGCTCCATGGTAGTCTGATTAATATAGCACTTAATAAATAAATTTAGGTATTATCATTTTTATTATATTCTGCCTACTTTTGAACAATTAATATTTACATCTGTCTCTATGTAAAGAATGTTTTGTAGTTTAATTCATATAGTTCCTATGTGATAGGTGGACTCAAATATTTTATGCATTCTGCAGTTATTTGGGGGAAATTTGTCTTATCATTTCCTACTGGGTTTTGTTGATGATATATATATATATATATATTGCTGATAATTTATGTGAATTTATTTTATGTCCTGAAATTTTGTTAAAGTTATTGTTTCAGTTAATATTTTTGGTTCACTCTCTCGGGTCTTTATCAAATTAGTCCTTATATCATTATGGAATGAAAATGAATAAAGAAATTATGAAAGAGACATAGAAAAACCTAGGAAGCCTTGTGTGAACTGATACACAACAACATTGTATAGTAAAACAACTTTGAAACATTTAACTCATCAATGCAAAAACCCATCAATTTTCTATTGAATAATGATGAAACATGCTACCTACCTCCAAAGAGAAAAGTGATGGATTTAGGATGTAGAATGAGAAAGACAAAAAAGTCTAGAAGAAGACATGACTAATGTAGGAATTTGTTTGGCTTGATCATGTATCTGTTAAAATGGTTTTTTTTTCCCCTAGCAAGGGAGAGGGGTGGAGGAGAAAATAAATTTTTGTTCATTGAAATTTTTTTAAAATTATGCCAAAGGAGGCTACACTGAAGTAATTGAAGATGTTTAGTCTCCAGAAGAAAGACTTTACAGGAGACGCCATCACCATCTGCAAGCTTTCAAAGGTCTAGCACACAGAAGAGGAAGTTGCTTTGTTTTATTTGGCCCTGAAAGACTTCAGAAGTAAGAGCAACAGCTAGACTACTTTGGCTGGATGGAAGGCAAATGTTCTTAACAATTTTTGTTCTATACAAAAATGGAGTAAGCTGTCTTGAAAGGGAGGGGCCTCTACATCTCTTTAGGACTTCAAACAATGACTGAATGTCTACTTCCTGGATGTGTAGCTGATGGAATCCTTGATTGATTATGGAAAGGAGTAAATGTTCTCTTTCTCTCAGATGCCCCTTTCAACTCTTGAGATTCTGTGGTCTCCAAGTCCGGTGATCACTCTACTGTATTATTTTGTCTTCCCTTACAGTTTTCATTAACAATCTCTGAATATAACTCCCCTCAATCATTCATATTTTAGACTTAAATTAATCTTAGCACCTAAAAGTACCATATCAGTCTGAACATGGCCTATGCCCGTCTCCCCAATATGATTTATATAAACCTGAAATATGGTCAATATTCTATATTTGTCCAACAAAGGTTCTTATAACTAGAACTAGAAAAGACTTTAGAGGCCTTTTTTTTAATGTCTTGATACTTCTTGACTTAAGTATCAAGAATTTTTTTTTTTATCATAGGAGGAATTTAGTAGAATTCCTTCTTTTCCAGTTTTTCCAATTTATGGAATACTAGGAATTAATTGTTCTTTGAATGTTTGATACATTGCTCTTTTAAATCCATCTGTCCTGGAGTTTTTCTTTGGGAGGTCAGTTATGGTTTTTAAATTTATTTTTCTGAAATTGAGTTATTTTAATTCTTTTGACTTGACTTTAATCTGGAAATTTTGTGTTTTTATAAATATTCATATCTTCCATTAAATTTCTCAGTTGTTTTTGTGTACTGTTGGAATCATTTCTAATGATTTTCATTATTTTTCCTTCATTTATTGTGAATTCTCCTTTTTTATTTTTTGATACTGATCTATTGCTTTTCTTCTTTACTCTAATTAGCTAATGGCTTGTTTGATTACTTTTCTAAGCAAATTATTGATTTAGTGCTTTTTATTTTCAGTTTTGTTATTTCCACTTTGGTATTCAGTTGGAGGGTTTTGACATATTGATTTTCTAAGTTTTTTTAGTCATATACCCAATTTACTGATCTGTGCTTTCTTTTGTTTGTGAAATTGTTTAGAGCTATAAATTTTCTGCTATAGATTACATTAGCTGCTATGTTTGCTCATATAGCTATATTTGCCCATAGTTGCCATTTTCTTTAATGCAATGATATATTCTGTGATTTGTTTCTTGACCTACCAGTTTCTTAAAATTAAGTTACTTATTCTCCAATGATTTTTAATCCTTTCTTCATTGGCCTTTTATTGAATGTTCTTTTCATTTCATCATGGTCAATAAAGGAGGTATTTAATGTTAATCTTTTTCTGCATTTGTCTGTGAGGTTTTTATACTCTAACACGTCAATTTTGTAAAGGTTCTGTGAAGAACTAATAAATATATATGCTTCCTTCTATTCCCGTTTGCCAGAAATCTTTTATATCTAACTTTTCTAAAGTTTTCTTCAGGTCCCAAACTTCTTTCTTGTAAATAAACAATAATTTGTTAGATTTTTCTAGGTATGAAAGCGGTACATCAAGTTCCCAGATTCTTCAAGTCTTACTATTTCTCCCCCATAACTTGTTCAGTTTTTCCTTTAAATATTTAGATGCTATGCCATTTGGGGTGTGTGTGTGTGTGTGTGTGTGTGTGTGTGTGTGTGTGTAATTGATCATAATTCATTGTCTATGGTATCTTTCAGCATAATATAGCATCCCTGTTTAACTTGTTGCTATTGTCAGAGATCATTATTGTGACCTTTTTTGGTTCAGCTAAAGCATAATAGATTTTGCTCTAGCCCCTTATATTAATGCTTTATGCATTTTAAAGTTTCAAATATAGTTCCTATAAATAGAATATTGTTGGTTTCTCCTTTCAAATACATTCTGCTTTTATCTTCTGTTTTATGGATGAACTCATCACATTTGCAGTTATAATTGTTAATTGTGTGTTTGTTTCTACCACATTTCCCCTTTATTCTCCTTTTTATGAGAGAGGATGAGAAAGAAGTGTGCTCAACACCAGTGCTCTATACTTAATATAGTCTGCTTTTGCCTCTCATCTCCTTGCCCAGACCCCAAATATAGGGTTTTCCCCCCTTTTTTTCCTCTGATACCTTCTCCAAGGTCAGAGTTTCTTTTTGTTATGACTAATCCGTTTCTACCATCCCTCTTATTCTTCCTTCTTCTTGTTTCCTTGGTAAATTGAATGTATCTCTATACTAAATTCATTGTGTATGTGTGATTAGTTCAGATTAAAATAAATTTTTAAGTCCCACCAGATAGCCTGATCCCTTCCTTATTATTTGCATAGTTTTCTACTTGCATACTCTATTTTTTTTTTTTTTGCTTTTTGGAGGGCAATTGGGGTTAAGTAACGTGTACTCTAATTATATGAGATAATAAGTTCCCCTTTTTTTCTTCCTTATTATTTTTTCTTCCCTATTGTATTCATTTTCCCCTCCCTTTTCTTCTTTTTAAGATCTTCCAAAAAATGACAAAATCACTCCCAGGCTCTTATTTAAGTCCTTCTGTGGTCCTAGGGATATTAGAATTCTAAGAAAGCACTTCTCCCTATTAGTGTGTAAGTAGAAACACTTCATTCCATTTTGATGGCTTTTATTTACATGAATAAGTATTTATTTATTTATCTTCACCCTAGTGTTCATATTTCAGAATTTCTGCTAAACTCTGGTTCAACTTCAGGAATGCACAAAAGTCTTCTATTTTATTAAAGGTCCATTTTCCCTCCTGTAGCATTTATGCAGACAGTTCTCACTTTACATAAGTGGATTATTCCACAGATCTCTTTGTAAAGCAATTTTTACATAATGCAAATATGCCTACAGACATGGGCCAGGGAGAGAAGAAGGGACACAGAAAGGGGGCCTCACACCCATGGAGGGAGGGTGCCACCACATGGTTCAAGAATACTTGGGTAGTGAGGGACAGACAAAAGACAGACATCCAGAGGCCAGACATGCAGACAGGTGGGTGGAATGGGGCAAAGGTCTCCTCTCTCAGCCCCAGAGGTCTCAAACCAAGCCCCTGATCCACTGGCAGCAGTGACAGTCTCTCTGCACACCCATTCTTCTGCTTTCAATTTTTAACATTTTTGTGGGGGGTGGGAGTGGAAGGCCATGGAGAGCCTAGCTGCCAGACAGTAGCACAGAAAAAGAGAGAGAGAGAGAGACAGAGAGGCAGAGAGACAGAGAGATAGAGAGAGAGCACATGCACAGTACTACATAGTAAAGTTAACATAAGTTTTTTTTTGGAATGCAAAATTTGCATAATGCAAATTTATGTCAAGTGAGAACTGTCTGTACTAAGTTTTTCTGAATAAGTTATTAGTTCTATCTTTAGCCTCTATCTTTTGTCTTTTGCAATATCATAGACCAAACTCTCCACTTCTTTAAGTAGTAGTTGCCAAGTCTTGTGTAATGCTGACTTTGACTCCTCAATTCTTGAAATTTTTCCTCATGACTTGAGTCTGTCTACCTCAAGCTTCTGCCCACTCCAACCTGTCCTCCATTCAGCAACTAAAGTCATTTTCCTAAAGCTCAGGTCTGATCACATCAGCCCCTAGTGGTTCCCTATCACCTCCAGGATCAAGTAAAAAATTCTCTTCTTCACATTCAAAGCCTTTCATAACCCATTCACCTCCTACCTTTGCATTTTTCTCACACCTTACTTCTCACCATGTATGCCTGTATCAATGATACTGACTTCTTTACTGTTCTACAAGCAAGACATAAGCAAAACACTCCATCTCTTACCTCTCATAATTTTGTCTCTCTGTCCCCTATGCCTGGAATTCTCTCCTTCCTCAACTTTATCTACTAGATTCCCTGGCTTTCTTTAAGTCCCAACTAAAATCCCACCTTCTATAGGAAACCTTTCCTATCCCCTCTTAATTGTAGTACCTTCCCTCTATTGTTTCCTATTTATCCTTCATGTTGTGTGTGTGTGTGTGTGTGTGTTTGTGTGTATTTATTGTCTCTCCCGTTAGATTGTGAGCTCCTTGAGTTCAGACACTGTCTTTTGCCTCTTTCTGCATCTCCAACACTCAGCACAGTGCTTACACATAGCTGGTACTTAGTAAATGTTGTTTGGTTGACTTTTTTTTTTGCTTTTTGGAGGGCAATTGGGGTTAAGTGACTTGCCCAAGGTCACACAGCTAGGTTTTTTGTTTGTTTAAGTGTCTGAGGCCGGATCCGAACTCAGGTCCTTCTGACTCCAGGGCCAGCGCTATTCACTGTGCCACCTAGCCGCCCCGTTTGATTGACTTCTTGATGTATTTTTTCTTTTCCTTGGAAGCTCTGGATTTGGCTATGATGGGATTTTTCATTTTGGGATTTCTTATAGGTAATAACTAGTGAGTTCTTTCTTTTTTCACTTGGCCCTCTGATTTTGATAGATCTGGGCAATTTTCCCACACACATACATATATATATATATATATATATATATATATATATATATATATTTTTTTTTTCCTCTTGCTTCATTTCTTCCAGGAATTCTAGTTGACCTTGTGACCAAGCCTTGAGACTTGTCTTATAGATGAGGTGGATTTATTCTCTTCTGAGTTTGTGTCTTGAATATCCTTTGCTCCATAATAACTTTTTATTAGTAGCATCTTTGTTCGTTTGTTCATTCTTCTGGTCTGATTCCTGAACTGGAACTTTGTGTTAGGGACAGGCTCTATGCATTTCTGGAGGGAATATTGGAGTCTTGTATAGTCCTGGTTTGTTTTAGCTAGTATCCTGCTTCTGTGTTCTTCAAGGACCTTGGAGACAGCTAAGACCAGGGAGCTTCAAATTTTGAACATGTTCTTAACAGCTTGATCTTAACTTTACAATCTCTGGGCTCCAGTTTGGGTGTGAGCAGTACAACTACAGACCTATCTGTCCTATAGTCTATTATTGGCATCAGTGCCTGCCAGCTCTCTGAAATTTTTTATGGGTTCAGAGTGACAGAGCTACAGGACCTACTTTGTCTGTAATCCCTGTCTTCTTCACTTTCCCATGGCCTAAATCCATAGAGCTCCAAACCCCACCCATGTCTCATAGTAGTTGCCCTGACCACTTTTCCTACAGTCTGAATTCATAATCTTGGGCTGGAAAAAATAACCTTCTTCATCATTCAAGGCCTAATTCAGTCCTCACCTTCACCAGGAAGTCTCCCCAGAAAAGTCACCTCATGGGGGTCTCTCCCTGAACCCTTAGCACTTGCTCTCTCTACTTCATAGATGCTGTGTGGTTCCATCCCTCTTCTAGGTGACCTGGCCTAATTCACTGGTAGCATTATAGTAAGACATATCTGTGCCATTTGGAAGGGGCCCCTTCTACATAGCTCTTCTTTCATGTACTGCCCAATGCAAACACATGATTCTTACTTTAACTTAATGTGCACAATTCTGTCTATCACACTTCTTGCTGCTATACTCAAGGTATTGCTCAACCTCAAAAGCATCAGTGCTCCCCGTTTCAGACTGAAGGCCTGATTGCCAGCTTTTCTTTATTCTAGACCTTGGATAAAGACTCTCACCACTACTCTGTTCTCTGTACTATATATTTAACACTTTATATCCTTTTGCTGTATCCCCTTCATGACTTCAGGGTACATAGTTACAGTTTAATAGCAACTTCTCTTGCCTTTTGCACTTCTCATAGTGATCAAATTTCAACATTTTACTTTTTTCATAGACAACTTTATTTTCATACCCCCTGATAAACTTCCCCAAATTTACAATCTTTTTTGTGGAGAGAGAAATTTCATCCCTTTGCCTTAAGATTTTGTCAAATAATGCCAGAAAGGATAATCCTTAAGCCTTGTCATACATTCATTCCTTAGTGTGAGTGAGTTTATCAGAGCTTCTTTCCAACTAAGAAGTTTTTGATAAGAGGAAGAAGGGTGGGGTGGGGAGCTAGGAATATGAGCAGTGCAAGTGAGATATCATTTAGAGGGAAAAGAAAATATTTACATGTTAGTGAAGCCTTATCATTATCGACATATCAATGAGATTACCAAAGGCTTACCTCACAGTATCACTTGGAGGTAGGCAATACTGGTATTATCATCCTCCTTTAAAGCTGAAAAAAATGAGACTGGAGAACTGAGGCAAATTTCCCATCATATGGGGATTGTTTAAACTAAGATCCAAACTCAGGTCTCCTCATACTAGGTTCTTGCTTTTTCTTCTGCTATCTAGAGCTGCTTTTTAATGATGCCTAGACATTTATTTTTTTTTATTGGGGGGGGGGGGGAAGGGCTGTTGGGGTTAAGTGATTTGCCCAAGGTCACACGGCTAGTTTTTGTGTTGTGTCTGGATTTGAACTCAGGTCCTCCTGACTCCTGGGCTGGTGTTCTATTCACTGCACCACCTAGCCACCCTGCCTAGACTTTTATAAGTCATAAAAATGTGGATAACTCAGTCTTTATTTCTTTGTTTCTATTCACTCCATCTGTATATCTGTTTTGATCAAGCTTTCTACTATTAAAACTGGTATTCTGATTGAAATTATCTTTTTCTAGTATTTTTTTCTCATTAATTTAAAATAAATTTAAAATATATCTCTTCCATACTTGAAAAGTATATTCTTGTAGTGTACATTAGCACTTTATTTCCCATATCCATAACTTTACATTGACTGTCCCCTATGCCTTCATTTTCATTTCTGGGTTTCCCTGGCTTCTTTTCCATCTTTTATAGGAAAATTTTCCTGATCTAATCTGATCTAAGTACTAATGCCTTCTCCTTTCAGATTAACTTCATCTAACCTGTAAATATCTTATATGTACCTAATATTTTACATATTGTTTCTCCATTAGAATGTACATTTCTTAATGGCAGAGACTATTTTTTATTTCTTTATTTGTTTTGTCTTTCTTGATATCCCTAGCAGTTAACTTAGAGTAGTCCTTGGCACACAGGATACACTTAATAAATACTTATTGATATACTGACTGATTGACTGGCTGGACAAGGCAACAACAGGAACTTTATTCCAGTATTTACTATGGGTAAAAGAGAAACTTAGCCAGAATTTTCCTTTGAATTTCAAAGATTATCTCCTAAATATGAGACTACCTGAGTAAATCTAAACATGAATCTTATGTGAAATTTTTCTTTCACTGAATTTATAGGATATGCAGTTGGAGGTTGTATTATTTTACTCTTTGTTCATGTTTCCTCACAAAAACATAATTGAAAATTGAATCTAAGGATGGATGGATGCCCTACTCAACAGTTCAAAGCCATATCTGAATCAGTGGAATACCCTGAAAAATGTGCCAACCAGTCCTCATTTAGTTATCTAATAGTGACATAATGCCATACTGAGCTATTCACATTCTTTAATGTGCTACATGTTTTCTAAGTCAGGGGAAGTGATAATCCTGTTTAGTCATTACCTATATGACCATAGGCAAGTCTCTCTGAACTCCCAGTTTCCTTATCTTTAATGCCAGGATAATACTTGCAGTAGGTATTTCACAGGATCATTGAAGGAAAGTCCTTTGTAAACCTTAAAATACTGTGTAAATGTTAGTATCTTACTATTACCACTTAGCGCAAGAAAAACCATATCTGGAATATTGTGTTCTGCTTAGGAGGGACATTGACAAACATTTAGAAGAAAGCATCCAGAATGATTTGATATAACAATTAATAGACAGATTTGGAGATCTTTATCCTGTCCAAGAGAAGATTTGGGAGATTGTGATTATCTTCAAACATTTAAAGAATTCTCATGTAGAAAAAGAATTAGAAGCTGCATCTTGCTAAAAGGTACCATTGACAATGAAGTAACATCAATATTAAAAAAAATGTACCAAGTGGTATAGCATCCATATTCTTAGAGGAAAAGTTAAGTGAGTTATAGGAAGAAATAGATAGCAAAACTTTACTAGTGGAGGACCTCAATCTCCCCCTCTCAGAACTAGATAAATCTAACAACAAAAGAAACAAAAAAGGGACAGCTAGGTGGTGCAGTGAATAGAGCACCAGCCTTGGAATCAGGACCTGAGTTCAAATCTGGCCTCAGACCCTTAACACAAAAACTAACCATGTGACCTTGGGTGAGTCACTTAACCCCAGTTGCCCTCCAGAAAGCAAAAAGATAAAGAAACAAGAAAGAAGTTAAGGAAGTGAATGGAATTTTAGAAAAGTTAGATATGATAGACCTCTGGAGAAAATTGAATGGGTATAGAAAGGAATATACCTTTTTCTCAGTGTTACATGACACCTACACAAAAATTGACCATATATTAGTACATAAAAACCTCACAATCAAATGCAGAAAGGCAGAATTTTAAATGCATCCTTTTCAGAATATGATGCAATAAAAATGAGTAATAAAGGGCTATGAAAAGGTAGTTTGAAAATTAATTAGAAACTAAATAATCTAACGCTAAAAGAATGAGTGGGTCAAACAACAGATCATTGAAACAATCCTTAATTTCATCAAAGAGAATGACAATAATAAGACAACATACCAAAGTTTATGGGATGCAACCAAAGCAGTATTTAGGGGAAATTTTATATTTCAGTGCTTACTGAAGAGAAAGACCATGTTAATGAATTGGGCATACAGCTAAAAAGGCTAGAAAAATAACAAATTAAAAACATTAATTAAATAACAAATTAAAATTTCTATAAATCAAAGGAGAGATCAATAAAATTGAAAGTAAGAAAATCATTGAACTAATAAATAAAACTAATCTGGTTTTATGAAAAAAAAAATAAAATAGATAAAACTTTGGTTAATTTGGTTTATAAAAGAAAGAAGAAAACCAAATCACCATTATCAAAAATGGAAAGGGTGTATCTACCACCAATGAAAAGGAAACTAAAGCAATAGTTAAGAGCTATTTTGCCCAACTGTACACCAGTAAATCTAACAATCTAAGTGAAATGAATGAATATTTTCAAAAATATAAATTGCCTAGATTAATAGAAGAGGAAATAAAATGCTTAAATAACACCATTTTAGAAAAAGAAATTTATTAATAATAAGCCATCAATGAACTCCCTAAGTAAAGAATCTTCAGGGCCAGATGAATTTAGAAGTGAATTCTACCAAATATTTAAAGAATAATTAATTTTAATACTATATAAACTATTTGGGGAAATAGGTGAAGAAGGAACCCTAACAAATTCCCTTTATGGTGCTGATACCTAAAACCAGGAAGAGCCAAAGCAGAGAAAGAAAATCAATACACTATGCCCAGTGGGATTTATACCACAAATGCAGGGGCTGGTTCAATATTAGGAAAACTATCAGCATAATTGACCATATAAATAACAAAACCAACAGAAATCATATAATTATCTCAATAGATGCAGAAAAAGCTTTTGAAAAAAAATGTAGTAACATTCCTATTAAAAACACTAGAGAACATAGAAATACATGGAGTTTTCCTTAAAATGATAAGTGGTATCTCTCTAAAACCATCAGCAATCATCTGTAATGGGGGTAAGCTAGAAGCTTTCCCAGTAAGATCAGAGGTAAAACAAGGGTGCCCATTATCACCTCTATTATTTAATATTGTACTAGAAATGTTAGCTTTAGCAATAAAAGAAGAAAAAAGAAGTTGAATGAGTTAGAATATACATTGAGGAAACAAAACTATCACTCTTTGCAAGTGATATGATGATATACTTAGAGAATCTAGATAACCAACTAAAAATATTACTTGAAATAATTAACAGCTCTAACAAAATTTTAGGATATAAAATAAAACCATATAAATCATCAGCATTTCTATATGTTACCAAAAAACCCGGCAGCAAGAGATAGAAAGAGAAAATTCATTTAATATAACTGAAGACAAAATAAAATACTAAAGAGTCTACCAAGCAAAACAAACCCAGAAACTATATGAACACTTTTCAGAAAAATAAAGTCAGATCTAAACAAGTGGAAAAATATCAATTAATCTGAACTGAGATAATAAAAATGACATTTCTACCTAAATTAATTTATTCAATGCCATACTAATCAAACTATCAAAAATATTTTATAGAGCTATAAAAATAATAACAAAATTCATCTGAAAGAATAAAAGGTCCAGAATATCAAGGGAATTAATTTTTTAAAAATGCAAAGGAAGGTGGCCTATCTGTACCAGGTCTAAAATTATACTATAAAGCTGCAATCATCAAAACAATTTGGTACTAAGAAATAGAGTGATGGATTAGTGGAATAGATTAGGTACATAAGACAGTAGTAAATGAGAAGAGTAATCTACTGTTTGATTAAACCAAAAGACTTCACCTTCTGAAATAAGAACTCACTGTTTGACAAAAACTGCAGGGAAAACTAGAAGATAGTACTGCAGAAACTAGACATAGACCAACATCTCATACTGTATGCCAACATAAAGTCAAAATGGGTACTTGATTTAGAGATAAAGAGTGATACCATAAGCATATTAGGAGAGCAAGGAATAGTTTGCCTGTCAGATCTATGGAAAAGAGAAGAATTTATAACCAAACAAGAGATAGAGAACATTATGAAATGCAAAATTCAAAGCCAACATTCAAGTAGGGGAGACAAGACATGAATAAAAATTATTATAAAGCAGAGTATGATGTAAATAAAGCAGAGTAAATAAAAGAGGTATAAATAAACTGTTCTGAGTTCAGAGAAGGAAGAAATTGCTTCTAGCTTGCATTGGGTTGGGAGTAGCGTTTGAAGGCAGAAATAAAGGAAGACATCATGGAGGAATTGGCATTTGAGATGGCTCTTAAAAAATTAATAGACTTTCAACAGGCAGAGGTATCAAGCAAGAGAGGTCATTCCAGACATGGAGAACACAGGTGAAGAACAAGACACATGTATAGGTAACAAGGAGTAGGCCAACTTGGCTAGATTAAAAGGTATATCATTATCATCAAAACAACTAACATTTATTTGGTACTTTATAGTTTACAAAGTGTTTTTTCTTCATCAAAGTACTGTGAGCAAGAGAATGAAGAAGAGATACTGGAAATGGAAGTTAGAGCTAAATTAGGGAAAGCCTATGATATTAGGCTGAGAAATAGGGACTATGTTTTACCTAAGTTATATAGATTCGAAATGAGATAGACTAAATGTATTGTGCTTTGCACATAGTCGGTGCTTGGTTGAATGAATTTGTGGAGACAGTTAACTAGTTATAGGTCTTTTGTGACATTCCAGGTAAGACGTATTGAGGGCCTAAAGTGGGGTGGTAGCAATAAGATTGGAAAAGGACAAATAAGAAAGAAAATGCAGAAGTAGAATCTACAGAACTTGAGTATTGATTGTATGTTGGAGGCCAATAAGAGGGAGGAATTAAAGATGACTGAGGTTTCTAGCCTTGGAAAAAAAAAGTCAAGAATGAGAGCAGATGTTGGGGGAAGAAGTGAGAGAAGGCAAGGGAATAAGCATTGATATAGCATCTGCTGTGTGTGTCAGGCACAGGACTAACACTGTACAAATATTATCTCATTTTGATCCTCACAATAACCCTATGAGGTATGTGCTATTATTATCCCCATTTTACAGTTGAAGAAATTGAGACTAAGAAAGATTAAGTGACTTGCCTGTGTTCACAAAGCTAGTAAGTGTCTGAGGCCTGATTTGAATTCAGGTCTTCTTGACTCCAGGCCCAGCACTCCATCCCCTGTACCACTTAGCTAATTCACGTGCATATTGCTAATCCTAGATAATGAATCAGCTTTTGTATATGTTGGTTTTTAAGTGTCGGGGGCAACAAGAGAGAGATGAGAGTTGGAAATAGGAGACAGAAGCTCAAGAAAAAAATTAGTACTAGAGATGATGATACAGGAGGCATTTGCCAAGAAGGACTGGTTGAAGCCATGGACATATATAAGATTTACAAGGAAATGAATGTAAAAAGAGAAAGAGAGCCAAAAATAGCATCCAAAGGAATGACAACTTTATTGGTGTTTTATTAAAACATCTCCATTCCTTCCTTAAGTCTGGGAAAGCTATTTTGAAGTGGCAAAAATGCTAGGCAATTCATTAGATCTTTTATTGTTCCTCCCACAAAAAAAAAATGGGGTCTGTCTATAAGAGTCATCTATACTTTAATCAAAAGATCCAAACAGTTTTCAAAGGAAGAATTGCAAATTATCAACAATCATAAGAAAGATTGCTCTAAATCATTTATAATAAGAGAAATGCAACTTAAAAACAGCTTTGAGATTTGCCTCACAACCAGAAAATTGAGAAAGATGACAAAAGAAAGGACTCACTACTATCTGAAAGGCTACAGGAAGACAGGCTAATACTCTATTGTTATGACTATTAATTGGTCCAATCATTCTGGAAAAGCTTTTGGAGTTATGTGTACAGGAGGAGAATCATTAAACTATTCATGCTCTTTGACATAGAAATTCCTCTACTGATTATATTCCCTAAAAAGGTCAAGGAGAAAAAGAAAGAAAAGTTCTGTATATCTATATCAACACACACATACACACACACACACACACACACACACACACACACACACACACACACACACACACCAAAATGTTTATAGAAATTCTCTAAAAGCAAAGAACTGCTAACAAAATGGGTGCAAGTCACTTGGGAAAAAGCTGAACAAAATATGAAATATGAATGTAATTGAATATCATTGTATTGTAAGGAATGATAAATAAGCATTTGGAGAAATATGAGAGAACTCATATGTACTGATGCAAATTAAAGTAAGAACCAAGATGTGCAAAGTGATTTCAATAAAACGAATACTCAAAAGAAGTTGGACATAGTAATTTTAATGATTAATCTGGGCCCCCAGAGAAGAGGTAAAGAAATATACCTCCTTCTTTTTAAGTGAAGAAATAGGAGATCATGAGTATAGAATGTTGCATACCCTGTCTGATGTGGTTGCTGTGTTAATTTGTTTTGGTTAACTGTTTTTATCTGACCCCTATTCCTGGGTCAGAGTAGGGAGGAAGGAAATATATCCAGAAATAATTGCAATATAAAAGCAAAAGGCACTAGTAAAACTCTTTTAAGGGTCCACACACATTTCATTTGACCTCTCTACTCCTTTGCTTCTGGAATAGACTTGTCATTGTATTCACCTATTGTCCCACTCACCATTCCTTTAACTTTCTAAATCAAAAACACTCTTGGCTACCACGCTTAAGCTGTTATTTCCCCTTACACTTCAGCAATGATTTGGGCCATTCTGCTTGAAAAAAGAAAGAGGTTAATGTCCTCAAATGAGAAGGCAAGGACTTTTACTTCTTGCCAGTTTCTAGAAAGTAGTACTAAAATGATGTTTTGTTAATTATTTTAAAAGGGAAGCAATAATCACTAAGAGCCAGCATCACTTCATCAAGGACAGGTCATACCTGACTAGCCTAATTTTCTTTTATATGACCCTTGTAGTTTAAGGGAATGACATAATCATGATTTACTTAGATTTCTCCTGAGAACTTAAGAGTCTCTGGTGCTAGCTTCATGTACAAGATAGAGGACAGATGAGAGATAAACAGTATTCCAGTTAGATGGATTTAGAATCTGTGACCAAACCCACATATCCTTATTATGTTGATGCCAGTTTTGAGTGAGATTCCCCAGCACATTACCCCAGAAATTCATCCTTGGCCCTGGGCTGTTCAGAAATTTTTATATGTGACTGTTAGATGGAGGTGTAGACAGTATGCTAATCAAATTTTCAGGGAACAAAGAACTGGGAGAGATGACCAACACTTTAGAAACTGAATCCGGATCCAAAAAGATTTCAACAGGCAAAAACAATGAGCCAAATTTAACTAGATGAAATTTAATTGAGATAAATGGATTTTAAAAATCAGTTATGCATTTAGACCATTAACTCAAGCACAGTATAAATATTTATCAAAACTATAATTTTTAAAAAGGAAAGAAAATAAAACCAAGGTTCCAGGTAAACTTGGAGGGTGAAAAAAAAAGCACATTTTTTGTTGCTTTGTTAATTTAATTCAACTTTATTAAATGTGAATTGTTTTATATAAGATTTTATTTTTTGTATGTTTGATTTACATTTCAAATCAGTTGCATGACTGTAGGATGGGAAAGGCATGTGAAAAATATCTAGGGTTTTTAATGGGATGATGGAGAAGTGTAGCCTTGAAAACAGTACAGGTGGGAGGATTTAGAACTGGTTGAATGCCCAGACTTCAAAAAGTTGATTAATGATTTCATGTCGCCTTGGAAGCAGATTCCCAGTGGAGTGCTCCAGGGATCTGTGGTTGACCCTGTGGTGTTTAATATTTTTATTAGTGTCTTGAATAAAAACAAGCTGGCACCCCTGTCAAATATGCATGTGACACAAAAGTAGGGAAGATTGCTGAAATGATGGATGGGTGAGTCAGGATCCTGACAAGCTAGAACTGTGGGCTGCATCCAGTGAGGTGAAATGTAGTAGTCATATATGTAAATCTCATAATAAGGTTAAAAAATTGACAAGTACAAGATGAGGAAGGCATGGTTAAGCAGCAGTAGGTCTGAAAAACATCTGGAGGTCTAGATGGACTGCAAGTTCGATATGAGTCATCAGTGCAAAACCCCCCCCCCCCCACCAAAAAAAAAAAAAACTCATGTGATCTTGGGCTGCATTAAAAGGAACATATATAACTTGCAGAATAGAGAGATGATAGTTACTCTGTTTTCAGCCCTGGTCAAACCACATCTGGAATGTAGTGTTCAGTTCTATGCACATTTTAGGAGTTACTTTAACAAGCTGGCACAGAAGAAGACAACCAGGATGGTGAGGGACTGGAGACCATTCTATAGAAGAATGTGTTGATGGAATTAGACATGTTTAGCCTGAAAAGTGGATGTGTAGCCAGGGGAAATCGGGGGCTGTTTGAAGGAGAATTGTTCTTATTTTGGCCCAGAAGGCAGAACTAGGAACAGAGTGGCATCTGTAGGAATGCAGACTTACAAGCAGTGAAAAAACAACTTAGTAACAGACCTACCTCAAAGTGGGATGGACTACCTTTGCTTCACAGTATCCAGGGCTGCTTCAAGTAAATGGCCATTTGTTGGGAATCCCACCTGAGGTTCTGTCATGCTGAGGTCTTGCGACTCTTCCAATAGATGGAGCCAGAATGAGCCAGGCCAGTGAAAACCTTTAACAGGAAGGGTTTGGCAAGAACAGTTGTACCTGACCCCTCTCTGTCTTAATTATTTCCCTCCGACCATTCCCACCTCCTATCCTGTCGAGGTCCTAGCTCTACTGGCTCTTCCTGATATTTTGACCTGAAACAGGTTAAAAGGGGTGAGTGGTAAGGGGAACAAAAAGAATAAAAGACACAGCTTTGATTTCTGATTCCTTTTGCTCTGGGTTTTTCCAGCCTAAGTTGTGACCAGCACCAGGCTATATGCCTCTTGGACTGACTACTAACCTTTTACCAGAGATCTCAAATTAGGCTGAATTGAGGCAAGGCATACAAATGGGGATTTGATGAAGCAAACAAACCAACCTGTGACTAAACTAATCAATCTGTATGACAGTATTCTTTTCTTTTTTTAATTCTTTTAAGTTTCCTAGTGAAAAAGACTTTTGGAAAAAATGGCTTTATCTCAACTAAGCAAAAAAGAGATTTTTGACACTGAACCTTGTTTAGCTGAAAAGCCCAGAGACACAGAGTACTCCCAAGAGGCCAGAAGTAGTGGTGACAGAGGCTGCAGACTCTGGGGAAGAACTAGAAATAGTTTTCTCTAAATCACTTAAACCTCTCTGAACCCTGTTTTCCATATTTATAACATGGGGGTAAATGAACTCTGATATTTGTACTATCTACCTCACAAAGTTATTGTGAGATAGTTTCTTAAAAACTTCAGAGAATTGTAAAAATGTGAGTTGTATGGAGAGCTAGGTAGTGCAGTGGATAGGGAGCACTGACACTAGAATCAGGAGGACATGAGTTCAAAGCTAGCTTCAGACACTTATTAGGTGTCTGACCTCAGGCAAGTCACTTAATCCTGATTACCTCAAAAAAATGTGAGTTGTAATTATCAATAATTGTAATAATGATATTATCATTCAAATGTTAATAATAATTTAGTTTGTCCAGAAGGAACACATTTGGGAACCACTGAGATTGTTAATACTTTTTCACCTAGTTTTTACATCACAAGCTATTTTAAGGTTTAGGAAAATGAGAATTCCAAATAGGAAAAAAAATGAATATCAGGGAGTAGCTAGATCCTTGAGCTTTGGAAGAGAGACATTTTGAAAAAGCATCTTAAAGGGGTTTTTTTCTTTTTTAGTGGAGAAGTGCAACAACAGTTGAGATGAATCCAAATCTGCCTGACATACAGGCATCCTCTCCAAAATGCGTAGGTCAGAGAGAACATTTTATTTATTAGAACTTGACATCTGTTACTGTGAAATGATAAGATCCATTTCTAAAGCTGGCCATCAATTATCATTACTATGCCTGTGCTTCCCCCTTTCTTTCCACCCCCCCATCTACCAGTGCACTGATTATAACCCTCTCTCCCTTCACAGTCCATGCTGTACCAGGCACAGAAAGTATTTACAGCTCAGCCCTTTCCTTTCCCTAAGGAAAAATGTACCAGTGTAGGTGTATCGCCTTCCCCAGCATCCCCTCTACCATTCTGGGCTGCTGTTCTCTTGCCAAAGTGCTGTGGCTCTCTCTTCCACCTACTGCATTTGCTTCTGTTCCCTCTCCCCTTTAAAGAATATTTGAAATAGTGAATTCCCAGCACTTCCAATTTTTCTGTGGCAAATTGCTTTGGCATTTTTTCTTAGCACCTGAAGTGCCTGGGACAGACATGATCTTGATTCATAGCCTGTACACACACACACACACACACACACACACACACACACACACACACACACACACAGATGTACAAAAAGGTTGTTCTATGTGTCTTTGTTGAGGAAGGGGGAGAGAAGTATTCATTTATTTGTTCTTATAATCAAAGTGACTGAAATATTCCAAAGGGCCTAGACTTGGGTTCTAATGAGCACTCTTCTAGTCATTAGGAAAATATGAGTAATAATCGAAAAGTGCCATTTCCTAATTTGTTAAGTTGCCATGCTTTATTCCTCCCCCCTCCCCAACATTGAAAAAGACAAGCAGATATCTTATGAAGAAGCTAGGGAGTTTATAGTATACCAAAGAAGAGACATGCTTTTACTAATTGGATCAATATTAGTTCTTCAGCATCAGGTATGAATTATTAGCAGAACAGGGAAAGGGTAAACTAGTGTTCCGCCACCAATTTCCTATGTGAATTTAAACAAATTTAACCTCACTGGGCCTCAATTTCCTCATCTCTAAAATGAAGGAGTTGTACCTTCTCTGGATCTATAATCCTATGAACTTCTCTGGGCCTTTCTTTCTAAAAACCTAGGTAAGCTGGACTAAGGACCTATCCAGCTCTAAAAACCCTCGGATTCTAAGTGAATATCTTTGCTTAAAATATCCTTGCATGCTCTCATTTTTTTTCATGCTTATGAGAATTATTGCAAGAGGTTGACATACGTGAATATTAAAAACTACTAAATATAATTAAGGCAACAATTATGAATGCCATTTAATGCATCTATGCAAGAAATATTCATATATTCACTGAGATGCAGTAGGGGTCATCATTTACATTTATGTAGCACTCTGCGGTGTACAAAATACTTTCTTTCCAACAGCTCTGTGAGCTAAGCAGTACAGATGTCCCATTTTACACATGAGGAAAATTAAACTTGGGTCAAATGACTTTTCTAAGCCACGCAGCTATCTAGTGGCAGAGCCAAGACTGGGTTTCCTATTCAGTATTCTTCCCATTTTTCCACTTTATATTTCTACTTATTTTATATCAGTTTATTCTAGATGCTGAAAAAGTAATTTTTATTGCATTATAAATACAGGAAGCCAGTACTTAAACACAGATCTCTTAACTACAATTCCAGTGGCTTTTCTAATATCCAGACTGCGTCTTTAGTTCATATGTACTCTAATAAAATCATTTTAGAGATGATACACTATATATACACATATATGTATGTATATATATTATGTACTTGTGTGTATATGTTTGTACACGTGTGTGTGTACACATATACAATATCTTCTCATGTCATGATGTTTGTTCAGCTGGATTGCACAGTAGATAAAATGCTAGGCTTGGAGTCAGGATGAGCCAAATTTGAATCTTCCCTCAGGTATTCCATAGTTGTGTGACCTTAGTCTACTCATTTAACCTCTGCCACCCTGTTTCATCATTTATAAATTGGGGATAATAATAGCAAAGTTATTATGAGGATCAACCAAGATAACATATTTAAAGTTCTTTGTAAAATTTAAAGCATTGTATAAATGCAAACTATTATTCGCATCTGTGATTTTTGTTTCTGACAGATACATGTTAGTGATTTAAAGTGCCACCATGTGTAATGTGGATTTCAGCCAAGTTAGGAAAGACTGACTTCCTGGTTTGTAGTCATTTGTCATTAAGGCATGGAAAGTTAAAAGAAGCAACTAATAAAGATACAGACAGCTCACTGTGTGCCTGTTATTTATTCTAAAGAAAAGATCTGCAGAAAATAGCATCTGCACTTTTGAGTATCAGATCACAAAGTTTATGGACCATATGTTTAAGCATATATGTAGAAGAGTAAAATTAGTAGATGAGAGAGGAAAGAATGGAAGAAACCAAGTATGGTTCTTGACTGAAACCCAGGGAGGACTTTAGACATACCAAGTTTATTTTACAGATATATATTTGGGACCTACACAGAGATCTTTGAGATAGCATGGAGTAACTAGCTTCTGTTATGCTGCAAAGACTTTGACTAAGGTCCAAGAAATGAACTCGGCCTGCCTCTATTTTTCAAGAATGGGCCATCTTAAGTTTAGGGGAGGATCTTCACTAGTATGTTGGCCACTGGGTGGTGAATTCTTTGGCCCAAGTAAACCATGAAACAAACAACAGCAAAAATACAGGATGGCTGCCAGTACTATGTGATCTCCCTCAACTTCTGCAATGACAGTGGCAAAAAAGGGGTAGATGTGCTCAGAATCATCCATATCAGAAACAATTTAGAATATCTATAAATATTACTTTACCATTATTTCTCTAAATAAGAAACTTTTGTCTGACAATTTGCCATATTACTGAGGAACTGAATCCTATTCTATATTGAGACAATATGAACAAAACCAGAAAATATAAAGAAGTTGAAATTTAATGGAAGCTTACATCTTGTGCTTAGAGAAGCAAATGAAGGAGTTAGCGGAGTCAGTTTGATTATAAGTACAATGACAATGAAAACATGGCTATTCTTTTAGTATTCGTGATAAACTCAAACAAACAAACAAACAAACAAAACCCATGAAGAATATGTGGTTTGTGTGTCAGAATCTATTGCAGGAGTAGAGAAAGTAAAATTCTACAAATGTTAGGTTACAAACATGAGAGTCTTTTCTCAGTCACATTTTTATCACTGGCGTGTTAGAACAAAGATAAAAACCACCATCAAATTAGAAGACAGGATAAAGATGAGAAGAAACTTCCATACACAATTAAAACAACATGTAGAGGGCAGCTAGGTGGCACAGTGAATAGAGCATGGGCCCTGGAGCCAGAAGGACCTGAGTTCAAATCCAAACTCAGACACTTAACACTTACTAGCTGTGTGACCTTGGGCAAGTTACTTAACCCCAATTGTCCTGCCTTTCCCCCTCCAAAAAAGCAAAAACAAAACAAAACAAAACAAAACATGCATAAATATCTGTTCCTACGTACATTTTCCATTTTTGGTGCAAATAACTTGTAATTAAATAGATCAGGTTGGAAATATCACCATTTCCTATGTAAGTATAACTAGGTAATGTATAGCATCACCCCCACTAAACAAGTAAAAAGGGCCTTCAAAGCAACTTCAACCAGAGAATATTTGATCTTCTTGCCAAATGGAAAGAGATGGCATACAAAAGTGACATTAGTATAGAATACAAACAAAACCTTGCAGTAGAAGATGGTGAAAGATTAAAAAAGACACAGTTCATTAAACATTGAGAAGCACTAGAGGGAAAAACTAGTTTGTAGAAAGTTTGACATAAGATTAAGTTAAACTCAATTATCCTGAATAATTAAAAATGAAACTGGAAGGAGGATAACAAATAGACCAAAAAATGGGAAAGATCTACAAACATTTCTATAACATACTTTTTCTTCATCAGTGACAGTGGATCGTCTCATTTGGACTCTACCATTATATAGTTCCCAGTATGCTCCATGATAAGATGGAAAATGCACTTAAAAAAAAAAAGATGCAAATAACAGCTGGGCAAGGTCAAGTGTATATAAATGGAAGAGGTCTCTGGTAGGGATGATGTGATTTCAAAGACAATGAGAAAGTGATTTTCAAGATATCTGAAATAGGGGAATACCAATAACTGGAAATAATTATGAAAAGTATTGCTATTTAAAAAGGAAAACTCAGTCAAGAAGGTCAATAGCTATCAAACTAAGTGCTTACTTTCTTAAACTCTACAAAATGCTTTTGAGAATGATGTATCCTTGGTATTCTTGATGAAAATATAAGGGAATGAGTAGTTTTTACCAAATAACATAATAGAGTATATATTTTTAATAGTCATGCAGTTTACTATGAGATGTAAAGTATAAGATCTCCCACTGTGTTTATTGTATTTCGACTAAAAAACATTTGCTTTGATATAAGCAGACCACTGTCTTAAAGGCTTTCTTCTAAGAAATGTTTTATAATCATATATAATTGCTAAGTAGATATAACAATGGAAAAACTTTTTCAGTTCTCTGATCATTAAGAAAAAGCAGAACATAAAACAAGATAATGTTCCCCAAAATTAATTTTTTTCATTTTCGAAGAAGAGGTTAAATACAGAATCCAAATAGGATTTTTTTTTATAGATGCTAACATCCTCAAAGTGATCCTTTTTACAGATGACGTGCTGATAGCATCAAACCCCAGAATGCTGCAGGACTTCCTAAATGAGAGTCATAACACACATATCTAATCATATATACACATATATGATTTATTCAAACATATATATGATTTATTCCTTAACCTACCCACCCCTCAAAGAGTCCCTCCCTTTTCTTCTCCCCCTACTCTCTATCCACTTGCCCTCATTTCTTTCTATATTTAGAAGACTAGATATATTTATTGTCCCCTCTTTAACCCATTCCCAATGAGAGTACAGTTTCAGCACTACCTGCCCTGCCTCCACTGCCTTATTCTGTATCAGTTTTTCCTTTTTTGCCTCATTTACATTAATTAATTGCTTCTTTTTATATCTCTCTACACAGTTTTATTTTTTTTTAGAATCAACCCATCGTACTCAGCTCAGCCCAAGCCTCTCTTTCAAACTACCCAAATAAAAGTGACAGTCATAAAAGTACCAATAATGTTTTCATATATAAGTAGTATACAATTTAACCTTATTGAGTCCCTTGTAATTGGTCCCTTAATGTTTACTTTATATTTCTCATGGATGTCATATATCAAATTTTCCCTTAAGTTTTGATGTTTTTGTCACAAATATCTAAAAGTCTTTCAGTTCATTAAATATCCTTTTTTTTTTCATTCAGGATTACACTTAACTATTCTGGGTAAGATTAAGCTGGGTCATAGCCCTAGCTCTTTTACTCTATGAAATATCGTGTTCCAAGACCAATGGTCCTTCAATGTAGTAGCTGCTAGGTCTTGTGTAATCTTTAATTGCAGCTCTGTGATATTTTCATTTTTTTCTTACTGTTTTCAATATTTTCTTCTTAACCTGGGAACTTTGAAACTTGACTATAATATTCCTGTAAGTTTTCTTCCTGTAATCTCTTTCAGGTAGTGATTAGTGGATTTTTTTTCTATTTTTGCTTTGCCTTCTTGTCCTAGAATGTCAGGGCAATTTTCCTTGATAATTTCTTGTAATATTATATCAAGATTTTTTAAATCATAATTTTCAGGTAGTTTGACTATTCTTATATTATTTCTCCTCGATCTATTCTCCCAGATAAGTTGTTTTTTCTCATGAGATGTTTCACATTTTCTTCTATTTGTTTCATTCTTTTGATTTTGTTTTGTTATTTCTTTGTGTCTTAGAACATCATTGGCTTCCCTTTGCCCAGTTCTAGTTTTCAAGGAATTATTTTCTTCCTTGGGTTTTAAATTCCCAGAAGCTTTTGATGCAGGGGTTTTGACTTTGTTGTCTTCTTCTGGTTCCATGTTTTGATCCTTTTTGTCCCCCCAAAAGTTTATATGGTCTAATTGTGCTTCCTCTGTTTGCTCATCTTGCCAGCCAATTACTTGACTTTTGAGCTCTTTGCCACAGTAGAACTCTGCTTCCAGAGTGGAGAGAGCTGTGTCCCAAATATTGCGGGGATTTTCACACAGGCCAGGAGCTCCAGAGGCAGCCATGTGGCAGCAACTGCAGCCACTATGCCCCTGCTACCTCTCGCCCTGGAGGTAGGGGTCAGACCACACTCTTCTTTTATTTTTTTTTTTTTTGTGTGTGTGTTTTATTTATTTTTTTTTACTGTCTTACTTTTTTTTTTATTAACTTCTGTTTTACATCATTCATTTCCGCCAGATTTTGAGTTACAATCATTTTCCCCCCATTATTCCCCTACCCAACCTCCCAGAATAGCAGTCCCACAAGATATCGCTTCCTCCAATCTGCTCTCTCCCATACCTTCTCCCATACCCCCATCGACTTTTCCATTAGAGGAAGGTGAATCTTTGTGTCCCAATGCCTGCACATCTTATCTCCCTATTACAAGTGAAAGAGTATTACTAATAGTATTTATATATATTTGAAACATTTAATGTTACGACCTCAAATTTCAGATCCATTTCCTTCCTCCCTTGTCACCCATTCCCTCTTGGGAGATAAGCAATTCAGTATATGTTGTACATGTCTAGCTATGCAAAACATTATCACAGTAGATATATTGTACAAGGCTGCTTATAATTCCTCCCACTCATCCCACCCCCCACCTGGTCCATTCCCTACATAATCCTGTCCCTCTTCTATAGTGGGTACTTCCAACGTCTCCTCACCCCAAGGATGCCCTCCCATCCATCATCCCTCCTCTCATCCCCCTTCCCCCTATCCTGCTGCAGGTTGAGATATCCCATTTAGTATGTATGTCATTTTCTCCCTGAACCAAATTCAATGTGAATGTGGTTTTGCCTTTGTAGCCTTCCTTATTCTCCCCCTCCTTTGCAACCACTTCCCCTACATGAGATAGTTTACCCTACCATGTCTCTCCCCATCTCCTCTTGCCACTTTCCTCTCTCACCTCATAATTTCATCCCTTGAGTATTCTCCCTTCCCAACAAATTCAACCTATGCCCTCTATCCATATAACACACATATACACACATATACACCATATACACACACATTCACATATGTATTCATATGACCACACACCCTTCTTCCATTATTTTCATAGTGAGAAAGATATCATCAGTCACAGATGTTGCTTTTCCATATAGGAATGTAAATAGTTCAACTCTGATAAGTTCCTTTTGATTTCTTTTCCCTGATTACCTTCTCAGGCATCTCTTGCTTCTTGTGTCTGGATGTCAAATTTTCTATTCAACTCTGGTTTTTCCTCAAGAATGCTTGAAAGTCCTCTATTCCACTGAATGACCATATTTTCCCCTGAAACAAAATACTCAGTTTTGCTGGGTAGGTGACCCTTGGGTTCATTCCCAGTTCTTTTGCCCTCTGGAATATCATATTCCATGCCCTTCGATCCCTCAGTGTAGAAGCTGCCAGGTCCTAAGCTATTCTGATTGTGTTTCCACAATATTGAAATTGTTTCTTCCTGGCTGCTTGGAGTATTTTCTCCTTGATCTGGGGATTCTGGAACCTGGCTATAATATTCTGGGAGTTTTCTTTTTGGGATATTTTTCAGGAGGTGATCTGTGGATTCTTTCAACCTCTATTTTGCCCTCTGGATCTAAAACATCAGGGCAGTTTTCCTTGAGAATTTCTTGAAGGGTGATTTCTAGGTTCTTTCCTTGATCATGGCTTTCAGGTAGTCCAGTAATTTTTAAATTGTCTCTCCTGGGTCTATTCTCCAGGTCAGTGGTTTTTCCCATGAGATATTTCACATTGCCTTCTAATCTTTCATTTGTTTGGATCTGCTTAACAGCATCTTGAGTTCTCATAAAGTCACTAGCTTCCATTTGCTCCAGTCTAACTCTGAAGGAATGAATCTCCTCAGTGAACTTTTGAGATTCTTTTTCCATCTGGCAAATTCGACTTTTAAGGCATTCTTCTCCTCATTGCCCTTTTGGGCCTCCTTTGCCATTTGAGTTAGTCTATTTTTTAAGGTGTTGTTTTCCTCAGTCAGACTGTTGACCCTCATTTCAAACTTTTCCTGCATCCTTCTCATTTCTCTTTCCAATTTTTCCTCCACTTCTCTTATTTGATTTTTAAAGTCCTTCTTAAGGTCCTCTATGGCCTGCAACCCGCTCATGTTTTCCCCTGGGGCTTTTGGAGCAGGACTTCTGACCTCACAGTCCTTTTCCCGCTCTATGCCCCCAAAATAGAGTCTAGGGTTGCATTTTTCTGTTTCCTTTGCCTTGGCATGTTGCCACTTAATTGCTTGACTTTTGGGCTTGTTGCCACACTATGGCTTTAAGGCCAGCTAGAGGAATTTTCGTCCCGAACGTGTGGGGGGCAAATTCCGTTTCTGGCAAGCTGTAAACCCACCCACAACTTCCACCCTAGATCACAATCCAGATCCAGGGAGGTTAAAGCAAGAGCGATTACCCCCCAAGACTGATCGCTGGATCTCCCCACAATTTGTAGGCTGGGAGCCGGAAATGCCTCTGAAAACTACAAAATGGCGTGTCTCCTCAGCAGCTTCTAGCCCCCAGGGGAGGGAGCTGACGCATTCCCCAAATACAGGTCCCAAAGTCCATAGGACACTAACCTCTTACTTTGTCCTAGGCATGTCTATGTTGATAATTCTGGAGTCGCCACAGCTCCTGGTGTTCTGGGGTTCCTCCAGCTGGCTGCTGGCCCTGACGCCCTGGGGCTAAAACCTCGGCTCATGCGGACCTGGGCTCAGCTCGGCTCGGCTCCTGCGCTCTGTGCTCTGCATGCTTCTGGCTCCCAGAGCACTGCGCTGGTCCTTCCTGCAGGGCTGCTGGGCTGTCCTCAGTGGGAGGTTAGCCTCTCTGTGTCGTTCCGTGGGTGCTGGGGCTCCAGAAGTTGTTCACAGTCCTTTTTTAACATAGTTTGTGGGGAATCTGGGGGCAGAGAGGCTTGGAAGAACTGTTTCTACTCCGCCATCTTGGCTCCACCCCCCCCACACTCTTCTCTCCCCCAGTTCCAGTAGAGTTCCCCACTGATCTTTTATTTTCTCTTTGGCGTTTATCTGTTGAGAAATCTGGAAACTGCCATAGTTGCTGGTGATTCACTCTCCTGAAGTCTGCTCTGGCTGGCCTGGGCCTCGAGTCTGGGCCTGTGTGGCTCAAGCAGAACTATGCTCAGCTCCCAGCTCAGTGTCCTGTCGGCCTCCAAGGCTACCTTCAGTGAGAGATTTGTTTCTTTCTGTCACTTTGTGGGTTCTGTAGCTCTAAAATTTGTTTATAGAGTCATTTTTTTACAGGTGGTTGGAGCAGGAGCTTAAGCAAGTTCCTGCTTTTACTCCACCATCTTGATTCTGCCCCCAAGTTTTAGATTCTTTATTTCAAGTTATGACTTTTTATAATTTCTTTATTTTCTTGAATTGCCCTCATTGTTTTCTAATTTTTTGTCTACCTCTCTCTTATTTTATTTTTAAAATCCTTCTAATAAATTTTGTGCTCAGGACTATTTGATGTTTCCCATTGAGGAAAGGAATGGCTTTTTTATCTCCATTATCTTCATCCATGAGCCCAGATCTCTATCCCCTTAGAGGTTATATTTATGGTTGGGTTCTTTCTCCTTTGCTTGCTCATTTTTATTTATTTTTATTTTTAGCAGCTATTAGTGTGATTAAGTTCTAGCCCTGCGTTATGGGAAATTATGTACTCAAACCTTAGGTTTTTCTTACTGTTATTTTCTGAGGTCTGTCCCAGGGCTTAGTCACTTCCAATCCATGGCTAGAGTCAAGTGCCCCACCCCCATCCCCGTTCCTCTCAGGCAAAGGCTCTTACTACCTATGCTCCCTCCCGTGGCTGCAAACTACAGCTATTCTGTCTTCCCTAGAACTGAAACCAGGGATCCTGCTCTGCTGCAAGTACCCCCAGTCAGCAGGGTCCCCACCCCTCTGCTACTGCATTCACCAGGTATGGGCTAACTCTTTCTCCATGCAGCCACAGCCTCTGACACATCTGGACAGTACAGCTGTGCTTAGCGTCCCTCCGCAGCGGAAGGTCCTTTAATCTTCTCCTACTCAGCCATCTGACCCCCACATTATCTGTGAGATGAAAATTTCTAAGGATAAGACTCCCTCCTAACCCCATCTGCCTGCAGGGCTTGTTTATTGATTCCCAGAGTTGGCTTAAGAGGTGTTTATACTTCACTCAGGCTGAACCTCTGACCCTGGAGGTCAGATCTTTCCTGAGGTGTACTTAGGTTGTCTTAGGAAGATGACTGCTTTGCCCTGATTTTTGTTTATTTCTGCTGCTCTACATTCTCTCTGAGACAATGTTCTGTCTTTTCTGTGGAGGAAATTTGGAGATCCGAAAGTTTTCTAACGTACTCTGCCATCTTCCCAGAATCCTCTGGGATGACTTATTTTCTAGATTTTGTATGCTATTATGGATGTTACAGTAAATTTCTCTGTCACTACATGTATCTTTAAACTTTTCAGAGAGATAGTGAACTGGGCCTATAATTAAATAGGAGGATAAGAATGGGCTAGATTTCATTTAGGAAATTGCATAATGCTTTTAATGACCTCAAGCTTCTCTCTGAAACAACACACACACACACAAAATTAACATCAGTGTTCTTCCCACAATATTTTACAACCTTAAATTTTGGAATGCCACATCTCTAACATATTAAAATTGCATGGTACCCAATGGACAACAGAGGTGGGTGTAAAAAGGCTGAGGCACTATTATATATAATGAGTTATACTCAAGTCACCATAAAAAACAGAGTCAGATATATGAGTGGAAACAGAGGTGCCCAGTCATGAAGCAAGAGCAGGAGATAAGAGATGAATTATTCTACCATGCTACACTGATCCTTACCTAAGAGGAAGACCTCAAAGCACATTAGGAGCTAATTCTCTGGAGTATTATGAACAAGATCTCCACGTCAAGAGAACTTGTGAATTGGTGACAGTCGGCACCACTGGAGGAATTAGCCACTCTGCAAAGGTCTAGTCCAACTACACATATAATCCAATATATCAAGTAGTCTCGGTGTACTTAGTGTCTGTTGCATTGAATGGAAAGAGCCCTAGATTTAGGGTCAGAGGACCTAGGTTAAATCCTGGCTTTGCTACTTTCTGTGTTATCTTCTTGAGTTCAAATCTGGCCTCAGACACTTACTAGCTGTGTGACCTTGGTCAAGTCACTTAATCCTCTTTGCCTCAGTTTCCTTATCTGTAAAATTAACTAGAGAAAGAAATGGCAAACCATTCCAGCATCTTTGCCAAGAAAACCCCAAATGGGATTGTGAAGAATTGGACACAACTGAAATGACTGAACAACCAATGTCTTCTTTGAGTACAATGCTTCATCTCTCCGAGTCCTAATTTCTACAGCTGTAAGATGATGGTGTTGACCGAGGTAAGCTCTCTAAGGTTCCTTCCGGATCTAAAACCTAAAACCCCGAGATCCTTTCTTGACACACTGAAGCCATGTAGAATGGACTAAGCTTCTAACAAAGGTGATCCAGATTTAGCAATGTTACTGATTTCTTCCATCTGTCTGGAGATTACTCACATCCCACTCTCTAACCACTCAGACAAAAATACTTGGCCATTCCTTGAATTGAATTCCTTCAGTGTCCTGTCCTTTCTAGGTGCTTTAGCCAGCAGCCATGAGTATAATGAGACCAGGTTGCAATACCTAGTTAAAAGACTGGTTGGCGGGGTGGGGGGGGGGGGGGCGGAGCCAAGATGGCGGAGTAGAAACAGCTCATCCAAGCCTCTCTGCCCCAGATTCTCCACAAACTATGTAAAAAAGGACTCTGAAAATCTTCTGGAGCCCCAGCACCCACAGAACGACACAGAGAAGCTAACCTCCCGCTGAGGACAGCCCAGCACCCTGCAGGAAGGACCAGCGCAGTGGTCTGGGAGCCGGCAGAGCGCAGGAGCCGAGCCCAGGTCCACGTGAGCCGAGGTTTTAGCCCCAGGGCGGCAGGGCCAGCAGCCGGCTGGAGGAACCCCAGAACACCAGGAACTGTGGAGACGCCAGAATTATCAACATAGACTTGCCTAGGACAAAGTAAGAGGTTAGTGTCCTATGGACTTTGGGACCTGTATTTGGGGAATGCGTCAGCTCCCTCCCCTGGGGGCTAGAAGCTGCTGAGGAGACAAGCCACTGTGTAGTTTTCAGAGGCATTTCCGGCTCCCAGCCTACAAATCGTGGGGAGATCCAGCGATCAGTCTTGGGGGGTAATCGCTCTTGCTTTAACCTCCCTGGATCTGGATTGTGATCTAGGGTGGAAGTTGTGGGTGGGTTTACAGCTTGCCAGAAACGGAAGTTGCCCCCCACACGTTTGGGACGAAAATTCCTCTATCTGGCCTTAAAGCCATAATGTGGCAACAAGCCCAAAAGTCAAGCAATTAAGTGGCAACATGCCAAGGCAAAGGAAACAGAAAAATGCAACCCTAGACTCCTATTTTGGGGGCATAGAGCGGAAAAGGACTGTGAGGTCAGAAGTCCTGCTCCAAAAGCCCCAGGGGAAAACATGAGTGGGTTGCAGGCCATAGAGGACCTTAAGAAGGACTTTAAAAATCAAATAAGAGAAGTGGAGGAAAAATTAGAAAGAGAAATGAGAAGGATGCAGGCAAAGTATGAAATGAGGGTCAACAGCCTGACTGAGGAAAACAACACCTTAAAAAATAGACTAGCTCAAATGGCAAAGGAGGCCCAAAAGGGCAATGAGGAGAAGAATGCCTTAAAAAGTCGAATTTGCCAGATGGAAAAAGAATCTCAAAAGTTCACTGAGGAGATTCATTCCTTCAGAGTTAGACTGGAGCAAATGGAAGCTAATGACTTTATGAGAAATCAAGATGCTGTTAAGCAGATCCAAACAAACGAAAGATTAGAAGGCAATGTGAAATATCTCATGGGAAAAACCACTGACCTGGAAAATAGATCCAGGAGAGACAATTTAAAAATTATTGGACTACCTGAAAGCCATGATCAAGGAAAGAACCTAGAAATCACCCTTCAAGAAATTCTCAAGGAAAACTGCCCTGATGTTTTAGATCCAGAGGGCAAAATAGAGGTTGAAAGAATCCACCGATCACCTCCTGAAAAAGATCCCAAAAAGAAAACTCCCAGGAATATTATAGCCAGGTTCCAGAATCCCCAGATCAAGGAGAAAATACTACAAGCAGCCAGGAAGAAACAATTTCAATATTGTGGAAACACAATCAGAATAGCCCAGGACCTGGCAGCTTCTACACTGCGGGATCAAAGGGCATGGAATATGATATTCCAGAGGGCAAAAGAACTGGGAATGAACCCAAGGGTCACCTACCCAGGAAAACTGAGTATTTTGTTTCAGGGGAAAATATGGTCATTCAGTGGAATAGAGGACTTTCAAGCATTCTTGAGGAAAAAACCAGAGTTGAATAGAAAATTTGACATCCAGACGCAAGAAGTAAGAGATGCCTGAGAAGGTAATCAGGGAAAAGAAATCAAAAGGAACTCATCAAAGTTGAACTATTTACATTCCTATATGGAAAAGCAATATCTGTGACTGATGATATCTTTCCCACTATGAAAATAATGGAAGAAGGGGGTGTGGTCATACGAATACATATGTGAATGTGTGTGTATATGGTTACAGTTATATATGGATAGAGGGCATAGGTTGAATTTGTTGGGAAGGGAGAATACTCAAGGGATGAAATTATGAGGTGAGAGAGGAAAGTGGCAAGAGGAGATGGGGAGAGACATGGTAGGGTAAACTATCTCATGTAGGGGAAGTGGGTGCAAAGGAGGGGGAGAATAAGGAAGGCTAAAAAGGCAAAACCACATTCACATTGAATTTGGTTCAGGGAGAAAATGACATACATACTAAATGGGATATCTCAACCTGCAGCAGGATAGGGGGAAGGGGGATGAGAGGAGGGATGATGGATGGGAGGGCATCCTTGGGGTGAGGGGAGGTTGGAAGTACCCACTATAGAAGAGGGACAGGATCATGTAGGGAATGGACCAGGTGGGGGGTGGGATGAGTGGGAGGGAATTATAAGCAGCCTTGTACAATATATCTACTATGATAATGTTTTGCATAGCTAGACATGTACAACATATACTGAATTACTTATATCCCAAGAAGGAATGGGTGACAAGGGAGGAAGGAAATGGATCTGAAATTCAAGGTCGTAACATTAAATGTTTCAAATATATATATAAATACTATTATTAATACTCTTCTGCCTATAATTGGGAGATAAGATGTGCAGGCATTGGGACACAAAGATTCATCTTCCTCTAATGGAAAAGTCGATGGGGGTATGGGAGAAGGTATGGGAGAGAGCAGATTGGAGGAAGCGATATCTTGTGGGACTGCTATTCTGGGAGGTTGGGTAGGGGAATAATGGGGGGAAAATGATTGTAACTCAAAATCTGGCGGAAATGAATGATGTAAAACAGAAGTTAATAAAGTATTTGTTTAAAGAGAAAAAAAAAGACTGGTTGGCGAGTGAAAGATGAGAGGAGGATAGTGAAAGACTGGAGAAAGAGATGCTGGTTATGTCTTAATGACACGCTTGTCCAGGCTACAGGAAGACAAACCAAATAAGGCCCCTGTGACTTCCATCATGGCCTGGAAAAGCAAATGGAGTTAGAATAAACCCCATCATGAGATCAGTGTGTTCCTTTATACCTGCTCCAGTCACACAGCCAAGGTAACCAGCATAGAGAGTACATTCCAGAAGCATAAGGGCTACAATGGAGGCCAGTTTTAGAACTTAGAATTCTAGGCCTAAAAGGGACCATTTGGCCCTGGAGAGGTGAGGCAGCATGCCTAAGGTTGCCCAGCAAGTTCAACATTGGAACTCAGAGCTACTGACTTCTCAAGGACTTTCTCTTTCTGAGAAGGATAAAATAAACATTTTATACATTTCACTGTTTTGTTTATTTGCTACCAAGAACAAAACGGGCTGGCTTAGTGGAAAACAGGCATGCCCACATCTACTTATATGCTCACAGATAAGCCTCATACATGTCCCCTAAGAAACTGAAGCATGTTAGACTGTAGAATGTCTCTGGTTCAGAGGAACAGCATGCTTTTGGGGCATCCATAAAGGACCATTAAGCAGAAATATCAGCAAAGTAAATCTATAGACTTTGAATAGGGTCTCTAAGACTCAAGTTCTTATGTGTCATGAACTTCTTCAGCACTCTAGTGAAACCTAATTCTATTATAGTTTGTTGCTTATGTTCATAATTGAAGGAAATGCCAAATTTCAGTTAGAAGTTAATGAAATCTTATATTTAACTTTTTTCTGATCTAAATTCTCAGATCTCCTGAAATCTATCCCAGCACCCAGTGGGGATCCCTGGACTATAGATTAAGAACCTCTGCTTTAAGAATATCTTCAAGTGTCCTCAATGAAAGGAATGAAAATCTAATAATCCTTTCATACTAATGAGGAGATAATGCTTTTTTGAGAAATTCTCCTGAGCCAACCCACTATTTCCTTAAGATCATAGATTCAGAGCTGGAATCATGGGTATGCTGGAGCCATAAATTAAATCTTCAGCTGTTAAATCTTCAGTGTGAGCATTTACACCTTGGAAATCAAAAAGTATAAAGTATAAATCAGTGCTTGATATGCTATTGTGTTGATTATCGAGATCAGAGTTCAACAAACTATGGACTCTAGCATGTTTGTGTTCAGTCCAGGAACTAAGAATAGTTTTTACATTTGTAAATAAAATTTTATTGTATTTTAAAACATAAAGAAACATTCTTAGGTCAGGCAGCAGGAGTTATTTGACACCTGGGCTTTAATTTTCTGGCCCCTGATCTAAACTTAAGAAAGTGACGGAGAAAATGTTAATAATACAAATTAAGCTTAAAAGTATGTCCTACATACAATTTGGAACTCAAAACTTTAAAAAATATATTTTAAATTGTTTTAACATGTATTAGGGGGAAAATAAGATGCTATTTAAAAAATGTAAGTTCCTTGAGGGCAGGACTTTGTATCTGGTGTATGATGGGCACTTAATAAATGCTTAATGATTAATTGCCCAATGTCACAGAGGTCCCAAGTGGCAGAGCTGGGATTTGAACCCAGTTCCTCTAGCTCCATATGCTCCCTCCCAAAGAGCATCACAGTCTTATAGACCTGATGTTCTTAACCTTTTTTTATGACATGGACTTGATGGTGAAGTCTGTGGACTCCCCAGAATAATAGTTGTTGCCTACATTAATAATTAAAAGGAGATGCTAAACTTTAGAGAGTAGTTTAAATAAAGATACCAGAATTTTTTTCCCATCCAAATTCACAGACCCCTCTGAATTCTATCCACAGGCCCCTTGGGAGTCCATAGACCCCAGATTAAGAACCCTTGAACCAGACTAATATCATCATTTTAGAGATGGGGAAAATGAGTCTCAGAAGAGATGTGACTCACCCAAGGTCACATAGAAAATGAATTAGGAAGAGAGCTGGCACCAGAACTCATGCCTTATGATTCTGTGTGCTCTTGAACAATTATCTAAGGAATTTAAATGTTTCCAGCTAGTCTACTTAGATAATTCCTAATCATTTTCCCTATATTTTCTAAAACAAAGGTGTCCAGTCCCAAACTGCTTGTTAATTATTGAAACCCCACTTTGCTGTGCATTCATAGACCCCTTTTCAGGATTCTTTTATCTGTCTCTTCACCCATTCTGTGATCTATATGGCATAGTGATCACCAAAACGAGTTAATGACCTTCTCTTGGAGTCATGTGTTTCTTCTCCCTAGTAGTACAACTTTCCTTGATTTTTCTGCCCCTCCCTCACCAAGCATTCTATAACTGACATGGGGAAACCACCTTAAAGTAATGGCTTTTACCTTTGTCCACATAACATGAGGTAAAAATGAAAACTAAGCAGGGTGTGGATCTGAACAGAACAGCGCCCTTAGGCTTAAGAGTGACTTTGACCTATTCCTCCCAGACTGGAATCATTGTCCTGCTGTCAAATAGTTCTTGGTTGGAATAATTTTATTTAAATGATGTCAACAGTTAAGTGGTATTAGCCATAAGACCAGCTTTATCTGAACTCTCTGAAAGACAGCCTGACTGTACAGACAGATATGCCCATTTGAAAGGGGAGCAGGGATCATGGGATCTTCCCACCTCGATTTTTTCTTGTTCTTGCCACAACTTGTCACCATGAAAACTTGTTTTGAAAATGCTTGACAGCCCAAACAACCTGTTCTTAGACCTTGAGCAAATGGGTTTGTCTTCCACAGCTATTTGTGTACTGTTAGACATGTGGGTTTGACTGGAAGAAACTAATTTTCTTCCTGTGCCCTGAAGAAGTTGGGTAGAAGGTAGAGACAGTTGAACTTGATGTCATGAAAGATCTAGGTTTGTATCTTACTCCCAGTATTTATTAGTTGTGTGACTCTGGTAAGTCATTTCACCCCCTCTGAGTATCTGTTTCTTCCAGTATAAAATGGAGATAATAATAATTGCACTATCTTCATGATTGTTGTGAGGAAAGTGCTTTATAAACCATACACCACCATAGAAATGAAAGGAGTTGCATTATATAATTAAGAGCAAGTGTCAATGATTTTCCAATTCCTCATTTCTCTCCTTTACAGTACTACGTGATCAGGGACTAGTAACATGTACTTAACATATAGTTAATAATTACATTTCTGCAAGCCCAGCTTTATATTTAGGTCATGTTTCTTAATCTCATTTGAGAGATTTGTAACCTGTGATTTTCTGCCTGCTTTTCTTACTACTCCAAGAGTCCATCAGCATGAGTGAAGTGGAGCATTTGTTCCCTTCACATGTAATAAATTCAAAATTACCAACAGCCCAAGTGGTTATTTAGACGTTCTACTCTGAAAGTAGCAAATAATTACAGAAAATGACATGGAACCAGGAAGCTGAATTCCTGAGTTTAAACCCCAGCTCCACCTGGAAAGAGCAAAAGGCCTGGATCCTAAGTTTGACTATACTTCCTACTACCTCTGTGACTCTGGGCAAGGTTCAGAGGCCTCTCTGAGCCTCAGGTTCTTTATCGGTGAAATGTAAAATTAGACAATATGACTTCTAAGGCCCCTTTTAGCTCTAAATCATCTCTCCTGTGAGCCTATCTGTATGATCTTGAGCAAGTCATTTAAACTTCCTGTGCCTCAGTTTCCTCATCTATAGATGATAATCAATAAGAAAATAGTTAAGGATATCAATAATGTCTTCCCACCAGAAGGCACAGAGTATGATATACTAGAAGGCAAAGGAGTTAGGATTACAACCAAGAATCACGATTCTACACAGCAAAATTGAATGTAATCTTTTAGCAGAAAAAGATGAATATTTAATGAAACAGGATTTTCAAGCATTTCCAACTAAACGATCAAAGCTAAATAAAAAAATCTGACCTCAAAATACAAGACTCAAGGGGGGAAAAAAAAGTAAAAAAAAAAGAAATAAGAAAGAGAAAACATAAGAAATTCAATAAGGTTAAGCTATTTATATTTCTATATGGCAAGATAATACTTGTAACTCTTAACAACTTTATCACTATAAGAGCAATTAAAAGGGGTATATGTAGACAGGGTGTGTGTGTGTGTGTGTGTGTGTGTGTGTGTGTGTGTGTGTGTGTGTGTGTGTATCTCACTATATATATATACATATATATACATATACATATATACATATATAGTGACTTTGATGGGATGATACCCAAATTAAAAAAAAATTAAAGAGTGAAAAAGAATATTTCACTGGAAGAATGGGGGGCGGGGATTGAATGGGGTAAATCATCCCACATAAAAAAAGGCATAAAAGAGCTATTATAATGGAGGGGAAGCTGGGTGGGGTAATGGCAAGTAAAGCTTAAACCTTATTCTCATTAAAATTGGCTCAAACATTTACACTCAGTTGGATATAGACATCTATTTTATCCTATAAGGAAGTAAAAAAGGATGGGGATAATAGAAAGGGGAGGGGGAACTGATACAAGAGAGGGTATCTTGGAGAAGTTGGTGATCAGAAGTGTGATCTTATGAAGAGGAAAAGGGGATGGGGGGTAAATGGAGAGGTAAACAAGCAAGAAATAGCATGGAGGGAAATATACAGTTATCATAAGTATAAATGTGAATGGGATGAATGCACCTATAAAACAGAAGTGGATCACAGAAGGAATTAAAAGATAGAATCCTACAATATGTTGTTTATAAGAAACACATTTGAAGCAGAGAGATACACAAAGGATAAAGGTAAACAGCAAATTCTGTTATGCTTCAGCTGAAGTAAAAAATAGTAGGGGTAGCAATCATGATCTCAGACAAAGAAAAAGCAAAAATAGATCTAATTAAAAGAGATGAAGAAAGAAACTATATCTTGCTGAAAGATACCATAGACAGAGGGGCGGCTAGGTGGCGCAATGAGTAGAGCATCACCCTGGAGTCAGAAGGACCTGAGTTCGGATCCGACCTCAGACACTTAACACACACACAAGCAAAAACCTAGCCATGTGACCTCGGGCAAGTTACTTAACCCCAATAGCCCTCCAAAAAAAAAAAAGATACCATAGACAATGAAGCCATGTCAGTACTAAACATATATGTACCAAATGATATAGCATCCAGATTCTTGAAAGAGAAGTTGAATGAGCAAATAGACGATAAAATTATACTATTAGGGGACCTCAACTCTCTCCTTCTGAGACCTAGAAAAATGAAAAATAAAAAAGAAGTTAAGGAGGTGAATAAAATTCTGAGAAAAGTTAGATATGATGGATCTCCTTTTTCTTATCAATACTACACAAAAATAGACCATATATTAGAACATAAAACCTCACAACCAAATAGAAAAGGAGTAGTTACTACATCCTATTCAGATCATGATACAATAAAAATTACATTCAATAATGGACAGTGGGAAGAGGGATTAAAAATTGATTTGAAAATAAATAATCTAATCCTAAAAAACAAGCCAAAGGGGGCAGCTAGGTGGCGCAGTGAAATGGAGCACTGGCCCTGGAGTCAGGAGGACTTGAGTTCAAATCCAGCCTCACACACTTAACACAAAAACTAGCCGTGTGACCCTGGGCAAGTCACTTAACCCCAATTGCCCTCCAAAAAAAACCAAAAAAACCCAAGTCAAAGAATAAATTATATGCCAATAAATCTAACAATCTAAGTGAAATGGATGAATAATTTCGAAAATATAAATTGCCTCAATTAACAAAAAAGTAAATAAAATACTTAAATACTTAAAATAAAAATTAGGGGAAAAAATTAGAACAAGCCATCAGTGAACTCCCTATGAAAAAATCTCCAGGGCCAGATAGATTGCAAGTGAATTCTACCAAACATTTAAAAGAACAACTATTACATATGTGTGTGTGTGTGTGTGTATGTGTGTGTGTATGTATATATATATATAGCTTCCACTACTATATAAACTATATAAACCACAGATTACTTGAGAAAATAGACAAAAGAGACCTACCAAATTCCTTTTATGACACAAATATGGTGCTGATACCTAAGCCAGGAAGAACCAAAACAGACAAAGAAAATTACAGGCCAATTTCCCTAATGAATATTGATGGAAAATTTTTAAATAAAATATTAGCAAAGAGATTATAATCATATACCACAAAGTTCATACATTATGACCAGGTGATATTTGCAGGACTGGTTCAATATTAGGAAAACGATCAGCATGATTGACCATATCAATAATAAAAACCAACACAAATCATATGATTATCTCAATAGATGTAGTAAAAGCTTTTGACAAATTATAGCACCCATTCCTATTAAAAACACTAGAGAGCGTAGGAATAAATGAAGCTTTCCTTAAAATGATAAGTAGTATCTATCTAAAACCATCAGCAAACATTATCTGTAATAGGGATAAACTAGAAGTTTTCCCAGTAAGATCAGGGGGTGAAGCAAGGGTGTCCATTATCATCTCTGTTATTCATATTTTTTTTTAATATTTGAAACATTTAATGTTAAGACCTCGACTTTCAGATCCATTTTCTTCTTCCCTTGTCACCCATTCCCTCTGGGGAAATATGTAATTCAGTATATGTTGTACATGTCTAGCTATGCAAAACATTATCATAGTAGATATATTGTACAAGGCTGCTTACAATTCCCTCCCACTCATCCCACCCCCCACCTGGTCCATTCCCCACATGATCCTGTCCCTCTTCTATAGTGGGTACTTCCAACCACCCCTCCCCCCAAGGATGCCCTCCCATCCATCTTCCCTCCTCTCATCCCCCTTCCCCCTATTCTGCTGCAGGTTGAGATATCCCATTTAGCATGTATGTCATTCTCTCCCTGAACCAAATTCAATGAGAATGTGGTTTTGCCTTTTTGCCTTCCTATTCTTCCCCCCCCTTACAACTACTTCCCCTTGCTTCTTCTACATGTGATAGTTTACCCTACCCTGTCTCTCCCCATCTCCTCTTGCCACTTTCCTCTCTCACTTCATAATTTCATCCCTTGAATATTCTCCCTTCCCAACAAATTCAACCTATGCCCTCTATCCATATATAACTGTAACCATCTACACACACATTCACATATGTACTCATATGACCACACACCCTTCTTCCATTATTTTCATAGTGAGAAAGATATCATCAGTCACCGTTATTGCTTTTCCATATAGGAATGTAAATAGTTCAACTTTGATAAGTTCCTTTTGATTTCTTTTCCCTGATTACCTTCTCAGGCATCTCTTCCTTCTAGCATCTGGATGTCAAATTTTCTATTCAATTCTGGTTTTTTCCTCAGGAATGCTTGAAAGTCCTCTATTCCACCAAATGACCATATTTTCCCCTGAAACAAAATACTCAGTTTTGCTGGGTAGGTGACCCTTGGGTTCATTCCCAGTTCTTTTGCCCTCTGGAATATCATATTCCATGCCCTTCGATCCCTCAGTGTAGAAGCTGCCAAGTCCTGGGCTATTCTGATTGTGTTTCCACAATATTGAAATTGTTTCTTCCTGGCTGCTTGTAGTATTTTCTCCTTGATCTGGGGATTCTGGAACCTGGCTATAATATTCCTGGGAGTTTTCTTTTTGGGATCTTTTTCAGGAGGTGATTGGTGGATTCTTTCAACCTCTATTTTGCCCTCTGGATCTAAAACATCAGGGCAATTTTCCTTGAGAATTTCTTGAAGGGTGATTTCTAGGTTCTTTCTTTGATCATGGCTTTCAGGTAGTCCAATAATTTTTAAATTGTCTCTCCTTGATCTATTTTCCAGGTCAGTGGTTTTTCCCATGAGATATTTCACATTGCCTTCTAATCTTTCATTTGTTTGGATCTTCTTAACAGCATCTTGATTTCTCATAAAGTCATTAGCTTCCATTTGCTCCAGTCTAACTCTGAAGGAATGAATCTCCTCAGTGAACTTTTGAGATTCTTTTTCCATCTGGCAAATTTGACTTTTTAAGGCATTCCTCTCCTCATTGCCCATTTGGGCCTTCTTTGCCATTTGAGTTAGTCTATTTTTTAAGGTGTTGTTTTCCTCAGTCAGGCTGTTGACCCTCATTTCATACTTTTCCTGCATCCTTCTCATTTCTCTTTCCAATTTTTCCTCCACTTCTCTTATTTGATTTTAAAGTCCTTCTTAAGGTCCTCTATGGCCTGCAACCCGCTCATGTTTTCTCCTGGGGCTTTTGGAGCAGGACTTCTGACCTCACAGTCCTTTTCCCGCTCTATGCCCCTAAAATAGGAGTCTAGGGTTGCATTTTTTTGTTTCCTTTGCCTTGGCATGTTGCCACTTAATTACTTGACTTTGGGGCTTGTTGCCTCACTATGGCTTTAAGGCCAGCTTGAGGAATTTTCGTCCCGAACGTGTCGGGGGCAACTTCCGTTTCTGGCAAGCTGTAAACCCACCCACAACTTCCACCCTAGATCACAATCCAGATCCAGGGAGCTTAAAGCAAGAGCAATTACCCCCCCAAGACTGATCGCTGGATCTCCCTACAATTAATTGCAGGCCGGGAGCTGGAGCTGCCTCTGAAAACTACAAAATGGCGTGTCTCCTCAGCAGCCTCTAGCCCCCAGGGGAGGAAGCTGACGCATTCCCCAAATACAGGTCCCAAAGTCCATAGGACACTAACCTCTTACTTTGTCCTAGGCATGTCTATGTTGATAATTCTGGAGTCACCACAGCTACTGGTTTTCTGGGGTTCCTCCAGCCGGCTGTTGGCCCTGGTGCCCTGGGGCTAAAACCTCGGCTCACGGGGACCTCAGCTCTGGCTCGGCTCGGCTTCCTGCGCTCTGCCCGCTGCGCACTGCCAGCTCCCAGACCACTGCGCTGGTCCTTCCTGCAGGGCTGCTGGGCTGTCCTCAGTGGGAGGTTAGCTTCTCTGTGTCGTTCTGTGGGTGCTGGGGCTCCAGAAGTTGTTCAGAGTCCCCTTTTACATAGTTTGTGGGGAATCTGGGGGCAGAGTGGCTTGGATGAGCTGTTTCTACTCCGCCATCTTGGCTCCGCCCCCCCCTCTGTCATTCATATTGTACTAGAAATGTTCACTTTAGCAATAAGAGAAGAAAAAGAAATTGAAGCAATTAGAATAAGCAATGAGGAAACAAAACTATCACTTTTATAGATGATATGATGGTATACTAAAAAACAACTTTAGCAAAGTCACAAGACATAAACTAAACTTAGATAAATCATCAGTATTTCTATATATTATCAACAAAGTCCAACAGCAAGAAATAGAAAGAGACGTTCTATTTAAAATAGCTGTAGACAATATAGGAGTTTACTTGGGAGTTTACTTGCCAAGACAAACCCAGGAACTATATGCACAAAACTATAAAACACTTTTTACAAATAAAGTCACCTAAACAACTGGAAAAAGATTAATTGCTTGTGGGTAGGATGAACCAGTGTAATAAAAATGACAGTTCTACCTAAATTGATCTATTCATTCAGTGCCATAACAATCAGACTATCAAAAAATTAAAACAAAATCCATCTGGAAGAACAAAAGCTCAAGGAATATCAAGGGAATCAATGGGGGGAATATCTAAAGAAGGTGGTCTAGCCCTACCAGATCTCAAACTGTATTAAAAAGTGGTAATTATTGGGGGCGGCTAGGTGGCACAGTGAGTAGAGTGCTGGCCTTGGAGTCAGAAGGACCTGAGTTCGGATCCGGCCTCAAACACTTAACACACACAAACAAAAACCTAGTCATGTGACCTTGGGCAAATTACTTAACCCCAATTGCCCTCCAAAAAGCAAAAAAAAAAAAAAAAGTGGTAATTATCAAAGCAATCTGGTACTGGCTAAGAAATAATGTGGTGAATCAGTGGAATAATTAAGTATAATTTACATTATAGTAAATGACCATAGTAATCTAGTATATGATGAACCCAAAGATCCAAGCTTTTGGAACAAAAACTCATTATTTGACAAAACCTGCTGGAAAAACAAGAACTAAGTTAAACCAATATTTCACACTGTATACCAAGAGAAGGTCAAAATGAGTACATGGTTTACATATAAAGAGTGATACTATATGCAAATTAAGAGATGGAATAGTTTATCTGTCCAATTTATGGATAAGGGAAAAAATTTAGGACTAAGGAAGATACAGAGAGCATTACAAAATGTAAAATAAGTAATTTTGATTATATAAAATTTAAAAGGTTTTGCACAAATAATAATGCAACCAAAATTACAAGGAAAGCAATGAACTGGGGGGAAATGTTTTGCAACAGTATCTCTGACAAAAGCCTCATTTCTCATATATATAGAGTACTTGAGTGAAATTTACAAAAATGCAAGTCATTCCCCACTTGATAAATGGTCAAAAAATATGAATGGGCAGTTTTCAGACAAAGAAATCAAAGCTATCTATAGTCATATTAAAAATGTTCTAAATCACTATTGATCAGAAAAGTGCAAATTAAAACAACTCTCACGGGGTTGGCTAGGTGGCGCAGTGAGTAAGAGCGCCGGCCTCGGAGTTGGGATGACCCGAGATCAAATCCGGCCTCAGAAAATGAGCACCCACACATAAATAATGACTAGCCGTGTAACCTTGAGCAAGTTACTTAACCCCAATTGCTTTAAAAAAAAAAAAAACAACTCTCAGGTACTACCTCACACCTATCAGACAAAAAAGGGAAAGGTTGGATGTTGGAGGGGATGTGGGAAAACTAAGACACAGATGAACTGTTGGTAGAGTTGTGAACTGATCTAACCATTCTGATCCAACCAGAACAATTTGGAACTATGCCCAAAGGGCTATAAAACTGTGTATACCCTTTGATACAGCAATACAACTCTAGGTCTATATCCAAAAGATATAAGAAGAGGGAGAGAGGACCTATTTGTGCAAAAATATGCTCTTTTTGTGTTGGCTAAGACTTGGAAATCAAATGGTTGCCCATCAAGTGGGGAAAGACTAAATAAGCTGTGGTATGTAATTATAATGGAATATTTTTGTGCTGTAAGAAATGACAGGCAGGATGATTTCAGAAAAACCTAGAAACACTTACATAAAGTGATGCATAGTGAAGTGAACAGAACCAGAAAAACACTGTATCTAGTAGCAGCAATATTATTCAGTGAAGAATTGTGAATGACTTAGCTATTCTTAGCAGTACAATGCTCCAAAGACAATCCCAAAGGACTAATGATGAAGCATATATCCACCTCCAGAAAAAGAACTGATATTGATTGAATACAGGCTGAAGCATGGTATTTTTCACTTTCTTTTTTTCTTTTTTTCTTTTATTCAAGTCTTCCTGTACAAAATGACTAATATGGAAATGTTTTACATAATTGCACATGTATAAACTATATCTGACTGCTTACTGTCTCGGGGAAGGGGGAAAGGAGGGAGAGATGGAATTTGGAACTCAAAATTTTAAATAAAAATGTTTAAAAATTGGGAGAAAAAAATCTTCCCTCCCTTCTCCAAGGATTATTATAAGACTCAAGTGAGATAATTGATATGAAAATGTTTTATAAACTATAGAATATTATACAAGGGTCTAGATTTTGTTGTCATCATCACCATATTGGGTTTGCCAGACTACTTTGTTATATTCAGCCCCTGAACATAAAGATCTACCTAAATAGCTAATGATTCACTCTGACTCTTTCATTGGTGCCATAGTTTACAACAGAAAACATGGTGATGACACATTCTACATCATTGAAATCAAAAGAAAACACTTGCTTCCCATATCCAGTGCCTTTTGTGATCACTTTTGAAAAACTGCTGTAGAGAATCAGAAGTGATCAGGACAGGGTAATCTCTATAGTACCTTCCAGCTCTAAAATCCTATAAATATTCAGTGACATTTTGTGCTGTAACATAATAGCTTTTTCCCCTACATAGAAATGGCCTAGGAGAGGTCAGCCTCAAAGAAACTAAGTGATCTGTTGGAATATAACTGCAATTTGCCAGGGTGAAGCAGATGGGAAGGAATGGAGCAAAGGTTGCATCTTAAAACTTGTAGAGCACCATGTCTGTGTAGACTTCTGTATCTAAGAAGAACCTTAATGAAATGGTCAGAGATAGGAAATGATTAGCTACCATAGATGCAGGAAAAGTTAAATAAAGCATAAGCAGGTATACCCAGGTTAGAAAAGAAGGAAAATAGAAAGGATATATGAAGAAAAGATCCATGAACTTTGTTTTTTTAATGACCCCACACTCTCATAAGACTTATCTTGTTCTTCTGAATATGATTGCCACTTATATAGTCCACTGCTTAGTACTCAACTGATCATATATGACCATATCTATAAAGGAGACATCACAGAGAGTTAAAAGGAGCACATTGAATGTGCTTTATATGCTTATTATATGTCAGAAGTCTCTAAAGGACCTTCTTCGGGGCTCCCTTTGCTCTCTGCCAACAGGAAACTTAAGAAACATAGATCAGCCCAACTTGGCCCTAATTCCTAAGATCCCAAGAGAACTGAGCCAGTTTGGGGGCCTCTCCCATGTACTTGAAATGGTCATTCAGCAGGCTGGTAGTAACTTCAGGAATGCCAGTCAGAATTAGTCCCCAGGGGCGGCTAGGTGGCGCAGTGAGTAAAGCGTTGGCCCTGGAGTCAGAAGGACCTGAGTTCGGATCCGGCCTCAGACACTTAACACACACAAACAAAAATCTAGCCGTGTGACCTTGGGCAAGTTACTTAACCCCAATTGCCCTCCAAGAAAACAAAAACAAAAACAAAATTAGTCCCCAGTCACCACAAAAAATAACCCCAAGCCCCTTTTTAGATTCAGAATACATAATAGGGGCTCAATCTGGGAAACAAGATGCCTTGTAGGCAGCTTTTGGCATTATGTTCAGTAAAATATGTAGACTCTAATTCAGGTGCTTATTTTGGAGAGCTCAGACTTTTTTGGGGGGCCAACTTTGGGACTAAAAGTGGCCTCTTTTAAGGAATGCACATGGCTTTCCAAGTAGCTAAATATCAGAGAACTAGTGCCAGCAGTGTCTTTGGTTCAAAAGAAATTCGTGAGAACCCGAGGAAACAAAGGTAATAGAGAATGCACTAATCAACATCAGGCAACACTGTTACCCATATATTTAGTGACATAACTTCACTATTGCATTATTAAAATGTAGGTTTAGGGCTCTTCTGAAGGACCGTTGTTCTTTATAAGTTGTATTATGCTATGGTAATGTCAGATTCTAACACCCATGTTCTTGTTGGGAGATTGTATTTGTGCCAGCCATATGGATAGTTTACAAAAACTTCACAACCTGGCATTTTCTTTCTGAATCCACCAGCAGTTCCCAGTAGTCTCAAGGGGAAGAGAGTAGGAGGAGAGGGTGGAGAGCCATGGGAAGCTGGAGCCTCTTTGTCTCAGGCCCAGCCCATCATTAGTGCAACATGCTTTATATATACCAGGAATAAGAGGGAACAGATAGAAGACCATTTAACCCTTTTTTCCTCCCAATATATTTTTATTATATTTTATCTATTTAAATATTTTTCAATTATATGTAAAAAAATTTATTGCCCTTTTTTTTAAATATGAGTTACAAACTCTCTCTCTCCCTTCACCTTTTTCCCCCTCCTTTAGAAGGCAAGCAGTTTGATATAGATTATACATGTGAAGTCATACAAAACATATTTCCATATTAGCCATGTTGCAAAAGAAAACAGACCCAAAAAAACAAGAAAAATAAAGAAAACATTAGAAGTATTCTTTGATCTGTATTCAGACTCCATCAGTTCTTTGTATGGGAGTAGATAACAGTTTTCATCATTAAGCCCTTCAAAATTGTCTTGGACCTTTGTCTTGATCAGAATAATTAAATCATTCACATCTGTTTATCATACAGTATTGCTGTTATTGTGTATGTTTTCCTGGTTCCTCTTACTTCATTTTGCATGAGTTCATATAAGTCTTCCCAGGTTTTTCTGAAATCATCCTGTTTTATTATTTCTTATAGCAAAATAGTATTCCATCATAATCATGTTCCACAATTTGTTCAGCTATTTCCCTAATTAATGGGCAGCTCTCAATTTCCAATCTTTGCCACCATCAGAAATATTTTTGTATATATAGATCTTTTCCCTTTCTTTGAACTCTTTGGAATAGATTTAGGAGTATTGCTGGATCCAAAGGAATGCATAGTTTTATAGCCTTTTGGATATAGTGCTAAATTGCTCACCAAAACAATTAGAGCAATTCACAACCCCACCAGCAATGAATTAATGTTCAATTTTTCCATATCCCCTCCAACATTTGTCATTTTCCTTTTCTATCATATTAGCCAATCCAATAAATATGTACCTCAGGGTTGTTTTAACTTACATTTCTCTAATCAATATTAATTCAGAGTATTTTTTCATATGATTACGGATAGCTTTGATTTCTTATTCTGAAAACTTCCTGTTCATGTCCTTTGACCATTTTTCCATGGGGAATGTTTGTACTTTTATAAATTTGACTCCATTCTCTATACATTTGAGAAATGAGGGTTTTATCAGAGAAACTTGCTACAAATTTCCCCACAGTTTCTTGCTTTCCTTCTAATCTTGGCTGCATTGGTTTTGTTTGTGCAAAAACATTTTAATTTAATATAAGTAAAATTATCCATTTTACATCCTGTAATATTCTCTATCTCTTGTTTGGTCATAGATTCTTCCCTTATCCATAAATCTGACAGGTAAAATTTTCCATGCTCCCTTAGTTTGCTAACATTATCACCCTTTATGTCTAAATCATGTGCTCGTTTTTACCTTATCTTGGTATACAGTTCCATACCTAGTTTCTGCCAAACTGCTTTTCAGTTTCCCTAGCAGGTTTTGTCAAGTAATGAGTTCTTGTCCCAAAGGCTTAGATCTTTGGATTTATCAACCATTAGATTACTATGGTCGTTTACTGCAAGATATTATGTACCTAATCTATTCTGCTGATCCACTACTCTATTTCTTAACCAGAATCAGATTGTTGTGTTTTTTACCACTTAATAATACAGTTTGAGATCTGGTCCTGTTAGGCCACCTTCCTTCACATGTTTTCATGGATTCCCTTAATATTCTTGACCTTTTGTTTTTCCAGATAAATTGTTTTTTTTTTTCTAGCTTTATAAAAAAATAAATTTTTGGTAGTTTGAGTGATATGGTATGATAAGTAAGTTTATTTAGATAGAATTGTCATTTTTATTATATTGGCTCAGTCTTCCTATGAACAATTAATACTTTTTCTGTTGTTTAGATCTGACATTATTTGTGTGAAAAATATTTTATAATTGTGTTCTTTTAGTTTCTGGGTTTATCTTGGCAGGTAGCAGTACTTTATATTGTCTGCAGTTGTTTTAAATGGAATTTCTCTTTCTATCTCCTGTTGCTAGACTTTATTGGTAATATATAGAAATACTAATGATTTATGTGAGTTTATTTTATATCCTACAGGTTTGCTAAAGTTAATTATTTCAAGTAGTTTTTTAATTGATTTTCTAGGATTCTCTAAATATACCATCATAATGTTTACAAAGAATGAAGTCTCATTTTGTCATTACCTATTCTAATTCCTTCCATTTCCTTTTCTCTTCTTATTGCTATAGCTAACATTTCTAATACAATAATGAATGATAGTGGTGATAATGGGCATCCTTACCCTACCTTACCTATAAGTACCCTGATCTTATAAGCAAGGCTTATAGCTTATCCCCATGACAGTTAATACTTGCTGATGGTTTTAGATAAATATTACTCATTTTAACAAAGTTCCATTTTATTCCTATGTTTTCTAGTGTTTTTAATAGGAATTAGTGCTGTATTTTGTCAAAAGCTTTTTCTATATCTATTGAGATAATCATATGGTTTTTGTTATTGATATGGTCATTTATGCTGATGGTTTTCCTAATGTTGAACCATCCCTGCAAATCCCACCTGATCATAATGTATGATCTTTGTGATATATTGCTGATAATCTCCCTGCTAAAACTTTATTTAAAAATTTTGCAACAGTATTCTGTAGGGAAATTAGTCTATAGTTTTTTATCTCTGTCTTTGATCTTCCTATTTTAGATATCAGCACCATATTTATGTTGTAAAAGGAATTTGGTAGGACTCCTTAGCCTATTTTCCCAAATAGTCTGTCATTTATGTAGTTTATATAGTGGTGGAATTAATTGTTCTTTTAAATGTTAGAATTCACTTGTGAATTTACTTAATCCTGAGGATTTTTTTCTCAGGAAAATCATTAATAGCTTGTTCAGTTTCTTTTTCTAAAAAAAAAGGTTATTTAAGTATTCTATTTTCTCTTCTATTAATCTGGGCAGTTTATATCTTTGTAAACAGTCCTCCATTTCACTTAGATTGTCAGATTTATTGGCATATAATTGGTCAAAATAGTTCCTAATAACAGTTTTTAATTTCATCTTCATTGGTGGCAAATTTTCCCTTTTCAACCCTTTTGAGTATAAGGTAAAACCCTCTCTGTTACTACCAAATTTTATACAATGAAGAGGTTTATATCAAGGTGACATCAGTACCTCAAGAGTCCATGGATTTGATCACTGTCCATTCATAGATCACAACTTCTCTACATCTTAGTAAATAGAAAGTCTTCATGAATTACTCTAGTAGAAAAAATGCACTACTTGATGACCAGCCTTCTAATAACACTCCTCCTTGAACCTAGCTTATTCCCACATGATAGATACACTGTGCTTTGATGTACTGAACTTGAAGCCTTTTTGATTGGTAAGACCTTGTAGTAGCTTACTCTCTGCCACCACAGTCTTCAGGGACTCAGGATTACTTCCATGCCCTGATATCACATCAGAGGAGATAGGATTTTGGTGGAGGCAGGATTTTGGTGGAGGCAAGGTGACGGCCAACAAACTAAAATGATAATGCAGTTCTTTTGTTATTACTATGCTGTTATGATATAGGGAAAGACAAGATGGTTAAGTGAAAAGAACACTGAACTGAGTCATGAGGGCTGCAGCAAAGAAACTAAGTGATACTAAACAGCTTTGAGACCTTGGACAAATCATTTCACTTCCTTAGGTCCTTGTTTCCCTATCAGTAATGTGAAGGGGTTGAATGCTATGATCTTATAAGTTCTTTCCTTCCCTAACTTTCTCTGCTTCTCTTTGAAAGTATAGTAGCTTGACAACAACTCCTAAAATTTTGTTTGGTTACCTAGATGGCATTGGGATAATAGCATTGCAAATTAACTTGGAACCACAGGCGCCCAGTACCTGGAAAAGATTAGTCTGGGCCTAAAAGAAATTCATTCATCCATGAGTGATAATTTTTTAATTTTTAAAAAATCTGTCCTATACTGCTGGAACTGTACTTTCAGCCACTGTCATCTCCTGCCATGAGCTCTATCATTCCTGTCACTAGACATCTCACAGGGTTTTTGGCAAGCAATAGCATGTAATAGTGCTCTTCTGCCACAAGCCCACAGCCCTCAGTTGCCCTTAAAAGTTTCCAAACCATAAATCTGGGCCTGAAGATCCTTGATATGGAGGAAGAGGAAATGTGTTCTGAGTTCTGAGGTGGACCCTGTAACTTCTACAAAGAATTTAGTACTGTCCAAGAGCTAGAACATAGTGAGTTATCCTCTCACTGAAAGTCTTCAGGTAGAGATGGGGTAACCATTCTTCAAAGATGTTGTAGAAGCAGCTCCTCTTCAAATAGGAGTTTGGGATTCCTTCCAACATTGAGATTCTGCAATTTGTTGGAATATCTAGTCCATTTCTGAACCCATGAGCCTTCACCAGAATTACCCTTCCTCCTTCAAGGATCTTCTGGGTTTGCAGGGATGACCCCAGGCCAATACTTGAGCAATGACTGTAGGCCAAATAATGCGAATCACTTTGTGAAGCCAGCATAAAATGATTAATGTAGATCAGCACTATAGTCATATAAACCACTAGTCTTTTACACACCACTCCCTCCTCACCCCCCCCAAAAAAAGCAAGTTTTAATAAACATGAATGGAGTCTTCCTTCATTGAATCCCAGAAAGAAAAATTCTTCCTGGAAATCAACCACTCACCCAGAAGTTACTTCGGGAATTATATTGTACCTACCCTGAGAGCCCCAAAAGATTTCATGAATAGATAGTTTACTCCAGGGAGCATGTTACTTCATCAGAAAATCCGGATATTAAAAGTAAATGAATACTCCAAAGGACTCAGGATGGAAAAGGTTATCTACATCCAGGGAAAGAATTACAGAGTCTGAATGCAGATTGAAGCAAACTACTTTCTCTCTTTTTCATTTTGTTTTGTTTTGTTTCTTCTTCCTTGTTATTCATTCCATTGGTTTTAATGTAGATCCTACATTTGATTGTATGCCGCCTTGGGGAGGAGAGGGGAAAAGGGAAGGGAGAAAAATTGGAACTCAAGAGATTATGGAACTGAATGTTGTAAACTAATAGTAAATAAATTTTAAAAAGAAAAGTAGATGAATAAACGTAACAAGTTCTCTCATTTAAACCCTGCCAATTGAGGGTACTCATGTGACCCAAACTCTTCAGATGAGAACTGTCATCTAATCTCACTCCTTTCGTTTGATTGGTAACAGCAAAACAACAGAGGGCTGATAATTCTTCCTTTCAAGTTAAACACCAAGAAATATTATCAGTAAAAACTGGTGGAAGTACGTTCTTGCATCTGGCAGGGACTTTTGGTAATCCCTTGAGCTTTTGCAGTTGTGTGAAAGAGGTATGGGAAGGGAGGCTATGTTTGCTTCTCTGAGATCTAAAGTATTACCATAGTAACCTAGGGATTTGCTTCCTTAGGATAGTAAGTTACCTGAAGAAATTAAATCTAAAGAACTGCAGGTAGGGATGGGAAGACCAGGACCGAGAAGGAAATAAGAACCACAATCAAAGATTACCCAAATTGTGACATCAGAGAGTCAAGCTGGCCTTGCACTTTGGAAAACAGAGACCTTGGAATTCTAGCTTCCAGGCAAACAAGCAACAAATGAATACCTACTGTGAGAAAGGCTATAGTAAGTCCAAAGATAAGGATAGACTGTATTACCCTGTGTTCAAAGTGCTTACAGTTTTGTGAGAGGAAAATAGACAAAAGCATGAGAGTTTTGTGCAGGGAGATGAGACACATGGAACATCAACAGTACCAAGCAACATATTCAGACTCACTCTGTTATTTCACTGAACAAAACTAAAACAAAGGGTTAGAAGTTATAGGGAGGCAAATTTTAAATATATTATATATAATATATATTAAACACATATTCTGTTTTAAATATAGAAAATATGGACAAACTTGCTAACAATCAGCTCTTCAAAAATATAAAGAAATGTGACACTAATGTTAGGAGTGTTTATGAAGAAACTATTTGGCCACCTGTCAGGGATGATTTTTTAAAAGTGTGGGAGGTCAAACTAGATGACCTCTAAAATCGCCCCAATGCTTTAAAAAAAAAAAGGCATTTATATAGCACCTACTGTGTTCCAGCTCTGGGCTAAGCATTTTGTAAATGCTGTTTCATTTGATCCTCACAGGAATTCTGCAAGGAAGGTCCTGTTATTATTCTCATTTTACATTTTATGTGTCGTAGGAAACTGAGACAAACAGGTTAAGTTCCTTGCCCAGGGTCACACAGCAAGCAAGTATCTGAGACCAAGTTTGAACTCATGTTTTTTCTGACTCTAGGACCCCACTCTATGGTACTACCTCACTGCCCCTAAAGATTGAAGATTCCATAATTCTATGATATGATTGGTAAATAAGTGGTAGAGATATCAATGCTGTTTGAATGGAATGATAATGAATGTCAATGAAAAGGTTGAACTTCTCAACTTCTATTTCTCTTCTGTATTATTTTCCAAGGAGAATGATCCTTGGACTGGGATAAATTGAACAAAATTGTTAGAAAGTAGTAGAAACCCAAGTTAAGTGAGGATATGGTAAGATAGCACCTAGTAGTTCTTAATGAGTTCAAATCACAGGTCTGAATAAACTAACAGAAAAACTGGAAGATATGATTACAGAAATGTTGCTGATGACCTTTTTAAAAATAATTTATATTTTTGTTACATTTTGACTTCCAAGCAGTTTTACTCCCTCCCAACCACACTAGAAAAGGCCAACATTTGACACAAATGTGTATGTGAAACCCCATACAATATTTGCTTCTATATATCAGTTCTTTCTCTGAAGGTGGGTAGCTCCTTCCTTCATAGGTCCTTTGTAGTTGATTTGAATATTTATAATAGAATAGCTTAGTCATTTACAGTTACTCTTCAAACAATATTAACAATATTGCTGTTACTGTACACAGCATTCTCTTGGTTCTGTTCATTTCACTCCCCAGTTGATGGGCATCCCTTCAGTTTCCATCTCTTTGCTACCACAAAGAGTACAGCTATCAATATTTTAGAATATATAGGCTCTTTTCCTTTTTCCCTGATCACTTTAGGAAACAGACCTAATAATGGTATTGCTAGGTCAAAGGGTATACACAATTTTATAACTCCTTGGGCATAATTCCAGATTGCTTTCCAAAATGGTTGGATCAGTTCGCAGTTTTACCAGCAGCCCATTCCTGGCCCAATTTTTCTACATCTCCTCCAGCATTCATCATTATTGCCCTTTCTGATTCTTTCCGTTTCTTTTTCTTGTCTTATTGCTATTGCTACTATTTCTACTCTAATATTGAATAATATTGGTGATAATAGTCATCCTTGTTTAATTCTTAATCTTACTGGAAAGACTTCTAGTTTGAACCCCATTACAGATAATGCTTGCTGATGGTTTTAGGTAGATGTTTCCTGTCGTTTTAAGGAAAAATTCATTTATATTTATTCAGTGTTTTTAATGAATGCTGTGTCTTGTCAAAAAGCTTTCTCTGCGTCTATTGATATATCATATGATTTTTATAATTTTTATTACTTATATTGAACCAACCCTATATGCCTGATATAAATCCCATTTGGACACCATGTATAATATTTGTGATATATTGTTGTAGTCTCCTAGTGAGTGTTTTATTTAGGATTTTTGCGTCAGTATTCATTAGGGAAATTGGTCTATAATTTTCTTTCTCTATTTTTGCTCTTCCTGGTTTGGTATCAGCACTATATTTGTTTCATAAAAAGAGTGCTGTAGAATTCTTTCTTTGCCTATTATTCAGAATAATTTATTTAATACTGGAATTACTTGATCTTTAAATGTTTGATAGAATTCACTTGTAAATCCATCTGGTCTTGATTTTTTTCCTTAGGAAATTCATTGGCCTGTTCAACTTCTTTTTCTAAAATAGGTTTATTTAAATATTCTATTTCCTCTTCCATTAATCTGGGCAGTTTAAATTTTCCAAGTATTCTTTCATTTCACTTAAATTGTTAAATTTATTGGCATGTAATTGGACAAAATAATTCCTAATGATTGCTTTCATTTTGTCTTTATTAGTGGTATATCTACTCTTTTCTTTTTGATACTAGTGATTTGGTTTTCTTCTCTCTTTTCTTTTTTTTTTTAAACTTTAAAGCACTATATCAATTTTATTTATTGTTATTATTATATGTATTACTATTATCATTGCCATATCATTGAAGGCCCCTCTTTTTTTTCTGTTTCAACAAATGCTTTATTAACTTCTGTTTTACATCATTCATTTCCGCCAGATTTTGAGTTACAATCATTTTCCTCCCCTGTTTTTCCCCTACCCAACCTCCCAGAATAGCAGTCCCACAAGACATCGCTTCCTCCAATCTGCTCTCTCCCATACCTTCTCCCATACCCCCTTCGACTTCTCCATTAGAGGAAGGTGAATCTTTGTGTCCCAATGCCTGCACATCTTATCTCCCAATTGCAAGCAAAAGAGTATTAATAATAGTATTTATATATATTTGAAACATTTAATGTTAAGACCTTGAATTTCAGATCCATTTCCTTCCTCCCTTGTCACCCATTCCCTCTGGGGAGATAAGTAATTCAGTATATGTTGTATATGTCTAGCTATGCAGAACATTATCATAGTAGATATATTGTACAAGGCTGCTTATAATTCCCTCCCCCTCATCCCACCCCCCACCTGGTCCATTCCCCACTTGATCCTGTCCCTCTTCCATAGTGGGTACCTCCAACCTCCCCTCCCCCCAAAAATGCAATCCTATCCATCATCCCCCCTCTCATCCCCCTTCCCCCTATTCTGCTGCAGGTTGAGATATCCCATTTAGTATGTATGTCATTCTCTCCCTGAACCAAATTCAATGAGAATGTGGTTTTGCCTTTTTGTCTTCCTATTCTTCCCCTCCCATGCAGCCACTTCCCCTTGCTTCTTCTACATGAGATAGTTTACCCCACCCTCTCTCTCCCCATCTCCTCTTGCCACTTTCCTCTCTCACGTCACAACTTCACCCCTTGAATATCCTCCCTTCCCAACAAATTCAACCTATGCCCTCTATCCATATATAACTGTAAACATATACACCCACATTTACATATGTATTCATATGACCACACACCCTTCTTCCATTATTTTCATAGTGAGAAAGATTTCCTCAGTCCCAGTTATTGTTTTTCCATATAGGAATGTAAATAATTCAACTTTGATAAGTTCCTTTTGATTTCCTTTCCCTGATTACCTTCTCAGGCATCTCTTTCTTCTTGCGTCTGGATGTCAAATTTTCTATTCAATTCTGGTTTTTTCCTCAAGAGTGCTTGAAAGTCCTCTATTCCACTGAATGACCATATTTTCCCCTGAAACAAAACACTCAGTTTTGCTGGGTAGGTGACCCTTGGGTTCATTCCCAGCTCTTTTGCCCTCTGGAATATCATATTCCATGCCCTTCGATCCCTCAGTGTAGAAGCTGCCAGGTCCTGGGCTATTCTGATTGTGTTTCCACAATATTGAAATTGTTTCTTCCTGGCTGCTTGTAGTATTTTCTCCTTGATCTGGGGATTCTGGAACCTGGCTATAATATTCCTGGGAGTTTTCTTTTTGGGATCTTTTTCAGGAGGTGATCTGTGGATTCTTTCAACCTCTATTTAGCCCTCTGGATCTAAAACATCAGGGCAGTTTTCCTTGAGAATTTCTTAAAGGGTGATTTCTAGGTTCTTTCTTTGATCATGGCTTTCAGGTAGTCCAATAATTTTTAAATTGTCTCTCCTGGATCTATTTTCCAGGTCAGTGGTTTTTCCCATGAGATATTTCACATTGCTTTCTAATCTTTCATTTGTTTGGATCTGCTTAACAGCATCTTGATTTCTTATAAAGTAACTATCTTATTTCTCATAAAGTCCAATCTTATTCTGAAGGAATGAATCTCCTCAGTGAGCTTTTGAGATTCTTTTTCCATCTGGCGAATTCGACTTTTTAAGTCATTCTTCTCCTCATTGCCCTTTTGGGCCTCCTTTGCCATTTGAGTTAGTCTATTTTTTAAGGTGTTGTTTTGCTCAGTCAGGCTGTTGACCCTCATTTCATACTTTTCCTGCATCTTTCTCATTTCTCTTCCCAATTTTTCCTCCACTTTTCTTATTTGATTTTTAAAGTCCTTCTTAAGGTCCTCTATGGCCTGCAACCCGCTCATGTTTTCCCCTGGGGCTTTTGGAGCAGGACTTCTGACCTCATAGTCCTCTTCCCTCTCCATGCTTCGACCCTCCTTGCCCCCAAAGTAGGAGTCTAGGGTTGCAGTTTTCTGTTTAATTTGTTTCCTTTGCCTTGGCATGTTGCCACTTAATTACTTAACTTTGGGGCTTGTTGCCACACTATGGCTTTTTGCCGCCAGATAGGGGAATTTTCGTCCCAAACATGTGGGGGGGGCAACTTCCATTTCCGGCAAGCTGGAAACCCACCCACAACCTCCACCCCAGATCACAATCCAGATCCAGGGAGGTTAAAGCAAGAGTGATTCGCTGGATCTCCCTGCAGTTCGCAGGCCAGGAGCTGGAGCTGCCTCTGAAAACTACAGAATGGTGTGTCTCCTCAGTGGCTTCTAGCCCCCGGGGGAGGAAGCCGACGCGTTCCCCACATACTGGTCCCAAAGTCCATAGGGCACTAACCTCTCACTTTGTCCTAGGCATGTCTATGTTGATAATTCTGGAATCGCCACAGCTGCTGTGGTTATAGTGGTCCTCCCACTGAGGTTAGCTTCTCTGTGTCATTCTGTGGGTGCTGGGGCTCCAGAAGTTGTTCAGAGTCCCCTTTTACATAGTTTGGAGGATATCTGGGGGCAGAGTGGCTTGGATGCGCTGTTTCTACTCCTCCATCTTGGCTCCGCCCCCTCTCTTTTCTTTTAAAATTATATTTGTTAATCAATGTTTCATCCATTTTATTGATTTTTTTTGCATAACTAACACCTAATATTCTTTATTAATTTGATGGTTTTCTTGCAATCACTTTTATTAATCTCACTGTTAGTTTTCAAGGTTTCCAATTTGGTGTTTAATTAGTGATTTTTAATTTGTTCTTTTTCTAGCTTTTTTAGTTGCATAGCCGATCATTAATCTGCTCTTTCTCTATTTTATTGATGTAAGCATTTAAAGATGTAAATTTTCCTCTGATTACTTATTTTGCAGCAACCCATAAGTTTTGATATGTTATCTCATTATTATCATTCTCTTTAATAAAATTTATTGTTTCTATGACTTTTCCTTTAAACCACTCATTCTTTAAGATTAGGCTGTTTAGTCTCCAATTATTTTTTTTGTGGGGAGGGCATAAGGCAAGGCAATTGGGGTTAAGTGACTTGCCCAAGGTCACATAATTAGTAAGTGTCAAGAGTCTGCAGTCATATTTGAACTCAGGTCCTCCTGACTTCAGGGCCAGTGTTCTATTCACTGCACTACCTAATTGCCCCTTCAATTAATTTTTAATTTTTGTTTCCATGGTCCTTTATTAAATGTAATTTTATTGCCTTATGATCTGAAAGGGATGCATTTAATATTTCTGCTTTTCTACATTTAACTATAAAGTTTTTATGGCCTACTATATGGTCAGTTTTTGTAAAGATGCCATGTACCACTGAGAAAAAGGTACATTACTCTCTATTCCCATTCTATTCTCTCCAGATATTTACATATCTAGCTTATCTGAGATTCTGTTCATCTCTTTGACTCTTTCTTGCTTATTTTTTGGTGAAATTTATCTTGTTCTGAGAGGGAAAGGTTGAAATCCTCCAGTATTCTAGTTTTGTTTTATATTTCCACCTTAATTCATTTTCCTTTTCTTTTTTAAATGTGGATGCTATAGCATTTGGTGCATATGTTTAGTATTGACATTACTTAATTATCTATGTTATCCTTTAATGTATGTCATTTCAGCATTCATCTCTTTAAATTAAATCTATTTTAGCTTTAAAAACTTTGTTTGAGATAGTGATTCCTACCCTTGCTTTTTTTTTTTTACATCACCTGAAGCATAATAAATTCTTTATTTTTACTCTGTGTGTGTCTCTCATTTTTAAATGTGTTTCTTGTAAACAACATATTGTCAGGTTCTATATTTTTATCCATTCTGCCATCCATTTCTGTGTTATGGGTGAGTTCATCCCATTCACTATAATTAGTAGTTGTACATTTCCCCCCATTCTATTTTTCCTTGCTGTTTATCCTTCTCTCTCTTCCTCACAAGTCTAATTTACTTCTGACTACTGCTTTCCTAATTCCTGCACCCTTCTAAGAGTCTTGACCTCATCCTATCACCTTGCCCTCCTATTTCTTAATCTGCACACCTTTCCATGAGTCCCTCCCTTACCCCCTCCTATTTCTCTGTAATTTAAGAATTTATACCCACCTAGATATATGTTATTCCCTTTTTAACCTAGTTCTGATGAGAATAAAGTTCCCATACTGCTTGCCCTCTACCCCTGATGCTGCCACCTACACACAACTCCCCAGGGTTTTCTGTTTGTTGAATCAAAACATATTGCCCAGTAATATCTGTTCTTTACTCTGGCCAGACCATCACCCTGAAAGGTCAAGTCTTAACTAGTGTCCTCCCAAATTGTCTTAGACTGGATGACAACTTTTCTGCAACTCTAAAATCCACTTTGAGGCATTATTTTAAGTTATTTGGGGGAGAATTTGGGAGAACCCAGTAATTTCCTGCCTTATCCAGCCATTTTCCCACAATTCCCTCTGTTGATGACCTTTGAAAGATCTTGGAGAGGGGGAGAAAAGTTGTAAAACCTGAGAAGAGTAAATGTCCTGTTTTTATTTTTTAAAAAAAAGGTAGAATCTTTAAACTGTAAACCAGTGAGCTTCAGTTTGATTCCTCAAATAATTCTAGAAGCCATTATTATTTAAGAAATAGTTTATATATTAGAAAAAACAAAAGGAGTACTCATTAAAAACCATCATGGCTTTGTTAAGAACAAGACATGGCTAACTAATCTCATTTTCTTTTTTGACAGAATAGATAGACTGCTAGAGTAGGGGAAGCTGTGAACATTAGTTTTCGGTAAAGCATTTGACAGAATCTCTATGGATAAGATAGAGAGATTTGGGCTAGAAGACCGTTTATAGTCAGGTAGATTTGGAACTGTTTGAATGATTGGACCCCCAAAAAATAATCCTTAATAGTTCAGTGTTAACTTGTGGAGTAGTCATCAGTTGTGCAATCTAACTTGGCCCTGTCCTGTTCAACATGGTTTTTTGGTCAGTGTCTTGGATGAAGACACAAGAGGCATACTTGTTATATTTGCCAATGTTGCAAAAGTGGTAAGAATAGCTAACATGTTGAATGAAAATCAAGATCCAAAATTATCTTGACAGGCTAGAATAGGGGTTGGCAAACTACAGCCAATGGGCTAAATCCAACCTTCCCCATTTTTTTTTGTTTCACCTGTGAACTAAGAATAGTTTTATATTTTTAAATATATAAAGCTTTATTTAAAATATAGAAGACATCATTAGTATTCACCAATCTCTGGACTAGAATAATGAGCTAAATTTAATAAGATAAAATTTAATAGGAAAAACTGTAAATCTTTATACTTAGATTTTTAAAACTCTCCTTCACAAATATAAAGTAGGAGGTGGGGTGGATTATGGAAAGATAATAGTTCCTGTGGAAAAGATTTGGAGGTTTTGGTGGGCTGCAAGCCCAAAAAGAACCAACAGTAGTGTGTGGCAAGCAGAAAAGATAATACTATCCAAGGATGCACTAAAAGGCATAGTGTCCAGGAAAAGGGAAGTAATTGGACTGTAATCCTTTGCCCTCGTCAGAACACATCTGGAATATTGTGGCCCAGTTCCACATTTTTGGATGGTTATAGACAAATTGGTACGTATCCAGATCAGGGTGACCCATAGAGTGAGAATAGCAGATATGTACATAAAGTAATATGTTGAAAGAACCAGCTTTTCTTAGCCAAGAGATGACTTCTGGGGTGGGGAGGACATGAGATGATGGTGGTGGTAGTGATGATTGCAGCTTAATGTAGCACCAACCATGTGTCAGGCACTATACTAAGTACCTAACAAATATCTCATTTGATCCTCACAACAACCCTGGGAAGTCAGTGCTATTATTATCCTGATTTTATGGATGAGGAAAATGAGGCAAACAGATAAAGTAACTTGCTAGATTAAGTAATAGCTAGGAAGGCTATATTTGAACTCAGGACTTCCTAACTCAAGACCTGGCATTCTATCTACCATGCCACCTAATTGCCTATGATTTAGGTATTTGAGTGATTTAGACATTTGAAGAACTGTCATGTAAACAAGAAAATATATTTATTCTGCTTGACCCTAGAACACAGCTGTTATTAGGCTCAAGGTAAGGAATATACTTCCTAATCAGCAGCTGTCCAAAAGTGGAATGAACTTTCTTGAAAACCAGTGGTTTTATAGAGAAGATTCATATTTTTAGAATAAATATTTCAGAGGCCCTTTCTGTGATCTTATGATAATTCAGTTGAAGCAATAAATCACTTTGGTCTGGTATAGTTAAGGAGATTTCCCAGAGGAGGTGAGACTTGAGTGCCCATAGGCTTTGAAGGGTAGATAAGATTTCTTTTTCAGAGGCTGCTGTTGCATGCATGGCCTGAAGCTAGTTGATTTACCTGTTAAGTATAGATGTTAACACTTACCTGCCTCATAGTGCTGCAAAGAAGAATTAATTACTATTTGTGAAGCATTTTGAGATCTGGATGAAAGGCCAACCATAAATGCAGATTATTATTCTTATTATTGTTGTTATTTTTTATTAAAAGAATTAGGTGTCTGCTCATACAATAATGCCTTAGGTTATGCCTTGAGTAGAAACAAGTGCCAACTTCAGACACATGTTGTAATCTCTGAGCAGAAAACTGTGGGGGCCCAGCCAGAGTGGGAGCTAAATTGCCTGGGAGTGGAGAGAGGCCCCATAGACTATGGGAACCTGAATGACTTATTTCATGACCATCTCAACCATTGTTGCTAGGGTATGTAATTGCAAAATGGAGTTTGGGAATACAGAAGAGAACCTGAGCTCTCAAGAGTCTGTTTCTTGGGGGCAAAGACTAGAGTTAATTATTATATCACTGTGTCTTCTGAGAAACAAATTCTAGCTCTGGTAAAAAGCAGCAGATTGGTGGGGCAGGGGGGCCAGGAACCTCTTTTTCTATTCCCTATATACTTAGAGACATGGAACTTAAGCCTTAAAAGACCTAGTTCAGCTTCTTTATTGAGCAGCCAACCCAGTACTAGAACCTAAATTTCCCAGCTAATTCACAGATCCTATACCCACATGACAAGGAGCTTTCCTTGTGAACTATTTTATCCTACAGACCATGAACATTTCAAATACAATAACATGAAAAGCATTTTACAAACTTTAAAGTGCTCGATGCTAGCTCTTATTGACTTCTCCAGCAGAGAGTCTGCAGAGCCCTTGACTATGGATGTGGAGAGAAGGGACCTCAGCTCAGTGCAGGTTTTCACACTTATTACAGTCCTAGATGACCTTGGGCAAATGGCTTCACTTCTCTGGACCTTATTCATCTGTAAAATGAGGGGATTAGACCAGATGGTTTCTAAGGCCCCATCCAACTCTGAATCTGTACATCCGTGGTTCCTCTAGTAAGAATTATGTCTGTTTCACTGTTCATTAACAGAAAGCCCCAGTGAAGATCATTCCCTCTTATCCATTCAGCAAATAACCATTTAAAAAAATTTTTTTCCAAATTAACATCATTCTTTTTTGCCATATTTTGAGTTACAAATTTTCTCCCCATTTTCCCCTACCCACCACCCCAAAATAGAAGTCCTACAGGATATCCCCTCCTCCAATCTGCTCTCTCCCATATCTTCCCCCATACTCCCTTCAACTTTCCAGTAGGGCATGGTGGATCTCTATGCCGCAGTGCCTGTATATCTTATTTCCCAATTACATGTAAAATAGTATTAATAATAGTGTGTGTGTGTGTGTGTGTGTGTGTGTGTGTGTGTGTATTAAACATTTGGTTTTAAAACTTTGAATTCCAGATTCATTCCCTTCCTCCCTTGTCACCCACCCTTACTGGGAAGATAAGTATTTCAATATAGGTTGTACGTGTATAGCTAAAGCAAAACATTACCATAGTAGATATATTGTAAAAGACTGATTATATTTCCCTCCCTCCTATCCCACCTATTCTAGTCTCTACTTTGATCCGGTCCCTTTTCACAAGTGGGTGCTTCCAACTTCCCTCCCCCAGCCTGCCCTCCCTTCCATCATCCCCCCCTCTCATTCCCTTCCCCCCTACTCTCCTGTAGGGTGAGATACCCTATTTAGTGTGTATGTCATTCTCTCCCTGAGCCAAACTCCATGCTAATAAGGTTGATCCATTCCCTTTTCCCTTCCTGTTCGTTCCCTCTATTATAACCATTTTCCCTTGCCTCTTTTATATGAGATAGTTTACCCCCATTTTATTTCTCCCCATCTCCTCTCATTATATTCCTCTCTCACTCTTAATTTAACCTTTTAAGTATCATCCCTTTCTATTAAATTGGTCCTGTGCCCTCTTTCTATGTATACCTGTAAACATATATTCACATATGTATTCATATGCCCATATACCCTCCAATATAGACTCTCTATATGTGTGTGTGCGTGTATGTGCGTGTGTGTGTGTGTGTGTGTGTGTGTGTGTGTGTGTGTATTTCTATTCCCTTCAACTGTTTTCATACTGAGAAAAGTTTCATCAGTTACAATTATCAGTTTTCCATGAAGGAATGTAAATAGTTCAACTTTGATAAGTTCCTTATGATTTCTTTTCCCTGTTTACCTTCTCATGTTTCTCTTGCTTCTTATATCTGAGTGTCAGATTTTCTATTCAACTCTGGTTTTTTCTTCAAGAATATGAATTGGGGCATCTAGGTGGCACAGTGAGTAGAGCACTGGTCCTGGAGTCAGAAGGACCTGAGTTTGGATCGGGCCTCAGACACTTAACACACACAAACAAAAACCTAGCCATGTAACCTTGGGCAAGTTACTTAACCCCAATTGCCCTCCAAAAAGAAAAAAAATAATACTTGAAAGTCCTCTATTCCACTGAATAACCATATTTTCCTCTAAAACATGATATTCAGTTTTGCTGGGTAGGTGATTCTCGGTTTTAATCCCAGCTCCTTTGCCCCCTGGAATATCATATTCCATGCCCTTCTATCCCTCAGTGTAGAAGCTGCCAGGTCCTGTGCTATTCTGATTGTGTTTCCACAATATTGAAATTGTTTCTCCCTGGCTGCTTGTAGTATTTTCTCCTTGATCTGGGAATTCTGGAACCTGGCCATAATATTCCTAGGAGTTTTCTTTTTGGGATCTTTTTCAGGAGGTGATCTGTGGATTCTTTCAACCTCTATTTCACCCTCTGGGTCTAAAACATCAGGGCAATTTTCCTTGAGAATTTCTTGGAGGATGATTTCTAGGTTCTTTCTTTGATCATGGCTTTCAGGTAGTCCAATAATTTTTAAATTGTCTCTCCTGGATGTATTTTCCAGGTCAGTGGTTTTTTCCCATGAGATATTTCACATTGCCTTCTATTCTTTCATTTGTTTGGATCTGCTTAACAGCATCTTGATTTCTTATAAAGTCACTATCTTATTTCTCATAAAGTCCAATCTTATTCTGAAGGAATGATTCTCCTCAGTAAGCTTTTGAGATTCTTTTTCCATCTGGCAAATTTGGCTTTTTAAGGCATTCTTCTCCTCATTGCCTTTTTGAGCCTCTTTGGCCATTTGAGTTAATCTATTTTTTAAGGTGTTGTTTTGCTCAGTCAGGCTGTTGACTCTCATTTCATAATTTTCTTGCATCATTCCCATTTCTCTTCCCAATTTTTTGTCCACTTCTCTTATCTGCTTCTTAAGGTCCTCTATGGCCCATAACCAGCTCATATTTTCTTTTGAAGCTTTTGGTGCAGGAGTTCTGACTTCACTGTCTTCCTCCTGCTCCATGCTTTGATCCTTTTTGTCCCCAAAATAGGTGTCTAATGTTGGATTCTTCTGTTTTGCTTCCTTTGCCTGGACATGTTGCCACTCAATTACTTGGCTTTTGGGCTTTTTGCCACAGTAGGACTCTGCCACCAGACAGGGGAGCTTCTGTCCCAAATGCTGGGGTTTTCTCAGCTGCTGGAGGTATTAGTTGGATGCCCTCTCTGAAGTCTCCACACGCTCTGGCAAACTGGTCACATACCCCAGGACCTCAACCTGAGGCTGCAATCCAGATCCAAGCAGGTTAAAGCAAGAGCGATTACCCCTCAGACTGGTTGCCTGGTCCCCCCACAGTCCTGCAGGCCAGGAGCTGAAGCTACAACATGGCACCAGCTGTGCTGAGGCATCTCAGTGGCTTCTGGCCCTGGGGGGAAGAGTCTGACATGCTCTCCCAACTAGTGGGTCCCAAAGACCATACTGCACTGACCTCTCACTTTGTCCTTAGCATCTATTTGTTGATAATTCTGGAAACGCCACAGCTGTTGGTGTTCTGGAGTCCCTCTAGTGGGCTGCTGGTCAGGCCCGCCCTGGGGGTTAACCTCTGACTCACAAGGGTCTGGGCTCGGCTCCCATAGTGCTGCGCTGGCCACTCCCTGCCGGGCTGCTGGGTTGTCCTCAGTGGGAGGTTAGCTTCTCTGTGTCATTTTGTGGGTTCTGTAGCTCCAAAGTTTGTTCAGAGTCTCCTTTTACATGAATTGGGGAAGGTGAAAGCTGAAGCCACTGGGAAGTCCTGTTTCTACTCCGCCATCTTGGCTCCCCCTCAAATAACCATTTATTAAGTACTTAGTAGGTACAAAGCACTGTCCTAGGCATTGGAAGAGTGACAAAGATAATCAGGGTAACAGGACAGACACAACACTACATAAATTTAGAATCTGCAAGAATGTGGGCTACACAGAGGTTCAGTTTTTGAGTATGTTGAGCTTGAGATACCTGTGTTATAGGTTCATCGACAGTAAAGATTGTTTCATTCTTTCTTTGTACTAGTATTCCCATTGCCTACAACAGTACCTGGTACAGAGTAGGCATTTAACAAATATTTGTTGTTGATTGATTGATTGATTGATCCAGATAGAGATCTACAGAAGGTAGTTGATAGAGACTAAAGTGTTCTGGAAGGAGAAAAAGGTTGGATATGTAGATTTGAGAGTCACCTACAAAAATATGGTAGTTGAAACTATGGGAATAAATTATATCACTGACAGAATGTGGAAATAAAAGAAGAGTGATCCAGGATAATCCTAAGGTATACCCACATACAGAGAATAAGACTTGGAAGATTATCATACAGAGGAAACTGAGGAACAGAAAGGAGAACCAGGAGAAAACTGTTTCAAGAAAGCCCAGGGAGGGTGGTCAGAACATCATTCTTCAGAGGGTTCAAGAGGGATGAAGACTGAGGAGTAGTCATTGGGTTTAGCCATTCAGAGATGAGTAGAGACCTTGGGGAGAGCAGTTTCCATTGAGAATCCCATAGTACAAAAGTGTAAATTGTAAAAACATAAATTTAGGGATGGAAGTAACCTTAGAGACTATCTATTCCAACTCCTTCATTTTAAAGATGAGGAAACTGAAGCACAGGTAGATTGGGTGACTTGGAGTGTGTGACTTGGACCTGTGTCCAGGTCCTCCAACTTCAAATCCATTTCTCTTTCCACTGTGCCATGCCACATCTGAATGGGATATAAGCAACAGCAGCAGAGACAAATGCCCACATCATTGAGATCACATATCTATTAAAATAATGAAACGTAATTGTTATCTCTTAGGACATGGAGAACCTGTCTCTAAAGAATAAGTTTCAGCTGAGGGAGAGAGATAAAAGAGAGCAGGGGAAGTGTGGAGAGAGGAGAAGGAGATAGAAATCAAAAGGCAGCATCTATTCAAATATTCATTCACCATGTTCCAAGCACCATGCATGAAGCACAGCCAGTCACTGTACTAGGTACTAGAGAGATCCAAGGCAGGGCAGGGGCGGGGGGTGGATAGTGCCTCCAATGAGAGTATACAAATACAAAAAGCAGGGTATGAGATCTGATCATTTTGAGGAAAGAGAGATCATTCTTACATTATGGTTTGGGCCTGGCTTTGGAAGTCAAGGATCATCTCCGTCACCAGTACATTCAGTCGGAGAACTGAAGACACAGACCATAGAGTAAGGTCTGCTTGTTTAAAAGGCTGCCAAGAGCAGGTACACCGGATTGGAAGCACCAAAGGTAAACTTCTTCATGCGGTTATCCAGAGGCCTGCTGTGGTGGCTTATTCCTAAAAAATAAAAAATGTGAACCCCGTCTTCAGAGAGTGCACTGTGCAGTAGTAGAGACCAAATATAGACCCAAGGAGTTAGGGGAGGAACAAGGGACTATACAACAAACATCCCTTGGAGAATCACAACCAAGTTGGCCTACTTTATATTGTTCACTCCAGCCCTTTGTGTCTTTCAGCTGTGACAGCTCTGACTTCTGCCACTAGTGAACTGAAATTGTGAGTGTCTCCAGATGTTCTAAAGCCATCTGGATAACAGAAGCATTCAGTGTGCTTGTGATCTGTGTTGCCGCATAAAAGGGACAGTCATTCAATGCACCATACCCACAGAACCTCTAACTCTCCTGGTCTTGGTGAAGTCAGATTTGGTCTGAGACTGTGAACATTTCCACTTTGAAAGATGTACCCTCAGGTTTTCCCATCATAACATAAAATCCATGATTAATCCACAGTCTGTTCACAGCCTCAGTGGCTGAGTTTCGTTTTTTGGTTTAAACTTGTCATTTTACTCTATGATGGGTGATGAGGCCACAGTGACTTCAGACTAACAACTGCATTACCTTGACCCAATTTGCAAAATGCCAGACTTTGTGGTGTTATACAAAGCAAATTAAACAACAAGAACAAAAAAAAAAAAAAACCAACTGGGGGGGTGGAGTAGAAACAGCACATCCAAGGCACTCTCCCCCAGATTACCTCCAAACTATGTAAAAGGGGACTCTGAACAACTTCTGGAGCCCCAGCACCCACAGAACGACACAGAGAAGCTAACCTCCCGCTGAGGACAGCCCAGCAGCCCTGCAGGAAGGACCAGCACAGTGCTCTGGGAGCCAGAAGCGCAGGGCGCAGAGCGCAGGGAGCCAAGCACAGGTCCGGTCCACCTGAGTCGAGGTTTTAGCCCCAGGGCAGCAGGGCCAGCAGCCAGCTGGAGGGACCCCAGAACACCAGCAGCTGTGGCGATTCCAGAATTATCAACATAGACATGCCTAGGACAAAGTGAGAGGTTAGTGCCCTATGGACTTTGGGACCAGTATTTGGGGAACGCATCGGCTTCCTCTCCTGGAGGCTAGAAGTCACTGAGGAGACACGCCATTTTGTAGTTTTCAGAGGCAGCTCCAGCTCCTGGCCTGCGAACTGTAGGGAGATCCAGCAATCAGTCTTGGGGGTAATCGCTCTTGCTTTAACCTCCCTGGATCTGGATTGTGATCTGGGGTGGAGGTCGTGGGTGGGTTTCCAGCTTGCCAGAAACAGAAGTTGTCCCCTCACATGTTCGGGACAAAAGTTCACCTGTCTGGCGGCCCAGCCATACTGTGGCAACAAGCCCAAAAGTCAAGTAATTAAGTGGCAACATGCCAAGGCAAAGGAAACAAATTAAATAGAAAAATGCAACCTTAGAGTAACTGAAATGGCAAAGGAGGCCCAAAAGGGCCATGAGGAGAAGAATGCCTTAAAAAGCCAAATTTGCCAGATGGAAAAAGAATCTCAAAAGCTCACTGAGGAGATTCATTCCTTCAGAGTTAGACTGCAGCAAATGGAAGCTAATGACTTGATAAGAAATCAAGATGCTATTAAGCAGATCCAAACAAATGAAAGAATAGAAGGCAATTTGAAATATCTCATGGGAAAAACCACTGACCTGGAAAATAGATCAAGGAGAGACAATTTAAAAATTATTGGACTACCTGAAAGCCATGATCAAAGAAAGAACCTAGAAATCTCCCTTCAAGAAATTCTCAAGGAAAATTGCCCTGATGTTTTAGACCCAGAGGGCAAAATAGAGGTTGAAAGAATCCACAGATCACCTCCTGAAAAAGATCCCAAAAAGAAAACTCCCAGGAATATTATAGCCAGGTTCCAGAATCCCCAGATCAGAGAGAAAATACTCCAAGCAGCCAGGAAGAAACAATTTCAATATTGTGGAAACACAATCAGAATAGCACAGGACCTGGCAGCTTCTACACTGAGGGATTGAAGGGCATGGAATATGACATTCCAGAGGGCAAAAGAGCTGGGAATGAACCCAAGGGTCACCTACCCAGCAAAACTGAGTATCTTGTTTCAGGGGAAAAGATGGTCATTCAGAGGACTTTCAAGCATTCTTGAGGAAAAAACCAGAGTTGAATAGAAAATTTGACATCCAGACACAAGAAGCAAGAGATTCCTGAGAAGGTAATCAGGGAAAAGAAATCAAAAGGAACTTATCAAAGTTGACCCATTTACATTCCTACATGGAAAAGCAATAACGGTGACTGATGATATCTTTCTCACTATGAAAATAATGGAAGAAGGGTGTGTGGTCATATGAATACATATGTGAATGTGTGTGTATATGTTTACAGTTATATATGGATAGAGGGCAAAGGTTGAATTTGTTGGGAAGGGAGGATACTCAAGGGATGAAATTATGAGATGAGAGAGGAAAGTGGCAAGAGGAGATGGGGAGAGACAGGGTAGGGTAAACTATCTCATGTAGAAGAAGCATGGGGAAGTGGCTGCATGGGAGGGGAAGAATAGGAAGACAAAAAGGCAAAACCACATTCTCATTGAATTTGGTTCAGGGAGAGAATGACATACATACTAAATGGGATATCTCAACCTGCAGCAGAATAGGGGGAAGGGGGATGAGAGGGGGGATGATGGATGGGAGTGCATTCTTGGGTGGAGGGGAGGTTGGAAGTACCCACATCAGAAGAGGGACAGGATCAAGTAGGGAATGGACCAGGTGGGGGGTGGGATGGGTGGGAGGAAATTATAAGCAGCCTTGTACAATATATCTACTGTGGTAAAGTTTTGTATAGCTAGATGTGTACAACATATACTGAATTACTTATCTTCCCAGAGGGAATGGGTGACAAGGGAGGAAGGGAATGGTTCTGAAATCCGAGGTCTTAAAATTAAATGTTTCAAATATATATAAATACTATTATTAATACTCTTTTGCTTCTAATGGGGAGATAAGATGTGCAGGCATTGGGGCACAGAGATTCACCTTCCTCTAATGGAAAAGTCGAAGGGGGTATGGGAGAAGATATGGGAGAGAGCGGATTTGAGGAAGTGATATCTTGTGGGACTGCTATTCTGGGAGGGCAGGTAGGGGAAAAACGGGGGGAAAAATTGTAACTCAAAATCTGGCAGAAATGAATGATGTAAAACAGAAGTTAATAAAGCATTTGTTTAAAAAAAAAAAAACCAACCCAAAAATTCCCTGTTCAGCCACTCAACAAGCATTTATTATTGCTTACTATACGTCTGGCACTGGATTGAGTGCTCACATACAAAAAAAGAGTCAAAGACAAAGTCCCTCCCCTCAAGGAGCTCACATGCTAATGGGAAGACATGTTCATGCAAATAGTTATGTACATACAAGATATATACAGCATAAATGGAAGGTGATCTCCAAAGGAAGTGGAGTTATGGGAAAGAAGGCCTGGAAAAGGTGGGGAAAAGAATTTACAATGTAAAAGAGGCACTAGTGATACAAACAGATTTTCAAGATAGACACTTAAATCAAGGCCCTTACTGCTTTTTCTTGAGATTATGTGTTCCTCAGCTTTTCATTCTTTTCTTGCCCAGCCCTGGCTGTCACTTACTACCTAATCCTCCAGGTGGTCCAAGTATGGAACTTGAAAGCTGCAGGGAAGGAAGCTAGGCCCCTCATTTACATTTAGTTGCTGAGGTCATCTTGATATGTCCCAACAGCAGAAGCTACCTATAAGTATTAGCTCTGAGAGCCCTCAATCACCTCCATATGACAGAGAGGAATCTAAATAGAACATTTAGAAATTATTTAACATTAACAATCCCTGGCACCTCACATGTGTTAGTTTTGTTTGCTCATACATCCCTTGGTCCCCAGAATCTTTAAAAACAAACCTGAGCATAAGGCATTTAATGGAATGGTGAATATTGTTGTTCGGTTGGGTCTGGTTTTTGTTTTTGTTTTTTAAGTTGTGTATGACTCTTCATAACCCCCTTTTGGGGTTTTGTTGGCAAAGATACTCATTTTACAGATGAGGAAGCTGAGGTAAATAGGGTTAAGTTACTTGCCCAAGGTCACACAGCTAGTAAGTTTTTGAGACCAGATTTGAACTCACAAAGATGAGTCTTCCTGACTTTAAGCCTGGCACTCTATCCACTGCACCAGACCAACACAAAATCTCTTTTGCCCCAAGACTTTACCAATGTCTAGAGATAACATGATTCCAATAACAGATACTAATGTCTAGAGATAACATAATGCAAAGGCATTCCTGTACCTACCAAGTATGGTTACTTCCTAATGATAGTGTCAGACTTTTTGCTTTCCCAGGCACTTCAGGCTCAAATAGTAAGTAAGATTCATACCAACCCTATGAAGACTTGAGGAAAAGGTCAGTTTATCAGCAGTAATAGCAGTTTTTATGGTTATAAAGCACTGATGACACTCACAATTTCATTTAATATTCATAGCAACTCTATGCACACATTATTATCCAATTTTACAGATGAAGAAACTAAAGCCCAGAGAGGTTAAGTGATTTATATATAGCTAATGTGGAGAGCCTAGAACTCAAACCCAGTCTCCTCATTATTTGTTCTTGTCTTTTCTCACTATGCCTCACTAGCTAACCAATTTCATTGTCATGTTCACCTTTATTGCAAGGATGGTCTTTGTGCCATAAAGAGGCAATTCAGGATAAATCAATGTTTATACTGGAGCTACAGGACAATGAGGAGAAGAGGAGACCACGAGAAGTGATTAGCTGGGTTCCTCCTGCACTATTTACAGAACTGCTTTGATTTTCAAACCACAGTAGGTTTTCAGATGACTGATTAAAAACATGTGCCAGAAACTGAAGAAAACAAAATTTAAAAAATCGAGATCCAGATGTTTTCAAGCTTGGCCACATTAGTACAATGACCTCCATCTGCAGGTAGCTTGGATGGCTTAGTGTCCTTACTCAGTGGTGCCTCAGTTAAGACCACTCTTCTCATTTGACCTTCCTTCATGACCTCAGTATAGAACCATCAACCAGACCCTTATTCTTACCCAAATAAAATCTTTATATCCAAAAGCCCTCATGCGTACTCAGAAAACATTGTATGGCAATCTGCCTTCAGTAAAGATGTTTTAAGTTATACTGCTAAAGGGAATAAAGATATGGAGCCCCTTTGAATATGATCTTCCTTACCTAGTATCTCCCTATTTCTAAATCTCCACCAGTTGAAACACTATTGCCAAAGTTTCTTCATCAGTAAAATAACATATATAATATATATCTACCTCACCAGAGCAGCGTTGTGAGGAAAACATTTCATGAATAAGTGCTAAGTTTTTATTATTAAACCTAAAAACATAAGGTGTATTAGGAGAACAATGAGTAACCTATTAATTAGTGGTATTAGAAATATAAAATGGAGTGATATGGGTAAGTCTGGAAAAGTAGATTGAAGGGCCTTGAATAGTAGGCTAAGGAGTTTTTACTAGATTCAATAAACCTTTTATGTTGATTTCTCCAGAGGGGATAGCAGGTATGATTGGGGGAGGGGTCCTTCTTAAGAATGTCTCAGCTTCCTCCTATGCTAAGGAATTCACATTTCACTGGCCTTGGTTTCTTCCCCTATCTGGATGCCCATCCCCTTTCTCTTAGGCCTAGTGGAACACTATATACACAGGCATCCTAACCTGGTTCCCTATGTTCCTCATTATCTGACTGAATACTATTGCAGGTCAGAGCACTGTTCTAAACAGAGCAACCTTTTGCCTTTTTGTTTTCTACGATGCTGGAGGAAGTCAGGGTGGGGTGCAGAGGACAGTGGGACGGGGAAGGTAGGAAGACAGGGAGTGAGTGAGCGAGCACATTAGGGATTAACCTACAATGCTGGTGCTACTGCTGCTAATTACCATTTATATAATACTTTAAGACTTACAAAGTGCTTCACAGATATTATCTCATTCTCATAACGCTTAGTCCAGGATGCATGGCCCCTTTCTCTCCTATATCCATTGTATGAAGAGGCATCATGGATGCGAGGCTGGGCTTAGAATAAGAGGGTGATGAAGTCAGTGCTGGAACAGTCTTAAGGGTCATCTGGGGCTTACCCAACTCCCCATAATCTGACCCCAGTTCCAGCTCTCTTTTCATTATCCCATGCCACCCCCTTTCTGTAGAGGAGTATGATACAGTATGGTATCTGGGGACCTAGTGTCAAATTCTATCTCTGTGTGCTTAGTCGGATGGCACTTGAAAGGCTGCAGGGAAGGAAACCAGGCCCCTCCTTGACATTGAGGTCACCTTGATATGTCCACAGGGCAGCTAAAAAGATAAGTCTTGTGCTCAGGGGATATATCTGGATTGGGAATTATCTGCATTAAGACAAGGACTGAAGCCCTAGAAGCAGATGTAACCTCCAAGAGAGAAAGTGTGAATTCAGGACCAAAAAAAAGAGGTCTAAAGGCATAACCATGAAAGGACTCCCATTTAGGAAGTGCAAGAGAAGAGCATTCAGAATCAGAGGGAAAACAGCTCAGTGTTAAACAGGAAGCCAAGGCAGGAGTGAGATTCAGGAGAAAAAGTACCCAACAGCATCAGTGAGGACTGAAAAAAGGCCGTTAGATTTCAGTTTCAGAGTTCACTCTTGACATTGGATAGAACAGAAAGCCAGGTTGCCTCAGTGAACATACCGAGTTTTAATGTAGCCTTATCTTAAAGGGGCTTTGATATGATTTTCTGCCCCTAATCCTCTGTTAACTGGGAAATTATATCACCAGTCATTTGTTCTAGTCATGTCTTAAATAAGATTAAAGAAGCCCTAAGTGAAGATTGGTGGGGATCTACTCTTTTAAAAGTTTATATATTTGAATGTACAAATTTAGAGACACATTATTTGTCCTTTTTTTCTTGCATCCTGTTTTTCAGTTGTGTTTCCTTTAGGTGAAGTTCATCAAATCATAGGATAGAATTGGAAAGAACATTAGGGAGTATCTAATCCAACACCCTCAGTTTACAATGGGAAACTGAGACTCGGGGAAATTAAGTACTTTGTGTGAGCTCCCACAGTAAACAGCAAGGCCAAGATTTGAGCCTGGGTTGTTTTTTTTTTTAATTTTATTTTAAATATAGTGTTCTTTCTGCTATGCTCCCTTGATAAGGGATATCTAGATAAGTGAAATTTTACTATACTATTATCCTATTCTTAAGTTTAGGAAACTGTGGAGAGAAAATGATATGATCTGTTTAGATCTTACCACTAGTCTTTGATTGGAAAAGTTTATATGCCCAGCCCATTTTCTTTCCAGTAAATTAGACTGCTTATGTATTCAGATACCAATTTGAGATCTTAGGTCATTTGTAAATCATTTTTCTAGCCCTTTGTTTTCCTTAAAGTCAAATACCCAGTTCAAAAATGAAAAATTCCTTTATATGGATGTTTTGTGTAAATAAAACATCTGTATGATTGCCTGAATTCTTCGCATTTTACCTATGTGCTTTGCTATCTGGCAAACCACAGAAGGCAGCCTGCAGCCTTGTGCTCAGAGAAAACTCCTTTGGGTTCCCTCTGGCTCAGAGACACCCTGCAAAAACCCTGTTGAATACAGAATGTACAAACTGTCTACAGCCAAGACATCCTAAGAGGGGGCTATGGATATGCACGATTCCTCTAAGTGGCCCAGAGAATGTTTAATTATGCCTCAGTTGAACAAATAAAGAGAGATTTGTGCCAGCAAAGAAAGAAAACAATTCTAAAATGCACACGTGACGAATACCAACTGTTCTGAGTTAGGTCTGAAAGCTCAGAATTGCTGGGTCTTCATGCTGTTTTGTACTAACCACGATTTTTTTCTCTCTCCCTTTTCCCACCAGGGCTTATTTCAAAACTTTTGTCCCTCAGTTCCAGGAGGCTGCCTTTGCCAATGGAAAGCTCTAGGAAACACCAGCCTTAAGAGGACGCCAGCCAGACTTCTCTGTCCACATGCATGTCAGCACATAAGACAACTTCCTGGAAGCCACTTGGAACATCTTCATGGGAGCATTTTGCTTTATCAGCAACTCAGATCACCACAGACAACAATGACTGTGGAGAAATCAAGATTGCGTTCTAACCTGAATGTTTCAGCTCCTTTTGTTGGCTCCCATTTCCTTTCTCTGTTTTTTTTTTTTTTGTCAATCATAAGAAGTTGAACCACAATATTAAAATGCAGTATTTTTCCAGGGCAGGTAATGTGTCACAAATTCAGATATTCTCCTTCAGAATCATTTGTCCCTGAGATCTCAATAAAATCAAAGTTTTCTCTCGTACCAGTGTTTTGAATGTGTCTCTTTAAAAGTAAAGTGGAAAAAAAATAATAACCTTTCTAGTTTTTAGTTAATTTTCTATTAGAAACAAACTGGATGAGTGTGGTGGCACATACCTGTCATCCCTGCTATGATAGGGGGGAGATTGAGGTGACCAATCACTTAAGCTTAGGAGTTCTGAGCTATAGTAGGGCTAAATCTGACACCAATGAGGCTTGAGCCCTTGGCAGGTGGCGGGGCTACAGCATCAGGCTGCCTCAGGAGGGGCAAACCTGCCCAGGTCAGAAACAGAGCAGGTCAACATTTCTGTGCCCATCAGCAGTGGGATTGGTCTGAGGGTGACCACTACTCTTCAAGCCTAAGTAAGAGAGAAGAAAGGCAAAGGAAAGAAGAGAAAGGGAGAGGAGAAGAGAAAAGGCAAAGTAAGCTGCTTTAGCCTAAGCTGACGACCTGCAGGTCAACTGAGGAAAACAAAAAAATCTGTCTTGTCAAGCATGAATAGAGCTAGAGATCTAGAGTTATAATTACAGTCCCTCCCTCCCTGGACTATTAAGAGAATTCAGCAATGTTCACAAAGTGCCTAGAAAGGTCAGGTGACATAATCTTGTTCAGGTTGGTTTAGGCTCTCGGCTTAGGCCAGGAGGCTTAATGATTTTTTGTCTAATAATGGTAGACAGAGAGACTTCAAGCAAGATCCATTTTTCCTTAGAACCATAGGCTGGATGAGACCTTAGAACCAACACTGAGCACAGTGCCTAACACATACTAGGTGATTAATAAATGCTTGTTGATTGATTGATAGTCTCGTCCAAGCCTTTTGTTTTACAGATGAGGAAACTGAGCCCCAGAGAGGGAATATAAGATGTTTATAAGACACATTGTGGTGCCTGGCACAAAGTAGGTGTTTAATAAAGGCTCATTCTCTTCCCCTTGCAGAAGGTGACCGAGAAGAGCTAAAACCCAGATCACCTGACTCCTCCCTTGTCCTAGTGTTTCTTTCCTTCCTTTGAAAAAGCTCTTTATCCATTATAGAGATTCAACTTCATCTACGTTCATAGGATCGGGATCCTATAGGATTATCTAGGTTATTTCATAGGATAGAACTCGAAGGAAATGTAGAAGTCAGCAAGTTCACACCCCTCCCTCCCCGTTTTACAGATGAGGGAAGAGAAGAGAATCTATCTGTGGCTGGCCCATAGTCATACAGCTAGTAAGGGTCCAAGGCAGGACTAAACCAAGTCTTCCAGACTCACTAACCACTGGCCCTAACCACTATCCTACACTGCCTCCCTAAAGGCAGTACCACCCACCATACAGGGCATAGTGTGTTCAAGGAAGATTGGCGCTTCTGGTGTGAGGGCTACTCATCCACCTTTGGTGTCCACCTGGCACTCACCTCTCACCTGTGGCTTCATGTGCAGTAGCCACGCCCTGGTAAAAGCCATCTCAGCCCACGGCAAAACCAGGGTAAAACTAATGAGCCTCAGACCCCTCAGTGAGTTTGGGGGGTGGTGTCCACGCCCAAGTATGTGAAGCTTTCCCTGAACAGAATGGGTAGATTGAGAGTTTGTTCCAACAGCCATGAAGGTGACTGAAGCAGGCACTATGGAGGGCTTGAGAGCTTGTTCAGGCACAGAAGATGCCAAGGCCATCCACCACATCCTGGACCATTGCCAGTCATCTTGACTATTGTCTTGCCACTGGACTCTAATGGCTCTGGAAGAAAGAGTGAGGCTCACAACATTGTGCAACTCTGCTTCACTTCAATTCACGCTTGAGTGAAGACATCACTCCATGATGTCATTTGTTCTCTTCAAAAACGAAGGATGAACAACGCTACCCACCATGGAGCATGAACCCACAACCCTCAGATCATACTATGTCAACAACCCCGGCATTTCATGCCCTCGGAAATTTAAAGTGGTTAGATTCATCCTGTCATTCTTTGAATGCTGGTTGTGTTCTGTTAAGGATGACTGTACATTTAAATCCCAAAACACCATTGCAACTCTTCATATGTCACTATTCAGTGACAAAAGAGGGAATGATCATAGCACAGGGACCCCAGCAAATAGCAACCCACCTCCCTCTGGATTCTTCTTCTCCTTTTTTTTTTTTTGGTCTTTTTGCAGGGGAGAAGGCAGGGCAATTGGGGTTAAGAGACTTGCCCAAGGTCACACAGTAAGTGTTAAGTGTCTGGGCTCGGATTTGAACTCAGGTCTTCCTGACTCCAGGATTAGTGCTCTACTCACTACCACCTAGCTGCTCCCTTCTGAATTATTCTTATCCATGTCCCCAAAAAATAATCCTTGACAATTGATCCGACATGAAGTTATTCTGGATCTTTTGGCATTATGTGAGCACAAGTGCAATTCAATCGAACCATTATTTAGTAAGTTCTTATTGTGTGGTAGGTTCTAGAGATTATTGTTGGGGAGTTTTTAATCTAGATTTATAACTTCATTGGTATATGGAGCTCTCAGCGAGACAACCAATCCCTCTGCTAAGCCAGATCAATACCTGTTGTCCAACTTGGACCCTATGAAAATTACCTAGATAATTTAGGGGTTAAATGGCTTGCCTAGAGTCACAGAGCCAGCTTTTGTCAAAGGCAGGATTTGAATTCAGGACCTTGACTCTGAATCTAGCTCCCTAGCTCCTAAGCCACACTATCCCCATGGCACTGAAGACAAAAATTAAAAGTCTCTGCCCTCAAGGACCTTGCATTTGACTGGGAGATACAACAGTAAACAAATGAGTAAGTAATATAAAATATTTGAGGAGGGAGAGAGCACTGTCAAATAAGGAGATCAGAAAGTGGGACCTGGGCTAACAATCCTTGAAGGAAGCTAAGGATTCTAAGAGAAGGAGGGGCTGCATTCCAGGCATGGAGAGCAATGTGTACAGCCCAAGTTTTCCTGACTCCAAGTCCAGACAGGGAGGCATGAGAAGGAATACCCAATTCAGGGAATAACAAGGAGTTCGCTTTGGCTGGAACATAGATGTGTGAAGGAGGGCAGTAGAAAAGGACATACAGAATGTGTCATATGCAAAGTGCAGCAGTGACCATCTTGGGCCATGACTCTTTCTAGCTATATTCCTTCTAGATTACATCTTTTATGCAGTTTCTGGCAAACAATTTAGTATTAATAATATGCTACATATAGTCTAGAGGACTCAGTGGATAGAGCACTGGGCCTAGAGTCAGGAAGACAGATCCAACCTCAGACACTAGCCGTATGACCCTGGGCAAGTCACTTAACCCTGTTTGCCTGAGTTTTCGCTAAAATGAGCTGGAGTGAATAGAGCACTGGCCCTGGAGACAGGAGGACCTGAGTTCAAATCCGACCTCAGACACTTGATCACGCCTATTAGCTGTGTGACCTTGGGCAAGTCACTTAACCTCTATTGCCCTGCCTTCCCCCTCCAAAAAAGCAAAAAAAAAAAAATTAAAATGAGCTGGAGAAGGAAATGGCAAACCACTCCAGTATCTTTGCCAAGAAAATCCCAAATGGGGTCATGAAGTCATGAAGTGACTGAAGATGATTGAAACGACTAAACAGTAACATAGCTCACCACATAGGGTCATTAGATTTAGATCTGGAACAGACCTTAAAGACTATTGGGTCTAATGCCCTCATTTTACAGATGACAAAACCAAAACCCAGAGAGATGAAGTGACAAGTAACTTACATTAGCTAAGATCACACAGCTAGTAATGGTCTCAAGCAGGATGCATACTTATGTCTTTCTGACTCCCAAGTCATGCATTCTGCATTCTGCCCTAAACCTCCTAGCTAACACATTTGGGTTACCTACAGTTTTGGTTCTTTGGAGATTTTGGGCATATATTATTAATAATGGACTTTTGAGCAGTGATTTTGGGATCACTCAGAGCACTTTATGGTTCCCCCAACACTATCCAGACCTCTCTCTTTCTCCTCTTTAATTCTGGGCCCAACTAATCATCCATCTGTATTGTTTAGCCAAGGAACTGATGGACCAAATCGATAGGATGTCCATTCAACTGTGTGTCACTGTCTAAACAATGAACATTCTTCATCAATTGGCTTTTTCTAGTGTGGATTGTTAGACCAAACTCTTTTAAGTGTTTATGCATCAAAATAAAGAAGTTGCATAGTATTCCATTCTTGATATAGTCAAGATATAATCATTGACATAATCAATTTGTCATATGCAAACAGGAATACCTAAAGGACCTCACTATCAGGAATTCCTCTTTGACTTAGACTCTGCATTAGATAGTCTCCATAAATACCTGTTCTGTGCCTCAACGGGTATTGAAAATCAGGACTATTGAACAAAGCCATCTCTGTTGCATCTATCAAAGAATCTTATGTGATTTTAGCATTCATGAAATTATTGGTTAGAGGAGAAATGTTAAGGCACCAGAACAGATGCTTTTTAAAAAAGAAATGAACAAGCAGTAAACAGAAGACCAATGGGATCTTATATTCCCTATACCTTTTCATCATTTGGGTGACTGAAGATATGGGCTATAGAAAATCATCTGTGAAAGCCTACCTGTTCCTTTCTCATACTTCTATTAAGGATACCTTTAATAAAACCTACAGCTCATTTCCATAAAGATTTTGTAGAAGGGTAAAGCCATGATGGTGGAGTAGCAGGAGAATGTATAGCAGCCTCACCACATCAAAAAACTAAACAAAACAAAAAACCTCCAAACATCTAGAAAATGTCCCAGTCCAAATGCTAATGGGGGTGGGGAATGTCTAGCCCCAGTGTTTATATCCTGCTTCTTTCATAGCTAGGCTTGGGGCCCTGTAAGTTTTCAACACTTCCAAAATGGTGTGTTCTAGAGAGAATTCTGGTCCCTTCTGAACTCTATCATCATTAGGGGTTTAATTAGTCAAGACCTGAAAGTGTTCCTGTTTTGTTTTGATTATCTTAAAAGAATGGAACGAGAGAGAAAGAGGAATACTTTAGCAGGGCAGGAAGGGAAAGGAAGGTTAGGGAAAGTCATTTTACATATTCAAGGTACACAAGTAGACATTTATGCAAAGAGGAGAGGATGAAGGGAGCAGATAGAATTTCAACCTCATTGTCATATGAACTGATCAAAGGAGGGAGGAATATATATACATGCAGCTGGGGACAGAAATACATTTCACTCATCAGAGAAATAAGAAGGGGGTGGCTAGGTGGTGCAGTGAATAGAGCACTGGCCCTGGAGTCAGGAGTACCTGAGTTCAAATCCAACCTCAGACATTTAACACTTACTAGCTGTGTGACCATGGGCAAGTCACTTAACCCCAATTGCTCTGCCTTTCCCCCTCCCAAAGGTAGAGAAAGAGGGAGGGAGGGAAGGAAGGAGGGAGGGAGGGAGGGACGGAGAGAGAGAGAGAGAGAGAGAGAGAGAGAGAGAGAGAGAGAGAGAGAGAAATAGTCTAGAAAGAGAAAAAGGATGAGGTAGAAATTAGAGGGAGGATAAACTAAGGGAAGGATTTAAAGACATATTGCTAAAAATATTCATAGTTCTTTTTGGGGTGGCAAAGAATGGGAAAATCTGAGTGGGATAGCCTTCAATTGGGGAATGATTGAACAAGTTATGGTATATAAATATAATAGAATTACTATTGTGCTATAAGAATTGATGAAGTGTATGGTTTCAGAGAAACATGCAAAGACTTGTATGAATTAGTGGAGAGTGAAGTGAACAGAACCAAGAGAACAGTTTATACAATGACAGTATAGTAAAGACAACTTTGAAAGACTAGAGAACTTTGATCAGTATAGCCATCAACCACAATTCCAGAGAATTCATGATAAACCGTACTACCCACCTCCTGGCAGAGAGATAAAAGACTCAGAGTGAAGAAGAGGACATGTGTGTGTGTATGTTCATGAGTTTGTATACATGATGTATTTGTGTGTAAATGCACACAAATATGGTATACATGCATATATGTATATAATATATACACTCACACATACACACACACACACACACACACACAACATGACCAGCTCAGAAATTTGTTTTGCCAACTATACATGCCTATAACCATGATTTTATTTTGTTCTCAGTTGTGGTAGGGAGAGGGAGAGAAAGTGAATTTTTCCTAATTTGAAAAAAATTTTAATGATTTTATAGATATGAAAAAGTAACGATACTAGACAATAGTTAGGGATGCCTTTTAGATAAAACCTCATAAATCAGGGCACTAACAATATAATGAGCACCACTAGGAGCCAGGACAAGACCTTGTACAGAAGACTTTGAGTTGGAATCTCAAAGTTGGCAGTGACCTTAGAGATATTCTAGTCCGACCTTCTCATTTTATATATAAAGGAACTCTGGAGCAGAGAGGTGGAGTGACTTTCCCAAAGTAATTAGTAGGAAAGCCTGGATGAAAATCTAAATCTGCTGATCCACTCTGCCATATTGCTTCCCTCACCTTATATTCTAAATAAGATGCAATGCTATGACCATAACCATAACTATTGCCATCTGCTGCCAGCATTACTCATTGGTCACTATCACTATTACTGTTCCCATCATCATCAATGGGCACCATTACTATCACTGTCAATATGACCACCATCACTGGAACCATCGCTGTCACTGGCATTACACAATCTCTATTAATACTGCCATGTTTGTTGGATCTAAATACAGTATGTAGGACCACACTAGTAAATATGACATCTGTAATTTGGATTAGATTCAGTCCTTTCCTTTGAAGAATTTTAAATCTTGTAGAAAAAATAAGGTAAATAAACACCAATAGAAGACTGATGATACCTTTAATCTCTTAAATGAGAAATAGAACTTCACAATTTAAATGTTGTATCTTACACCAAAGAGAAATAAGTGGAAGTATATCTATAAGTTGAATGGAATAATTCAATTAGATGTACACACATATATGTGTATCTGTGTGTATACACACATACCCACTAGCCCTTAAATGCCCTTACGTTCTTTGTTATATTCATAGGATCATAGGTGAGCAATTGTGTTACACATTTGGATCACACACCTTTTTCAGAGGTTTTGCTCTTTTGGAATCCTAGATTGAGAACTGGAAAGCACCTTAGAAGCTTCCAAGTTCAACCCCCCTTCCTTTTGTGGATGGGGAAAGTGAGGCCCAGAGAAGTTGTGTGTAACACTGCTAATAAGGGTCTGAAGAAGGATTTGGATTTGGCTGTTCCTGACCCTAAGTTTAGCACTCTACCCACTGTACCCACATAACTTCCTTCTCTCCCTTTACCCCCCAATCATCTTATGCACCCCCTGAAATGCATAGCTCCCACTTGGAGACTGCTATTTAATCTTTTAGCATTCTATGGATAAGAATGCAACCCCTGGCTCTCCATGCATGGGGCATCTCTCATCCTCCTTAAAAGATCAGGCCACCTCCTTCTCCTGTCAGACATATCCTTGTTAATATCTGACTCCACTAGTCACCAAGGAGGAGTGTGTCGGAGAGCGGTACGTAGATTGTATATTACACAAATTGAGGTTTGTTGCAATTTGGGGTTGATTTCATCAAAAAAGAAAACCCTCACAGAAGATATTCCCTCCTCTTCTCCCTCTCCCTCCTCCCCCACTGATTCAGACTGGCAACTCATTGGCCACTAAGAGTTGTTTGGGGTATGGAGAGCTAAAGTGCCTCGAACATTGTCACACAGATAGTATGGGCCAGGTCTCAATCAGGTCTCACTGACTCTCTACAACACCTTTCTGGTGTTCACATTAGCTGGTTACAGAATGAAAAAAAACATGAGGTCCCCCACATCATAGTCAGCCCTTTGAATGATATATGATTGCATCAATATGATCATTATGTTTGGTTCTTAAAAGAAGAAAACAGAACTCCTCCTCTCTTCCTTGCAGAGGTGAACCACCCCATGTATTGTCAGCCACTAAATGTCGGCTGATTTTGCTGGACTGCTTTTGTCCCCTGCTCTTTTCTGTTCATTGTTGTAAGGAATGGTTCGGGGAAAGAGAAAAAGGGAATGGAAAAAAATTGGAAATGAAGGTAACATAAAAACAAAAGTATCAATAAAATATTTTTAAGTTTTAAAAAATAATGCTATGTATGATAGCAGAGAAGGCCTGGGTGCTGGCATCCTATGCCAAGGTCTCATCTTGATGTGGAGGTGACCCTGGATTATTGCAGGCTGTGTTAGCAGGTACAAGCTCTCCAAAGCCAGGGAGACTTCTGGCCGCCGTCTGTAGTGACATCAGTTATCTAAGGATTAGCAGAGCCAATTATAGGGTGCTTCCTCTCCTGATGTGCTTCTGAGTGATAGATCTCTCCACCACAGCTCCTCTAAAAAATCATTGACTGAACCACAGAGCAGCTGTGACCTCCTTCAGCACCTAGACCATCCACACAAAGGGTGTCACAGATCCTTGAACTACTGAAGTGATAGATGGTTTCCTTGATAGAAATCAAACCAACACAGGGTTGGGAATAACCAGCAACCTCACTTTGGAAAAGCCAGTGGTTCAAATACTGGGTATTTTGTGGGGCTTATCTGAACATCTGAGCAGAAAGACGCCTTGAGAGGCAAGTGTCTCTGGGTGCCAGATGAGCAAAGGTCTCCTGTGTATTTCTGTCCTGTATCTTTGTACCCGCATGTGGATTACATCTCAGGACCAACTAGTTAATGTTTATAAAAAGTTTCAAAGATGAAAGGTTCGGGATATAAAGATACATTATTATAACCTTGTAAATCCTGGCTCCTGGCTCCTGCCCCCTCCCCCCTCATAATTTAAATTGTATCTTAAGTGCAGCACAAACAAAGCAAAAAGGTTCAGAGGGATTTACTTATAATACATTGATGAGATCAGAACACTGTATCTCCCCAGACAGCAGGTGCTCCAAAGTCAATTGCCCAATTTAGCTGTGTTTTCAGGATTCTGATGGGACAGCTTGACACCAAAGAACCCAGGGCTCACCCCCATGCCCCACACCTTTTCTTTTTTCATTTAAACTTAATGTGGAGTTCTAGATGGCATTAATCACCAGGCAACCTCAGGTTACCTTGTATCTGCTTTATATGACTTTAATATATAAGCCATATATGTATATGCTATCTTTCTATTAGAATGTAAGTTCCCTGAGGTCAGGGACTTGTTTTGTCTCTAGTGCCCCATACAGTACTTGGAATATAGTAGATGTAACAAATTATTACTGAGTGTGGATGGGTATATTAGATCAGACTTGCATAACTTGGCAGTAGGAAGGGGCCAAAATTAAAATAAGCTAAACTTAAAGGTTTTTAGTGTCTCAGATAGGGGTTTTTTTTAGGTCTCACAGCTAGGTTTTTAGTGTCTCACTTCCCAAGTAAAGGTATAATTAATGATTAAACTATTTTGCAAATAAGCTATATTTTTTAAAAGGGAAATTTCAATTAATATCGATTAATTACATTTATTACTTAAGATTTTTGTTTATCATGAAATTGCTCCTCTTGGATCAGAAACAGACTGACGATGATTGGTTGCCACAGGTTACGTGACAAACAGGAGAGTGGAAGCAGTGGCAACCCACCCACCAAGTTCCATGACTGGTACAATATGCACTAGTAGAAGGCAGGTTGAGCTAGGCATGGACAAAACACACATTACATCTTTACCTTCTTTTGTGTCCTCTATCTTTTTCTTTTTCTTTATTTTTTGGAGGGGGAAGGCAGGGCAATTGGGGTTAAGTAACTTGCCCAAGGTCACACGGCTAGTAAGTGTTAAGTGTCTGAGGACATATTTGAACTCAGGTCCTCCTGATTCCAGGGCCAGTGATCTATTCACTATGCCACCTAGCTGCCCACATCCTCTATATTTTTCGTGGGCTGCCCAACCTTTGGTGGGTCCCAAGCAGCCCACAGGCTGTATATTGTACAGGCCTGTTTTAGATAAAACCCTTAGTAGCCTTATCTCAAATACTCCTCTGTATAGTGTGGTAAGACATAGACAAACCTTTGCATTTTCATCTGCATTGTATGTGTAAAAAAATGGATAGATATCCCAGAGACCCGGGGAATACATCTGAAATGCTAGGGAATTAGTTCCAAGGTCCACTTTCTTGTTGGAAGGTGAACTAAGCATGCCACTGCCAAACAGCAAGGCTCAGTCATTCAGTGGGGAAGGGGGTGGGGGGAATTGATGGGTACTGAAGCCAGTTTTCTGATATGGATTTTGGTTGAGTTCTCATCCAAAAGATCAGTGCTCTGCTGTGAGATATCCCACTGAGGAACATAACTTCAGAAGAACTCAGAAGACAGGAGTATGTACCACCATTCACCTTCTGGAGAAAAATTTCTGAACTTCTAGAGAAAAAAAAAGATCACACATACTTGGGGTTCCCTCCCCCCAAAAATATTTCATGCTCTTGCATTCATCCTGACAATGGACACTGATCAGAACTGAAAAATAAATAAATAAATGAAATCAAGCCTCCTGGCCTGTTTACTTACTCTGGCATTTCTTTCACCAGGATAAGCGAGATCAGATGGTGTGGGTGTGATGTTGCCTCAACTCCCTTTCAGTTCCTGATAGTCACAAACCCTTGCTCTGAGCTCCACAGCCTTGCAAAGGGGGAAAAAAATTCCATGCGTTTTGCATCTGAGGCCCATTAACTTTTAAATATAGTAGAATGGTCCCAAGAGGCCCAAAGAAATGTTTTCTTTTCACTAGTCTCTTGCCTGGCTCCTTTCCATGTCTTGGTCTCTCTGGGAAAAGGCACTTGGCAGTTTGGAGAGACAGCACTGGGGGCAAAGATGAGGTCCTTAGGAATGAAGGCAGTAAATAGAACACCAAGAGAAAGGAGAACAATCCTCACTATCTAGGCATTTCACATTAATTCATTCAGTTTTTAAAACTGATTTTACTGATGCATTTTCTTTTTATAGAGCCTACATTTTCTCATATTGCTACCCCTCACCCTCCCAAAGAGTCATTCCATATAACAAGACTTTTTAAAGAACAATTAAGAAGAGGAAAATCATCAAAACTGATCAATTCAACCTCCCCCAAATCTGACAATATGTTTAGTGTTCCATACCCATGGATGCCTGACCTTTGCAGAGAAGTCAGAGGGAGATATCTTCTCATTTCTCTTCTTTTGGGACAAGTTTATTCTTTGTAGCTTTATAATATTCACTTTTGATTGTTTTGTAGCCATTCTTTCTATTTGAATTGTTGCAGTTATTGTCTATTGCATATTATTTTCTTGGCTCTGCTTACTTCTCTCAGCATCAGTTCATGTAAATCTTTCCATGGTTCTCCATATTGATCATTTCTTAAAGCCCAGTAACATTCCGTTACATTCATGTGTCACTGCTTACTTAGATACTCCTCCAGCTAATGGACATCTACTTTGTTACTGATTCTTTGCTATCACAAAAAAAAAATGATGCTATAAATACTGTGATGGCTATTGAGCCTTTCTTTTTATCAATGACCTCCTTGGGGGTATATACCTAGCAGGGGAATCTCCTGGCCAAAAGGTATGGACTCAATCAATTTTAATATATTTGCTGCTGGAATGAGCAATATTTAATCAATAAGTATTCAGCACATTCCCACTATGTGCCAACCACTGTGCTAGGCATTGGAAATACAAGGACCAGAATAGAAAGAGTCCCAGCTAACAAAAATTCTATTCTGGTCTGATCAACTATGATTGACTTGGCTCTTCTCAGAAGTACAATGATCCAAGATAATTCCAAAGGATTCATGATGAACAATGCTATTCACCTCCAGAGAAAGAACTGGTGGAGTCTGAATGCAGACTAAAGCATACTATTTTTCACTTTCAGTATTTTTTCATATTTTTTCCTTTTGTTTTGTTTCTTCTTTCAAAGCATGACTAATATGGAACTATGTTTTACATGATGGCATACATATATAGCCTGTATCAAATTACTTACCATCTTAGAAAGGAGGGAGGGGAAGAGGGAGGGAAAAGATTTGGAACTCAAAATCTTATTAAAACTGAATGTTAAAATTTTTCTTAACATGTAATTGGAAAAATAAAATGCTGTTAAAAAGAATTTAATCAGGGGAAATAAGTACACATATAAATGTGCCCAAAATAACATGCAAAGTAACATGCTACTGGGCTCCAATAACTAGAAGGATCAGAAAAGACCTCCTATAGGGGGTGTACTTAAGAGGAACTTTGAAGGCAACTAAGAGGCAGAGGGGAGGAGAGAGTGTATTCCAGGCATGGGAATGAGCTGGGGGAGGAGAGACAGTCTATGCAAAGGTGGGCCCTAGAATCAGGAGGACCTGATTTCAAATCCGGCCTCAGACACAACACAAAAATTAGCCATGTGACCTTGGGCAAGTCACTTAACCCCAATTGCCCTACTTTTCCCCCTCCAAAAAGCAAAAAATAAATAAAATAAAAAAATAAAGATGAGAGATGGAATGTTGTGTATGGGGAGCAACAGCTGGTATGACCTGAACATAGAGTGCATGAAGGATTCAGAATGGTTAAAGTTTGTGAAGGATGTGTACTAGGTCTAGAAGGATGGGTTGGAACCAGGTTGTGAAGGACTTTAAATGGCAGAGATGAGTTTCTATTTGATCCTAAAGACAATAGGAAGTCACTGAAACTTCTTGAGCAGTTGGGTGGCATGATCCTGTGCTTTAGGAAGATCAGTTTAGCAGTTGTAAGGAAAATAGGTTGGCAAGGGTAGAAACTTGAGACAGGGAGACCAAACAGCAGGTTATTTTCATAATTAAGATGAGGAATAATGGGACCTGAACTAGGGTGGTGCCCAAATGACTGGAGGGAAGGGGACAGATGTAAGAGACATGTTGTGGAAGTAGTATAAGCAAGACTTGGCAACTGGTAAGGGAAGAATTAAGGATAATGCAAAGGTTACAAACTTGGGTGACCAACTGGAGAGAGGGTGATGTCCCCAACACAAATGGGGAATGAATGAAACTGATCGGTAGACTTGGAAATACCTTGGATAAAACCAATAGTTTATACTTAGTGTGACTACAAAGTAATGATAAACATTTTTAACAAAACACACTGGAGCTCAGACATCTCCTTCAAAATAATCACCTGTATAGGCCATCAGTTTATTCTGATAATTCTGCCATGGTTCAAAACTGATTTGAAGCTGTTCTTTGGGAGATGACGTCCAAGGACATTTCTAAGCGATACAAGAAAACCGTTCCCCTCGCTTCAGAGTCAAACCAGAAGCGGATCCCCTAACTTGATCACTCACTTTATTCCCCAGGGGTCACTCTCAAATGCTAACTCTTTCCAGAAATCAAACCCACACTCAAGGGGTAACAATTTGCTTGAAGAAATTCAAGATAACCATTAAAGATAATCTCTTCCTTTAACACACAGCTCAAGCGCCACTTCAGTGTGAAGCCTTTCCTGAGCTCCCCAAATGCTGTTCTCCTTCCCAAATTACCTTGTACTGAATTATTTTGTACGTAGTATTTACTCACTTTATATTTATGCTGTGTACATTTATATATGTACTTGTTGTCTCCATTATAAGAATGTAAGTTTCTTGTGAGGATGATTTAATTCTTTGTATTTGTAGCCTGTATCATTAATGCCACTTGCAGCTGCTGTGGAGGTATAAGACTAATAATACCAGCACACAGAAGGGCTGCTAGGACAGGTTCTTTGATCTGCTTTTCCAAAGTAAAGGCAGTTTCAAAGGGGTCAACCATCTTACTTTAATTAACCAATGCAGACAGATAAGGAGAAAGAAGTGAGTATTCAAGAAAGAATCCAATAGAGGGCTCCAACTGTTGAAACAAAGTTAATAGATCCATAATCACCAGACCAAGGAGCATCAACATCTGGGTTCACAAAACCAGAGTGGGGAAGAGGGGGCCTTAACAAAAATCACAAAGACCTCAAGCAAACATTCTTCCCATGAGTAAGCCCCAAAGCAAAATACCAAACTCCCAGTATATATATATATATGGGGAGAGAGAGAGAGACATCTAGTCTTCACTAATAGTCTCAGAGCCAGAAGGCATCACAACCCACAAGACTCAGTGCCTAATTGGCTTAGTACCAAAAGGTGTAAAAGCCTTCCTGCAAGCAGGCCTACCTGTCAGCAAATTTCCTCTAAGCAAGCTCTTCCCCCAAGGCAATATAAATCTCCCTGAATATGTATGTATGTGTGTATGTATGTGTATATATGTATATGTATGTATGTGTATATGTGTGTACATATATATATATACATATACATACATATATATATATATATGTAGGCTCTATGTGACTCAGGATGTCTCACAGCTGTGAACTGGGCTGGAGCTCAAAGCAACAAGACATCCATGATTGAAATACCTGTGTACCTTTAGACCTGGGAACATAGCCCTGTTCCAAGTAAAAAAGGGAACACATGTGGTCACATAGGCCTACATTCATGGATGGGGAAGATCTTATATTCCATTAACCCTACATACCCTCAGCACCTAGCAAAGGGCTTACATGACTCATAATAGCCTCAATAAATATTATTAACAGATTGATTAAAGACATAATAGTAGTAATAATAACAATAATATGTTATGTTTATTTTTCCTTTTCATAATAATAGCTGAAATTTATGGAGAAATCAATCAATCAACAAACATTTATTAAGCACCACTATGTTCCAGGTACTGTGCTAAGCTCTAGGGATACAAAAAAGACAAAAGAAAGTACCTTCCCTCAAGGAGCTTATAATCTAATGGGGAGACAGCATGCAAACAAATACATATGGAAAACTATATACAGGATAAATAGGGAAATAATTCATTGAGGGAAGGCATTCGAACTCTCTCATTCCTCATCTATTCCTTCTGGCTTCCTTTGTTTCCTTCAAGTCTCAGCTAAAATCCTACCTTCTGCAAAAAAACTTTGCTGAGTCCTCCTTAATTATAGTGTCTTCCCTCAGAGATTATCTCCATTTCTCTCTCTCTCTGTATAAGATATGTACCTCTATAATATACACACATAAACATGTGTATGTGTACATATATACACATGCATGTGTATGCATATATACCTGCCTACATAGATATATATTCTGTTTCTACCTGTTGTTTATTTGTTGTCCCCACTATTGGGTTACAAACTCCTTGGAAGCAACAGCTGTTTTTTTTTTTTTGCCTTCCTTTGCATCCTCAATGCTTAGTACAGTGCCTGGCACATAGTAGGTATTTAATAAATGCTTGTTGACTGACAGACTGACTGACACAGATCACAAGTGTCAGAGCTAGAATTGGAACCCCAGATCTCCTGAACTATTTCTAATTTACTATGCTGTCTCATTAGAGCCACAAGGAACCTTGGACCTTAGCTAGTCTAAACTCCTAATCTTACAAATGAGGAGCCCTGAGAACACTCTGCTAGGAAGTGAATGTCAAAGACATGACTAGAACCCACAAATGGGCCCCTAGACCAATGTTCTTTTCCATCTTTGTTTATTTGATCGTTTTTTACATGAAAGATGCCTGTTGCTAGTCCACCACCTCCATCCCACCCTGCAGCTAGGTCTTTTGATGTCAAATGCAATACAATTTTTAATCTAATCCCATTGCAAGGACAAGGACTGTATCCTATTCATCTGTATCCCCTAGGAACACCTACCAAAGGGCCAAAGACATAATGAATATTCAATGTATCTGTTGAATTAACTGAATCAATTACTGGAAAATATTGAGCTAAATAACAATAAGATAAAAATCAAAGATCGTCAGAGTTGGAAAGGTCTTTAGCAACCATCTAATCCAAATGTCCTTTTGTTATCTGTATGATCCAGGATCAAACATAAAATCCTGTTTGGATTTTAAACCCCCCTATAACCTGATCCCTTCCTACTTTCCACTCCCTACCCCCGAGTACCACATAGTCTGGAAGCCAGTGGCACAGAGCTCCTTGCTGGTCCTCTCAAACAACATCCATCTCTGACTCCAGGCATTTTCTCAGGCTGCCCCCCAGATCTGGAACTGGGTCCTTCTTTATCTCTACCTCTTCACTAAAGTCCCACCTTCTCTAAAAAGCCTCTCTGGTCTTCCATAATCTTAGTATCTGCCTTCCCAGGCTATCTCCTGCGCACCATATACACACATATGTATGTGTATGTGTAGATACATACATTTACTTATTTATTTATACACACATGTATATACATATATACATGTACATTATACGATATATGTATCTAGTCATAGATATGTATACATACAAATGTATATATAGATATATACATATACACACATACTACATATATGTATATATTTGTAGATATATAAATTGTGTGCATGTATATATGTGCATGTGTATGTATATATGTATATATACATATATTCTGTTTGTATATAGCTGCTTGCATGTTGTCTCCCCATTTAGACCATGAGCTCCTTGAGAGTGGGGCCTGGGTTGTTTGGTTTTGGTTTTTGCCCCTTCTTTGTATCCCCAGAACTTAGCACTGTGTCTGTAATAAAATGGACACATAATCAATGTTTATTCATGGATTGATAAGCATGCTCTCCATGTCTTAACAGATTTTTTAAAAAAGGAAAATAGACGGACCATCTAACTTAGAGCCTGGATCCCATGAGGCCTAGAAGCTGAAAATTAAGTTGCCTGAAGCAGACAAACTGAAATGGAGAGTCCAGGATCCGAAATGGACAAATCTGGACTCTCATCATGTTAAGGAATGACAATAGACCTGAATGAAGGCCAAACTGCCCTGTTTGCTGGTCTTCATATCCAATATTCCATCTTTTCTCTGGGCCTTTTGTGCCATGCTTGGTTTGGACTCTTTCCTCATCTCTGGATCTCAGAATCCCTAGATTTCTTCAAAGCTCACCTTAAGTGCTACCTCCAACACTTTTCCTGATCCTCCCAACTGTTAGCGTCTACTCCACCTTAAAATTACCTTGTTATTTGTTTTGTGTACATGTTGTATAGCAAGTACTCTGGCCTCATTCTCCCAGAACAAGGCAGGTTATAACTCTCCCTCAAGATTCTGGGGCTACCCCTTTCCAAGTTAGGGCTGTTTTTCTCTGGTGGGATCAACTCAAACTCCCATTCTGGTGCAAATTCTCTCCCTGTTAGCCATGAGTGAATAGGGTCTCAGTTCCATTTAACCAATTTATATCAATGCATTTTCCCAAAGACTCATTTACTTCAAAGATAGATCAAGCACAGAAATACAGTCAGTTCTGCTGTCACAAAACATGCATCTCTAAAAATCACTGAGCTATGAAAAATCATACAATAAACATCACAGGGTTTATGAGGAAAATGAGGTTAAGGGCATAACATTTAAAAGCTTTATCTGTGAAAAAGAAAACAAAGATAGGATCCTAATAAAAATGGTAGCACAGTTTTATACATATTAAAACAGTTAAGAAATGCATATACGCTATAATAAATAGTGGTGGTGTGTGCAGCCTCAGGCTGCTGCTCAGCCTTCACCTTGGTTCCCACAGGGCTGGAGCTGGCTAAGTTGAGTAACTGGAGGGGCAAAGGCAGCTTGGTGAGTTCAAACTCAGGACTGAAAGTACTCTGCCTCAGTGGAAAGCGGGAGAGGGGGTAAGAGCAGACCAGTCCTCCTCAGCCCACAGCTCCAATTGCACCAGATGATAAATAAGGCACTTTGCCTTGAAAAAAACAACCTGAAGTTTACTTGTGGACATGGTCATGAGAACAGTTGTAGCTTCTGAGTTATTGTAAAATGGTGCAGTTTTCTTGTATTCTATCACATCTTAAGCAAACAAAAAATTCCACTTTTGCTTAAATCACTCTCTACTATATCAGTTGAATTAGAGCAAATTCATGTTTATTTTAAAAAAATATCATAGCAGAACTGACTATACAAACATTTCAGCCCAACATCTCCAGAGCACTCTTCCATTATACCACCTCAGTCTCTGGCTAGAGTGGGTTCCAACATAATGAAATTGATACATAGCATTAATTCCCTCTGAGTTCATGTCTAATTGCACCATTGCTGCTAGGCGAACACTTATCTCAGCTTCTGCTGGGCTGGATCCCAAAGGTTGCTAAACCAACTGGCAGGAAACCTCAGTGCACAAACTACTTCCAGACATCTTGGTGGCTCACTCTCCTGTCCTTTTGAAACTCAAAAGGCCATAAGCCACCAATCTCCTTCACCTAATATGAAAGAAACCCCAGGAAGAACTGAGGTCCATATTCCTCTGATGAGAAGAGTCCAAGGTATCTCCCCTTAATATCACTAACTCTTTTATCATTGGGACTCTGCCTAACAGAAAGCCAGTCAGACAATAGAATTGAAAAGAAAGACCAAGTTCTTTTTGAGAAAGAACAAGTTCTTTTTGACTAGCTTCTTTTGAATACACTTCAGTACCAACTACTCAGTCACATTCAAAGAGGCTCCCCTTTACCATGTGGAGCCACTTACAATTACAAAACTTCTGTGCCTGCTCCTAAATCTGTGTGGGGATTAGAGGCATTCTGTACATGTTCATTAGGCCTGGCCTCGTTGCCCAGTCCCCCTTACAGTTGTATTGATTTATGTGGGTACATATTGTTTCTCTTACAGTTACACGTTAGTTTAACTCTACAGGCATCCCTTTTTTTCTTCTAGAAAGAAAATCAAGCAGTCTGTATGACACACAGCACTCACACTCATGTGTGAGATCCCTCAGGTCCTCTCAACAAGCCAGCTGGGTACTCTAGGAGCGGGATCTTGTTCCTGCTAGTCCTTTTCAAGGCAAGAAGATGCTATTTCCAAGCAAGAAGCAGCTATGTGTGTATTTCTATGGTGATCTGGAGCAGTTGTATAGTAAGTGTGCCTGGGAGCATCCCAAGAAGAGCCTCTCCTGCCTCTTGAACAGTGCCTGGTAAATAGTAGGTGCTTTTAAAATGTGTGTTGATTTATTTTTCTTTCCTTCATAAAAAGCATGAATTCTTCTTGTCCTGAGTTTTCATCATTCCACTGATAAAGTTTTTTTTAAGTATTACCTAGTTCATGACTAGTGAGCTCTCCCAAGCTCCTCTTCAATTCAGCCTTTCTAAAAGAACTCCACATACAAAGGGAGCCAAGCAAGAGGAGAAGCTTTACACACAGATTTAGACTGAGTTCCCTGGAGAGAAGCCTGCATATCCATGTAGCCCCTCCAGAGAAAAATGTGTGCCGAGGAACTGGTACCATATGGGGAACTGACAGGATGTCAGAAACAGTAGGAAAGAAGAAACCATCTCTGGATGGAGAGAAAGAAGGCTCATCTTAGAAAGAAATGAGGACATGGAAGAGCTGCATGGATTGATTCCTTTGCTGATACATTGAGTATAGTGAGTGGATTGTAGAGTTGTTTGGTTCCCTGGCAACCCTAAATTCATTCCCCTTGGATGAAAGGAAAGGGACTTCAAGGGTAATACGTAAGCCTTTAGGATCCTATAGGCACCTGGGAATGATAGAGTTCACCAGAGGAGATCTTCTGGCTATTCAGCAATTACAAAGGCTTTTCCCTTATGGGGGCACCTAACTAGCGTAGTACTAAGTCATTGAGGTATATAGAGGCCTTCCAGAGAGAGGGGGGGAGTTTGTTTGACTCTCTGTGGACTTGGGTAGAAATCTTTGTCTGACTGAAATAAGATCTATTCTGTATTCATTATATTGTTAGCTTGAGTGCTTACATAGGAACTTAGAGCCTTTTTCCCCTTTTCCTTTTCATAAATTTATTTTTTTATGCTTTTTTGTTTTTGTTTTTGCTTTTTTGGAGGGGGAAGGCAGGGCAATTGGGGTTAAGTGACTTGCCCAAGGTCACATGACTAGTTTTTAAGTGTCTGAGGCTGGATTTGAACTCAGGTCCTCCTGACTCCAGGGCTGGTACTCTATTCATTGTGCCACCTAGCCACCCCATAAATTTATTTTTTTAGTGGATATACTAATAAAACACAAATTCTAGTGTTCTTAAGTTAAGCCCCTCTCTCCCCACCCCCCAGCAAACTAAGTTTAATTTTAATGTTCCTAGGGGAACTTAGATGGTGAAAAATGACAAAGTGACACATGTGAACTCTGGTGTCTAATAACAGTAATAGATAACATTTACATAGTGTTTTACATACAAAGTGCTCTTGCAACCATTAGATCTCACTGGCCCCTCACATCTTCTGTGAGTTTGGTGCTATAAGTTCTATTATCCCCATTTTGCAGATGGGAAAAGTGAAATGCCCAAGGTCACATTGTTAGTAAATGGTAGAGATAGCACTTGAACCCAACACTTAGGACTCTAGGCCCCAAGCTCTTTCTACTATACAGCAAATGAAAACAAGTAGGTAAAGTATATCCAGTAAATAATCAATTCTTAGTCAAACTTGAAACAGTATCTCCTTTTTAGGACTCCATGCATTCCAGGTGGGATGACAAGGTCAAATGCTTAACCCGTGGGGCTGAGTAGCTGTGGAAGGCTCAGAGGCTAGGGAAGCTTAAAAGTGAAGGGGTGGAGGCATCTTTCCTCCCTTGTTACTGCCTAGATACACAGGGTGCATTTGTCCTCTAAGAACGCAGGAGGAGGGAAGGCAATAATCTTCCCCCCATCAAGACTCTGGTTGATCTAGGAAGACTTCTTGGAGGAAATGAGATATGGGAGGCTTCCTGATCTCACAGATATACAAACGATTGAACTGAAACCGAGATTCTTGGAACGGGAAGGAAAGTTAAAGGTCATTTAGGCCAAAGGACAGAGATGTTATACAACCCAAGAGAGGAAATTATTTACATTTGTCCCTCCTCACCTCCTCTCTCTCCATAGGACAGGAAACTGTTCTCTCTTCCTTTCCCCCTACCCCCCACCTCATTCCCCTTCCAACTTCCTTTTGTGAGTCCTTTCCCCTTTTAGAATGTAAGCTCCTTGAGGGCAGGACTGTCTTCCTTTTGGCTTGTGTTTGTATCTCCAGTAATTAGCACAGTGCTTGGCAAATAATAAATAATAAAAGCTTGTGGCCTTAATAAATGTTTGTTGCCTTGCCTTGTCTTTCCCACTGGAGACACAGAAGAATTCTGAGAGCTCCCGTGATTGTATGTGCACTGACGCTTGCTGGGAATTGTGTTCTCTGGCCAGAATCTGGCCCAATATAGAGCCCAATATTAGGCTCTTTCCTCGAAAGGAAAGGAAGAGCCTGCCAAGCCAACTAACAAAGATAGATGGGACCCTGCAAGTGGCTTCGAAAATACTGAGAAATACAAAGGAAATCAGATCTGACGTTGATCCTGTCTTCTGAAGAGACCACAACCCTGGGGTAAACAAGCAGGAAGTCTTTTATTTCTGAGGTAAAGAATTAAGGCAAGGACCAGGAGAACAATTTACACAGTAACAGCTGTATTGTAAAGATAATCAACTTTAAAGAGTTAGTAATTCTGATCAGCAACAATGCTTGGCCACAATTCCAGGGACTCTTGATGAAACATCTGCCCACCTCAGGAGAGAGAACTGATGGCCTCAAGAGTATAGATTGAATTGTATTTTCATCTATTTCTTTTTTTTTCTTTTTTTAATGGGGTGGTTGGGAAACATGGCTAATGAAGAAATTTGTTTGCACAGCTATATGACTATATTCCCATATCTCGGGTGTTAGGGGGGCAGAGCCCCTGCCTTTTGGAAGATCTCTGTAAAATTTTTGGTTCTCCCTTCATATAGGAGAAGGTTGAATTTTTTTTTCTTTTTCTTTTATGGAGCATTTACAATACCTTATTCTAAAACTTGAGTTGATATTATATAATATGATACATATATTTTATACATTTCTTGGTTTGTAAACCTTTTCTGTGTCATCTGCTGACCTTCACATGTTGTCTGCAGCTTCTATAAAACGCCCCCCCCAAAAAATTCCCATTTGATTTCTTATGTTGACCTGTGACATATTGAAACCATGATGGGGAACGTTGTAATGTTTAAGGGATGACTGTATATATCTTGTAGTGGGTACTGGGTTCTATTTTTCTTGCCTTCTCAGTGGGCGGGAAAGAGAGGAGAAAATTTGGAACTGAAAATAAAATAAAATTGAATCTTAAAAACAATTAACGCAATTCTGAATACAGGACATTAAACAGGTAATTAACTAGGACATCTCCCCATCTCCTTGCCCTGTAGCCAATGTATTTTTGTTCTCAGCTTTCCACACCCCTACACCAACTTCTAGGAGTCAATAACTACTGTCTAATTTTTCTTTTCCAAAGGCATATATTAAAAGGAAATTTTGGTTCAGGCCTCACCCTAGTCAATGAGGCAAACTCAGAAAAAAAGCAAAAGTATTTTATTAGCACACAAGGCAGAAAGCAGTTGGAGTGCAGCCGGGCAATTTCAAACCAGGCATAGCTTTTATAGACAGGAATAAATAGCTTCCATATAAGGGCAAGGCAATGCTAGTTGGTCACATATGATAAAGAGATGGGTTCTTATGCCACCTCAACTTTTCCCCATGTCTAACTATGCATGAAATGGGTATCTCTAGACCTCCATTCTCCACAGGATGGTTGCACATGTACTCCAAGGTCAAGCAAAGTTAAAACATGAGTCACTTAGGCTAGCTTTGCATAACCCCCTTTGTAGCCATACTCATGGTACAGCACCATAATTGGGCCTACATTATAGCTCCTCTACCCTCAACTAGATCATCCTAATCTTGGCTGCTCGTAATTTGAGGGTAGACATTGAGAGTAGTTCCTTACAGCAGGGGAAAATAGTGTAAACACACAGCAAAGGATTCCTGTAAGGATCAACAGAAAATCTACAAAAAAATACTTTGGTCATGAAAAACTGGGTAGCTGGGATGGCTAGGTAGCATAGTGAATAGAGCACCAGCCCTGGAGTCAGGAGACCTGAGTTCGAATCAGACTTCAGACACTTAACACTTAATAGCCGTGTGACCTTGGACAATTGCCTTGCTTTCCCCCTTCCAAAAAACAAAAAAATTGGGTAGCCATGATGTTAGCCACTCCCATGGAGACCAACACAGCTTCCTATCTGCCTGTAACTCATTCCAGATTTTCCAGACTGAGTCTGGGTAGGTCTGAATACTGTCGAAGCTATCGGGAATCAGGTATAGCACTCCTGGCATGATCTCCTCTCTCTGCCAGGAGTGAATCTAGAGCTAATCTATTTTGTAAGGCCACAACCTTAAGGCCATGCACCTCAATACCAAGCTCCTCCATAGCCTCTATGATCTGGGTGATGACTACATGAAAAAAATTGTTCATTCTGTTTAGAAGAGTAAGGCAGTATGGCAGTGCCATACATATAGAATATACTTGCAAAGATACTCTCAGCAGTATGGCAAGCACTTTGCAAGTCGTGTACGCAAAGGTAAGCATGTACGCATGACTGGAAGGCCAAAAAAATTCAACCCATCACACAGTATTCCTGAAATTTGGGGAAAGCCAATAATATACCTTCTTATTGCATTTAAAAATGTGGGGGAAGGGGGAAGGAGTGGGGGACTTAAAGAGCTATCCTAAAGAGTCCCTCAGTAAATACCAAATCCCTGGGATAGTAGACATTATCTAAAATTCCTTTGTCTTTCTGGATAGTCACATTTTTTTTAAAGCAATTGGGGTTAAGTAACTTGCTCAAGGTTACACGGCTAGTCATTTGATTTATGAGTGGGTGCTCATTTTCTGAGGCCGGATTTGATCTCGGGTCATCCCAACTCCGAGGCTAGCGCTCTTACTCACTGCGCCACCTAGCCGCCCCTTTAGGGCAATTGGGGTTAAGTAACTTGCCCAAGGTTACACGGCTAGGTTTTTGTTTGTGTGGGTTAAGTGTCTGAGGCCGGCTCCAAACTCAGGTCCTTCTGACTCCAGGGCCGGCGCTCTGTTCACTGGGCCACCTAGCCGCCCCTGGATAGTCACATTTTTATGTAGCCCCAAGGTATAGTTACATCCTGGCTGCCACCCCATTTACCTTTACAATTAGAGCAATTGAAGTGGGGGAGGGAAGTGATATGTTGAGACCCTTTTCCAATTAGAAGTGAAGGGCTGAAAGGACTCATTTTTATAGTTAAGTACATTTTTTGTTTGTTTTCAGGATTGACTGTATACCCATAATTACAATCGTCCTGGATATCATACCCCACACTCACCAAGGGTATCCCTTCCTCCAAAGTTAAAGGGGCATGGGTATACATCCAACAATCAATACAATTAAAGGTGTGCCTAGCATTTTGGATCAAGTTCATGTAAGTATTGCGTTCTTCTGTTTCTCCAACCCCAAGTGCTCAAAACAGGACAGAAAACATGGAAAACAAATGTATGATAGGTTAAAGATGAGGTTATAAGGTTCTAGTTATCAGAATCAAACAAACAGCAGGCCAAGAACCACTGGTTGGCATCATGGTCTCTTTTCAGCTTAATTGGGTCTACTGGCAGCTTGGGGTCTTTTTCTTTGGTTGGGCTGAGATCAATCACTGCAGGCTTCACATGGGAGGGGTATATCCAGGTCATACTTCAGCAACCTTGACTGCAGGATAACTGTTCAGTAGCATCTGGAAAGGTCCATTCTGGGTGGACTGGAAACTAGTCTTCTTGAATTTGCAGATCCAGATGTAGTCACCTGGCTCAAATGCATGCACCAACTTTTTCAAAAGCAGAGTGTGTGTCAAGGCTGCCTCCTTCCAGACCTGTGAAAGAGAACTAGAGAAAGATATCATATACCATTTCTAAGTTGGAACAACACAGGAACAACCTGAGGCCATTTTAAACCGTGTTCCTGGCATAGTTTTTCCAAAAGCTTCTTAACTTCCTTATTTAACCATTCAACTCTCTCTGCTGATTGTGGGTGCTAAAGGCCCAGGATTATCCCCCAAACAGTTGGAGATTTGCTTGGTAATTTCTGCAGTAAAATATGACCCTCAGTCACAGTTAGTAGTATATGGAGGGTCAGATCTTGGCATTATGTCCTTGATCAGACACCTTGCTACTATGTTTGCTGTGGTGTGTGTTACTGGGAAAGGCTCTGCCCAGTAGCCCTCCCAGTTGGTCTTGGCATACCAAAACATATCTGTAGCCTACTGGCGATGGCAATTGAAGAAAGTCAACCTTCAGGTGTTCAAACAGTAGCCCTGCCTGCTTTCTCCCCACTTTTGTCACAGTCTTCTATAAGGAATTAAATTGTTGTCGAGAAAGGCAGTCAAAGACCCTAAGATGGCCTCTGCATAAATACCAGGGGCAAACCATGATTGATGAATTTGTACGAAGACCTCATTTCCTGGATGTCCCTGGGCCTGGAGTTTCTGGCACAGGAAACATCTATTAATCATCTAGGCACAATGGGACGGCCTTCTAGCATAGCCCATAGACTGTCCCAAAGAATGGCTTCATGTCCAGTCATCCAGACATCAATTTAGGTACCTGTGACTAAAGAAGAGTAAGTGGGTGGGCTATCAAATAACATAAGCAGTGCATTTGGTGGCTGTCAGGGAGCCCAGCAGGCAGCCCAGTTGGCCATCTCATCTGCAAACCACTTTGTACCTTGCAAAAATGACTGCCCTCTGGTATAGACTGGACAATGTATCACAGAGATGGTCGTGGGGAGCAAGACAGCTTGAAAGAGTTGGTCACTAAGTGAGGCATGAGCTTCCCTTTTGGGTGATGAAGTCTCCCTGCTTCCACAAGGTGCTGGTGGTAGGAGATTTCAAGGTAGAAATGTTCACTCAGAGTCCCTTGTCCATCAGGCATACTAGTCCTTGAGCCCCCAAGCCACAAAACAGCACAGTTACCCATTCAACACCTTCAAGGGACACAACCACTCCCCCAGTTAACACACATCCCATTCTTATAAAAGTAAGAGCCATCTGTGAATAATGTGAGATCAGGCTCTTCCAAGGGGACATCAGTGAGATCAGGTTGTGGGCTCTAAGTAACCTTAATTACCTCAAGGCAGCAGTGGCTACAAGAGCCTTTGCACATTCTCAAGAAACACCCTGTTTCCAACCACCTGCCCTCTCCATCATTGTAAATATTCATCCCCAGGATCCAAAGCAGGGTACAGACTGTTGCCCATGGCTGTTGTGGGCATTATGGTAGGGGTGGTCATCCACATGGCAGCTGGTTCTTCATGGGGCCCCCCATTGGATAGCCTAGAGGATGCTGCTCTCTGTCAGAGACTTGTTTCCCACAATCCCTCTTAAAAGGATTTTTACAGTAAAAACTCTTTTACAGTAAAAACATAGCAGCCCTTCCCCTTGTTTTCTAAATCTCCCTTTCTGACCCTTAATCCCTTCTCCTCTATCTTTCTCTATCATTCCCTTATGACAGCACCAAGTTCTTCACTTCCTTAACCTCATCTTCCTTCTCTTTCTCAATTTCCTTCTCTTTCCACCCTTCAAACAAATTCAGTGCAATTCCCCTGAGTTCACTAATAGTTTTCCTACCAGCCAGGGCAGAATTTATGAAAGTAATTGTGGATATCTGCTGCTGATTGATGAACACAAGCTGAAGCAATTGCTTTTAGACCATGCTCATTTTCTGGATCCAACTGAGCCCATTTCTAGGTGGCTGTACACAAACAAATATAGAAAGTATCAGAATGTTCATCTAAATTTTGAATCGTGGCATGGAATATTTCCCAATTTTTCAGTTGTTGTGCTGCCTGCTCTAGAGCATCATAGAGGGTTGTTTTTATAACATTGAACATTCCTCACTCCCCCATCATTATTATAATTCCAATGAGGAGCCATTTGGGGCCATGTGGTACAACACAGGACAGGACCTTTGCTTTCTCATCCTTTGTGAGAAAGGCATCTAGTAATTCCTCAATATTCTCCCAAGTGGGGCTATGGCTCCTTATAAAGGTCTTAATTTTCTTAATGGTGGCGGCTGGGTCTATTTAAAAGGATGAAGTGGATTGCTGCCATAATACAATGTCTCCTGGTGGAAAGGGGACATGTACTCTTCTCTGATTATTCCCTACAAAACTGGTTCTTAAGGGTGCCATGGTCTTTGATTCTCAGAAATCCAGATTGCATGGTGGTAGTCCAATGGTTTAGACCAGTGCCTCTAATGGACATGGTAATGATGGGGCAGTCTTAGTTTGAAAATTCTTCCCAATAGCGCCAATATTCTGTTGCTGAGTCTTTAGATCTTCAGTCTGAGTTTTAGCATGCACAGCTGACCATAATCAAAGGTCCCACATTTGTCTGGCCAAATTTGTTTCCCACAATTCTCTAAATACTGAGTCTAGTCCTAACAGAGCTTTACCACTTGAGTCTTGGACATTTCCTGTTGAACTGGCAGTTTACCCTTGTCTCAAGCTTTTAACGGCTTGCCCAATGGGGAATTGATAGGAGGTTTGCTCTGTCCTGATCCCATGATGATACCAATATCTCTTGATAGTTCTCTCCCTTGGTGACCTAAAGTTGGGTCAAGACCAGTTACTCACCACTGCTTTTTACTTCACATGGTGCCACTCTTGTATCTTTGTACAGAGTGAAAGAATTAAATTTTGGATTCAGTACTAGTTTCTTCTTATACTTCCTAAGTTTGGAGAATTTAGTTTTTCAACCACCTCACAGCTGATTGACCACTGGGGGAGTTCACTCTTGATCCATGATCAGACAAAGGTCTGCAGAATCAGACAGTAAGCTTACCTAGTGACAGTCATGTGAATGAAAGGTCCCTTTGTGGTCTCCAAAAATTGCTAAAAAGAAATCTTGGTTCAGGCGTTGCCCTGGTCTTTTAGGTAAACTCATGAAAAAGGCAAAAGTGTTTTATTAGCTCACCAAGGCAGAAAGCAGTTGGATTATGGCTGGTACCAGTTTCAAACTACACATGGCTTTTATAGACATGAAAAAACAGAGGCAAGGAAATACTGATTGACCATGTATGATGAAGAGATAGGTGTTTATTCCACCTTAGCTTTTCCCCCATGTCTAAGTACGCATGCAAAAGGGGATCTCTAGATTGCCATCCTCTGCAGGATGGTTGAGCATATACCCAAAGGTCAAGCAAAGTTAAAACATGAGTCACTTAGGCTAGCTTTGCACACATTCATTAAGTGCCTGTGATGTTCTAGACACTGCCCAGAAGATCTAAAAGACAAGGGACCTGCTCTCACACTGTTGATGAAGAAGGCAAGCAAGAGCACAGAGCCACAGGTCTAGAAGGATCCTTGGTGAGCATCTCAGCTGACCAAGTAAATATGTCCTCTCCTTTCCAGTCAATAACATGTTTATTGCTCTAGTCACTATTGCTCTCGTCACTTCCCACTAACAATGGGAAGCTCCTAGCCCACTAAGAGTTTACAATTCATTCTTACCTTTAAGTCCCAACTAAAATCCCACTTTCTATAGGATGCCTTCCCTAACCTTCTTAATTCTAGTACCTTCCATCTTTTGATTATTCTTATTTATCATATATATAATGTATGTATGCATATGAACTTGCTTTTTATATATTTGCATGTTGTGTCTCCCATTAGATTCTAAGTTTCTCGAGAGCAGAATCAGTCTTTTACCTCTTTTTGTATCATCATTGATTAGCAGAGTGCCTGGCGTGTAATAGGCATCTAATTAATGTTTCCTGATTGATCAATACAAAATCTTTGTAAAAAGAGCAGTTAACGTGGAGTCAGAACTTGTACATATTGAAACTTTCTTCTCCTCCTCCTCCTCCTCCTCCTCCTCCTCCTCCTCCTCCTCCTCCTCCTCCTCCTTCTTCTTCTTCTTCTTCTTCTTCTTCTTCTTCTTCTTCTTCTTCTTCTTCTTCTTCTTCTTCTTCTCCTCCTCCTCCTCCTCCTCCTACTCTGTCATAGTCATCGTCTTCTTCTTCTCCTTCTTCTTCTCCCTCTCCTTCTTCTTTTTGACATGGCCAATGCAGGAATTTGTATGCTTGATTATACATGTTTGTAAAAGGGATTTTATTTTTCTTGCTTTTTATATTGGGAGTGGAGGGGGTTGGGAGAGGGAGAGAATTCAGATCTGAAAATAAAATTGAATTAAAAAATAAAATCCTACCCCCACCATGAGTATTCGTGTGACCCTGACCAAGTCACACAAGCACCCCAGACACCAGTTTCTTTATCTGTAAAATGACAGAGTTGGACTGGTTCTCTGAGTCCCCTCATCCTCAGATCTTATGAAGCAGGCTCACCCTTCTGGATTTTAGTTTGTAGCCAACAGGGAGCCACTGAATTATTTTGGGCAGGAGAATTAGAAGAATTAAATAAGAATAATAATTCAATAAGCAAAGGACAAAGTAAGCAGAGTCAGGAAAACAATACAGACAATGACTACAACAATGTAAATGAAAAGAATAATCACAAACACAAAATAACTTGAAACTGAAACTGAAAATTATAAGGAATTAGCAGGGTCCCAAAGAAGAGGTGGGAATACACCTTTCCTCATTCCTTTGTGGGCTATGAGGTAGGGAGTCCATCAGAGGTATGAATATAGCATATAATACTCAATATTTTTTGGACATGATCAATTTTGTTGAATTTTTTTTCTCTTCTTCCTCCTAAAATAATCCTTTGTCAAAGAAGATATCTCTCCGGGAAGGGGAAGAAGGAAACCTAGACAACGTAAAAAAGGAAGATACCAATAAAATTCTATTAAAGAAAAAAAGGCCATGCCAGAGGTCAGAGAGGGAAGTGGTGAAAGCAGAGTGGTATCTCAGAGAATGGAGCAGAAGGGATGGGAGAGTCTCAGTGGAGTATCAGCAGAACCTAGCGATGGGGTTGGATATAATTCAAATTCAAAGTCTTTCTGAGTTCAAATCCAACCTCAGACACTTCCTAGCTGTGTGACCCAGGGCAAATCACTTAGCTCCACTTGCCTCAGTTTCCTTATCTGTGAAATGAGCTGGAGAAGAAATGGCAAACCACTCCAGTATCTTTGCCAAGAAAACCACTAATGGTTTCATGAAGAGTTGGACATGACTGAACAACAAGGAGAATGCAGGCTAAGATCAGAGAACCGGAAGTAGCCAGTTTGGCTGGACTGTAGGCCATGTGAAGGGCACCAGATAAGGCAAGGATGTTTTGCTAAGCCAAACTGTGGAAGGTCTTTGCTTTTGAGCAAAGGAACTACCTCATCAGAAGGGAGCATTGACAAAATTCTTTTGCTGACTTCCTGAAGGTCAACGGGAGAAAGCAGAGATTTAGCAAAAAGATCATAATGCTACAAAGGAAATGGAACTGGATTTAAAGTCAGAATTGTGGGTTCAAATCTCAGCCCTTGTATTTATGACCTGTGTGATTTTAGGCAAATTACTTCCTCTTTCTGGGCAATAGTGACCTCAACTGTAAAATGTTGGACCTAAAGGCTTCTAAGGCCCTTTCTGGCTCTAAATATATGGTTCTATGAGCAGTTGGATGGCTCAGGCCTGAGCTGGGATGCCTATGGGGGAGTGCAAAGGTGGAAAGGAGGGGGGTGGATGAGAGATATCACAGGCCTAGAATCCAAAGGATTTAGCAACTGATTGGATGTGTGGGATGAAGTGTTGAACTTCTAGAAAAGGGAAAGATGATAGAGGGAGTGAGTCAGGGATGAATCAAAGACCAGTCCTGCACGACTGGGAGAATGGTGACGCCATCCATTGACAAAGGCAGGGAAGTTGGGGGTGGGAAGAAGATGATGAGTTTGCTTCGTTTCCTCAAGTCCCAGAATTTTCCCAGGGGGGATAGTGGCAAACCTTGCTTTTTCAGAGTTAAATATGGGCCTTCAAAAGTCACTCGAACTAATACTGGATCCTAAAGGGGAAAAAGAGTTCAAAATCACTGTTCCTATCTTCTCTGGTTGACAGAGATGCCTGCTCCCCCAACCTTCTCCCACCCCACCCAGCAATCAGTGAAGAGGTGGTGTTAATGGGCCTCCTGGGAGATGTGTGTTTGAAGACTAGAGAAACCCAGTCACTAACCTTATCTGGAAGCTCACATTGAGCCCTGGTGGTAACTGAGCCTGAGGGAAAAGAGTGGGCCCCAGATTTTGCAGCAAAATCTCTCTGTATTCAAATCCTGACCCTGCCACTCACTACCTTTCTGACTGGGGGCAAGCAAGTCCTTTAACCTTTCTGGGTCTCAGTTTCCTCAACTTTAAAATGAAGGGATTGGACTTAGGACTTTTTAATCTAGGATCCTGTAATTCCCTCAGAACGATAACCACGTCCTTAGTTCTTGAGGTTAAATGGAAAATTTAAGTTAATGAAGTTAGCAGAGATGCCCACTGGGTTACTGGAAATAGAGCTCACAGGGAAGAGAAGAAAGTAGATAGATAGATAGATAGATAGATAGATAGATAGATAGATAGATAGAGGTAGGTAGATAGAGATAGATAAACATAGATAGGTAGATAGATATAGAGATAGAGCATGTATTAAGTGATTACTAGTACAGATTGATAGATAGAGCATTTATCAAGTGCTTACTAGGTGCCAGGTTCTGTGCTAAGCACTGGAAATACAAACAGAAGTGAATGAGACAATCCCTGCCCATTAAGGAGTTTACTTTCTGATGGAGGAAGGCAACATCTAAAAAAGTTCCTGAGAAGGGGTAGAAGAAAAGAGATTTACCTAGCAGGATGGGAGCCAGAGGCAGAGTCTAAGTTGTTGGGAATTAGATTCAATTCAACCTACATTTATTAAGTTCCTACTGTATACAGACAGCTACTGGTAGAGACACAAAATTTCAGTAAGATCTGGTTCCTGCCTTCCTGAAGCTGACATGCACTGTTAGGGGCTCTAAAATGTGACTAAAATGTCCTTGTGTTTAATCAGTCTGTCAACAAGCATTTATTAACTGCTAGGCACTTGGTACAACTATAAAGAATGAAACAATCCCTACTTTCAATGAACTTGTTGTTCAGTTATTTCAGTGATGTCTGACTCTTAGTGAGTCACAAAACCCACTTGTGGCTTTCTTGGCAAAGATACTAAAGTGGTTTTCCATTTCCTGCTCCAGCTCATTTTATAGACGAGGAAACTGAGGCAAATGGGGTTAAATGACCTGCCCAGGGTCACACAACTATTAACTATCTGAGACCAGATTTTACTTGGGTCTTCCTGACTCCAGGCCCAGTGCTCTATCTACTGTGCCACCTAGCTGCCCAAAATTTTTACTGGGGTTGTTCAATTGTTTTCAATTGTGTCTGATTCTTCACAACTCCATTTGGGGTTTTCTTGGTAAATATACTGAAGTGGTTTGCTATTCCCTTCTCCAGACCATTTTATAGATGAGGAACTGAGGCAAATAGGTTAAATGACTTGCCCAGGGTCACACTACTAGGAAGTGTCTAAGGCTGGATTTGAACTCATGAAGATGAATCTTCCTGATTCCAAGCCCAGCACGCTATTGTACCACCTAGCTTCCCTAATTTTTTAAATATTGCTTACCTTTCCCAATGTGTTTCTTCCCCCTTCTAGAGAGTCCTCATAGCAAAGAATAAAAAAGAGGGGAGGTAAAGTTCAGCAAAACTGAATAACACATAAAAAAAAAAATCTGACATCAAATGCAGTGTTCCCAAACCATAGAACCTACCTCTGCAAAGAAGAAAAGACAGTGCCCTTTCAGAGCTTGTCTTTAAGGCCAATCTTAGCTATTATAGTTTTGTGATATTTAATGTCTCTTATTTCATTATTGTGTATTATATTTTATTGTTTTTTATCTTCTCATTTGTTCCATTAATACCATTCTAGCCAATGAACACATTTTTCCTGGTTCAATTTATTTCACTTTGTGTCCATTCATCTTCTCATGTGTTCCTCATATTCATCTTTGTAGAATAGCATTGTCCGTATCACTATGTGTATAGCCATTCTCCAATCAAGTGCGAAACAGGAAAACAAATAAGCACTTATATACCATCCACTATGGACCAGGCACTGTGCTGAGTGCCCTTTTATTTTTTTCTTCAAGTATTATTTTATTTGATCCTCGCAGTAATCCTGCAGGGTAGGTGCTGTTATTATCCCCATTTTACAGTTGAGGAAACTGAGGCAAACAGAAGTGACTTCTCCAGGGTCACATAGCTACTGGGTGTCTGAGGCTGGATTTGAACTCAGCACTCTAATCACGGCACCATCTAGCAGCCTCAGTGGTTGTCTACTTTGTTATCACGAACCTGGGCTTTTAACAGACAAGGAAACAAAGCATACGATCATATATTTAGAGCTGAAAGGAAGAGGACATCAAAACTGTGTCCTTCTTTTTACATATTTTGCCAGGTCACATATGTATTAAATTTTCTAAGAGAGATTTGAATCCAGGTTTTTGGGATTCAAAGTTAGCACTCTCCTATTCTCCTACTATCTTTCAAAAGGAGGGAAGGGCCTTGACCAAGATCACAGCTAAAACTAGAATCTAGTCCTGTGCCCTTTCTATCAATCACACTATGTGATTCAAATCATTTCAACAAACACGTATTAAGTGCCCACTGAGGAGAGAGCACTTATGCTAACCAAGGGAAAGGTACAAAGTTTACAGAGAATGTAGTAGTGTCCTCGATGAGTAAATAAATTAAATTCTTCCTCTGTACTCAGCATTATGCTTATTCCTGAGGAGAAAAAAAAGTAATCTCTGCCCTCAAGAAGCTTATATTCTAATTGGGATAAGACAACATAGATAGAAGAATTCATCTGCAGGGTAGATACAAAGCCCTAGAGGCACTGAGCACATATCAGAAGTCAGGTGGCAGTGCCTGTGTATCAGGAGGGCTCCGTTGTGGGACAGATGATAAGGCCTGATGGTTCTACATCTTACTGGAAGGATTATGGTTAGGAATCTCAGCTTATCCAAAGTGTGTGAGTAGCCATGTAGATTCTGCAGGGCACTGGGGCCCAGGATGGTGCACTCAAGGGCCAGTCTATCACCATTGGAAAGTAGGGAGAGGGCTTGAGTACCTGAATGGAGGGGGAATCCTTGGATCCCTCCCACAAGGATGGGAATAGCAGAGTCTATGTCCATCCAGGACAAGGAAAAGGGGGATTGGCAAGAAGGTTGAGGAAAGAAAGTCTCCCACTAGTGACTTCTCCCACCTGGTGCCCAGATAGGGTTTGTGTGGCTGGTGTAAAGGAAGGGAGAAAGGAAAGGGCTCCTCAAGGAATGTTCAGACTATTTAGGGGGATAAGACACAAAGATAACTGTAAATGTGCACTATCACATTATAAATCTGTAGCCCCTTACAATCAAGAGAGCTAGTTAAGACTATAGTGTGTTGTTGTTCTCCCCACATGGAATGAGGGATTGAGGGATCATGGGAACTTGAAGCCTAGGAACTATAGAATCTTGGGATAGGGACATGTGCCAGGCCAGTGGATAGCCAATTGTAAAGGAAGGATACTGTTATCTCAAACCTAATATAGACATGCGTTTTACTCACCCACTTAAGGAACTAGCTTCCTGAACAGAATTTGCTGCCACATTGTGACCTAGTAAATTTATCCCCTCTCCACTTCTTCCTCCTTTTCTTCCTAACAAATGGCTAGCAAGCCAGCAGCAGGAGTTTCCTACTCACTTGAAATCTTGTTTTTTTGCTGTCTGTATTTTTATAATAGGTTTAGTCTACAGATAAAGATAAGGTGGGGGTTTTTTTGCATTCTCTATATGTTTGCTTATAAATGAAGGGATCACACCATGAGGAAGGACAAAAGGGAACCCCTTGACCAGACCGATAGCCTTAGATCTAACTATAAATCTATACTGAAGTACTCTCTCTCTCTCTCTCTCTCTCTCTCTCTCTCTCTCTCTCTCTCTCTCTCTCTCTCTCTCTCCCCTTGTGTGTCCTATGTCTGTCTGTCTCTTTCTTCCTCTGTCTCTGTCTCTATCTTCTGTGTCTGTCTGTCTCTGTCTCTTTGTGTCTCTCTTGGTCTCTCTTTGTCTCTCTCTCTTAGTCACTCTCTGTCTCTCTCCCTGTCTCTCCATCTGTCTCTATTTGTATCTGTCTGTGTGTCTGTCTGTCTGTCTGTCTCTCTGTGTCTATGTCTGTCTGTCTCCCTCTCTCCCCCATCTCTGTCTCTCTGTCTATGTGTCTGTCTGTCCCTCTCTCTCTCTCTTAGTGTCTCTTTCTCTCTCCACAAAGATAGATTTCAAGTGCATCTGAGCAGAAGAAAGTGCTATGAGGGAGTCCATGGGGGGAAAGGGAGAAGAGATGGGAAGGTCATTAGTAATGGAGACATAGGAAAGACTTTGGGAAAAAGGGAAGAAGGTAGCATCTGAATTGGACCTTAACGGGGAGGTAGGAATTCAACAAACAGGGAAGACATTCCTAGCATATTTATCTCTTGTGGCTGGAGTCTGGAAGGCATGGGGTGTGTCCAAGGAACAAAATAGTCCAGTTTGTCTGGATCACAGAGTGGTGGGGTTTTGGAATTATTGACACTGCCTCTCAACTCTAGGAGTGCAAATACACGAGGCTAGAGGACTCTTCACTCCCTGGGTGAGTGGCCCCACTTCTCTGTGCCTCAGGCCTCCCACTTGTAGGCACATCTCTGGGGATCATTGCATATTCAAAGTCTTCTGATTTGAATATGAATATAATAAGGGAGCAGATATGACTGTGACAGTACAGGAGACTCCTGCACCCAAGGGCTTTTTAGATGCTTTTGAATTGATATTTGCAGAGCCCAAAAAGATGGTCTCCCTTATTAATTCTATGCCTCCCCCCACCCCTAGCTCAATAACAAAGGGGAATTCTCTTCCATCTAAGGAAGCCAGAGAAAGACTCAAGGCAACTTGCCAAGAATTTCTCCCCCTTATGCCTCCTTAGAAACATCAGTGGCTAAGCCTGGATGAGGACACACAGCTTGCTTGGACCAAGGGCCCTCAGTTCTTAGTTTGAAAGGGTTAAATTCAAATTGTAGGCATTCTCCTGAGACAGACTGTCAATACTGGCTGGAGGGAGGGATAGCAAGACACAGAGGGCCAAGGGCCAATAGATCCTTAGACTTAGAGTCAGGAGGGACCTTAGTATCAATTCTACCTACTCCCTCCTTATTTTACAGATGAGGAAACTGAGGTGGTGAAATGCTTGTCTCTAGAGAGAGTGTAATTTCTCTAGCCCAGGCTCACCTGCACAGGTAGGGCTACATGCAGTTTTGAAAGAACAGTTTCATGCTAATGGAGTCATCTGGGCTGCACATGGATATTTCCACCCAGGAGGGGACTCTGTAATTATACAGTGGGCAGTGGCGTGTCTGAATCTAATGGCACATCGGACTCTCTTTGTGAATGACTCACCCTGGCACCAGCCCAGGGATGGGTGAGTCACACTGAACAACAACAGCCCAGCAGCTTGACTGACTGACCACCCCACCCCATTTCCCTCCCACTGAGGCACTGACAGCTTGGAGAGACCAGGGACCCCTTAGCTCCAGTAGCATTACAAAGTCTCACTGGGTCGCCAGGGGTGCTCTGGAAAACAAACAGGATTCAGAGTCCAGAGGATCTGGCTTCTAAATCTAGGGACCAACATGAGCTCCTTTCTGTCATGTTCTGTTATTTTGTGCGATTCTACGACCATATAACGTTGTTATTTTTGTTGTTGTTCTGTTGTATTTGACTCTTCACGACTCCAATTGGGGTTTTGTTGGCAAAGGTACAGGAGTGGTTTGCCATTTCCTTCTCCAGGTCATCTTACAGATGAGGAAACTAAGGCAGAGTTAACTGACTTTCCCAGGGTCACACAGCTCGAAATGTCTGAGACTCGATTTGTACTCATAAAGATGAGTCTTCCTGACTCCAGGCCCATCACCCTATCCACTTTGCCCCACTGTATAGCTTTAGACAAGTTATTTCATTTCCCTGGACTTCAGCTTCCTCATCTCTAAAATGAGGGGGTTGGACTCAATAATGTCTAAGGTTCATACCAGTCCTTAAGCCCAGGCCATCTCTGTACTTACCAGACTTGTCTCTCCTGTGAGTTTGTCCTCTGTTTCTTGTCTGTTTTCTTCATCTCTCCAACTGGACCATAAGCTCCTTGAGGACAGGACCACTGGCTTTCAATTCTTTGGGCTCTGGCTCTGATTCTGCCTAACCACAAAGGAAAGTCAGTTTTTTCATTCACAACCAAAGGTTGACAATGCCCCCCTCACAGCCCGCCAGTGAGAATGAGAACCACATGAGCTAGCAGATAAAATGCAAAGTCTTGTCTCCATGGAAGGTGGTCTTGTCACCTCGCTGGCACACCCTGTGGGCACAAGGCATCTGTAGTGTGCACTCCATGCCAGAACAGGAACAGCACCTGTTAATGAAGCCATCAGCCTTGGGTGGTGACCCAGGAATCTGCAGCTGCCGCAGTCCTACCCAAGCCTCAGTGCTGTCTACACAGGACAAGCAGCACCACAAGGCCCTACAAGTTCTGAAATGCTAGTCATTTCTCGAGGCTATCCTTGGTTTTCTGCCTCCAGAAAACCACTATGCAAATAACAACAGAAACAACTTGTGTTTATATGAACCTGTTTTACAGCATAGGATAATAGAAAAAGCAACCTTGAGTCAGAGGTTCGAGGTTCAAATTCTGCTACTTTACTCCTAAGTCATTTAACCTAACTGGACTTCAGTTTTGTCATTGGTGATAAAATGATCCCCATATGAACCTCATGATCTATAAATCTGATCTTAGAAGAGGAAGGAGGAAGGGTGTTGGGGATGGAGAGCTATCTTCAAGTTCCTTTTCATAAGCACATTCCAGTGGATTTGATGTCTAATTAGTCAACTGTCCCCTGAGAAAGCCAGAACAGATAAAGGCCAGGTGATTTTCAGCAGTGTGGGGAGAGGAGAGTTACAAGCAGGCTATGCTGGAAACAGCTCTAGCCTGCTATGGTTAGAAATTGCTAAATTCAGAGGGCAAGGGGCAGCTAGGTGGCACAGTGAATAGAGCACTGGCCCTGGAGTCAGGAGGACCTGAGTTCAAATGTGACCTCAGAAACTTGACACACTTATTAGCTCTGTGACCTTGGGCAAGTCACTTAACCCCAATTGTCCTGCATTCTCCCCTCCAAAAAAAAAAAATTCAAACACCTTGGAAATTGACAAATGTTACAAATTAGGATTTGATTTATTGTTTTGCTGATTTGCCTAGAGACTTAAGAAATTGATAGAGAATATGTTAATGCAGATTAAATTTAAAAGTGTTTTGTGCAGCTGGTTGTTAAGCATTTGCCAGCATATCCCTGGTTACAAATTCTGACTGTGGTGGGCACACCCATTCACCCCAAGGGTCGGGAGGGCCAGTATGGAGGTGCCAGATGGAGAGAACAGAGACCCCAGACAATGAAGCCCCCAGAGTCAGTGTCTGCCGAGGAGGGTGTGTCAGACTGAGCTGAGGGGTGGGGTGTATGTGTGTGATGAGGCAGGGGTTGACATGCCAAAAACAAATCTTTCAGCTTTCCCAATTATGCTGTGGGCAGCCCTGATCCTTCTTCCCTTTGTTAAGGCCTAAGACTTGGGCTTTAAGAGGAATGTGACTGACACCTTTTTCCAGCCCACATTCTGCCCAAGGCAAGAGAGAGCTGACTCAGATCTGGTGAGAATCAGAGGGATTCCTTCCTGACCCCCAAAACACCCCTGACCTGGACTCAGAGAGACTTAAGGGGGTGGCACGGACCTCACTACTGTCTCATGTGCTTAATAGCTCACATTTCTACATTGTTTTAAGCTTAGACTTGCTCACAATACTCTTAAGTGTAGCAAGGAAATAGGGCTACCCCTGTTTTATAGACAAGGAGATTCAGACCTGGAGAGGTAAAGCCACTCACCCAAGGGATCACAGCTAGTTAAGATCAGCTGAGATCTGGCTCCCAATTCTTCTCTATTTCCAATGTCCTTTCTTGACTTTGGTCAGATCTGTGCCTATGGAAAGTTGCCAGATAAACTGCATTCCACCTGTATCTTACATGTACATGGTTATTTATATGTACCTCCATTAAGAATGTAAGCCCTCTGAAGGCAAGGAATGTCTTTTTGCCTTTCTTTGTATTCCTAGCTCTTAGCACAGTCCCTGGCATGCAGTTAGCACTTCATAAATGCTTGGTAACTGATTGACTGTATCAAATTGATGCCCTTGCAATGAATTTAGGGCCCTGGATAAGCATGAGAAGCCTGGTGAGAGCCCATGGACATTAAGGGTCAAGGATTTAGAAAAACTTTGGTATTTGTCCCGGCCTTGCCTAGGCCAGGGGACCCACTGTGAGGCAAGGGACCACTGCCCTAACTTACCAAATGCCAACTCTAGATTAAAAAAAAATTATTCATATTTTTCATTCATATATTTCAACATATATTTTTCATATGTATTTCATTTATTCATATATATTTCATTCATGTATTTCAATAATTTTTTCATTCATATATTTTATTTTTACATGATCTTCATTTCCAAATCTCTCTCTCCTTTTCCTACTTATTGGGCCATCCTTTGTCACAAAGTTTTCCAAAGAAAGGGGGGAAAAGCAGTTAACTCAGAAACCCATGATCTGAGTAATGATAACTATTGTTATAACCTGTGTTTATATAGCACTTACTATATGTCAGGCATGGGGAAGCTAGGTGGTGCAGTGGATAGAGCAACAGGCCTAGAATCAGGATGGCCTTATTCCAGTCTTACACACTTATTATCTGTAGGACCTTGGGCAAGTCACTTAACCCTTATTTGCCTCAGTTTCCTCATCTGTAAAAATAGGGACACACTGGAGAAGGCAATGGCAATCTACTGCAGTGTCTTTGCCAAGAAAGGACTTTTGTCCTGGACAAAAGTCGGACAACAAATGTTCTAGGCTAAATGCTTTACAATTATTATCTTACAACAGCTCTGGGAGGTAGGTATTATTATCCCCATTTTCATAGTTGAGGAACCTGAGGCAAACAGAGGTTAAGTGCCTAGAGTCACACTACTAGGAAGTATCTAAGGCCAGATTTGAACTTAGGTCTTCCTGACTTCAGGGCCAGCATTTATTCCATGGTACCACCTAGCTGCCTCATATGTGAAAGTTCTACCTCTTTCCTCCCCTCTTCAAAGTCCCCTCTAAGTTTTAAATGTAATCCTGGAAAGGTTGCAAGGGTTTCTCCACCCATGCTGACCTTCACAGTTCAGACTCCTTTCTGAGCCTGGGATTTTCCCTTGGCCTTATTTCATCCCATGGAACATGGCCCAGTTTGGCTCAGGGCATGGGGAAGGGCTTGGTAAATCTTGCCCTGCATTGTCTTGCAAGCTAGGTGGGAGCTGGGCAGAGAACCTGTGATACCCTCCACTCCCTTGGCACTTCCCATGCCCTTTCCACGTTCTCCCCTGACGCTTCAGCTTCCCATGTGATTCTCCTGAAATGCTTCATGGAGTGATTCATTGTGGGAAAAGGGACCAAGGCTGTCTTATCCCAGAAGCCATTGGGCATTTTCCCAATGGCTTCTGAATAATTTATCCTTTTCATACTCTTCCAACCCAAGGAGAGAAAAAAAGACCTTGTGGTCCTAGAACACTGAACTCATGGGGATTGTTTGGTCTACCTTGTGGTCACTGATCACCTGGAGAAGGGCAGAAGGAATCAGCTGCCAGCTTTCAGGTGCCAGGTTCTCTCCTCCAACCCACTGCTGGTTGGAAGGGAACCATGGGGCTCCAATTACTTCTCTTGCCGTTGGCATTTGAATGACTCCTGACTCCACCAAAAAAAACCTGACAACATTCTCCGCAGCAGGAAGACAGGCTCAGGACATTTGGGGGAAGGCCATAATGGAATGTGAACAGCAAAACAGGGCCTACCTAACAGCCATGCAAGTTAAGTATCGTGTGTAGCTTTTCCCTACAGAAAGGAGTTCTGTGAGGGTTCTCTTCACTCCCACCCCACCCAGGCTGGCACAGTATTTGTATGAATATTTCCTTAATACTTAGGATAGTTTCCATTACAAATATGAGATGAATTCTCTGTGGCAGGATCACTTGAAATACACACATATATATATACACACACAACTTAGCAATGAACAAACACAAACATTCCAATATACAAAGAAAAACAAAAAAGAGGATTGCATATGAGGCTGTGACCCTATGTATCTGGCCCTAGTCCTTCTGCTGAGCTACAGTCACCAGTATCACCACCTGCCTCTTGGACATACCAAACTGGATATCCTGATGGCATCTCAAATTCAAGGTATCCAAAAGAAAACTAATTCTATCTGCCCCACAGCATTTCTCTTTTCTTAACTTTCCAATCACTGTCAAGGGCACCACCACCTCATAGTCACCTTCCCAGGAAGTCAGCCTTTCCAGGAAGTCTTCACATGCTTAGGGAGGACATCCCCCTAACTCACCAATGGGTTTGAGGCATTTCAGTTACCTTTAACCTGGTTTAGCCCATCTGCCAAGATGGTTTTACTAGGGTGTGGCTGCTGTGCATGCTACAGTTTCTTAGAACCACAGGTGAGAGCTGAGTGCCAGGTAGACACCAAGGGTAGATGAGCAGCCCTGAAAAGGGCTTGTCAAGCCCTCACACCAGAGGTGCTAGTCCTCCCTGCACACCCCCTACACCCTGACAATATTCAGAAGTACTTTAATGAATGTTCATTGACTGAATGACTAATTGATATATAGTTTACCTTTTTTTTAAAAAAAGTGTTTATTATAAATTAAGACAATAACAAAATTGTCCTTTTAAAAATTCTCTTGAATATCTTGTCCTTTCATTTGGTAGATTTTGTAAAAAATATTTTATTGATGAATAAATGAAAAAGATTTATAAAGTGCTGAAATTTGGGAGACTTTAGAATGTTGATCAATGCTATGACCAGTCATGATTTCAGAAGACTGATGATAAAGCACGCTGAGGACAGGATAGATCTACATACTGAGTTATACAATCTCAGACAGAGTCAATTTGTTCCTTTGTTTTGCTTTGACTGTACTTATTTGTATGTTTCAAAAGGGGGTTACTTTTGGGTTGAGTTAATGGCAAATGACAAATATGCAAAAAAAAAAGTCTTGCTCCAAATCTGGCCCCAAATGATTGTCTAGACATTTCTGGTTTTGAGTTTTTTTTGTTTGTTTTTTTTATCTTTTTTGTGGGGGAGGCAGGGCAATTGGGGTTAAGTGACTTGCCCAAGGTCACACAGCTAATAAGTGTTAAATGTCTGAGGTTGGATTTGAACTCAGGTCCTCCTGACTCCAGGGCCAGTGCTCTATTGACTGAGCCACCTAGCTGTCTCTGCCTAGACATTTTTGAACCAGGATTCACCTGGCTTCCAATTGTAGCTTCCCTTTGTGTTGTCTTTTATCAGAATGTTAAGCTCTTTGAAGGCAGGGGCGGTCTCAGTTGCTTGCTTCTTTATATCCAGCTCTTAGCACGGTGCCTGGCACAAAGTGCTTAAGACATATTTTTATTAAGCTTTGTCCTGACTAGGGACATGGTGGGAAATGCTGGTACCTATGGTTTGCAGGTTTTTCATCTCTCAAAGATGTCTGTGGCCTGAGAAAGAATGAGAATCTTTAGCACCAAGGACAGGGGATTTCCCACCAAGTCAACATCTTAGCACTCTTCATTTCCCACCTGATATTGGTACTTCAGCCCACCCAATGTCTCCCACCTCATCCACTTCTCACCTCTCAGGGTTTACTGCCCCTGTGCCTTGTTGAAAAGACAGAAGAAAGTTCTTACTGGTTTTCAGTGAGAGGGGCATTACAACATTCAACACCTTCATTTGACAGATGAGGAAACTGAAGTTAGGAAGATGAGTGATGTGTCCAAGGTTACACAGGTAGTTAGGGGTTGAGCTAGACTGGAAGGCCACATTTTGTCTCCTGGCTCTTCAGACCAAGGCTTCTTCCTCCCATTATTCAGGGTTGTCAGGGCAGTGCCCCATAGTGGATAGAGTGCTAAAGTACATTCAGGACGTTGTTGAGTCATTTTCAGTTGTCTCACTCTTTGTGACCCCATTTGGGGTTTTCTTGGCAAAGATACTAGAGTGGTTTACCATTTCCTTTTCCAGATAATGAAACTGAGGCAAACAGGTTTAAGTGACTTGCCCAGGTCATACAGTTAGTAAGTCTATGAGGCCAGATTTGAACTCAGTAAGAATTCAGGATGCTGCAGGTTCAAATCTCAGTAGAATGGAAGTTCCTTGAGGACAATTACTGTTTCTTTCCTGTTTTTGTATCCTGAGTGCCCAGCACAGTTGGGGTCCGTAATAGGAGCTTACCGAATGTTATTTGATGGAGTGATCTGTCTCAAATTGCTATTAGAAGAGTTACACAACCACAGGCACATCATTCAACCTCTCTACGTCTCAGTTTCCTCATAAGCAAAGTGGGGATAATTATGCCTGTGATAGCCACCTCCCAGAGATACTGTGAGGCTTCAGTGAGATCATGTCTCTAACATGCTTTGTTAACTTTAAAGTGCTTTCTTATGAAGAGTATCAGCATCGGGGTATAGCTGATTCAGTCTAAAGCATTCAGTAAATGCTAACTATGTACCAGACACTAAGAGAAGCACTGGGGATGCCAAGAAAGGCAAAAGCATGGTCCCTGACCTCAAGGAGCTCCCATTCTAATGGAGGAAACGACAAAAGTAGCTATGATCAAACAAGACACATACATTGTCAGTGGGAGCTCATTTCAGAGGGAAGGGACTGAAGGAATGGAAACAAGACCTAGAAAATCCTCTGGTAGGAGGCTGGTTTTAAGCTACCTTGAAGGAAGCCAGGGAAGCCAGGAGTCCAAGGTGAGGGGAGAGAGCATTCCAGGCATGAAGGACAGCCAATGCAACTGCATGGAGGCAGGGGATGGAATGTTACGTGTGATGAACAGCAAGAAAACCATTGCAGATGGATGGCAGCATGCACGAAGGGGAGTAACGTGTATAAAGGAAGGGGCTAGGGTGTGAAGGGCTCTAAATAGATTGTGATTCTGGAGCCACTATGTAAGGAAACTGTAGAGGCTCAGGAAGCATCAAAGAATCCTAATGCTAGCAGGGGCCTTAGAGGGAATCCAGTTCAGCTTTCCCCTTCCCTTCAGGGAATACCCTGAAGAGGTGCTCCATCCTCTGCTTCAGCACATTCAGGAACAGGCAGCCCTAGGCTGCCACTGGAACCTTGAACTGTTAGAAAGTCCTGGCTTACGCTGAGCCAATGTCTACTGTATCTTCTATGCATTCTGCCCTGTAATGAAGAACAGAGAATAAGTCTCTGTATACTACCTGTGATGCTTTATAGGCATGAATCATGGGATACCATGACCTCAGAAGAATCAAAATTGCTGGTGACCCAAAGGGCAACAGTGGGTGTAGACAGGCTGTAGCATGTAGACAGGAGGACTTGTGATCGAGAGATGGTGTAAAAGACATTGGCTAACATGTGTATGATTAGAAAATGTGGTGGACTGGTCACATGTGGAAATGGAGAGATGATCCATGTACCCACCACAAAATCCTAAAAGAATACAAGCAAGGTTTTGAGAGGGGGTGGGGAAGAGGAGAGAGGGCTGGACCCACTGGAGGATTTAAGAGATGAGGACAAGACTTGTACAAGATGGAAAAATATGAATGGGTTGCAATCTGTACCTTGGTGGGGGCAGTGACCACATTAGGGACATCACTAATCCATCCAAGCATTCTGTTTAAGGAGCCTGTCCCTCTAGTGTGTACTTCCTGCATTCTGCCTAGTCTCCCTTTGCATCCCCATTGGCCCCACTGGCACATCCCATTTACTGCTTCCCTCCTTTTCTCAGGCTGAGGTTATTTTTTTCTCTTGCTGTTGTTCTGTTTTTATTTCCCAAAGGCTGTGACTGGCCCTTTCAGCTCATTTCCTTACATTGTGCTGATTCCTGTATCCAGCTGCCTGCACCTGAACTTGGCTCCAGCTTTTTCCCTTTGCTTTTTGGCAAACATAAAGCCAGACTGAAGTGCCCACCCCCTTTACTCTTACCCCCAAATCACAGAATTTGAGATTCAGAAGAGACCTCAGTTGTTAGCTAATCTAACCCATCCCCAAAAGGAATCCTCACTATAACACACTCAACAAAGAGTCATCCAGCCTTTGCATGAAGACTTTAAACAAGAGAGAACTCACTTCCTGAAGCACTTATTTTACTTTTGGACAGCTCTCATTTTTAGGAAGTTTTTCTTGACTATGGAGAATGGGAAAATTACCACAGGATCAGGAAAGAGTAAATGTCCTAGTTTTCCAAAAAAGGAAGAGAATATAGCCTTAAAAGTACAGGACAGTGTATTTGACTCCAATATTTGGGCAAAATTCTAGAATATATTATTAAAGGGATGGTTGTAAATATTTCAAAAAGGAAGCAGTAACCAAGGCTTCAAGGACAGGTCATGCCAGATTCACCCTCTTTTTCTTTTCTGTCAATTTTATCAGGCTGATCAGGAAAATGATGTAGATACCATATGACCTAGATTTTAGGAAAAATATTTTATAAAGTAGCTGATGTATATTTGTAAATGAGATGGAGAAATGTGGGCTAGAGAACACCAGTTAGATGGTTTGGGAACAGCTGGCCAGATCCAAAGAATGATCATGGATGGGTCAATGCCAACTAGGAAAGATACATCTGGAGGAGTCCTCCAGAGATCTATGACTGGCCCTGGGCCATTTTAATTTTTATCAGTGACTTGGATAGAGACATAGATGACATGCTTATCAAATCTGCCATTTACACAAAGCTAGCCAATGTGTTGGTCTATAGACTTCCGGTGCATAGTCCCTCACCAGGGAGAAAGGAGACCCTGGGGAAAGTGCTTCCTTTCCCTTCTATCCCAGGATTCAGAGACCAGAGCAGACACACATTACTGAGCCTTACCAGGACAGCACAGCCTGTAGGCAGCAGTAGTCTCCTCCCCCCAGCTTCCTGAAGGACCAGAAAAGGATGGACAAGGACAGGTCCCTGGTTGACTACCCAGGGTCCTCCTGGCAGCTGCCCAGGCCCTGGAGAGCTGCTTGTTACAGCTGGCACTTTACAAAGGATTTATATAAACAGTGTCACACAGTGAGTTACACACAGGCAGTGACCTTGACAGTGACAGATCACTGTAGTTCCCTGACTGAGGTGGCTTGCCCACGATGTCTCTGGGTCCAAGCACTCTTCACATTTGAGTGCTAGAATCCCAAGCTCTCTTCCAAAGCACAGCTCATAGGCTAACTCCTACTTGAAGTCTTTCCGATCCCCTCCCGGGTGTTCGTACCTACTCACCAGCCTGCTTTCAATTTCAGTGTTTATATTTTGCTTTTTCTTATTGGGGTACTTACTGTTTGCCCCATAGAAGAATATAAGCATTTTGAAGGCAATGATTAGTAATGGCAGTTTCTAGCAAACAGTAGATACTCAATAAATGCTTGTTGAATTGAAGGTGTGTCTGGGTTGGCAGTCAGTGAAGAAAAATCCTCTTGGACCTTGAGATGTACTCCAAGATTTTCCAGAATCCTTGATCATTAAAGCCTTAAGGGACCTTAGAAATCACCTAATAGAACCTTCTTCCATCATGCCCCACCCCATTTAACAGCTGAAGAGCTGAGGATCAGAGAAGGGAAGGGTTTTGCCTCAGGTAACACAGAATTAGTGGCAGAGAGAACATGAGTAGGCCTTGTCTCCTGTCTTTTAGTCTAGTATTCTTCCCCCCTCTATGCTACTATCTCCCAGCCACCCCAGGTACAGCCTCTCCCTCACTTCCTCTCTTTCTTCTTCCTTCTCTTCTGTAATGAGTGCCAGGAGCCAAAGGTTGCCAGTTTCACAAAGGGACCAGTGACAAGCCATGCAGGGACTGAATAGGTCCCACCCCGAACTTTCGGAGGCCGTGCTTCTTAAGCTACTAAGAAAAGCGAATTCTTCCAGGTCATCCTGTAGGCTCATCTCTCCCACATTAAGATACAACAGCACTGTTTATTCAATACCCTCCCTAATGAAGGAAAAAAAAGGAGTAGGAGACCAAAGAATAGAAGGCAAGGAGGATCCTGATGCTTCCCTCTTGTATTCTTTGTGAAATCTTGGAGAACAGAGGAATTCTGGAAATAACAGTCTGGTGCTAGTGATTGGTTAGAGTCTCTCACCCTTCTGGGTCTTGGTTTTCTCCCTCAAGGATCCATGTTTTCTTCTCCCAACCCACCAGTCTGAGAGATGAACTAATAATGAGGGAGCCCAGCTTTAAAAAAAAGAGCTGTCTCTGTCCTCCCCAGTAATGAGACCTGGTCTTCGAAGGCAACTCTCTTCCATGGAGCTCAAAGCACTTTTATTAGCATTAATCTCATTCATCCTCCCAGGACTGTTGTCTTGTTTTAAATTTTATTATGGACTGGTGAGTTGCACTTAAGCCTCAGGGCATGCCAGGGAGGGAGGGAGGGTGGAAAGGATAGGGCGGGGGAATTTCCACTCTCTGCAAGGCGAAGGAAGAAGAAATGGTCAACTAGCAAACCAAGGGAGAGGTCCCAAGTGTCCTAGGCACTGGATGCCAACCCACTCTCTCCTTTCCCATCCCCTCTTTGAGGCTGAAAATCTTCAGGGCTGGTGGGGAAGCTCTGGGAATTGTAGGATTGAAGGATTTTGACTTGAGAGGCATTGAAGATCTAGCCAACTGATTTTCCAAATAAGATAATGTTTGGTACTTAGTAGTGAGCCTGGAACATAATAGGCACTATGTAAACACTTATTCCTTTCCCTTTCCTGGGAAAGAAATTAGGATCCCAAGAGGGGAGCTGGTTTGTCCAAAGTCCCACTTAGAGTTAGTGGAACTAAGAAGCATGGATGCATGGCAAGTGCACTAGATCTGGTGTGAGAAGATTTCAGTTGGCTCTGCTATTTATTACATCCATATTCCTGGGCAACTCAACCTTACCAGCTTTCAGTTTCCTCAAATGTGAAATGATGGGGTGACCTTTTAGACATCTTGAGCTGCGTTTCCAGTGGACATCTGAAACTCAACATGTCCGAAATGGAACTTGTCTTTCCCTCTAAAATCTATGCCTTTGACAGTCAAAGGGCTGCCCTTGAGGACCTACCCCTTTCCAAACTTCCCTCTTACTGTAGAGGGCAACACCATCCTCCCAGGCCCTCAGGTGAGGAGGTCATTGTGGATTCCTCACTATCTCTCATCCCCCCTCCCCCATACACATTTAATCTGTTACCAAGGCCTTTTGATTTCATTGAATACACCACCTTCTCTCCTCTGATGTGGCCAGTATAGACCCTCATCACCTCACACCTGGATTACTGCAGTAGCTGGCTGGTGGGTCTGCCTGACTCAAGACTTTCCCCACTCCAGTCCATCCTCCATTCAGCCACTAATGTGCTTTCCCTAAAATACAAGTCTGACCATGTCACCCCCTACTCAATTAACTCCACTGGCTCCCTATTGCCTCCAGGATGAAGTATAAATTCTTATCCTACCACCCCCCCACACACACACCCCACACACACAATCTTCTTGCACCTCACTCCCATATCTTCTCCAATCCATAGACATTGACCTCAGCTTTTCCTTGAAAAAGACACCCCCCCTCCAGACTCCCGGCATTTTTCCCTGGTTTTCTTCCACTCCTGGAATTCTCGCCCTTCACTTACTGGCAGCCTTAGCTTCCTTCAAATCCAAACTAAGCTCCCCTCCCACAGGAAGTCTTTCCCAGTCATTCTTAATTTTCATGCTTTCCTCTCTGTTGATCATCTATCCATCCTGTATACAACTTGTTTGTACACATTTGTTCGCATGTTGTCTCCCCCATTATGTTGTAAGCCCCATGAGGTCAGGGACTGTCTTTGCCTTTCTTTGTACCCCCAGCTCTTAGTACAGGCTTGGTACATAGTAGGTGCTTAATAAATACTTATCGACCTATTGGCAGAGTGCTCTCTGAGGTGCCTTCTCTAAATCCATGATTCTATGACTCCAGTGGCAGTCGTGGGGTTGGAGCCTGGGTTGTCTGACTTGAACTCATCTTGACTTTTGTTTGGACCCAATGTGGGGGCTGCATCAGAGCCAAGTGACAAGGTCTTGGAGGGGACCTAAGGGCCACAGCCCTAGAATTCTCCTGCTGTTGTTCTGCTTAAAGTGGTCGCGTTTCTGACCTGGAAACCTGAAAGAGTAGCTGGTACTTTTTTTCCCCGTCCCCAGGCTGAGAATAGGGCAGGAACAAGAGGATTGTGCCCCTCAGTTGGAGATCCTAGGGTTGGCCTACTCTAGGCTTCAACACAAGCAAAATATTAGGGCGGAAAGGAGATCTACATTTCTATCTGGGATTTGCTTCTTACTAGCTGTGTGAACTGTTTGGGAGGTCTTGTAATCAGCCACATGGAAATGGGCTTCTACATCTCAGTCTGGAACCTGCTTCGTTCCTAGATGGCTTCTCACCAGGATCCAGTTGTAACACTCATAACATGGCACTAACAACAAGAGGGAGGCAAGAAAAAAGAGGGGAAGGGAGGGAGACAGACAAGCAAGGAGAGATTGCATCTGGTGTGGCTGGGAGGCAGCAGAGTATCCTGGGAAGAGCACTAGTTTTTGTGAACTACCACATTCTCTGTCTCAACTCAGCTATGGCAATTCACAGAGACAGAAAAGGCACTTCAGAGTTTATATACAGCTGGTACAGGGTCTTCTCAGCTCTAAACTGGATAATTTGCCCATCTCATCCAGTTGAGTGTGGCTGATATATTCTCCTTCACTGCTTCTCTGTCAACTAGATTTAAGGGATGGTTGACAACTAGGCCTGTTCTGATTAAACCAGTTTTCTTTCATGTCATTGTGAATTGATGAGGGTGCTGTCTCTGGCTGGGTGGGAATGAAACCTCCCTTTCCCCTGTGCCATGGGGTTTTTGCTTCTACTTATTGTTCTATGTACACCTTCCCTATCTGTCATGTAAAGTCCACTGTCCTCAGGCTCAATTAACCCCAGATACCAGATAAATTAAAGAGAAGATTTCCTCTCTAAGCCTAGCAATCCAGAGTCACAACTAGGAATCCTTTGACCTGGAGCAAAAGCGACTGGGTCACAGAAGGCAAAGGATACTGGAGGGGGGCAAACAGAAGAGAATCTGACTATGGGTACAATATTGTCAGGAGACTGGACTGCCCCACTCCCAGAGAATCCAGTCCCCTTCCTTACTGTCACAGGACTGAGGAGAGAAAGTGGGCTGGACAGGAGGACTAGGACAATGAAACTCTTACGTTGGAAGCACTAGGCAGTTGTGCAGTGGATATACAGGCCTGAAGATGGTGAGACAAGGTATGGACCAGTAGTCACAGCTGAGAGGTACACCCATCCATGGAGGAAGCACCCTTGCATGCTGGTGTTCTCCGCTTGTCCCATGCTCACTCTGGTTCTCACAGGGAAGGGGCCAAGGAAAACTGATCTTGCTTCTTGAAAGATGGAAAACTTAGATGGCCCAGTAACAGGCAGGCTAATATTTTGTAGCTACCTGGCCCTAGGGACAATTTAGACTGGTGTGTGAGAATCTGTGAATAAACTCTGTCTGCGTCTATCTTTTCTGAGTCTGGTTCCACAGCCTGCATCAGGGTCTCATGAAATGTAATAGATCATAGTCATTAACAAGCTGGGGCAAGGATGCCAGTGAGTCAGAATCAAATACCTAAAATGTCAGACCTGGTCAAGGGTACCTCAGAGATCGGCTGAGCTCCATTTTATTGATAAGAAAACGGAGGCCCAGAAAGATCACCTAAGTTGCCCAAGAATCAGTAGCCAGGCCAGGATAAGAATTTAGATTGTCTTTCTTCATGCAGGAAGGCCCCTAGTTCCAGGGATCTGAAAGGGTTTTCTTCCTTGGGCCTTCCTCAGGGCCTTCGATGCCTGGTCTCAGGGATAGCTCTGGAGATCGAGCTTCCCACAGCTTGGGTCCCCAAAGAACATAGACACAGTTAGAGCTCATCTCACCCAACCCATCTGGGAGGAGCTTAAAAATAGAAGACGTTCCTTCCCAGGAACATTTTTTAAATTTCACAGGATTAAAACCAGATGAGCCCTGTCCAAAAACAAAAAAACAAAATCAAACGTGTCACCCTGGGGTTTGGGGCCCACTTGGTGTAATCCTCCCTGTCCACACCTCTTCCCAGAATGTTTGGAGGGAGCTGGGATGGCAACAGCCCTTGAAAGGCTCAGAGACAACTGCTCCCAGAGCTGCCTGGAGAGAGGTAGGATCCTAGAACAATGCATGCATGCCAGGCATTTACTGGAAGGGCCAGGGACTGAATCTCTGGGGGATGTCACTGTTCGACAGAGGGTTCCTTCTCAGGCAGGAGTTAGATAAGAGTCAATTCAAGTCAAGTCTGGTCAACTAAATAAATATATATTAAGCACTTACTATTTGCCAGGCAAGGTGCCAGGCTCTGAGAATACAAAGGAAAAAAAATTGTCCCTGCCCTCAAGGAATTGTTTACATTCTCCTGGGGTGGAGAAGGGAGAAGGTGAAGAAGAGAGGAACACCACCTCTACACAAGAAGTAAATACAAGGTCTATTTGAAGCCATATAAAGTAAATTCAATAGAAAGAGAGTGTTAACCCCTTGAGTAGAAGGCAGGGCGGAGCGGTATAGTCGAAGGAAGCTAGGGAATTTATGAGACAAAGGTGAGGAGTGATTGCATTCTAGGCAGGGGGGCTGAACCTGGGCAAGTGCTTGGAGGTAGGAAATACATTTGTGTTCAAGGTAATAGCTCAGTTTGACTGGAGTGGAGGACACATGAAGGGGTGAAATGTTGTATACAACCTCTGAGGTCCCTTCCAGATCTGATATTCTGTGTTCCTATGTTTCTTCCCATTTGGAAGGTAGGGTTCCATGCAGGCTTGTTCCTTGTCCCTACTGGAGGTGCTTTCTCAATTCTGAAGAAATCTGCCAGAATGTTTGAGGTCCTCCTATGATGTTGAAATCACTTCACTGTGATTGTTTATATGGGTCTTGTGAATTTCTAGAGTGTGGCCCCCCCTGGGAATTCTAAGCACTTTCCAGACATTATCTCACTTATTTCCATGCTCAGGAGCAGAGATCATCTCAGTTTTGGAGCTGAAGGAACTCCAAAACTGTGGTTGATTTTAAATTCTGATTTTACAGATGAGGAAACTGAGACTCAGAGTTGTTAAAGGACTTGTTCAAGTCACATAACCATAAGCGACAGGAGCAGGATCTGAACTTAGATCTTCTGACTTCAGATGTAGTTCTTCTAAAATGCCCTGCCTTCCTGATACATCTGGATCATCATTCATGGATACTAAGGGTAGTAAAACATCCAAGAAGCATAGTCCTATAGTTGGAATAGACATTGGCTGGGGTGGGAGGCTGGGCAGGGGGTGTTACCTATTATAGTTCTTACCCAAAGCACAAATCCCCTGTATGACATTCCCAACAGGAGGCCATTACTGTGATATTAGGTCACAGCTGCTCCCTGCCACCTAAAAAAAAGCACATCAAATATTTGGCTTATGTCCACTGACCTTCTGGGGGTAGGCAGACCCCTTAGCTCCCCCCATTATTAGCCTCTAAGAGAAGGACAAGAGATTCATCCAGACCTTGTAGAGAGTCAAATAGGACTCTCCATTATTTCCTGAGCTTGTTCTTACTGTTTCCCCATCTCCATGCCTTTGTCCAGAATGTCCTCTATGCCTGGGATTCCTTTTCCTTCCCTTCCCTATCTCTACCTGCAGTCCCGATGCCACCTCTTCCATAAAGCTTCCACTGATCCCGTTACAATGGAATAAGAATCATAGATTTAGAGTTTAGAAAAGCTCTTTGAGGTCAGCTAGAGTTTCCATTTTATAGATGAGGAAATTGAGACCACAAGAGGTTGTGACTTGTCTGAGGTCACACAGGTAGTAAGTGGCAGAACCAAGATTCAAACCCAGGTCCTTGGACTCCAAACCCAGTATTCATTCTACTAGGACACAACTGTTCTCTCTTTCCTCAGCTCTCAGCACTTTGTATAAACAAACAAAAAAATCTTATAGCCTTTATTACATTTTGCCTCCAGATAGAAAGAGTTAACTGGGTGTATCTGTGTCAACAAAAACTGATTGAGCATGTTCCATGGACAAAGCCCTTGGCTAAGGCTCTACTCTATAACCTTATCTAGAAATGGAAGCAGCCTTGGCTTATGAAAGCTTAGCCATAAGCCCTGTCAAGCTCTGTCAATACGGAAGGCTTCAAGGGAAGCCCCCTGTGAAAGACTATGTATCTATAGTCTAAGACCCTCATAGTCCAGTGACAAAAACTTACATAAGAAGAAAAAAGAATCAAAAGTTGTATACTCAGGGCAGCTAGGTGGTGCAGTGAATAGAGCACCGGCCCTGAAGTCAGGAGGACCCGAGTCCAAATGTAACCCCAGACACTTAACACACTTGCTAGCTATGTGAGTGGGCAAGTCACTTAACCCCAATTGCCCTCCCCCCTCCAAAAATAATTGTATACTGATGAGTTTGTTAATGTTCTGAAAACAGATGAAAAGGTGGAGAGATCCACACTATCTTTTTTTTTTTTTAACATTTTTTTTTAAGCAATTGGGGTTAAGTAACTTGCTCAAGGTTACATGGCTAGTCATTATTTATGTGTGGGTGCTCATTTTCTGAGGCCAGATTTGATCTCGGGTCATCCCAACTCCGAGGCCGGCGCCCTTACTCACTGCGCCACCTAGCCACCCCTTTTAGGGCAATTGGGGTTAAGTAACTTGCCCAAGGTCACACGGCTAGGTTTTTGTTTGTGTGGGTTAAGTGTCTGAGGCCAGATCCAAACTCAGGTCCTTCTGACTCCAGGGCCGGCGCTCTACTCACTGCGCCACCTAGCCGCCCCCTGATCCACACTATCTTAATTAACACCCAGGGGTCACCAAGAACACACCATGGAGTTTGTCAGATACATTTCTACTTTCTAAAATGAAGGAAGGAGTTCAGACAGAGATGACCCAAACTTGACTGGGAGCCTTATCCCAAACATCTGCCAAATTGATATTCCTAAAGTACAAGTCTGTTTATGCCATTCCATTGCTCAAAGCTCATAAGTGGCTCCCTATTGCTTCAAAGATAAAATACAAATAATTCAGTTTTACATTAAAAGACCTTCACCATCTGGCTCCAACTTATCTTTCTAGACCAATTTCACTTCAGCCTCAAACACTGCTTTCCAACCAACTGGTCTGCTTGCTAGTGTGCCTACACAACATGCTGTCTCCTGTATCCACTAAACCTTTGCATGGGCTATTCTCATACCTAAGAAGCTCTCCATCCTCACTTTCATCTCTTGCAATTCCGGAGCCCTTCCAGGCTGAGCTTGAGCGCCACCTTTGACATGAGACTCCAAGTCATCCTTTAGTTGTGAATGTGCTTCTCTCATCCCCAACATCCAACACCCCTGGAAATTGCCTTGTATTGATTATGTATATATTTTATTTTTATTTACTCATCTGTGTACACATTAGTTTTTCCCCCAGTAGAATTTCAGTTCCTTGAGGGTAGGGCCTATTTCATTTTGTATTTGCATCCTCAGCACCTAGGGGATTAAATTTATTATATCATATATTATAATATATATTATATTACATATTATAAGTACAGGGCTTATAAAAATGCTGATTGATTCCTTGCATTTGAGACAGTCAGAGCAAGCTTCTTAGTGAATATTGGACCTGAACTGGGCCTTGAAGGAAAGGAAGGGCTTCAGGACACAGAAATATGGTAGGGGGTTCTTCTAAGCATGGGGCAGGAGTGAGGAAGAACGAACAGCATGGTAGTGTGTGTGGATACAAAGATACTGAGGCAAGAAATGATAAGATGAAATTGAGGGATGGAATTAGTCCAGAGGGGCTATGTGTGTTGAAGTCAAATGGTGGAGTGCTTTGAAGGCCAGGCTGAGGAGTTTGTGTTTTGTTCAGTAGGGAGCCAATGAAATTGGTGGGGATTTTTTGTGTGTTTGGGGTGTGGGGGGGCAGTTTGAAGGGAAGCAATCTGATCAGACATGGGAATTTGGAAACTTATTTTGGCAGCTGTGTGGAAGGACAGATTAGAGAAGGAAGAAACTGGAAGGCAGGGAGACCAGTTGGGAAGCTATTACTGTGGTTCAGGCAAGAGATAATCAGGGATCGAATATATTTTCAGCTTCTTGATTGTTGACATCCTGTTTTATTTAAATCCAGTCCAACTGAATTCAACAAGCATTTATTAACCCCTGCTATATTCAAGGCCAAACGCTGAAGCTGAAGCTTAAAACTTTGGCCACATAATGGGAAGATGGAAAAGACCCTGAAATTGGGTAAAATTGAAGGCAAAAGAAAAAGTGAACAGCAGAGGGTGAGATGGATAGAGAGCACCATGGAAGCCACCAATAGAAACTTGGACAGACTTCAGGAGGATAGCAATGGAGGCTAGAAGGACCTGGTGTGCCGTTGTCCATGGGGTTGGACACAACTGAACAACAATATATTCAAGGCATTTTGCTAAGTGCTAAGGAGACAAAGATAAAACAAAAACAGTCCTTACCCTCAAGGTGCTTGCATTCTAGATGTGTATGGGAAGAGGGAGTGCAACAAGTAGAGGGCTCTTGAGCATGGAACATAATTAGGCCTGTTCTTTCTGGAAGAATATTTTGTCAGCTTTGTGGAAGACTGATTGGAGAAGAGAATAAGTAGAAGGTGGGAGTCTAATTAGAAGGCTCTTTTAATAGTCCAGGAAAGAGGTACTGAGAGTCTGAACCAAAGTAGCAACCTTATAGAAAAAGGAGACGGGGAGACAGAGAGGAGGGAGAGAGAGATGTGAGAGATATCATGGAGGGAGAATTAATAACACTTAGCAACTGATTAGCTCTGAGTGGATAAGAGGAAAGGAAGAATGGAGGATGTCTCAAAGGTTTTGAACTTGAATTACTGGGAAAATGGAGGCATCAGCAGTAAGAGTAAAATTTGGAAGATGGAAAGGTTAAGATAATGAATTTCATTTTGGATGTGTTAAATTGGAGATGCTGATAGAACATTGATGTCCCTCAGGTGGTTGATGTGGGACTGGAGCTAAGGAGAAAGATTAGGGCTGGATGTATAGATTTGGGATTCTATTCCATAGCTGCAGCCAGAAGCTGATAAAATCAGAGAAAGAGAAGCTGATAGAACAGAGAGGAGGAAGAAGAGAAGGAAGAGAAAGAGAAGTTGGATATCTCTCATCTTCTCATTGAAGCCTTAGTGCCTTGTACAGAGTTGGCACTTAATAGCAATAGGTGTAGTGGAAAAAGCACCAGATGATTCCATGTTAAAATCCTGCCTCTGCCCTTAGTACCTATATGACCTTGGGCAAGTCTAAATCCTTTATTTTACAGATGAAGAAGCTGGGGCTCGGAATGGACCTTATTTCTACTTTTTAGAATCTCTAGTTTCTTTCAAAGCTCAGCTCAAACTCCTGCCCTTACTTTGCTTATAGTCTTCATACACTTATACATGTACACATTGTTTCCCATGATAGAATAGAGGCTCCATTTTTATCTTTGTATCCCCAGCACCTCCTGCATAGTACCTGGCAGATAGAGAAAATTTAATAAATATCTGTTGGTTGATTGAGACTGATATTAATAATAATAATTTTAAATGGCATTTGTATAGTGCTTTAAGCTTTGCAAAGCACTTTCCAAATATTACCTCACTCTAGCTTTTCAATAATGCTATAAATCAGGTGCTTCTGTCATCTCAATTTTACATAAAAAGAAACTGAGGGCCAGTGAAGGGACTTACCTACATTTGCACAGCTAGGAAGTGACTGGGGTAGGAATCAAACCCAGACCTTCTGTTATAAGAGCAATATCTGAACCCCTCTCCCATATAAATCAGGCTAGTTTTCCCTCCAAAGGTAATGGACAACTTCTTGGAGATTTGATTCACTCAGAGGACAAAAAGGTCAGACTGTTGAGGTCCCTTCCTCATCATCTGAGTACCAGACAGTCACAAGCAGCTTGAAGGTTCTCTGACACTTGGCTGGTAAAATCACCAATGGGTAACTGAGGCAATAAGCTGAGTCAACTAGAGCCTATCCTCATTGAATATTCTTCTTCCAGAAGAAGCCATACAAGAACGGTTTCAAGGTCTCTCTTACGAACTCTGGAATTGATTGTGTGACATGGGAGACTCTGGCACAGGACTGCTCAGCCTGGCAATGCCCACATCAGAGAAGGGGCTGTGCTCTACAAGCAAAGCAGAACTGAAACAGCTCAAAGGAAAGGCAAGATGCACAAATTTAGAGAATCTGCCCCAAATGTTCACACGGTCTATTTGTGCTGACCTGTAGTAGAGCATTCTGAGCTTGTATTGGTCTCATCAACCACAGTTGGACACACAGAAACTTGACTCTAGCATACTGATGTCATTTTGGTCCTCTTTGAGAATGAAGGACAACAACCAACCAAACTGCTGTGGCTAAGTAAATTTCCTTTTTTGTTCACTCTTGGTTTTATTGCAATATTGAACCTAAACTACCAGTGGATTAGCCATTTTAAATTATTATTATTAATATTATTCTCAATCAATCAACATATTTATTAAGTGTTCCCTATGTGCCAGGCACCGTGTAGGAGGTGTTGGCCTGTCCTAACCTAGAACATCTTCCTTACTCCAGGTTCCTAACCCCAGCTCTATCCATTACATCTAAGGTAATATCCATCAATTGGGTAATGGCTAAGCAAGTGATGATACAGGAATGTAACATTAGGAATATGAAGGGGATGATTTCAGGGAAACCTACAAAGACTTATATGAGTGAAGTGAGCAGAAGCAGGAGAACAATTTATACAAAGACAACAATATTGTAAAGACAAACAACTTGGAGAGACTTAGGAACTCTGATCATCCTAATGACCAGCCATGATTTTTAGGGGACTAATGATGAAATATACTACCCACCTCCAAACCGAGAGGTAAAGCTTGCCCTTGGCCTGAAATTTATGCCCTGCTTATTGCTCTGCAGGCTTCAGACGGGGGTAGAAGCTGGAACTGAAACCCTCTTTTTTTTTTTAAGCAATTGGGGTTAAGTAACTTGCTCAAGGTTACACGGCTAGTCATTATTTATGTGTGGGTGCTCATTTTCTGAGGCTGGATTTGATCTCAGGTCATCCCAACTCCGAGGCTGGCGCTCTTACTCACTGCACCACCTAGCCGCCCCTTTAGGGCAATTGGTGTTAAGTAACTTGCCCAAGGTTACACGGCTAGGTTTTTTTTTTGTTTGTGTGGATTAAGTGTCTGAGGCCGGCTCCAAACTCAGGTCCTTCTGACTCCAGGGCCGGCGTTCTATTCACTGTGCCACCTAGCTGCCCCTGAAACCCTCTTTCATTCCTGGGGTCAGAACTATCCAGATATTGCTTGCTTCTGGATTTGTTCCTATGTTTGACACATAGCCTAGGGTATGTAGCTTAGGGCTGGTGATCTCTTTTTTCCCTGTAATGTCTCCCCCTATGCCTCACCCCAAACTTGTGTCCCCTCCTCATTCTGCCCTGAATCTCTGACCCAGACCTGGGTAGTAAGTGACAGATCTGCAAGTTGGCACCTCTTCCTGTGCCCTACACAAATTTTAGGCCCCTTTCTTCTGGACCTGGGATCTCTCCTTGCCCTGGTTCATAGTCTTTCTGTGTGCTAGAATGCTCCATATAGTATACCCCAGATGAGACCCTGTCCTGTGTCTTTATTTCTCTATGCTGACCTGTGCTAGAAAAACAACTGTGATTTTTTTTCTTGAATTTCCCAATCAGAATTTAGCCTGGTGCATTTTTTAGGTTTGTTTGAGGAGTTGGGTGTTGGGGGATGGGGTGCAGATAGAGAATTCTCTGTACTTCTTCCTGTTGTTTTGCCATATATTTCTCCATACTCAACTCTTAATTCTTAATAACTGTTCCCCTGCCCCAATGATATCCAATTACACTTTTCCTGATTTCCCCAAGTTCTCAGTGCTTCAGTCCCCTAAATCCCTTTGTACTTATTTTCCATAAATCTTCTATTTTCTTGTAAATGTGTTGTACCCTTCAGTGAAATGGTAGCTCCTCAAAGGCAGAGAGTGTCTTACTTTTGTACATGTGCTAACACAGCAGCATCTAGTAGGTTCTTAATACATGCTTGCTGATTCAATCAATCAATAAGGATATTCAGTCTGGATGGGATCACCCACTCCAGCTCCCTCCTTTTGAGATGGGGTGACCTGCCCAATATCACATAGCCAATGTGTGATAGCTGGGAGGTCTCCTGCCTTCAAACCTCCTGCTAATAACAACCTAGGAGCTTATTTCCATAAGCACTAAGATCTCCTTAACCATTGACCAAGCCCTTTCCTGATGACAGCCCTAAGAGGGAGCTTGGCTCTGAGTCTCCCCCTGAGCAGTCACAGCAGAGCCGGTGAGTTGGATGGCCAAGCTGGCTGCAATGATGTCAATTTCGTTCTCCAACACAACCTTGAATCATTAACATTGCAGGCCAGGGAACAGAGGAAAACCTGCTCCCACTGGATCAGTGCCTCAAATTTTGTTAATTGAAAAGGCATTTGTACTAGGTCATTCAATCTCAATCTTAGTGCTTAATTAAGAAAACATCTTTTGAGTGCTTATTAAAAGTGCTCTTCTTTTCCCCTCCCCTTTCTCCCTCCTCCCCCATCCCTAACCTCTTTTCCCAGATTGCCACCCACAGACCCAGAATGTTAGCTCAGGAGAAAGAAATCTTGAAGATGGTCTAGTCTGATATTTCCCTCCCATTTACTAGCTGAGGAAACTGGGCCCCAAAAAGGCAAGATGGCTTGACCACAGTTGGTAAGAGTTATAGCTAGGACAAGAGGTATAGGCACAACATCCAGAGATATGAAAAGCAAGCTAGCTTTTAATACTTCTAATAGATACATATTTTGATATAAAAAATTCTGCTTTTCATAGCATGCAGGAATTTATTTTGTGTTAAATCACAGCTCTCAAATGCACTACTACAACCCCCTCACTTTGCAGATGAAGAAATTGGAGCCTAGAAAGCAGACATGGCCCTGCTCAAGATCACACATCCAATATTTTCTGCCTCATTTTTCATTAATGCCTAAAGGCATTAATCTATGGACAACCCCTCATGTCAAGTTCTCCAAGTCCAAAGGGCCATCAGATATGAATAAAGTAACTTGCCTGTGATAACCTAGCTCCTAGCCAAATACTTCTGATTGGAGCCTAAGTTCATGAACCAATAAGGAAGAGCAAGAGAACCCAAGCTTGTTAGACATCCTCTCTCCATGTCTTAGCTTAGGCAACATCTTCCTCCTTCTCCAACTCCTCCCCCTCCTTCCCCTCTGTCATTCCTTAAACCCTGGCCATTGGCATCTGGGCTGCATTCCTGCCTGGGCCTTTTTGTCCTGTGTGCACACACGGAACCTTGCCACTGCTCAGCTGAGGCCCAGTTAAAGGGCTGGGGGAGTTCCAGGCTTTGTGCTGTGAGACAGATGGAGGAAAAACAGAGGAAATGCCAGAGGGGAGAGGAAAGGGAGGCTGAGATGGGGTGAGGCACCCAAGAGGGTCAGATCAAGAGCCTAGAAAGGAGGAAGGTTACAGAGGAATGCAGCTGCCTCCGCAGACAGCAGAATCACTGAAGGTCAGATTCTTTTTCAAGTTTTCTTATTGATGGAGTAAATACTAGCAGAATGGCAGAGTTAATTCCCAATTCAGGGAAGTTCTTGGAGCCAGGATGTACAATGGTGTAGACGTTGGGTTCCCTACCCCCACATACACACCCTATCCCAGTAGGCATGAAACACCATTATAGTTCAGATCCTGAAGGTCAAACATCCTTATGATTCTAGAGATCCTTGGCCAGGGCTAAGAGCTGGTGATTAGGCTACATATGATTGGGAACAATGTGGGGAGTTTTCTCATGACATGTAGTGGGGTCTGGATAACTGATCTAGTCATTTAGTCCCTATAGGGATAAGCCTCTGTTTTCTCAAGATTTTTTTAGCCAAGTTCTAGCATTGAAGGCCAAAAACATAATCAGCAGAGGGGCCTGGGGGAGCAGGTCAGGCCTTGGCTTCTGAGACCTCATCCCAGAGACCACCCATGTGGCCTCTATCAGCTTTTGTTTAGTTCTGACTCCTTCAGCCTAGCCAACAAACATAGCTGAAAGGAGCCAATCTGCCTTGGGATAACCCGACTTCTTCCACAAGGGATCAGCTGCTGACCTAGAATCACTGAATTTTCCACAGTGGGACAATGTAACCAGAAAATGAGGGAGTTGACGGCTGGCTCTGGATCAGATAAGAGCCATGGACTCATGGAATCAGAGCTGGCCATGGAGTGGTTGTCAAGGTCAGACTAGCAAGCTGATGTAGTCCATGACCAGACTCATAAACAAGCAATGTATGCATGAAATGGAAATAGTTGATGCATTCACCTTATTAAAGTAAATTCAGTTTGCCTGGAAGTGATACTTTAGGACAGCAACCCATCCATGTTGAGAAGATGGGGACCCTGGGCCTGGGCCAAGGAGAAGTTCACTGGGGTGTGGCCATGAGGGAAAGGGCGCAAACCATCTGGTAGCTTCCTATTTTATTAGTCTTATTTTAACTAATATTTTTTTGTAACTAGGGGCTAAACTCAGTTGTTTCAACACTGCTAAGGAACTGCAAGCGATGTCAACACCCTCTAAAGTCTATTACCTGACAAAAAGTCCTCTGGGAAGAGCCTGGCAGATACTACAGAGGCCATCTAGTTGAAACCCCTTAATTTTTAAAAATGAATGAACAAAAATTGAGAGGGGTTGGGTGACTTCCCCAAAGTCATGTAGGTAGTAAACATTAGCAGGATTTGAACCAAGGTCTTCTGTCAATCAATAAACCTTTACTTAAGTGCCAACTATGTGACAGGCAAAATGCTAAGCATTGGTAACTAAAAAAAAAAAAAAGACAGTCTCTGCCTTCAAGGAGCTTACAGTCTAATGGGAAAGACAACATACAGAAAGAAACTAAAAAGTGGGAGGGAGGAAGATAGCTGGCATGGGGGGTTGGGAGTCCAGAGGAGTGCAATTCTGTGAGAAATGAAGACTTGGTAACCTGGGCACCCTCCTTCAATAGAGATTCTGGGAGGAGCTCTTCATTTCCACCCTCTCCCATCAGAGGGAAGAGCCCCTGGAGCAGGGAGTACTAATGGGGGATGAGTTCCAGGGATGAAGGGCTCCTACAGGATGTTGAGGCTCTAATGGGGTATGATGTCCACAAAATCCAGAGGTGTACAGCCAGGTAGGAAGTGATGAGAGAGTCAATGCAACCTCACCATAGTCAGATCCATTCAAAGCGAGTTTAGATGCCCCAAAGAAGGCAGATTTAGCTCAGGAGATCACATGTGTAAAAGATAACAAGGATGATGGTGGTCATAGAGGGGGTGGTGGATGCATATTTTCCTGTATGGGATATCTCAGGATGGTAGAGCTGGTAGTGATGTTAGGGGTCACTTAGTCCATTGATCTCAATTTAGATATAAGGAGACTGAGGCCCAGTGAAGGCAGTGGATGGCTCATTGGTGGGTCAGGTGGGATTAGAATCCAGGTCTTCTGGCTTTCAGTCTGGCACACTTTTCACTGTAACATTATCTCATTTGACCCTCAGGTTACCCTATGAGCGGCAAAGATTATTTTTCCCATTTTACAAATAAGGAAATTGAAACCTGGGGAAGTAAGGTGACTTGTACAAAGTCACCCATCTAGCAAATTGTACTTGATAGTGTAAATGGACTAAGGCTGAGAATTCCCTTAGCAACACCAGAGAAATTGAGAATGTGCCCTTTTCTCCACAGGTCTCAGTCTGCTGATTTGAGATAGGGGTAGCTTCTTCTACCCAGAGCGCTTTTTAATTCCATAACCCATTGCTGTAAAGGTATCGTCAATCTATTTACCTGAATAATCTGTCATTTCGTTAGTGTAGGCATATAGATTATAGATTATATAATTATATAATATAGATTATAGTACCTCAATAACTCAGTGATGTCTTCAAAGGTTAGTTTGGCTGGATAATTCATCATTCTAGAACAGGAGAACCCAAAACCCTACTTGGCAGAAAAAGCTGAGAGACTGTACATTTGCTTAATTTTGAAATCTCCATGTACATCCTACTAATTTCTAGGAATGCTTCAGTATAGTGTGGGGGTGACTTTGGGCTCTTGAAAGGGTGTCAAGGTAGAAAGCAAACTCCAGTGGGTATCCCCACATCTCCCCATTCCATTCTCCTCATGGCCACCTGTGATTTTCCTACAGAGAAAGTTTAATAATGTCACTCCCATACTCACTTACTCTGTGGACTCCCTAGCCATACCCCCTGCCCTGATCAGTAACAAGCTTCTGTGTGACCTTAAAAACTATATGTCTCAGATCTTCTTCTACATTATTCTCCTCCATCTATATATGCCTTTGTGCTATTCCTCACACACCACACTCCATCTCCCATCTTTGTGCCTTAGTCCTAGCTGTCTCTCACGTTGGGCAGGTTTTCCCTCCCTTCCTCAGCCTCAGTTTCCATGATGTCCTTAAAATTCAGCCCAAGTTCCACCTTTTAGGTGAGGCCTTTCTGGATTCCATCAATTTATCTCCTCCCAAAATTGCTTTGTACTCATTTGGCATATATTCTGGATACATGTATCTGTTATATCATGTCATATTCTCCCATCAGAAGGTAGGTTCCTTGAGAGAAAGAAATGTTTCATTTGTGCCTTTGTACCCCTAGCACTTAGCCCAATGCCTGGCACTGAATAGAAGCTTAATAAATAAATGTTTGTTAACTGAGCGATAAACTAAACCACTATAAAAAGGCTTCAGGTATGAGTCCAGTAGCAGAGGGTTTATCTATTGTCCAAGGACTGGTCTAACCAACTTATAAATGAACCTTAGCATGACTGGTCCTTGGACACTGGAACTTTCTCTTTTCTACCTGACCCCTTGTCCAATTTGGGGGAAATGCCCAGAGAAGTTTCTCCCAGAGACCATGGAGTAATTGCTAGACTGCCTGCTGGGGTGGTTCTGCTCTGACCAGTCCTATTCATTGCAACATTTGGCACCTGAAAACAAAAATTGTGGTTGAGTTGTAAAACTTAGTTTCTCTCAAACATCTCTGGTTTGTTCAAATCTAGAAAATCCATGTCCCATTTTGGAGAATCCAAGTTTTTTATATTTATTCAGTGGATGGAACCCTGTGTTTTGGTTCCAGATTGTCTACAAATCCTAGCAGCTAGATGGTGCAATAGATAGAGCATTGGGCCTAGAATCAAGAAGATTCCTCTTCATAAATTCAAGTCCAGTCTCAGACACTTACTAACTGTGTGACCCTGGGCAAGTCACTTAACCCTGTTTGTCTCAGTTCCTCATCTGTAAAATGAACTGGAAAAGGAAAAGGCAAACCACTCTGGTATCTTTGCCAAGAAAACCCCAAAATGGGGTCATGAAAAGTTGGACATGACTGAAACTAGTATAAATCGACAGTGTGACCCTGGCCAGACCCTTCACAACATCTGGACTAGAATGACATCTAAGATTGGAGTTTCTAGATCCAGTGTTCTGGGATCCTAAAGCTGAACTGGACCAAAGAGGTCATTTAATCCAATTCCCTCTTTTTATAGTTAATAATACTGAAGCAGAGAGAAGTGAAGGGATTGGTAGATTGACTTTGAGTCTGGGCTAAGTAGACTAGTCTACTTTGGAACAGTTGGAGGGCAGTCACGGGATCATAGGATCATAAGCTACGAAGCTGGAAGGAGCATAAGATCATCTACGGACTTAGAGCCAGGAAGAGCAGTATAGACTGGCTAACTCCCCACCCCCCTCACTTTATAAATGAGGAAAGCGAGACACAGGCAGAAGAGTTAAGTGATGTGCCTAAGATCACATAGGTCATCAATGTCAATGGTGGGATTTGAACTCAGGTCCTCTAAGTCCTGACTCAGACCTCTTCTTTGTACTATACCTTTCCAAACATGAAATAGAAGTCATGAGTGCCAGATCCCATTACAATTGAAACTAGATGTAAGCAGAAATAACTTCTGATTTATCTGGAGGGAGGAAAATGACGTCTTGAGGTAAACCACACACCCAGAAACCGCCAGGCTGCTGGTGTTTGCTTTTCAGCAAAAGTCATTGATGTGTAAGGAGGGAAGAGGGGGAGGAGCATGAGCCATTCCGGTCAAAGGGTGGATGGGAAGAAAGGGGGGAGAAATAAAATGAAACCACAAGACAAGAGAGTGCCCCTGAGAGAGAGGAATGGACGTCAGCACGCTGGAGTGGGGCTCTCTCCTTCCAGGGATCTCTGGTTCAGCAATTCCACAGATGGTCACCCATAAGGGCATTCTCTGGGTGCTGGTTGGACTCTCCACCCCTCATCATAGAGTGGAAAGTGTCCTGGACTAGGAGCAAAGGGACCTAAACCTTGGACTAGGGGAGTTACTTTGTGGAATTTCTTTTTTTCTTAAATCTAAATTGATGAGTTAGACAGGGTGGTGGCTAGAGGCTCTTCTGAAATCCTGTGCTGACCAGCAATGTCTCTGGGGGCCTATCAGGGAACTAACTTGTAGCCAAGTGAAACAGCCCCAGGAAAAAAAAAAGCAGGTACTAGTTCAGTGGCCCAAGAGGGAGTGTAATGGGCTATTTAGTTTTCTTAGGAGCAGAGATATAACTAAGAATTTTTATACGTGGTGTTGGGAGTAGGGAGGAGAGATAGGGTAAATCTTGCCAGGGGGAGCAAGTAAACTGGGATGAGGTTTCTGTGCAGATGAAAGACAGATTGTTGCTGAAGATGTAGGATTGGGTCAAGGAAGGCCAGGAACTAAAGTAAAGAAGCTTCCCCATCATCACTCTAAGTTTCCTGGTCCTTGGACACAACTCCAGTTGCCTCACCCTAGTTATAGCTCAATTTAGGACGGTTAGTTAAAAAAAGTAGGAGGTAGCTTTGTATGTCCATGGGCTTTACAAACATTGTGCTTCATAGAAGATGACCTAGCCTCAACTGATTATATTGAAAAGGATAGAAATATTCCTGAGGGGAGCTGTGTGATGAGACTGAGCCTAGGATCAACCCGTTTCAGAAAATAAACTTGTCTGTCCAATTAAAGAGCACCTGGGAGTTGGGTGGAACCAGAAACTGGAAAGATTATAACAGAAATTGCTCCCTTGCCAAACAGTCTGCTTTCTATTGGGGAAGGATCTAAGTGTGTCATCCTGCCCTTGTAAACTCTGCCTCAATAAAGGAGTTCATTTATCTCTTTCACCACCAGGAGACAGGTAAGAGGTGAGGGGCATTAGCCTTTCAGAAAGCATGAAGTGTTGTTCAAATGTAAGAAAAAATACCTTACCTGTGCTTAGTGCTTTAAAAAAAAAACAACAACAGAAAAAGATTGGCACCTTACGATAACTCTGAGACTATGTAGTCAGGGCTGGGAATGTTATCCTCACATTATAGATAAGGATACTGAATCTCAGAGAACTTAAGTGATTAGCCCAATGCCACATAGCTAGGTAAGCTGTGACTCAAAGGACTTCTGACTCTAAGCAAGCAACCAACAAGTCATTTTTCAGTGCCTACTATGTGTTCAACACTTCTAGATGCTGAGGTTTTGTTGTTGTTTAGTCATTTCAGTCATGGTCTGATTCTTCGTGACCCCATTTGGGATTTTCTTGGCAAAGATACTGGAGTGGTTTGCCATTTCCTTCTACAACTCATTTTACAGATAAGGAAACTGGGGCAAACAGGGTTAAGTGACTTGCCCAGGGTCACACAGTTAGTGTCTGAGGCTGGATTTGAACTCAGGAAGATGAGCCTTCCTGACTCCAGGCTTGGAATTCTGTCCACCGTGTTACCTAGCTGCCCCAGATGCTGAGGATACCAAGATAAAAATCAATCTGCTTCACCATGCCTCTAGTGGTCAGTCAATAAACTTTTATTAAGCATCTGCTATGTGCCAGTCACTAAGTGCCAGGGATACAAAAAGAGGTAAAAGACAGTCCCTGCCCTCAAGGAGCTTCCAATCTACTGGAATCAATCTAGTAGTACAGAGAGATGGGGCAGAACGTCTGGGAAACTGTTCCACTGGTAATTGGCCCCCATGGGGTAAAGGGATGAGATATAGTGACTGATGGCTTAGGGTCCTTACTCATTAGTGACTTTTGCTAAAAAGCCAGAACCCAGAGTAAAGGAGGCATAGGTCAAACTGGGGTCACTCTCCTTTAATCCAGGAGTCAACTGAGAGCAAAGGTGGCCTTTACCTTTCTCATGTCTGTCCATCCTGGGGAAGCCGGTTTTGGGATCATCGATTTAGAGCTGAAAAAACACTTAGAGGCTACCTAGTCCAGACCTCTCATTTTGGAGATGAGGAAACAGACGCTTGTCTGAAGCCTCACAGCTAGAAAGTGATAGAAGCAGGATTTAAACCCAGGTTTTCCAACTCCAAAGAGACTTTCTTGGGACTGGTGTACATAATTGTAAAAAACTGGAACAGTGAGGGAATGGTTAAATAAATTGTGGTCTGTTGACGTAAGGATGCTAGAATGCAACTAAGAACCACAAGTATAAGGTATACAAAATCACCTGGAAAGGATCCTTAGAAGGGAGTACCTCCTTCCAGTAACTCGGACCAGAGGAGGAAAAGTAGGTGAAGACATATAGACAAAAGATCCTGATGGTGCCTTAGAGGGAGGTGTCACAGTGAATAGAGCACCAGCCCTGGAGTCAGGAGGACCTGAGTTCAAATCCAGCCTCAGACACTTAACACACACACACACACACACACACACACACACACACACACACACACACACAAACTAGCCATGTGACCTTGGACAAGTCACTTAACCCTAATTGTCCTATCTTCCTTCCTTCCCCCCCCCAAAAAAAAAGCAAACTATTCCAGTGACATTTTATGCACTGAAATAAATTCATTTAACTATAGTCACTGAGCAATTCTAGTTGTTTATATTGATATTCAGGGTTAAGCTTTTAATAATGATTGGGATTTAATAGGGATGGGATGTCCTTGGTCTAGGGAACTTCTGGGGAAGGAAATTCCTTCTATCAATGCAGATTAGAACCATATCTGCTCCTCTGAGTCTCAGAGAGAGCCCTGAGGGTTTAAATGATAATGGCCAATAGGTGTCAGAAATGGGAAGCTATGAATTCATGGCTTCAAGGCTGGTTCTCTGTCCCCCTAAACTCTCTGGTGTAGGGACAAGACCACAGTATGGAAGTATAGACACCTGGAGAGTGCCTGGGGCTTGATGGTTAGAGGCAGGGACAACCCAGGAAAAGCAACCAGTGACATGTACAAGCTCCCCCCAGACCACTCCTTACAGCTGTACTTTACAAAGGAATTATCTTGGGGATAGCTAGATGTCACAGTGGACAGAGCCTGGCCTGGAGTAAGGAAGATCTGAGTTCAAATACAGCCTCAGACACTTATTACCTCTGTGACCCTGGGCAAGTCACCTAACTTAGGTTTCCTCTACGTGAAATGGAGATAATACCTCCCAGCATCATTGTGAGGGTCAAATGAGACAATAATTGTAAATGCTTAGCATGGTGCCTGGCACATAGTGAGTGCTCCATAAATGTTTTTGCTGTTGTTGTTCTCATTCATTCGTTTCCAACTCTGTGTGACATCATTTGGGGTTTTCTTGGCAAAAAGAGACTAGAGAGGTTTGCTCTTTCCTTTTCTAGCCCATTTTGCAGATAAGGAAACTGAGATTTGGGTTAAGTGACTTGCCCAGGGTCACACATCTAGTGTATGAACATGGATCTTCCTGACTCTAGTTGCCTCATATAAATGTTAGCTATTTTTCTTATGCTTGCATTAGTAGTAAGTGCTTCCACATTGGAGATTCACACCCCTAAACCAAGTATTTTATTTTATTTTGCTTTTTGGAGGGCAACTGGGGTTAAGTGACTTGCCCAAGGTCACACGCCTAGTTTTTGTGTTAAGTGTCTGAAGCTGGATTTGAACTCAGGTCCTCCTGACTCCAGGGCTGGTGCTCTATTCACTGTACCACATAGCCACCCCTAAACCAAGCACTTTAATGATAATGGCTGACGTTTATATAGGATTTGAAAGTCCCATACTTGTATGCTCATTTGATCCTCATAACAGCCTTGTGAAGTATATCCTATAATGCCCATTTTGCAGATCAAGAAACAGAGACTTAGAGAGGTTTGGTGACTTGTCCAGGGACACACAGCTAGTGAGCTTTGAGCCCAGAATCCTTTCCTCTCTATATACCACAAAGTCTTATCTACATTTAGATGAATTAGTTAAACAGATCCTTCTAGGGGTTAGCCCGCTGAGAGGGGTGAGGCACCACAAGTGGGAGTGCTTGGAGCTTCCAAGATTGGAGGGTGGCTGAACTGGATAAAAGGAAGAAGGGGGGGCACTACAGGAGAATCTGAAAAATACATTTCACCTGCATAACAGTTTTCCTAGGGGCAGGCCAGCATTTTGTCCTCTAGGCTTCCCATGAATTCAGGGGTGAGCAAGCTATGCCTCTGAGGCCACATGTGTCCACCCCAGGTCCCCCACCCCCGAATGGTCCTTCAGTGATGATTTTCTGACTCATGGAGCAATATGACAGAAATAAGTCTAGGAACAAACAGAAATATATCAACGAATAGAATGTCACCAAGGTCATCTACTGCATTCCAGGCTATTGTCAGTCGTCCTGACTTTTGACCTGCCACTCAATTTCAGTGACTCTGGAGGAGAGAGTGAGGCTGAAGGAAGACTGTGGGCAACTCTGCCTCACTTAAAGCCAATTCACACACAAACCAAGACATCACCCCATGATGTCATTGGTTCTCTTTAGAAATGAAGGATAAACAATGGCGAAGCAGAATGAGAGAAATATCTACCTCAGATGCAACTCAAAACAGCTTCAGAAAGTGTCTTTTAGCTGATTCTTCGAAAGATACTTTGGGAAGAACATCGTGGAGGACTTTGAGAATTCCAGGAAGTGACCCTAGTATAGTTCACCCAGAAGAGATAGGATGGTTTTAACCAAGCAGGGAGAATTGTATCATAGAACTAAAGCTGGAGCAGCTATCAGAGGTCAAGTCCACATTCTTCACCCCATTTTATAGATGAGGAATTAATGACCAGAAAGAGTAAATGACAATTGTCCCCTGCACACACACACACACACACAGAGTTTTGTTCAGTCAGGATTTGAATTCAAGTCCTCAGACTCCAAAATTCAGAAGAATTTTGCATTGTGCTATGCTGTGAAAAGAGCACATCTTGAGTGCAAGGGCATCCTGCACAGATGCCTAGTTTCTGGAAGACTTCTGTCTTCACAGTCTAATGTTCAGCCCTTAATGGCATGTCTAAATGGGGAAATGTCTACTTCCCATTCTTCTGATCTTAGCTTGAATCTGTATGCAATTTCCTCATCTGCAAAATGACAGGCTACTCTGCCCTTCCTTGAACATTCTTGGAGTTTTTCTACCTCAGATCTGGCATTGAATATATTACTAGGGTGGGGATGGTGGAACCTGACCTAGGAAATTTAGAGGGTGCTGAAAGTACCATTCTAAAGCAAGCATCCTCCCTACTCTAGCCTCATCCTTAGCCCTGGAGTTCCCTTCAGTTCTTCCTCCTCCTCACGCCATCCATTTGCTTCAGGTACAAAATTGCTGGTGACGGCTCTTCTTACCAATACACTACATTGCCACTCATCCTCTAGAATCCTTTGGCCAGAGAAATCATGGAGAATCCAGGAAGGAACTCTGAAGAAACAGTGAGACAAAGAAAGCCTTCTCATCATCATCACTACTACTATCACCACAAACTCAATCATCCCCACCATCCTTATCAACATGACCACTGCCACCATTTTGAGGCAACCTCTGGCTGAAGAAAACTCTAGGGAAGTGTTTCCCAAACTGTGCTCAGGATGAGAATAGTGGGAAGATCTCTGGAACAATATCACAAAAATCTTTATTATTTCCCTGGCAAAACAAACCTATAACCTCCCTTAATTTGTTCCAAAATTTCCCAGAATCTCCCCGCCCCCTGCCCAGCCTGACTACCACAGACATGCCTTATTCTAGGAGTAGGTACAGGAATTCCAGCCTCAGACTCCCCAGCCCAGCATTTATGGATTCTGTCAACATATTTCAAAGCCAAAATCATTCCACAGCCAGATTAGTTAGGCAAGTGTTGCCCGGGGGTGGGGGTGGAGGGTGGGAACCATTTCTTCAACCTGTCCCCTTCTACCACCTGCCAGCCCCACCACAACACACTCTATTTCAATCTCTCTTTATCTGTCTTCCTCTCCCTCTCCCTCTCCCTCTCCCTCTCTCTCTCTCTCTCTCTCTCTCTCTCTCTCTCTCTCTCTCTCTCTCTCTCTCTCTCTCTCTCTTCTTTGAACCAGAAACAGGGGACAATGGAAATCTAAACTTGTTCTTTCCCAACAATAAAGCTGCCACCCCTAAATAGAAAACTTCAGAGCTCCAAAAAAAAAAGGTATCCCCATAGGAGGGGATGAAGGATGTCCAGTATGGCTTAGAATTGATAAGGACTTCCTAGCATTATGGGAGGCTGAGAACAAAAAGTCAAATTATTCAGAAAGGCCATGGGGGACAAGCAGACAAAGCTCTGATGCACAGTCCCAGAAAGTGGCCCATAGAGGGAGGTAGCCAGCTGGGACCTAGCTAGGATGGCCAGCCAGGAGGGAGTGCAGCACAGCTCACAGAGCAATTCATTTGGAGAGGGAAAGACCTGGATTGGAATTAGATCCTTACTAGCTCTGATGCTGGAAAATCACATAATCTCCTGAAACCTCAGTTTTCTCATCTGTAAAATGCGGGTAATGAATTCTCTTGCAGGATTATTGTGAGGTTCATTGTAAGAAAACGAAATATAAATGGAAAACAAATAAATGAATGAAGGAATAAAAGTCCTCTGCAGATCTTAAGGTGCTATATGTAGATGTTGGCTATCATCACCAGCCTTAAGATATTAAGCACCTGGATGGACTAAAGAAAGTGGGAAGGAGGTGGTGAGGTAAAGACCAGGAGAAGATAGTTGAGCAATCCAAGAGCTGCCTATTTATACCCATGTCAGGAAACCTGGAGCTTCTGAGTGCTGGCTCAGGCACCAACTGTGTGACCTTGAGCCTGTCATTTCCTTATTTATAAAAGGAAAGAGCTGGACTAAATGAGCTTTCAGGACCCTTCCAAATCTAATGATCTATGAATCTAAGCATTCTCTCATTGGTCCTCTTGTCCCCACCCCTAAAGGCAGAGGAGGACATTGTAGGAAGAGGAACAGGATAAGGACACCACCCAGGTCATGCCGTTGCGTCCAGCACCCAGAGTCAGAAGGGCTTTGTGACTGCGTGTGGGTCCATGTCCTTAGCCCTGAGCTATTGCAAGACAAATTGATGTTTGGGGAGGGCAGTCTCTTTGGCCCCTGCTCTTTCATCACCCTGGCTTGTGCCAGGACCTGGCTTGCCCATAGGTGGGACTTGGGAATAATCTGCCTCTGACCCATCTTTCCAAACTGAGCATTACACACTTTCATCTTCCAACAAGACAAGCTTCCTTGCTGTTCCTTATGCAGAACATTCTATCCCCCACCCCTATGTCTGCAACTACTCTTCCCTCTGCCCCTCTCCCTTCCCCTCTCAGAGGCCCTTGCTCTTTCCAAGGCTTAGCTCCAGAGCTACCTCTGACCTGGCTCTTTTCCTGATCTGCACCCAGCCCCTCCAGTTATCAGAACTCTTTCCCTCTTAAATATTATTGGATCACTTTGTATACTTTCTATTTGTTTCCTTGTTCTGTGTATATATTGTTTATTCCTAGGAGAATGTAAGATCTTTGAGAAGAGGGAATGTTTTCACTCTTGGTTTTGTTTTTTGTTTTTGTCTCTAGCACATAGTATAATGGCCAGTATTAGTAGGTACTTAATAAATGCTATTCAGTTGAATTCAATTAATAAGCATTTATTAAGTGCCTACTAGGTGCCAAGCACTGAGAATCCAAACATGAAGAACATAACAATCCCTACCCTCAAAGAGCTTACATTCTAACAGAGAAGACATAGACACATACTACATATATACTATATACATACACATATATACACTACATATATACTTGTATATACTATGTGCATATACATTTATACTCTATGCATATACATACATGCATACATTTGTGTATTACACACACACACACACACACACACACACACACACACACACACACATATACTAATCTACTTAAGTCCAAAGTGGTTAAATATAAGATTGTCTAGGGAAGGAGGCATAAGCAACTGGGGGACTGTGAAAGACTTGATGTGGAAGATGACACTTGAGCTGCATCGTGAAGAAAGAGAAGATTCTATGAAGGGGAGGGAAGGAAGGCATGAGTATATTCCAGTCCTGAGGGACAGTTAGAGTAAAGGTACAGAGATGGGAGATAAAGCATCCTGAATGAGGGACAAAGGAGAGGCCAGTTTGCTTAGATCAGTGTCTTAACTTTTTTGTGTCATGGACCCTCTGGCAGCCTAGAGAAACGTGTGGACCCCTTCTTGGTATAATGTTTTTAAATGCATAAAATTAAATCTATATAATCACAAAGGAAATCAATTTTATTGAAATATAGTTATGATTTTTTTTAAAAGAGCTCACAGATCCTACATTGAGAACCAATGACCTAGATTAAGAAGTAGAGGATGGGAAGTAATGTCCAGTGAGATTTAAAAGATATGCTTGGACTGGATTGCAAAAGGCTTTACAAAACTGTTTCATTTATATTTTACCTAGAGACAATAGGGAGCCATGGGAGTTTTTGAATAAGAGAGTGACATGGTTAGATATATGTTTACAGAAAACCACATCCTCCATTATATGGAGTCTCTATAGGAGTGTGGGAGAAGCTTGAGGCAAGGAGAATAATTAGGATGCAAAAGTCCAGGCAAAGGGGATGAGGGCCAGAATGAAGGTGTTGGCAATGTGAATAGAGAGAAAGGTCAACCCCTTCTGAATCCTCCCCCTCCCAACATAGGAAGACCTTAGGGGCTTCTGGAAAATGACTGAAAGAAGGATTCCTTTGGAGGGAGTTGTAGAATGTACTGATCAGTTTTATCGGAAATCATAACTACTTTCCTGTATTAGGATGTGCTGGCTAGCCGGCTCCGTGTTAAACTGGGGGGAAGCATGTATGTAGCACCTACTATGTGTTAGATATGATACTAAATTTTTTTAAAATACAAATATCATATCACTTGATTCTCACAATGACCCTTCAAGACATTACCTCCCTTTTATAGTTGAGGGTGCTGAGGCCAACAGAAGTTAAGTGACTTGCCCAGGGTCAAACATCAAATAAGTGTCTGAGGCCAAATTTGAACTGAAATCTTCCTAACTCCAAGATAAGTTTGCCACCTGCTGCCTCCATCACTAGAATTTATACAGTGTCTACTATGTGCCAGGCACTGTGTTAAGCACTTTGCAAATATTGTATCACTTGATACCATAGAGAATCCCCATTCTTCCCTTCTCATGAATATCATTCTCCTCTTCCTTTTCCCATCCTTGAATCATTGATGTGTTGAGTTGGATCCTCTAATCTAGTTCCACCTGGTTCTAGGGCATGGAGCAATTGCCTCAGATATAAGCATCTCCTGGAGACACGCAGCCTTTGTGAGCCAGTTAGTCCAACTCCCAGTATGAGCATCCAACAAGACCATAGCTGAATTAGCAGAGTCCAGAAGGGACTCTCTGGGTTATTTTGCTCAACTTCCCCATGGCTATGCAAGGCTATTTACTTCTCACCTCCCACCCACCACACATCCTGGTGGTTCTCAGCTCTGGGCCTCTAAGGGACAACCTCTGAGGGAAATGACTTTTTTTTGTAGCCTGCATGCCTCTTTACTACACTTTTTCTCTCCTAAGTTGAGTGACAGGGGAAAGAAGATAGACAATGGACTTTCATGGAAACCTTCTTAAAATCACTGAGAATCCCCAGGTTCTGGAACATTCTCTTCAAGAACTGAATGGAAAATCTAATCCCAAGGTCCCAAGATTGACTTCATGGGGTTGTTCAGAGTGGCCCTAAAAAGAAAGACCTATACATCCTCCTCACTCATTACATCATTATCATTTTCAGCTCTTCCCCCACCCCATCTTTCTTTGGCCCAAGCCACCCTATTAATGTCCCCATGCTCCACGGTATCAGTACTGCTCCACTTAAGGCAAGTCATCACATATCTGCTTTTTCTCTTTCCATGACTAAAAGGGTTTTCCATCAAGAGCCTAGAGAGCACCTTTTCCAGACCATAGCTTGTAAACTAGTTAATCCCATCTGTCTGCTCAATTTGCAGAACCAGGCTGGGGGAGGACAGCATCCTTGTACTCTAAACACAGGGCAGCCCATTTAAAAATTTCTTCATAGCAGTCTTTGTGGCTTGAGTGGGTGAACTCTTAAAAAAAGACTCCACTGCCCCCTCTTAACCACGATGAAAGCAAGGAAGGGTGATTACTCACTACTCCTACAAGACAAAGAGTATTGGCCCAGAGCTGGGTAGGGAAGAAGAGTACCAAGAGAATAGCCACTAGGAATCTAGATCCTTCATGGATAATGGGCAACCAGAAGAGCTACCTCATAGGCAGAACCATCAAAGCTTGGACCTGAGGGCCATTGAGATGAGGGGTGGCTAGGACATCGGTCTTCTGGCTAATGTGGCAAAGCATTTGACATAGTCTCTCATTCCATCGTGGCAGACAAGATAGAAAGATGTGGGCTAGAAAATAGTATGGTTAAGTGGAACTAGTTGAATGACCAAACCCAAAGAGTAGTCATTACTCAATGTCATCTTGGAGAGAGATCTCATTAGGGAAAGCCTCGGGGATCTATCTTGTTGTTCAACATTTTTTCCAGTGACTTGAATGAAGGAATGCTTTTTGAATTTGCAGGTGACAAGAAGCTAGGAATGATAAGTAATTGATCAGCCAGTCAACAGGAGCTTATTACGTGCCAGACACTGTTCTGGGGGATACAAAGCAAGGGAAGAAAAAAACATCATCCTTGTCCTTAAGAAGTCCACGCAAATAACTATGTACACATGAGATATACAGGCTAAATGGGAGATAAACCATTAAGAAGGCACCAGGAGAGGGAGAAATGGGGGTAGGGAATTGGGTCCAGGAAAAGCCTCTTGAAAAAAGTGGGATTTGAGTTTTGAAGGAAGGAGGGAAGCCGAGAAGCAGAAGTGAGGAAGAGAGAGTATTCCTGGCATGGAGGACAGTCAGTGAATAGACATGAAATTGGTAGATGGAGTGTTGTGTGTGTAAGGAAAAGCAAGAAAGCCAGTGTTTCTGGATCATAGAGTAGGGGAGGGGACCAAGAAGACTGGAAAGGTAGGAAGAGGAAGGCAAACAGTGGATTTTCTATTTTTTCCTGGAGACAATAGAGAGCCTTAGGAGTTAATACTGAGTAGGGTTTAGGGGAAAATAGTCAGGACTGCACTTTAAGAAAATCGCTTTAGCAGTTGTCCACCAGAATGGAGTGTTCTTAAAGGTTTTCACCACCTTCTCCTGACAGTGTTTCCACTGAGCAATGTCTCCTACAAAATGGTGTTCAAAAATGACCACCATGCCAAGGCAAGGATTTGAGGCAGACAGACCAACCAGGAGGCTATTGAGTTGATGAATCCATGGCGGTGGTAGTGTCAGAGAAGTGAAGGGGACATCTAGGAGAGACGTTATGATGGTAAAAATGACTGGACTTGGCAACATATTGGATATATGGGGTGTGTGTGAGTGAGGAGTTGAGGATGACACTGAGGTTGGAAGTTTGCATAACTAGGAAGATTGTGGTGCCTTTGACAATAACAGGAAGTTTGGAAGAGGAGAATGTTGGGGGAAACGATACTGAGTTTAGTTTGGGGTATCTTAAGTCTGAGATGCCTATGAGACATCTACTTCTAGATGTCCCATAGGCAGTTGGTGAAGTGGGATTGGTCAGGGGTGAGGTTAGGGGTGGATAAATATATCTGAGAATTAGCTGCAAAGAGACAATCATTGCACTGAGAGGAGTTGATGAGATCATTAAGTGAGACAGTACAGAGGGGGAAGAGAAGAGACCCAACAACAGGATAGTGGAGTCAGGATCCACAATGGTCTTAACAGGATGGAACAGTGGGTGGAATCTAAGAAGGTAAAATGGAAATCTTAGTTTATATGTATAGAATGAGGAACACATTGCTGGGCAACAGCTTGTGTGAGAAAGATCTCGGTATTTTAGAATATGACATGATGACCCAAACCCCAGGTCTTATCCCAAGCTTCATTAAAAAAGACTCAGTCTCCAGAATAAAGGAGGTGATTATCCCCACAGTCCTAGTCCTAGTCAGACTGTGTCTTGGTATGATGGTCATTTCTGAGCACATACTATAGGAGACATTGATAAATGGGAACACAGTCAGAAAAGGGTGGCCAAGCTGCTGAGAAACCTTGAAAACGTGCTATTTCAGGATTGCCTGAGGAACAGGTGATGTTGAGCCTTGAAAAGAGAAGACTTGGTGGTGATGATATTCTATCCACCTTCATGACGTGTCTGCCTTGCCTGGAGAATGTGCTCCCATCTTATCTTCATTTCTTAGAATCCCTACTTCCTTCAAGACTTAGTATAGGTGGATAGAGCCAAGATGACAGAGTAAAGGCATGGTCTCACCTGAACTGTCCCCCCAACCCCCTCCAAATACCTTTAAATAATGACTCTTAAACAAATTCTAGAGTGGCAGAACCTACAAAAAGACAGAGGGAGCCAAATTTCCAACCTAAGACAACTTGGAAGATCAGCAGAAAAGGTCTATTACACCAAGGTAAGAGAGGAATGCAGTCCAGCACAGACTGTGCCAGCACAGCCCCAGACCCGGAAAATCAGGGGAGCCACTGAATCAACAGAAGAATAGCTACTTCTGGAAGTCTCAGCCCACAGATGGTAATAAGGCTGAACAACTGGTCAGAAGGAGAATACAGGGGTCTTTTTGCTAGCACTGAGGCAGGATTCTTTTGCTTTGCCCATACTCCAATCTGGGTCACAGTCCTGACTGGTAGTCCCAGAGTCAGGAAAACAGCTGCACAGAACCCCTGAAGCTTGGGACAGTGTGCCCTCCACCCTGGAAGCAGAGCCCTATTTTAACAAAAAGTTAAAAGTCAAGTAATAGTCTGAGGAAAATGAGCAAATAACAGAAGAAAATTCTAACCATAGAAAGTTACTATGGTGACAAAGCAGATCAAAACATACACTCAGAAGAAGACAACAAAGTCAAAGCTCCTACATCAAAAACCTCCAAGAAAAATATTAATTGGTCTCAAGACATGAAAGAGCTCAAAAAAGGATTTTGAAAATCAAGTAAAAGAGGTAGAAGAAAAATTGGGAAGAGAAATGAGAGTGATGCAAAAAATCATGAAAAATGAGAAAACAGCTTGGTAAAGGAGACACACACAAAAAAAGAAAAAAATAACACCTTAAAAATCAGAATAGATCAAATGGTAAAAGAAGTACAAAAATCCAGTGCAGAGAAGAATGTCTCAAAAGGTAGAATTGACCAAATGGGGAAAAGGTACAAACATTCACTGAAGAAAAGAAAAAAATCCATAAAAAGTAGAATTAGTCAAATGTTCCCTTTGGCACAATGTTCCATTTGGCAAGGAGGCACAAAAGCTCACTGAAAATAATTCCTTAAAAATTATAATGGAGCAAATGGAAGCTAATGACTATATGAAAAATCAAGAAACAATAAAGCAAAACAAAATAAAAAAAGAGAAGACAATGTAAAATATCTCTTTGGAAAAACAACAGGGGGCAGCTAGGTGGCCCAGTGAATAAAGCACTGGCCCTGGAGTCAGGAGGACCTGAGTTCAAATCTGGCCTCAGACACTTAACACTTACTAGTTGTGTGAACTTAGGTAAACCACTTAACCCCAATTGCTTTGCCTTCCCCCCTCAAAAAAAAAAAAAAAAAACTGACCTGGAAAATAGATCTAGGAGAATTTTAAAATTATTGGAATACCTGAAAGCCAAGATAAAAAAAAAAAAAGCCTAGTCAACATATTTCAAAAATTTGTCAAAGAAAACTGCCCTGATACTCTAGAATCAGAGGGAAAAATTGAAATTGAAAGAATCCACCTATCACTTCCTGAATGAGATCCCAAAATGAAAACTCCCAGAAATATTACAGCCAAATTCCAGAACTCCCAGGTCATGGAGAAAATATTGCAAGCAGTCAGAAACAATTCAAATATCGTGGAGCCACAGTCAGGAAAACACAAGATTTAGAAGTTTCTATATGAAAGGATCAGAGGGCTTGGAGCATGATATTCCAGAGAGCAAAGAGCTAGGAAAGAATCAAAGCAAAGAATCACCTACTCAGCAAAATGGAGTCTAAGTCTTCAGGGAGAAAAAGATGGACATTCAATGAAATAGAGGACTTTCAAGCATTCCTGATGAAAAGACCATCCATCAGGGACACTGCACCTAGTGGGGAGCAGCTTGGGAGTGCCATGAGAAGAGATAGGGCATTCATCCCTGCAGTTCTAGAGGTGTGAGCTGTCTATGTATGTGCCTCACTGTAAGTGTCCTCTAAGTCTGGGCCCCTTCATACTGACCCTGTGTTTGTGGGACAGTGAACTCTAGGTTCATGAGAATATCAGGAGATATTCTATACCTCCTCTTCTTAATAAGTACCTTTGTTTTAAGCTAATTGTGTCAACCAATTGACTATTAAAGGTAAATTCACCCATGGGAAGATATGAGATACAATTTTGCAATTACCGATCTACAGAGTAACTTTTTACTTGGTAATAGTCATTTTCCTTCCCCAGTGACCCAACCTGGAAATCGAACCCTCTGAGTGCTAAATTGAGGAGGTATCCCAGAGGGGTTGCTACATTTGCATGGGGTGTTGTAATCTATTTATTATGAATTATTTTTATTAGAAATTATCCAAACAAAAACCTAGCTGTGTGACTTTGGGCAAGTTACTTAACCCCAATTGCCCTCCAAAAAGAAAAAAAAAAGAAATTATCCATTGGTTTCTGTATGTTTTGTATCTAATCTGTTCTACTGATGTACTTTTCTATTTTTTTAGCCAGAACCACACATTTTCAATAATTACTACTTTATAGTGTCTTTTGAAATACAACTGCTTCCTCCCTTTCCTCTATGCTTTTTTTTTTCAATATTTTCCTTGATATTCTTGGCCTTTTGTCTTCAGATGAATTTTGTTATCATTTTTTCCATTTATCTAAAGCAATCCTTAAGTAGTTTGGTTGATGGGACACTGAACAAATAATTTAGGTAATATTATCATTTTTTTGCATTTGCATAACCCAACTATGAGCAACATTTATTAAGATCTGTCTTTATATCTGTAAAAAGTGTTCTTTGGTTGTATTAGCACAATTCTTGCATGTGTCTTAGTAGGCATAGTCTTAAATATTTTATACATTCTGTAATTATTTTGATGGAATTTCTTTTCCTATTTATTCCTGCTGAGTTTTGCTGGTAACATATAGAAAGGCTGATAAATTCTGTGCACATATCTTATATCTTGCAACTTTGCTAAAGTTACTGCTCCAGCTAAATTTTTAGTTGACTTTCTCAGGTTAATATGAAGAACATATTATCTGCAAAAAAGAGGGTTTCTTCTTTGCAGTTAGATGGTGTAGTGGATGAAGTGCTGAACCTGGAATGAGGAAGATCTGAGTTGAAATCCAACCTTATACATTTGCCAGTCGTGTGATTCTGGGCAAGTCACTAAACCCCTATCAGTCTGTTTCTTCATCTTTCCAATGGGATAATAATAGTACCTACTTTTCATTGTTGTTGTAATGATAAAATAAAATATTTGTAAAATGATTTGTAAACCTTAAAGTGCTTTATAAATTTTGTTGCTATTGTTATTCACCGAGTTTCTTTTTTCTTTTCTTCTTACTATAGCCAGCCCTCTTAATAACAGTGGTGATAATGGACATTCCTACCTTGCCCTTAATCTTATTGGAAAGGTCTCTAGTTTATCTCCATTATATACAATCTTGGCTTTTGGTTTTTAGAAAGATCTTATTTACCATGTAAAGAAATCTCCATCTATTCTTATTTTGGTGGGTTTTTTTTTAAACAGAAATAGGTCAAAGTATTTTGTCAAAAGCGTTTTATGCATATCAATATGATCGTGGGATTTAAATTATTAATATAGTCTATTATATTTATTGTTTTCCTAATATTGAACCAATTTTGCATTTCTGGTAAAAAAATAGTACTTGGTCATAGTGTAGAGCCTTTTTATATATTGCTATAGATTTTTTTCCTAATATTTCATATAAAAATTTTGTGTCAATATTCATTAGTGATGTTAGTTTGTAGTTTTCTTTCTCTATTTTACCTCTACCTAGTTTCAGCATCAAAACCATATTTTTATTATAGAAAAGATTTGTTAGAATGCCTTTTTTTCTTATTTTGGCAAACAGTTTGTGTAATATTAGAATTAATTATTGCTTGAGTATTTGATAAAATTAACTTGTAAATCTATCTAAGCCTGCTTTTATTTTCTTTTGGAATTCATTTATAATTTCTTCAATTTCTTTTTCTGAGATCAGGTTATTCACCTTTTCTACTTTTGGAGATATTGATCTATTTTATTTAATTTGTCAATTAGGCAAATCATTGGGCAAAATAATTTCCAAATAGAAAATGATTATTTTCTTTAAATTAAAATAAGTATTTTATTTCTGCTTTATTCATTGTATTCAATTTTTCTTTTTAAATTTTTCATGCTGACAATTTAGTTTTTTATTTTTAAATCTTTAATGGAAATATCTAATGATTAATCAATTTTATTTTTTTATCTCCACCTCCACCCCCCACCCCCCCCCAAAAAAACACTCCAGCCCTGGTTTTATTTGTTAATTTAGTGGTTTGGGCTTTACTTCCTTCTGATTTTGCTAATTTCTTCTTTGATTTTTTAGAATTTCTACTTTGGTGTTTAGTTGAAATTTTAAACTTTGTCATTTTTCTAGGTTTTCTTTTTCTTTTTTAGTTTCATGCTTAATTTGTTGATCTGTTCCTTCTTATTTTGTTTATGAAAATGTTTAGAGATATATAATATTCCCATCATGACTGCTTTGGCTGCATCTCAAAAGTTGTTTAGAGGTAACTTCACTTTTGTCATTCTTTGACAATTTTTTTTTGCTTCTATGACTTATTCTTTGACCCATGAATCTTTAGGATTAAGTTATTTAGTCTTGAATTAATTTTCAATTTTTGATTACTTTGAAGAGTGGATAGGACACTGAATTTGGTGTCAGGAAGACTAGGGTCCAAAATCTGCCTTAGACTTTTACTAGCTGCATAATCCTGGGCAAGTCACTTAGCTTCTATGTGTCTCAGTCTTATCATTGGTAAATGAGGGGGAGTGAATTCAATGGTCTCTAAATCTATGATTTTATTGATATAACTTTATTACATTGTGGTTAATAAAGGGTGTATTTAATATTTCTGCTTTTCTTTGTGAGGTATTTATGCCTAATACATGATCAGTTTTCATAAATATGCTATGCTAAACTGAGAAATATGTGTGCTCCTTTCCGTTTCTATTCAATAATCATCAATATCTGTCATTATCAAACTTTTTAAAAATTCTTCTCATGTCCTTAATTTCTTTCTTGTTTATCTTTCAGTTAAATTTTTCTAGGTCTGAGAGGGGATACATTGAGATATAGTTTTATGTCCATTTCTTCCTATAAACTGGTCAACTTTTCCCTTAAGTATTTAGATGCTATAACATTTGGTTCTTATATATTGAGTGTTGGTATTAATTCATTTTCTATTGCACATTTAAGTGTAATGTAATTCCTGTTTATCACTTTAAAGCAAATCTATTTTTGTTGTTACTTCCTCTGAAATTTTGATTGTTAACCCTGCAGTTTTTAGTTCATCTGGAGCATAACAAATTTTGCCCTAGCTCTAGCCCTTCATACTTGAATACTGGGGAAGGGTCCATGCAGAAGAAGATAGACCAGTAGCATAGCACATGGAAGCCTTACAGTGCAGAAACCAAGGATGAGCCAAAGAAGCTTAGAGTCTGATGATGTGTTCTGGGTGTGTGCTGGAGGGAGATGGAAACCAAGACAGTTCATAGTCAAGGAGATCTGAACCAGGGCTCACAGACCTGCAGAGACTGAAGAAGTAGGGCAAGGATCAGGGGATATCTGGATCACAGTGCCCCTAAGAGGTTACCTCCAGTGCAATGGACTGGTCAGCCCCTCCTGAGGAGAGGAGAGGAAAAGAGAGGGGAGGAGAGGGGAAGAGAGGGACAGTAAATAATTTTCTCTATTAATGACAGTGGAAACCACCCATTTGGTATCTATTATCACAGTTCTTGGTATACTAATTGAGGAAGTTAAAATGGAACTAAAACTTTTTTTTTAATGGGAAGAGCAGCTAAGATTCTGAGGGGAATGAAAGATTGAATCTCAATACATTTGCAAGAGGGGAAGATACTACACAATTAGGGGAAAAACAAGAGTTATTACTGTTTTTAAGAGTAACTAAGAGTATACCTATATGGAGTAAGGCATGTGTCTACTTTTCCATTTCTATAGCATTTTCATGAGAATAATTTACACACGTATTGAAGACTTCTTTGACTTTAAAGACATGCAGAGAATAAGCAGATATTGACAACAAATATTCTACAACAGCACTGGAAGGCTTCCATGTGCTATGCTACTGGTCTAGCTTCTTCTGCATGGACCCTTCCCCAGTGGCCACAGGCATGTTGTAGGGGTTTGGACTGGCAAGGAATGTAATGTAGTTTTCCCTTGAATTTCTTCATAATTTCTCAGTCTAGCACTCTTTTAAAAAAAACCACTAAACTCTGATGTAGTGTGCGCATGTGTGTGTGAGCTTGTAAGAGAGAAGTGGGGGGGTAGGCAGAGAGAGCGAGAGCACAGACATGCTGGTCTGGTATTTTCCAACTCTAAAGAGTCATTTGAGCAGGGGCCACATTCACATCCTGGACTATAATCTCCCTGAGGGTTGGAGCTTGTCTTACCAAAATGTAGTGTCTTCTCGGGTCTCCAGCATGGTGATATGCACACAGGAGGTATCTAATGAGCCTTTATTGTATTGAATATCAATGATGATAATTATAATGGTAACAGTGAAGTTCAGAGTTTCATAGACTTAGAGCCAGAAGGAATGTCAGAGAGTATTAACCTTGAGCCCCTCATTTTACAGATAAGGAAACTGAAGCTCAAAGAGTATAAGTGAACTGCTCAAAGACACAGGAAGTAACAGAGTCAGGATTTGGACTAAGTCTTCTGAGTCCAAACCCTCTGCCCTTTCTACTGAACCACATTGTCCTTGTTTGTAGGCAGGAGCTAATGGTGCAGGCATGGATATGAGGGGTGGGAAAGGTACAAGTAGGTACCAAGGTGGGAGGTGGCTTGGGAAATGGTCAGTGTTGGCTGGAAATATAATTAAAGTTAGTGAGATGGGTGGGGGATTCACCACAATATGGGCTGGAGTCAAGGAAGGGATGGCTAGGGTTGACCTGGAGTGTTATTGGAGTTGGTGTGAGAGGATACTTCAGTTTGGGCTCATGATGGAGAGGGAATGTTTAAGGCAGTCTGAGGCTGTGATCAGGGTGGGGCTGGTGGGGACCAGAGTATGTTCCAGGTTGGAGTCATGAGGAGGGGTGGTCAAGGTTGACTGTGGGTATGATCAGAATTGCTTGGGGAATGAGATTATAAACTGGAGTCATGGAAAGAGATAGGAGTGAGATCAGAATTGGAGTGGGGTTTCACACATATTAGACCATGGCTGTGAGGGATAAATGGTCAGGGCTGGCTAAGAGTGAGATCAGAACGGGGGCGGGGGGGGGGGGATTTTCACACCAGATTAGAATCATGGTTATGGGGGACAAATGGTCAGGGATGGTTGGGAGTGAGACTACAATTCTTGGGGTGGGGGTCACATGGCTGGAGTCATGAGAGGTAGGATAGTCAATCTTAGCTGAGAGAAGAAAACAATAGGGAGGGGTCAGGTGGTGATGGTCATGGGTCAGTGGAAAACCATTCCAGTTCCGTTTTTTCTCCACCTCAAGCCCAGTGGTTCCCCTATTCTCCACCACTGCCTCTGGGGTGTATTTGTTCTTCCTCCTTTGTGTGTATGTTCTAACCCCAGGGAAGTTAATCTGCCTCATGTAAGGACAGAACTAAGGGAAGTGGAAGGGGGGAAGGGAAGGAAAAAGAAAGAGCTGCTTTAACCCCTTCCCCCTCTTTACCTGTCCCCCAGGATCTGAGGTATGAAGCTGGAAGGGGACTTGGAAGTCATTGAATCCATCCTGAACATTCTTCCTGACCTTCCTTTCATGGTCCTCCACTTTTACTATGGTTACACAGACCATTTCTCCCTACCCCACCCCTAGCAGTTTCAGCCTCCTTGTTAGGAGGGGCTGCCACAGGTCCAGGAGCTTTGCCCCCACAATGTGGACCACTATGGCTTCTGCCAGAACCTCTCCCTATGTGTTTAGTAGATGAAGGGAAGGACTGTGTATGTTGGGGGTGGGAAACCTTGGACCTTTTCCCTCCTTCCTCTCAGGACTCAACCTACTCTGTGAAACTGGGTACCCAACTTTATCAGATGAAGAGATCAAGACTGAGAGAGAAGAAGCCACTGGCTCACAGTTACAGAGACGTGGTTGAGCCAGGAAATGGACTGCTTCTCCTCACCACCAGTAAATGCCCTTACGCCTTTTGTTGTGGGTGATGTCAGCATTTACTTCATATCATCAGTCTTTGTTGTTAAGTCATTTTTCAGTCCTGTCCAAACTCTCTGTGACCCCATGTGGGGTTTTCTTGGAAGAGATACTAGAATGGTTTGCCATTTTCTTCGCTAGCTCATTTTCATAGATGAGAAAACTGAGGCAAACAGGGTAAAGTGACTTGCCCAGAATTACACAAGTCAGATTTGAACTCAGGAAGAAAAGTCTTTCTAACTCTGGGCCTGGTACTCTATCCACCATGCCACCTAGCTACCCCCATCATCCCCTATCATTTATATAATTTGTGGCCTCAGTAGCTCAGTTTACTCCTTAACTTAGGGAGAAAGTAAGCTCACAGAGGACAAGGAAGGACCCTGGTGACTTAAGTCATTTCATACAGGGCCTAGCATTGCTACTACACAGCCAACTGGAATGGAGCCAGTCCTTTTCATGGTGGTAGCAATAATAATAAACCACTAGTACTATTATCAATATTAATTTAAAAATCAGTTTGATGGAACAGTGGGACCTGCAGTGAGGAAAACATGAATTAAAATCAGACCTTAGACACTAGCTGTGTGACCCTGGACAAGTCACTTAACCTCTGTTTGCCTTAGTTTCCTCATATGTAGAATGGGGATAACAGCCCCTACTTTCTAGGGTTGTTATGAGAATAAAATAAAGCACTTTGTAGACCTTTAAGCCTTGTAAAGTGTTAGCTAGCCAGCTAGTAATAGTAATAGTAGTAGTGCAGTGGCAGTAGCAGCAAACAGTTATAGTAGTAGTAGTAGCAGTAGTGACACATTAAGATTGTACTTTCCTATTTCAAAAGCATTCTCAAAGCAAGAACAACAAAAGCAAACCATGTAAGGTAGGCTGTACAAAACACAGAGGAGGAAACTGAGGTAGAGAGGGTAAGTTCCCCAGGTTGGAATGCTCTCCTTCCTCACCTCTACCTCTTAGAATCCCTGACTCATCTCCACTTCTGTCTGTGGTCATGTTTTAATCAGCCTGGCACATGACACCTCCTTTCTCTTCCTCATGGAAGATAAACACTTGCCTTATTCAATTCAATGCAACAAACATTCATTAAATGCCAATTGGATGTAAGGGAAATCAAATAAGAGAAAATAAACTCTGTCCTCAAGGAGCTTACAGTCTAGGAAGACAAATTAGGCAAATACACAAACTGTAACTGTAATTTACCTTTGGGCAAATGCATGTCTGAAGTATAGGACAAATATAGAAGTGTAGGGAGGATCAGAGGATCACAGCTCTGCAGCCATCTAGTTCAACCCCCTCAATTTACATATGAGGAAACTGAGGCACAGAGAAGTTAAATGACCTGTCCAAGATCACACAGCAGACACTCAATTTGAACCAAGGTCATCTGATTTCAGAGGCAATGTGACTACCACTTTCAGGTTTGTACAGGGGGAAAAAGACAAGGTAGGGATTCATGGCCCAGCTGGCACCTGAGATAGACCTTGAAGAAAGAGAATTTTTTAAGTATCTGGAGGGAAGGTGTGTTAGTCATGGGGAGGCACCTGTACAGATGCAAAGGGCAGGAGATGGCATTATGAAACTGGGTGGTAGCTGGCAGTTTGGTTTGGTTAGAGTTCATAGACTTCATAAAGGGAAGTGATGGAAAACAAGGCTGGAAAGGGAGGTTAGCTCTAGGTAGGACTCTAGGGAGGATTGAGGAGATGGTAGTTTATTACAGGTGACTGGGAGCCACTGCAGGTCTCCCCTCCAAGCTGAGGCATATGAGACAGCATGGAAAGTGGGAAGAATAACAAAGCAATAATAGCAATAAGTCCCATTGTTATGCCACTTTAAAGCTCACATATTTTCCTTACAACAACATGGTAAATAAGGTAGTGTAAATATCATTATTCCCATTTGGAAAATGAGGGAGCTGAGGCCAGGCTGGATGAAGTCACACATACAGCTAGCTAACTGCTGAAGCCAGGGTCAAGTGTGAGAGATATGGGTTCTAGTCCCAGGTTGTCAATAATTGACAGAATAATCTTGGGTAAATTACTTCCCTCTGTGAACAGTTTCCCATCCATGGGAACAGATGCTCCATCTCCCCACCTCCTCTGCTCACCACCCCAGGCTAGAGCCTGAATGTAGACCTTAAAGAGCCAGAGAGCACAAGAAAGAACTGGAGACCCAGACTGATCCCAGGAAATGGTCTGGGAGAAGGGGCAGGGCATAAGGCCAGGGGTCAGGCAGAGGAGGAGAAGTTGGAAGAAGCCAAGTCTGCATTTCCATCTTTAAACTAATAGAAGACAAGTCTATATTTCCATCATTAAAGGAAGATATGACAGTGCCAAACCACATGAGAATGAACCCTCCAAGAAGGAAGTGTCTGCCCTGTCTCTGAGCTCTTCCCTGTCTGAATTTTCCTGTGCCAGGATGATAATATTGTTTTTCTGTTTTTAAAAGCCTGAGGCCAAATTTCCCCTCTGGTGCTGCCCAGGTTAATTGTACTCTTTAGTAAGGTCTGAGAAACCAGCCTCAATGTCTTTTAACTTCCTTCTTTGTCTAGGATTATTCCTTTGGGCAACTGTCGTCTAGGTAGCCTCCTCACCCAGCAGTGAGAATGGAAACTAGGATTCTTTCTCCCTCTTTATGCCCAGCCCTTTGAGATTCCTTTGATTTAATTTCCTCATCTAAAAAACATGTATAATGATACTTGTACCACCTACTCTACAGCAGACTTGTGAAGGTGTCTTTCCTTTTCTAAGTGATGCTAATGAGGAGTGTAATGAAAGGAACTAATGGACTCCCGCAATTCCCAGGGTGGCCTGTGGTTGGGTTTTAAGGTTGGATCTTGGCATCTTTGGAAGGTCCTAATGCCTAATCCTCATTGATTGGTCAACAATAGGTCCTAATGTCATGGTTTTCTTTGAGAATAAAGCACAAACAGCAGCCGCAATGGCTAATTGATTATAATCAAACCAACAAGCATTTCCTAAGGACCTACTATGTGCCAAGAACTGTGCTAGGCACTAGTGAGGCAAAGACAAAGTGGAAACAGTGCCTGACCTCAAGGGACTTACATTCCCTAAGAGATCTTCCCAGTTATCCTGATCTAGCCTAGATAAACCCCTTCTTTCCTTCAGTTCACCTGAGGCACAGACATATTTGTATATACCTAGGCCAGTAGAGCTGAGAAATCTGAGTCTTCCAGAGTCCAAGTGGCAGAGGTAGAGAGGGACCCCAACCTAACAGCCTTGGGGTGCACACCTGTTAGGAACAGGGTAAGGAAAATAATCATAAGTTATGTTTCTAGGAAGCTTTAAGATTTACAGAGGACTTTCTTCACACCAGATCGTCATGGTGAAGTGGAAAAAAATGCTCTTTTGAGTCAGAAGACTTAAGTTACTATCTCGGTTCTGTCTCTTCCTACCTGTATGACCTTGGGCCACTGACTTCACCACTCTGGGTCTCATTGACCTCATCCGTAGAATGAGAGGGTTGGATAAGATTTTTCCTTTAGAGTTAGAAGGGACCGTAGGGGTCATCTTGTCCCTTTTCTTCTCTTGTTTAGCAAATAAGGGAGCAGAGAGAGGTTCAGACATGTTAAGGAACTTCCCCAGGGTCGCACAGCTAGTATCTGAGACCAAATTTGAACTCAGGTCTTCTTAACTCCCGGACTGGAGCTGTATCCACTGTGCTACCTAGCTTCCCAGAAAGAGGGATGGGGAGCAATAAGCAAGGAAAAGGATACAAAGAGAAAAGAAAGGGAAGGGAAGGAAGGCCCATGATGTGCCATGTTAAGTGATTTACAAATATCTCATTTGATCCTCAAAATAACCTTGGGCAGTAGGTTCTATTATTACTCTCATTTTACAGTTGAGGAAACTGAGGCAGACAGAGGTTGATTGACTTGCTCAGGGTCACACAGCTAGGAATATCTGAGGTTGAATTTGAACTTAGGTCTATACATTGCCCAGAGATCTATACACTGCCACCCAATTGAAAGACAGACAGACAGACAGACAGAGAATGAATCAGCATAGATGTTTTCATTCTTTCTGTTTGTGTATATGTAGAAGAGAAAGGAGGAAAATACCCAGCCTATTGTCAGGATTTGCTCAATTATGTTTTCAGGTGATATCTGAATCTGTCTCTTAGAAGTTCTTCTAAATTCTTGGAATGATTTTGGGATCTTGATTGCAAATGCAGTTGGTTTACTGATCAACATTGAAATGGGAAGTTCTGGGTTTGAATCTCATATCTACTGCCATGCATACGACCTTGGGCAAATCACAATGTCTCTGAGCTTTGATTTCTGTAAAGCAATGGAAAGGTTGAACTATGTGACCCATTTGGGACTTTTCCAACTCTGATCTATGGTCCTATGATCTTATGATTCCTGACTCTTCTCCTTTCAGCTCTCTCTCTCTCTCTCCCAGCGATAGAGTTTCCATCAAAGACTCCCACATTTAAGACTTGAATTTAGATAGAGCTAGGAGGTACCTTTGAATTGATCTAGTCCAACCCCATCAATTTATACTCAATAAATGCTTAAATCAAATCACTTTGGAGATGGGTTTGGAAGTCCTTGCTGAGAAGCTAGAGCAAGTCAAGCTTCCTTGCCTGCCCAAGGGATAACCTGGGTAAGACTTAAATTTGTAGCTCTCATACATGGGCTTCCAGAAACCCCTTGGTGATCTCATCCCTGACTCACTTCCTCTATATCCTTCCGCAATTCTGGGCTACTCAGGTCATCCTGTTCTGTTGTAAGTTCTTCAGGAAGAATGAATGGCCTTTCTCCTGGTCTGTCCCTCCTCTTAGGGGGGCTACTCCATGAAAGGGAGGAAAAAATCCACATAGTGTTACCAAGAAGTAGCTCGTTAGTGCCTTCTGTTCCTCACGGCTATGGGGCAGCCTAAGGTCAAATTCTGAGATGGATAGTTTTCTTTTAACTCTGTCCCCATTCATTTAAGCATCCCTACTCCCATAGCCCTCAGTTGCCCAGGAGAACCCTACACACCCCTGTGCCCTTCTGTACCTTTATAGGAATTGAATTACAGAGTTAGAAGGAGTCCTGGAGACCATGTAGACCTGAGAGGTCAAACATTCCACTGTAGGCAGCTCAAGACTTCTACCAAATCTGATGAAAATGTAATTGGGAAATCTTGAACGTAATAAATTAAAATAAAATAGAACATAGATAATATTCCTATGTGATTTTCTTAGTCATATACAACCACAGGGATAGTTATGTATAATTCAGTGTCCCTAGTTCCACTTAAATTCAGTACGCTGATCTAGGCCCCCAAGTTCTTACCTAGAATCTGTGGACTCTCAAGGGGTCTGTGCATAGATTTCAAAGGTGTCTGTAAACTTGTAAGGGAAAAAATTACATCTAATTTTCATAAACCTCTAACTGAACTTAGCATTTTCTTCAACTATAAATGTAGGTTACTCTGAGAAATGTCCATAGGTTTCAATACACTGCCTCTCTCTCTCTCTTTCTCTGTCTCTGTCTCTCTATCTCTCTCTTTCTCACACACACACAAAGATCCTAGATGTAGAACAATTGACTAATTTTACAGGGGAGGAGACTGAGGCCCAGATTGGTGCAGTGATTTGCCCAATGTCCAGAATGATTGCTTTTTCCTTATAATTATACTTCTGCTAATTAGGGACAGAGATGAGAACTGGAAGCTAGGATTGCGGGATTCAAATTCAGGGTTCTTTCTGCTATACTTTGTTGTTCAGCCATTTTCAGTCATGTCTGAACTCTTTTTGGGGTTTTCTCAGCAAAGATACTGGAACAGTTTCCCATTTCCTTCTCCAGTTTCTTTTACCTAAGAGGAAACTGAAGTAAGCAAGATTAAGTGACTTGTTCAGGGTCACACAGCTACTAAGTGTCTGAGGCCAGATCTGAACTCAGGTTTTCCTAATTCCAGGCTACCACCCTGTCCACTGAGCCTTCTAGTTGCCCTCTGCTATACTTAACTTCCCCCTATCCTAGGCAGGGCTCTACACTTTACCCCTGCCTCTTTACCCCTGCCTCCATCCAGATTTATATGACTTAAGCCCCATTCTCTCCCAGCTCTGCTGTTTTCCCAATTGACAATTAGCTGATCTATTATGAACAACCTTCTGCAAATCTATTTATGGAAGAAAAGCAAACAGCGTGGTGGTCTGGGAGGAGCACTGGGCTGAGAATTAGGCCAGCTCTGATGACCTTGGACAGGTCATATTACTTCTCTTGCCCCAATTATTAGCTGTGAATAAGCCTCCGTGGTTGATTGAATTAATTAAGTTAGTGATTTTACTTTATGCCCCTGGAATCCAGACTTCTTGACCTCAGTCTGCAAATGTGTACAAGCTAGCTCTCAGTGACTACTGCTGAGTCCTTTGCTTTCTTTTTATAGCAGGCTTGCCTCCATGGCACAGCTCCTATGAGCAGCTGGGCTGGCTTCCTAGAGAAAGGGTCTCCCAATTATCTCCAGGAAGAAAATGAGCTGCTTTGTAAGAGGGTCAAATTAGTGTGTGAGTTCTTGTAGAACACATTCTATAATTGGAAAGGACTTCAGAAACATTGAGTCCAAGCCCCTCGTTTTACAGATGAGGAAACTAAGCCCCATGGAGGTTAAGTGACTTGACCAAGATCACAATGACAATAAGCCTCAGAGGTGGCATCTAACTCTAGTGTTCTTTTCACTGCTTCATCTATAAATGACTTGGGGGTGGGGAGGGAGAGGATTAGTAAGGTTCCTTTCTGCTCGTGTTTCTGTGTTGACTTAAGGCTTGCAAGGCGTTGTAAGTATTGTTAGCCTCACAATGGCCTTGTAAGTATGTTGTTATCCCCATTTTAGAGATGAGGAAACTAAGTTTCTGAGAAAACAAGTGATAGGGTCACGATCCCACAGAAAGGAAGGAAACAAGCCTTAGGTGCCAGACATCATACCAAGTAATTCACAAATATTATCTTATTTAATTCTCAAAACTACCCTGGGAGGTGAGTACTATTATCGTCCCTGTTTTACAGTTCAGGAAACTGAGGCTGACAGAGGTTAAGTGACTTGCCCAGGGACACACAGCCAGGAGGTTGGGTGTGAATTCAGGTCTTCCTGACTCTAGGCACAGGGCTCTAGCCACTTCATTACTCAGTGAACAGGTGAGAAAGGAGGTGAACCCAGGTCTCCAACACTCTCTCCACCGCATCCTACCCCCTCTTACCTATCTGCTTTGCTCTAAACAAGGGCTCTACCATTCTGGGATTTCCAGGGCCAGCCACGTCTCTCTTCTGGTCTTTGTGTCTAGGTGGCCGCCCCTACCATAGTCCTGATTCCAGTCACTGGCCTCTAATCACTTAGCTGAGCAAACACTGTGAGTTTTGAAAGCTCAGTTATCATGTGTTGTTCAGTCATTCAGTCTTGTCCAATTCTTGGTGACCCCGTGGACTAGAGCATGGCAATACTGTCCATGGAGTTTTCTTGGCAAAGGTACTGGAGTGTTTTGCCATTTCCTTGTCCAGCTCATTTTGTAGATGAGGAGACTAAGGTAGGTCACACAGCAAGTAAGTGGGGCTGGATTTGAACTCTGGTCTTCCTGACTCCAGGCCCAATGCTCTATACAACACATGAGAGGAATCTGAAAAAGAGAAGGGGGAAAGGAGAGAGGTGGGAATGGTAGAGAAAATCCAAAGTGCAGTCTGAAAAGGAAGGAGACATGGATGGTCTGTGTAGGGGGATTCTTTAACCTAGAAATCTTACAATCCCCTGGGAAAATAATTCATCCCATCTTGGGCCCTTTGACTGAGGGTCAACACATTAAGAAGCAAGGCTAGGAAATAAAGAGTTAATTATAATCAGCTGATGGGCAGTTGCCCTGTGGGGGTTGGTGGATGCTTCATGGAATGGTAGGATCAGGGGAGCTGGTGTCTCTGGCTCTCTGGCCCCTTTGCTAGCACCTTTGTGCTAAGAGAGGAGCAGGGTCTGGACTTAGCAGAGCAGAAGCCCTGATAGCAAAGACTCCTGGTTTGGTCCCTGCCTTTGCTATTCTTAACTCATGACCTGGTCTGACTTGGCTTTTCCCTTGGCTTAGGTTTTCCCATATGTGAAATGGGTCTAATCATCCTCAAAACACCCCTGCAAGGTACTAATTAGTGTCTATAAGGGGCTTTGAGATCCTTGGATGAAATAATAACAATAATAATAACGGATAATAATACTCTGCTCTTCTCCAGGGCCTTTCATCCACAGATCTCAAAGCATTTTATAAACCTTAATTAATTCTCACAACACCCCAGTGCAGGAGGCTGAGGATGATTAGTCTCATTTTACTGGTGGGGAAAATGAGACGTGGGGAAACTAGGAGACTGGCTCCAGGCCACACAGCAAGTCAACGGGCACAGCAAGGACTAGACTCGGGCCCCTGCCCTCTGGAGAGATGCTCAGATATTCAGGCTCCTGAAGTCCAGGTAGCAATGTCATCAGGGACCCAGGCAAGGCGCCTTCCAATACTTCACTTACTGCTCAGTGGATTAGTGCTGCTGAGTCCGAGCAAAAGTGAGTGGAGGGGCTCTGAGTTCCGGTCTTCCCTGAGCCACGTGCAAGTCCCTTGGAGTGAAGGGGCAGGGCAGTGACCTGAGGTTTAGGAAATTTGGTTTTCTTGCCACTCACATTCTGTGACCCTAGGCAAGTCACTGATTGACAGCTTTCCTTAGGGTCATCCCAGATTCCCCTGGACATCACACAGGACCCTGTGGAGATGGGTGAGATCCCACCTGCAAAAACTTCAAAGTTCATGGTATTAAAATCCTTGTCTTCTCAATTGGGAGGAAGGAGCGGAGGGAAGAGAGACAGAGAGGGTGAGAATTTGGGACTCAAAATTTTTTAAAAGAATGTTAAAAATTGGGGTAGCTAAGTGGCACAGTGAATGGAGCACCAGCCCAGGAGTCCGGAAGACCTGAGTTCAAATCCAGCCTCAGAGACTTAACACACACACACACACAAAACTAGCCATGTGACCTTGGGCAAGTCACTTAACCCCAATTGCCCTCCAAAAAAAAAGAATGTTAAAAATTGGTTTTACATGTAATTGGGGGGAAAATATTAATATTTTTAAAAAAGAGCTCTGAGGTCCTTGGAGAAAGGCAGCCCCAAGTTCCCCCACCCTCACCGTTAGCTTTATGCCATAAAGAAATTAACAAGGAGAGCCCAAACAAAGGCTATTCGTGATCTTGGCCAGGGGTCACCCCTGGATTCCTCTGCTCTGGGAATTCTCCAAGATCTATTTAGAAGATTCCCTGGGCCCTTCTGCTTTTCCTGGGGCCCTTTTGTCGTGGGAACTAGTAACAGAGGAGAATTGCCCTTTGCCCAAGCTGCAGACCAAGGAATATAACAGTGGCACTATCACCTCCCCAGCCTTTCTGGAGGGAGATGTGTGAGTTCAGGGCACTAAGGGTGATTCCAGGGGAAAATTCCACATTCCCATCTATCTCCCGTCTGACAACTTTCCTCCCTCTCTGCCATGTCTGGCACCTCTTCCTGAATCACAGAATCTGAGTTATATGGAAATTTTGTGGTCATCTAGTTCAACCCAGACCCTAACAACTTCCAGCATACTCGATAAGCCAGCATCCAGTCTCAGCCTGCAAATCTACAGTGAGGAGAGAACCCACCACCTTCTGAGGCTGCTGCCTGCTCCACTATGGGCCAGTTCTCATTGTTAGGAAATCTTCCCCAGAATCCTTCACTTCCTTCAAGAGGTGGCACAAGCACCATGAAACCTTTCCTGTTCTCTTACAAGTGTTCCTAACTACTTCATATTCAACAGCTTTGTATTTGTTTTGAATTTGCTGTATACATACTTATTTGATATGTACTAATGCATGTTATCTCCTTTAATAAAATATAAACTCTTGCTTTTACTCCACCATCTTGGCTCCACCCCTCAAAACGTAAACTCCTTGAAAAAAAAGGATTATTTTATTTTTTGTCTTTGTTTCCCCAGCCCCTGGCATAGAGAGGGTGCTTAATAAATGCTTATTGACTGACTGGTTGGTTTACTCATATCAAACCTAAATTTTCCTCTTTTCAACTTCTACCTCTGCTCCTAATTTTGTCTTCTCTGAGCTAAATACCCCCATTCCTTCAGCCATCTCTCATACCGTATGTGGTTGCCTTCCTCTGGACTCTCTGGTCTATCATCAATGTCCTACAAATGAGATAATATCTTATCAGAAGAGATACTGTTTGTAAAGCTTTCTATAGTGTCTGGTGCATGCTGTTGTTCAGTCATATCCAACTCTTTGTAACCTCATTCAGGGTTTTCTTGGCAGACACTGGAGAGGTTTATCATTTCCTTCTTCAACTCATTTTACAGATAAGGAAATTGAGGCAAACAGGGGCAAGTGATTTGTCTAAGGTCACACAGCTAGATCTTCCTGATTTTGGGCCCAGTGACCTAACCATAACCACTACACCACCTAACTGCCCTCACCCTACATTACAAAATAAAAAAAAAATAATAATAAATTTAATCACAAAGAGAACACCTCTTCCCACTCCTTAGCAAAGGCAGAAGGTCCACAGGTATAGAACATTGCATATTTTTCATATTTTTTCTGCATATTGTTCAGTTTAGCTGATTTATATCTCTCTTCTTCCTCTTTTTCTTTTAAAAGAGTACTTTGTTATATAGGATAGTTCTCTGGAAGTGGAGAAGTGAAAGGCTACAGGGGGAAATTTAGGTGATATGAAAAAATCGATTAATATTTATTTTTTTGAAGTGACCCTGCCACGAGCCCCAAGGACATCATTGACATAAAAGAAAAGCAGGTAATGTAATATTACATATTACAGCAATACTCTTCACGATAGCCAAAAAATAGGAACAAAGTAGGGGAATTGCTAAGCAAATTATGGCTGTTAGAATGATGACCATGATGGATACAAAGACACAGAAAGATCTACATGAACTGATACAAAGTGAAGTAAGCAAAGGCTAGAAAATACCCTATACCAAGGTTCTAACAACATACATGGGCAAAACAATCACCATGAAACAATGCCAACTACATGTTTCAAAACTGAGCCCCACAAAGTGAAAAACGGGAAGACGCCTTCCCCTCTATTCATTGGGTTTTGCTTGGAGGCATCTAGATGGATGAAGTCCTGGACCTGGAATTGGCAAGACAAGTTTAAATCCAGCCTCAGATACTTCCTAGCTGTATGATCCTGGGCAAGTCAATTAACCCCTTCCATTTACTCTACTGTAAAATGGGAGTCACTATAGCATTGACCTTTCAGGATTGTGATGAAGATCAAATGAACTAATACTTGTAAAGTACTTAGGACATGGCACATAGTAGGCACTTAATGAAACTTGTTTCCTTTCTCATTTCCTTCCTGAATTAAAATAATTTTTTTTGCTATAATCATTAGCTTTCTAGGAGGGGTTTGTGCAAGGAAATGGGGGGGGGAGGAATCTAGATGACATATAAACAGAAAATTTTAATTTAAAAATCTATTAATTGAAAAGAAAAGTAATCCTGTAAAGATAGGTTAAATCGGTGAAGAGTACCAGACTAGAGATTTGGACCTACGCATTCAAGTCCTTATTTTGCCACCAATGAAATGTGTAACTCAGAGCCTTCCCCATGATGAACTTCAATTTTCCTGCCTATAAAATTAAGAGGGTAGATTATATGGTCCCTGCTGACTTGCAGCGTCTGTAAGAGTCTTATGATATAAGACAATTCTTCACTGAATGGTTTGTTATTCATGAACAACCTTGTGAATGGAAAGTCACCCACCAGGGGAATCATTGTGGAGTGCCTAAAGTATCCTGGCAATGGGGTCAAAGACTGACCATTTGGCAAAGATTTGGAAATTGAGGGAATGCCCAGCAGTTGAGAAATGACTGAAAAAGTTGTATGGAATGGAATGCTATTGTGCTATATGATGAGCAGGCTGATTTTAGAAAAACCTGGAAAGACGTATGCAAACTAATACAAAACGAAGTGAATAGAACAAGAAGAACATTGTACACAGTAATAGCAATACTATATGATGATTAACAACCACTCACCTACTCTTAGCAATACAATAATCCAAGACAATTCCAAAGGACTCATGATGAAAAATGCTGTCCAACTTCAGAGAAAATATTGGTGGAGTCTGAATGCAGATCAAAGCATACTATTTTTCACTTTATTTCTTTTTTTGCATTTTTTTCCTTTTGATCTATTTCTTCTTTTACAACATGTCTAATATGGAAGGAAATATGTTTTACATGATTGCTCACATATAACTTATATCAAATTGCTTACCATCTTAGGGAGGGGGAAAGTGAGGGAAGGAGGGAGAAAATTTGGAATTCAAAATTATAAAAATGGATGTTAAAAATTGTCTTTACATGTAATTGGAAAAAATACAATATTATTAAAACAAGGACCAGGATTCTGAGTGGGGCTCTTTCATTCTCTTACCTGGGGAACTTTAGGCAAATACTTTTCATTCTCCTTCACTCAGTTTTCCTGTTATGGGATGGCATGAAATGTGAAAAGAGCATTAGGTTTGGAGTTAGAAGACCTGTTTAAACTTGGACAAGTCACCATCTTTCCCTGAGCCTCAGTTTCCTCATATATAAAATAAAGGGGGGTGGAGTGGGAGAGAGGATTAGACTATATGATTTCTAAGAATTCTTCAATCAACAAGCATTTATTATGCACCTACTATATACCAGGTACTAGTCTAGGAACCAGAGACACAAAAACATTAAATGAAACAGTTAGTCTCTGTTTTCAAGGAGCTTACAATCTTTCAAGGGCAGATAAAATGAACATAAATTAAATAGGTACATATGAAATATTGGGGGGCCATTAGCAGACACAGAGGATTGTGGGGGAGAACCAAGAAAGGTTTCTCAGAGAAGATGGTACTTTAGCTGAACCTTACAGCTTGAAGGAAGCTAAGGATTCTAAAAAAGAAAGGTAAAGAGGGAGTGTGTTCCTGGCACGGGGGACAGCCTGGGCAAAGACTTGGAGACAAGAAATGGAGGTTAGCGTGTGAAGAACAGCTGGGAATTTCAATTGCCTGGAAGGAGAGTCATGGGTAATAAGGGCTCACAGGTAGGGCAGGGCCAAGTTTGAAGGGCTTTAAATGCCAGATTGAGGAGGTTATATATTTGATCCTTCAGGATAATAGGGCGGCCTTGAAGAGAATGACATAGTCAGATATGTGCTTCAGGAAAAATTCCATTGGCAGCTGTGTGAAGGATGGGTTGTAGTGGGGAGAAGAAAGGCAGGGAGAAGGATTAGGAGAACTATTTATGGTAGTTCTACTGAGAGGTGATGAGTGCCCAAAGCAGGATCTTGGTCCTGAGAGTGGAGAGACAGAGAGTGTGTGGAGATAGAAACAGCAAGATTAGGTACCTAACTGGCTATGTGGGCTGAAAGTGAATAGTCTTGCTTGGCACTGAGGTTTCAATCCCCGGTGACTGGAAGGATGAGGGCACCCTTGAAAGAAGGAAGTCTGGAAAGGGGGTGGGTTTGGGGGAAAAGATAAGGAGTCCCTTTATGGACACATTGAACTTAAGATACCCAGGAGTTACCCAGTCTGATATGTCCAAAAGGCAAGTCAAGCAAGCCAGCAACAAGAACCTACTCTCTGGGGTAGCTAGGTGGTGCAGTGAATAGAGCACTGGCCCTGGAATCAGGAGGACCTGAGTTCAAATGTAACTTCAGACAGTTGATGCACTTACTAGCTGTGTGACCTTGGGCAAGTCACTTAACCCCAATTGCCTTGCCTTTCCCCCTCAAAAAAAAAAAAAAAGAACCTACTCTCTGCAAGGCACTGTACTAACCTCTGAGTATACAAAGACAAAAATGAACCCAGCTCCTGCCCTCAAAGAGTTTATATTCTATAGGAGAGACAGTGTGGACATATATAGGGATATATAAAGTATAATTATTGTATATGATATATCATTATTATATATAAGTATATACATGCAGACTATTTGTTCCTGACCTGTGGTAGAGCATTCTGAACTCATATTGTTCTGATCAGTCAGTCGGACACATTGTACCTTGAGCCCAACGTAGTGATGTCATTTTGGTTCTCTTTGAGAAAGAAGGACAACAACCATATTTATAATGTACACAAAATAAAATCAGGTGATTTGGGAGTGGGGGAGGCACAGAGAGCTGGGTAGGTATCAGGAAAGGCCTCATGGAGAAGGTGGCCCTTGAGGAAACAGACGATTCTGAGAGGTGGAGAGAGGAAGGAGGGTGTCCCAAGAATGGGGGAGTGGCCTGTGGAAAGGTGTGGAGGCAGGAGATGGAATATTGTATGTGAAGCAGTAACATTGTGCAGTGATCAACTGTGATTGACTTAGCTCTTGTCAGCAATATAATGATCCAAGGCAATCCCAAAGGACTCATGATGGAAAATGCCATCCACCTCCAGAGAAAGAATTGATGGAGTCTGAATACTGATCCAAGCCTACTCTCTTCACTTTCTTTCTTTTTTCTCTTTTTTTTTTTATCTGTTTCTTCTTTCACAACATGACTAATATGGAAATACATTTTACATGATTGTACATATATAACTTATATTAAATTGCTTACTGTCTTAGGGAGGGAAGACAGAGGGAGAAAATTTGGAATGCAAATTTTTTTAAATCAATGTTAAAAATTGCCTTTATGTGTAATTGGGAAAATAAAATAAAATACTATTAAAAATATCGTGTGTGAGAAACAGCAAAAGTCCACTTTGGCTTTACCACCAGTTCTGTAAAGGGGAGTATTGTTCAATAGAGCTAGAAAGTTAGGTTGGAGCCAGGTTGTGAAGGGCTTTCAATGCCAAACAGAGGAAGTCGTATTTGATCTTAAGGATAATAGTGAGTAGCTGAATTTTATTGAGTACAGGAGAGACGTGATCAGACCTCTGCTTTAGGAAGATCATGTGGACAGACATACGGAGCATGGATTAGAGAGAAGAGAAAGTCGAGGAATAGAAATTAATTCAGTTGCCTTTATGGTGGACAAAGTGAGACTGTGGAAGAATGCCACATTCTGCCGGAGGCCTTTCCTGGCCCTCTTCTTCCCACCCCCTCTCCCTGAGATTCCTTGGTATATGTTTTGTATATATCTATATATGAGCATGTGTTCTTCCCTGTTCGAATGTAAGATTCTGGAGGGCAGGGCTGTTTTGCTTTTGTCTTTGTATTCCCCAGTATTTAGAACAGTGCTTGGCACATAATGGTGCCACATATGTGTTTGCTGATTGATTGTTGAAAGGGCTGCCTTATAAGGCTGTGGGGTTGAGCAAGGAGGTGCCATATTCTAAGCGCTTAATGTGTGCTGAAGTTTAGAATCAGTGACCCCGGTTCAAATGCTCACTCTGCCAAAATACCCACATGAGACCCTGGACAAGTCACTTACCCTTTCTTGGTCTCAGTTTCCTCATCTGTACAGTGGGGGTAGACAAAGTAGCCCCATAGGCTCCTTCCAGCTTTGAATCTGTGAGCCTATTAAACAGGGTCAGGCAGGTGGCTTGGCACAGCAGACAGGCCCTGTCTCTGACTAGGCCAGGGGAAGGTACTAGCTCACCTAAGCCCCAGAGAATTTGCTGCTGCCTACACAGCACAAGGCTGAGGTGGGAGGGAGGGGAATTGGGGAAAACATTTGGAGCTCTTGCCAGCATTTTTGCCAAGAGCCTGCCCTGCTTGTGGAGAAAGGTCCCTGCCCTCCAGAGATGAAGCAAGTCTCTACTTCACTGTGCCAGAGGAGACACCACCCCATCGCCTCTAGGATAAAATAGCAACTTCTTAGCCTGGCATTTAAACCCTCCACAGTCTAGCTCAAGCCTGCCTTTGAAGATATTACCTATCACTCCATTTTCCAGCCAAACTAGTCTCCCAGTTCCCCAAATTCAGGATTCCATCTTCCACCTCAGTGCTTTTGTCTGTGTAGGTATCTGTGCATAGAACACCCTTCATTTTCTTCTCTTAAAGTCCCTACCTTCCTTCAAGGCTCAGTTCAGGGGCTGCCTCCTATGGAGAACCTTTCCTGATTTCCCTAGTTGAGAAAATGTTCACTCTTTCCTCAAATTATATTGTATCTATGAATATGTTGTTTCCTTCAGTAGAATATAGTAAATTCCTTGAAAACAGGAATGACTTTATTTTCATCTGTGTGTCCCCGACCCTTATCACAGTGCCTGGAACACAGTAGGAACTTAATCAATACTTTTTAAAAAGGGAGATTAGAGAAGGGGGCAAAGAAGGGGAGATGAATCTGAGCTCCAAGCTCAGCAGTGCCCTGATTCAACCCAACCACGGCCTCTGGCCACTCTTTCATCTTCCATGAGAGGGAAACATGGTGTATTCTGGGAGGTACTGGGACTAGGACTTGGTCCAGACAGTCAAAGAACAAATCTGACCTTGCTAATGAGACAAAGTACACCCTTTGGATGGAGTTAGCTAAGATTGCAAAGAAGCTGGGTCGGAGAGACTGGGGTGGGGATGCCCTAGGCTGGAGTTCATAAGGGCTGGGTGAGGCTTAGAGAACAGGGTGACCTGGACAGGGTGACCTGGGAGATAATTAAATGAGACACCAACCATGCATGTGTGTGTGTGTGTGTGTGTGTGTGTGTGTGTGTGTGTGTGTGTGTCTGCCAAGGGGCCTGTTGGGGCATCGTTCAGCAGCCTCAGCGGTCTCTGCAGCAGCAAGAACCACTGGACCCTCTCCATCATTTGTGTTCGCCACATCCAGAAGCTCTTAGGAGGGCCTTCCCCCCTTTTCTTTTTCTTCTCTAGAAAGTTTTCCTCATGTCCAGGAGGCATCTGAAATTTTTTTCCCTTCCATCAGGTGTTCAGTCACCTGAGTGCCTGCTCAGGCCTGCCCACCCCCACAATGTACAGCAGGGAACTCCCTCCGGCAAAAAATGTCTCTTCTTGAAGCCAGACAAGAGTTTAATTAAGCCCTAAATGCACACAGTTGAGCCTGAAATTAAGGCAGTGAGGGGAGGGAAGGAACCGAAAGCAGCTGAGGATAGAAAGGACTTCACCTTTAAGCTGCCTTAGAGGCTCTCAGTATAGTGGGAAAGAACTCTGGTTGGGGCCTTGAGGGACCTGGGTTCAAATCCTGTCTTTGTCTCTTAATAAGTACATGACCTTAGATAAGTCACTTAATCTCTTTGGCCAGTTTCCTCAGCTGAAAAAATGAAGTGGCTGTGGTGGTTGGAGTATATAGCCTGTGAGGTCCCTTCAAGCACCAGGGTTGTGAGACTATGGGCCAGGTCCAGAAGAAGTTTACCTCACCAGACTTAGGAAAAACAAGACTCCAAGCCAGAGTATTTACAAAACTTCAAATGTTAATTTACAAAGGTATTTTCTGACTCTTGAACAAGGAAATCCCTCCCTGCCACCGTAAATATATATATATTTTTGCTTCTTGGTTTCTCAAGAGTTGGGGGGTGGGGAGGCAATAAATAGTTACAGGCTCTGACTGCATTCCTATCTCTGCTGGGCTCTTGCATAAGTCATTGCCTTCAGAGGCAAGCAGGTGGGCCCATAGAACCACCACCACCCAGCTGAGGCCTCAAGGGTTGGAGGGAGAGGGGGTGCAAAGCTCCAAGATTCTGGCAGCTGGGACTCTGGCTTTTTTGTCAATTCTTACACGGATGGTACAAGATAAGGGGTGTTTCTGTCCCTGGGCAGCTGAAGCCAGCCACGGCAGCCAATCTCCCCAAGACAGGTGATTGCAGGAGTTGGCTACTGCTGCTAGCTGCTGCTGGCTTTTGGCTTTCCTGACAATCTGGTGTATTTATCTCTTTATTTTTGACAAATGAAAGATGGCCACAGTACTGGTTTGTCCAACTACATGCACATATTCTTCAGGAAAGTTGAATAGGGAGAATCCTGAGTGAACTTTTAAAATTTCAGGGTGGAGTGGGAAGTCTCATGAAGGAGGAGGGGTACCTCATTTCAGAGCTCCCACCTACCCACCCCCCAAAAAAGGCCTCTGAAAGGTACAGTCGCATTTTCCTGGTAATTGATGTTCTTTTGCCCTGCAACTTGGGCTGGTCCTAATTTGCCTGGGACTGAGGGCAAGAGTAGACGAGACAGGCAGGCATGTTATCTCTTGTCTTTCAACAGCTTCTAGGTTACAAAAGAGGGAGTTCGTGTAGAAGTGCACGGATGAACGTTAGAGAGAGAACAACATGTGTGCATGTGTTTTGGTTGGACATGCTTATGTGCTTAAGGGGAAATGTGTGTGTGTGTGTGTGTGTGTGTGTGTGTGTGTGTGTGTGTGTGAGAGAGAGAGAGAGAGAGAGAGAGAGAGAGAGAGAGAGAGAGAGAGAGAGAGAATGAAAGACAGAGAGAGAGAGAGAGAAACCAGTTCAGGAGTGAGCATTGAACCCCTTAGAGAAAACCCAAAAGACAGATAACTGAACCAAGCAAAATGGTCTACAATACACTAGTGAGATGAATTGAAATGTGAGCTGACCCTCTGGTGGTTGATGTCAAAGACAGACCTGACCCCTTTTCTAACCCACCATCTGGCGGAGAGCAAAGCCTGCACTTGAAAGCCAAAAAAGCTGGTTTCAAATCTGTCACTCTCTGTGTGACCTTGGGCAAGTCACCAACCAAACCCTTCTACAGGCCTCAGGTTCCAAGTCTTATAAGATAAGAGAGTTAGATTTTAAAAGCTTGGGAGGTCTCTTCCAACCCTCAATCTCTGATCCAGTTGTCAGGTGGGGTTTGACCACCCAGTAGCCTATAGTAGGTGGTAGGGATCTTCAGCTGGCAAGAAACCTGGGCTGTACCAGCCTAGAGCCTAGTTACAAAATGTTCAGGACAGAGCCATGAAAAGAAGGTGCCCTCACATTTCAAGAGACAGTGGTGCTAGCAGGATTCTGAGAAGTCATTTTTCCCCCATTGAGTTGCTTTTACCTGTCTTTCCAATTAAATGCTGCCTTGATTTTTTTTGCATCCTGAGTAATATTCTTTCTAACCAATAGGAGAGGGGAGACCTGGGCATGGGTCTCTTGATATCAAGTCAAAAGGTGAAGTGATAGGCCACTTCAGAGAAATGGTTTAAATAACCTTTTCTCATTCCCTTCCTAGTACAATTTAAATCCTTCCCCCTCCCCGCCAAAAAAACAACAAAACAACAGCCCAAACTAATCAAAGGCAGAAAGCCTAAGAGTAAATTTCTTTTATTAAATTATTTTTTCCCCAAAGACCTGTCTTCTCTCCCTCCCGCCTCCCCATCCCCATAAAGAAAGCAAAAAAAGCAAAATCCCTTGTTACAAACATGTATAGTCAAGCAAAACAGATTCCAGCATTAGCAATGTCCAAAAGAAATGTGTTAGTCTGCATTCTGAGTGTAATACCTTTCTATTCAGAGATAGGGAAGCCCATTTCATTATGAATTCTCTGGTAGGTCACTGTGTTGATCAGAGTTCCTAAGACTTTCAAATTGATTGTCTTTACCATATTGTTGGGGACAGCTAGAGGGTAAAATAGAAAGAGGCCAGGCCTGGAGTCAGGAAGACTCATCTTCCTGAATTCAAATCTGGCCTCAGACATTTACTAGTTGTGTGACCCTGGGTAAGTCACTTAACCTTGTTTGCCTCAGTATCGTTGCCAAGAAAACACCAAAAATGGGGTCATGAAGAGTTGGACATGACTGAACAACAGTAACCAAATTAGTGTTATTGTACAAATTGCACTCTTGGTTCTACTCATCTCACTCTGCATCTGTTTATACAAGTCTTCCTGGGTTTCTCTGAAGCCATCGTCTTCATCATTTCTTAGATCACAATAGTATTCCATCACGTTCAGATGCTATAACTTGTTTCGCCATTCCCAATAGATGGAAACCACTTCAGTTTCTAGCTCTTTGCCATTGCAAAAACAGTTGCTAAAAGTATTTTTGTGTATATAGGACCTTTTCTTTTGGTCATCTCCCTAAGAGAATTTCTGCTAGCTTTGTGTGTCCTTGGGCAAATCACAGGAATGCAGATCAGAATCGGAAGGGACCTCTGAGGTCACCTAGCCCAATCCTATTCTTTTACAGATGGGGAAACTGAGCCCCAGTAAGGTGAGATGATTTGCCCAGGTCATAGTTAATAGCACTAGGGTTCCAATGTAAGGACTCCTGAGTTCTTTCTTCTTCTCTGGACCTTTAGTTTCCTTACTTGTAAAACAAAGGGATTGGAGTAAGTGATCTCCAAGGTGATTTTTAGCTCTGAAATTCTAGGGTAAATTCCTTGTGGTAGAACTTCCCTTATTAGAATTCAGTAGGGCTAGGGGGTGGCTAGGTGGCACAGTGAATAGAGGACCGCCCTGGAGTCAGGAGGACCTGAGTTCAAATTTAGCCTCAGACACTTAAAACTTACTAGCCGCGTGACCTTGGGCAAGTCACTTTACCCTAACTGCCCTGCCTTCCTCCTCCAAAAGAACCCAAAAAGCAAGAATTCAGCAGAGTAGAATAGAAAGAGTCCTTGCTCCAGAATCATTCAAATCCTGCCTCTGATATTTACTACCTGTGTGATGTTGGTCAAGTAATTTCATTTCTCTGGTTCTTATTTTCCTCATCTATAAAATGAGGTTGGAGAATTTGACCTCTGAGGTCATATCCAGCTCTAGACTGAGGTGCACACAGTAGGAACTTAATAAATCCTTTTCAAATAGAATTGAAGTGAACTAGCTCTGTTCCTTTTTTTGGGGGGGGTCCCATTTTTTAGCCCCATCCCTTAGTTATTAACTATGGGGGAAAAGACAGACAGATTTGGAAGGTGAGTTTCTGTTTCCTGGCAAAAGAAACAGCCCCAAATTGACAGCCATATCTATAAGGAGTTGGTTAGCCTAATTTCCTCCAGGGAGGGCCTATTCTCTTCCTGGAGGCAGGGACACAGTCATAGGGATTAGGTCAGGCGATGCACCTGGGGCCCACAGGGACAGTAGGAGGAAGGAAGAAGAGGAAGATAGAGTTTCCGCTGGGCGGCTCATGGCAGAACATGGCAAGAGCTGGGACTCTTGGGATTTAGATGTCTTCATCTGAACAAGTGGCTAAGCAGAGCTCAGGTCTGATTCCCCTGGGCCATCTGGGAGTGTACCAGAACATCTGGGAGTAGGGATAGGATAGGAAGTACGTTGAAGAATAGGAAAGGAAAGTGAGGTTGGATTCCATTCTGGGTGTGAAGAGAGGGAAAGGGATACTTCAAAGTGAAATTTAATTTGCATTTTGAAGATGGGAGGTACCTAACAAAGCCACCAAGTCCATCCCTTGGCCTTCAGGTACTGAACCCTACAAAGAATTATCTTGGGGCAGCCAGACAGTTCTATGGCCTAGAGTCAGGAAGATCAGAGTTCAAATCCAGTCTCAGAAACTACTAGCTGTGTGATCCTGGGCCAGTCACTTAACTACTGGTTGCCTTAATCCATTGGAGAAGGAAATGACTCCAGTATTCTTGCCAAGAAAACCCCATAGACAGCATGGTCCATGAGGTCATCAAGAGTCAGACACAACTGACCAACAACAATGAAATCTCTCTCAGACAATCAATCAATCAATCAACAAGCATTTATCAAATGCTTTTGCTGTGCCTAGAATGTAGGTGCTGGGAGATAAAAAGATAAATCAAATAATCCCTGTCCTCAAGAAGCTTCCATTCTACTACTCAGTGGCAGGGCTCTAAATTCTTTCTGTACAGGAAGTTTTTCCTTATGTCTAACCCCCGAGGCCCCTCCTGTCCCAGGCTGAAAACATTCTAGGCTAGTTGCTTCCTGGGGCAGAATCACTCCACCCCAGCCTCAGCCTTTCCCTGTGATAAGCTACACAACAGTGAGGGAGTGGACTCCTAATTGCTGGGGTGGGAATGTTTGCCTTCTGCTAATGAAAATAAGTGAAGGAGATACTACTGGAATGCCCAGCCCAGTCCAGCAGTTCAGGCAGTAATCAGTGTCCCCAACAATAAGACCTTGTGTGTTTGCCCATATTTGCGCCCTATAGTTATTGGCTCCAGTCCCTACTTAGAAGCACACCTCTAGGCACCAGTGAGTGGATAGGAGGCCAGGGTAATGTCTACCTTCTGCTCTGACTTAAAAATCCAATCAGCAACTTGGAGAAGAAGATCTGTTTTTGAAATTCAATTCCAATTCAATTCAATCCAATCCAACAAATATATATTAGCTGCCTACCATATGCAAGGTACTAAACTTAAACCTAGGGAATACAATAATGACATTCAGTCCCTGCCTTCAAGGAGCTTCCATTCTATTGGGAGTAAACATGAGTTATGAAAAAGCAAGAAAAATGGAAAGAATGAAAAAATATGCTTCAATCTGCATTCAGAACATCTTTTTTCACTTTGTCGTCTTTTTTTTTTTTTTTTGCAATATGGCCAATATGGAAATATGTTTTGCATGACTTCACAAGAATAATGGGTATCATATTGCTTGCCATCTCAATGTGGGGGAGGGGCCTGAAGGAGGGAGGGAATTTGGAACTAAAAGTACAAAAATTTTTTTAAAACAGCATGAGCTATTATTTGGCCCTGACACAGGGTACAAAGGCCCCTCCAAGGGTCCTTATTGCTTGAGAAGTTCTTTCTTCTCCTTCTCCTAATTCTAAGGCATAGCATCCCTGGCCTTCTTCATGCTCCTAGGCCTATAATATCTAAAATATATAGGAAACCTGGACAAAGCTAGGACCAAAAGTCATTCCCAAAAGATGGTTGAAGGGTATAGCATCTGAAATTCATAGACCTAGAATGACAAGGGACCACATAACCCCACTCCTTCATAGACAAACAAGGAAACAGAGGCTTGCTGAATTTAAGTGATCACACACACCCAGGGTTCCCTGACTCCAAAAGTAGCATATTCCCAGTCTATTACACTGCCTCTTCACAGGAATGTTTCTCAAAAGAATTGCAAACTTTTTTTTTTTAAAGAATTGCAAACTTTAACAACCTTATCATATTATACAGGCCCTACTGGAAAGTTGGAAGGGGTGTGGGGGAAGATATGGGAGAGAGCAGATTGGGGGAGGGGGTATACAGTGGGATTGCTATTTTGGGGTGGTGGACAGGGGAAAAATGGGGAGAAAATTTGTAACTCAAAATCTTGTGGAAATGAATGATGTAAACTAAAAATAAACATAAAATTTAACTAAAAAACCCCAACCTTATCATAGATTGCTCCAAATCATAAATAACAGGAGAAATGTAAATTTAAAAACAAAAACAACAAACCTCAGAGGTTTCTCCCCACACCCAGAAAACGGGCAAAGATTCTCTTAAACAAAAGAAGAGTCAGTGTCGGAGAGGCTGTCACTGGGAAAAACAGGCATGCTGCTATACTATTGGTGGAATAATGAATTCATCCAACCATTTGGAAAATCAGAAATGCCCACACCCTTTGATCTAGAGCTCTCTCTGCTCAGCACCTACCTAACACAAAGAGGTCAATAATAAAATGAAACATCCTATATATATATATCAAAGTAGAAAAGAACATGGGCCTAGGCTTTGTCAGAAGAGAATTGAGGGGACAAGGTGGGATCTAGCCCGCCATTCTCTATTGGGAAGACATTGACCAGAGAAAGAAAAGCTGAAACCTACGCAGATTAGCCCAGCCCATGGGGGCAGAGTCCAGAGCACTGGGCAGCCAGGCTGCTTTCCCATAGACACATAAAGAAGCAACAAATCCTCATAGCACTTTCTCGGGCTCTTTTCTTAGCCCCAATCATAGTTATTTACAGATATTTGTTTTTCCCTAGATTTTAAGCTTCTTGAAGGCAGGGACCTTTTAAAAAAATCTTTTTATCATTAGTGCCTAGCATAGTCACTTCTCCATAGTAGATGGTTAATAAAAGCTCATTGGATTTCCTATTTCATCACCTAAGAACATTTGTGAGCTATTTGTCTTCCTGTTTAACTTCCTTCCTTCCTTCCTTCCTTCCTTGAACAGCTCATACTCTGTGAGTACTAAAGAATCACTGGCAGGAAATGGTGAGATTTAGTCATTTCTGAGGACTAGGAAACCAAAGTACCAGAGTTGCTATATTTGCCTGGGGGTGGAGGGCAGCACGTGGTGGTAAGAGGAGGAAATGACGATTGGCCGCTGGTTCCAATGGGGATAGCTCACTGACCCACAACTGTGAACTCACCACTCCAGAACTTTATTCCCTGCAGGTATCAAATCCCAGGGGAGCCAATGCAATCAAAGTGTGTGTGTGTGTGTGTGTGTGTGTGTGTGTGTGTGTTAAAAGCTCATAGATTTCTATAGCTAGAAAAGGCTTCAGAACCAGAAGGGACCTAAGAGGCCATCTGGTCTGACATCTTAATTTTACATACAGAGTAATGGAGACTCAGAAAAGTTAAGTAATTTGCCCAAGGTCACACAGCTATTAAGTGCACAATGTGATAGCTGAATACAGGCACACAGAATCACAGATCCAGAGCTGGAAGGGGCCTCACAGGCTACGTGGTCCAGCCCTTTGCCCCTGCCCCCGTTTTACAGATGACTGAAAAGGTTAAGCATCTTGTGAAAGAACTGAAGTCTAAGTGTCGGAGGTAGGATTTTAACTCTGGACCTCTCCTGACTCAGAAGCACCCCTCTAGCCACTCGGGCATGATTGGGAGCCCAGGGCAATGCTAAGCTTCTGCTCTGACTTTAACTCTAATCAGCAACTTGGGGAACATTTAAAGATGTGAATTAGGGAGCAGGCCAGCACCTGTGTGCCTGGCTCGTTCTAGCAGCTAGCACAGTGGCATAGACCAAAGGATGAGGTATCTAGTGATGGGGCCAGAGGGAGAAGGCTGAAGTTCAGCCATCCTTTCTATACTTGGCCCTTCTCTGAGCCACTCACTACGGATTTTGCTGTTGTTCACTTGTTTTCAGTCTTTTTAAACTCTTCATGACCCTATTTGTGGTTTTCTTGGCAAAGATACAGGAGTGATTTGCCATTTCCTTCTCTAGCTCATTTTTACAGCTGAGGAAACCGAGGCTCAGTATTTTAAGTGACTTTCCAAAAAGTTTGCCAATAATAAGAGGTAGAAATAGGATTCTGATCACAAAGTTCTCCAAAGCCAGGGACAACTCTTTTGACTCGGGCCATGCCCATAAAAGAACTTTCCCTTCTTTTGTTCTTCTAAGGCCCTTAGAAATTCTGTGATATAGGCATAGCAGGCATTATTATCTCCATTTCACATGAGAAGGAGGGTCCTGTCAGATAAAAACAGGGGCCACTAAATTGTATGGAAGGATCCTGAGGGAGGTATACTGACTCAGAAAACCACTTGTTTATATATTCCTTTTTTAAAAAATTAATATATCAACACATTAAAATCAGATGGTGGGGGGGAGAGAGCGGCTAGGTGGCCCAGTAAATAGAGCACCAGCCCTGGAGTCAGGAGGACCTGAGTTCAAATCCAACCTCAGACACTTAACACAAAACTAGCTGTGTGACCCTGGGCAAATCACTTAACCCCAATCACCCTACCTTCCCCTCTCCAAAAAAAACCCCAAAAAACAAAACAAACAAAAAAATCAGATAGGAACCACATTTTCATCTGGTTTAGGCCACACTCCGGAGTGCTGTGGGCCTCAACTGGTCTCCCCATGTTTGACACATCTACTAAAATGGATAGAAAGACGTCCTCAGAGCTGAGCTAGGATTTCCTGGGTTAACCAATTATGATATAGTAGCTGTGTTATCCATAGACAACTTCTTAGACAACCTCTCAGTGCTTTAGAAAATTCTCTAGGACTAGGAGGGCAGCTAGGTGGCCCATACTGCACAGAGCGACAGGCCTAGAGTCAGGAAGACTCATCTTCCTGAGTTCAATTCTGGCTTACTGGTTATGTGACCCTGGGTAAGTCACTTAACTCTGCCTCAATTTCCTCATTTGTAAAATAAACTGGAGAGATAAATAACAAACCACTCTAGTATCTTTGCCAAGAAAACCCCAAATGGGATCACAAGCCAAACATGAATGATCGTCTAAGGCTGTGAGTTGCAGAGAATATACTGTGGTAGTAGGGGGAATTTCCACACCTAAGGGTTCCTGTGTCAGTGAAATCACAGGTCTTCAAAGGTGAGGAAACTAAGAGGCTCCAGAGGGGTTGGGGAATGTGCTAGAGCTGAGGTTGGAGCTCAGGGCTCCTGCCTCCTAATCTGCTGTCTTCCCCTCTGTGCACTGGTCTATCTCTAGAAAGGGAACTGAGAGGAATTTTTTCCCTGTTCCTCTTCTCTGGACACGGCAAACATTCCAACCATGGGTGATTTTTTTCCTGACTCATAAAGATATTTCTGGATATGGTTGCTGTTTATTTATCACAGAGATGCATCAGGCATAAAAAAAAAAGTCTTTGTAAAGAAATCCCCTCTTCCCACCTTAAGCCCATCTATCGACAAGTCAAGTGGATTCTTGGAGGAGTTGAATGGGCCCAAGTCTGGCTGTTCAGTAGTAAGGACTTAGTTTGCATATGGTTTGTGGGAGATTTTGCATCTAATTTAAATATGTTTGTATCAATTGCACCATCTGATCTTGGGAAAATTTCACTGCTTAAATGTTATCGTTGCCTTTAAAGTTATCTTTTTTTTTTAATTTTTTCTCCTTATCTAGATTCCTGGAAAGAGCACTTGCATTTGAAGTCACTAACCTCTTTGAGCCTCTGACACCTTATCTGAGATCCTGACTCGGCCATTTACTACCCATGTGACCTTTAGCTAATCATATATCTCAGAGCTGGAAAGAACCTCTAGTTCTCTTGGGAATGAGAACATACTTGACAATTGGTCATTTAGCCTTTGTTTGAAAACTTCTGGGGCCTGGAAGCTCAAGACATCTCTTTCTGCTTCTGGATAATCCTAACTGTTGAGACAGCTAGATGCTTCAGTGGATAGAGCACTGGGCCTGGAAGCAGGAAGACCCAAGTTCAAATCCAGCCTCAGATACTTATTAGCTGTGTGACCCTGGGCAAGTCACTCAACCTCTGTTTGCCTTAATCCACTAGAAAAGGAAATAGCAAATCACTCCAGTATCTTTGCCAAGAAAACCCCATACTAGTCACAAGAGTCTGACCCAAAGGAACAACCACTGTTTGAAGAGAAGTTTTTCCAATCCACTCTAAATTGTTGTTCTGCCCTCAAGCAAAGACAGCCCTCCAAGATCTGGAAGGCAGCTATCATTGTCTTCATTGTCATAAAATCATGTCTCCTGCTAGAAGGGACCTGAGAGGTCATTTAAGGAAACCTATTCATTTTCAGATAAAGACACTGAATTGTAGAGAAGTAAAATGACTCACTCACAAAAATATAGGAAATAAAAGATCAGAGCTGGAATTTGAGCCCAGGTCCTTTGATTAAAAATCCAGTATTGCCTCAACTCTTTAGAACAAGGGAAACAATGTATACAATGATTCCAACAATGCAAATGGAAAGAATTTTTAAAATTAAGCAGAACCTTGTGTAATTAAAATGACCAAGCTGGGGTCAGAAGAAGAGATGAAAAAAGAACCTCAGTCCCTTTTTTTTGTAGAGGTGGGGGACTATGGATGTGGAACATTGTATACACTATCAGACCTGATTGATGTACTGGTTTGTTTTGCTGAGTTTTTTTTTTCTCTTTCTCTGGGTAAATGGCTGTGGGGGAAGGGGGGAGAGGAAATCTTTGGAAATGAAGGAGATATCAAAACAAAAGATTTCAATAACATTAAAAATGTTTTTATTTAACCTCTTAACCTTTATTTAACCACTTAAAGTGACACTCTGAGTTTCTTTCTTCATCTGTAAAATGAGACTTACGTTGGATTAGGTGATTTCTAAGTCCCCTCCTAGTTTTAAATCCTAATATGATACTTAAATTCCATACATCAAATAAGGAATGAACTTGGGGTAAAAGCCATGTGCGTCAAACCTGGAGCACCAGCTTTTTGCAAAGCCCTACCCTTTTCCTTAGAACCTGAAGGCTTAGGACAGATTAAGGTAGTCCTCAGTAATTTATGAAATCTTTCTCTGAGAGAAACCTTTCCCTTTTGGTAGAAAACAAAAAAATGTGTGGTTTCAAGAAAGATGGACAGAAATTCAGGGATCATAAATGAATGAGAGTTTGTCATTAGGAAGATATGGATATGTTTGGGCCATGTTTCTAAGATCTACATTATAGGAAGCAACTGCCATGCTTCCTCAGAGACCATTCCTTGGTGTTTCTGCCAGAGACCAAATGTTCTGGGTGGACAATTGAGTTATCTTAGTCTGGGCAGTGAGAATGATAGGAGCCAGTAAAAGTCAACAGAAGTCTGGAGACCTGGGTTCCAGTTCCAGCTTTGCCATTGACTTACTGTGTGACATAAGACAAATCACCTCCTTCCTCTGGACCTCAGTTTTCCCATTTGTAAAGTGTGAAGAGCAAATTAATTTGCAAAGGACCTTCCAGGTCTACCATTCTATGATTCCATGATTTTAGGTCAGTTTGAAAAAAATTGATGAGAAGTCACCCTTTCCCAGTTCCTTTTTCTCCTTACCCCATACATGCCTTTAGCTGGGATTTAGTTAAAGAAGGAGGGTACATTCATTTATTCATTCACTCAACAAATTTATTGAATATCTTCTTTGAGCTAGACTGGCTAGAAGTTGTGAAGAATTAAAAAAAAAAAAGGAATCTACCATAAGGATTTTATAATCTATCAAAGCAGAAAGCCCTGTATAGATATACTTGCACCTAAGGTGTTTAATTGATTCTAGAAACATACAATGTTCAGCGAAACAATGCTTTTGGGATCATGTATTCTATGAAAGGAAGTGTGGAATAGTGCATACAGTACTGAACTTGAAGGCAAGAAAATCTGAGTTCAAATCCTACTTCTGGTTCTTTCTAGCTGTGTGACTGTGGGCAAGTCACTTAAACTCTTTGAACCTCAGTTGTTTGTAAAATGGAGATAATAATGCCTGTAATAAGTACCTCCCAGTGTTATTGAAAGGCTCAGATGTAATAACATTTGTATGTCAATATGATTATGAGAACGATGTTCTAATAATAGCTGATGTTTACATAACCCTTTAAAGTTTGTGGCTCTATTGTCTTTTAAGTTTCACAACAACCTTCTAAATGATGAGCAATCTGTGGAATTAAAGTACGATTTGCTTATAATGTATTAATTAGGTCGGGTCGGATTTATGTAGCATGTTCTGCATAATAAGTAAAATGCAAGGCACCCTTCCCTAAGTGCCAGAAAGATGATACAAACAAACTGCTAGGAGGGTTCTGAGCTGGCTGAGATGGGATTCCTTATGGTTGGAATGATCAGCCCTAGAAGGGAGAAAATAGTAGGGAAGGAAGGGAACCAGAAAAAAAAAAGGTGTGGTAAAGTGCAAGATGACTATGGAGGCTAAAGAGTAATCCAGTCCATCTGATGTGCCAAAGTAGTGTGGGGTCGCAGAGGGATGGTAGACTGAAAACAGACGATAGCCATACCAAGCCTACGGGGAGTTTGGGTTTTACTTAACGAGCACTGGTGAGCCATGGAAGGCTTCTCATTTGAGCTGTACCTGGAGGGACAAGGGGGCTGCAGATTGCATCAGCACCGATTCCATGATGCTCTGTAGACGAGTCTGGGACTCCCCAGCTTTACCGGAACACACAAGAAAGAAAAAGGACCAGGGGTGTGGTGTGCGATCAAAGCAGAGGGTGGGCATTAGAGACAACGTCCGGGAGGGAACGGTTAGAGTCAGGGGGCGCAGCACCTAGCTCAGGTCTTCAGTCAAGCTCTCCAGTGGCAGCTCAAGAAGAAGCTTTCCCCCTCACAGGTATGACTGGAAAGGGTGTGTGGGTGAGACCACGCAACATCAGGCTTTTTGAAGGTGGAGGTGGGGGCGGGGATCCCACGGGGGAAGCAGCTTCTATCTCGAAGAATCGGAAAACTAAAGCAAAACTAAAAGTGATCTTGGTCTGCCGGCTCTCGCGCTGCACTGGGGAGGGGATCAGACAAGTGCTTGGTCCAGAGGACAGCCTCAGTCCCAAGCCCTTCCTTAGTTCTCCTCCTCCGTCCCCCTAACCCCCATGAATTTGGTAGGATCTGGGTGGGAAGTCAGTTTTTGCTGCTGCTGCTACCAGGGACTAGGCTAGGCTCTGGTGGCAGGAGGGGAACGAGGGCGGGGAGATGAGTGGAAAAATAGCGATTTTTTTCTCCGTTCCCCCCGCCCTGAGCTTTCGGGGTTTGCTGCCGGTGAAGGATCTGATCCGTTTTGCGTCAAAGATCTGCATTTACTCATCCTTCTGGGAAAGTTACATAAATAAGCCAGCGAGGCCAAAAAGCCAAACCAAACACAAGCAAGAAACAAAACACAAGCAAAACCCTAAACCTTTGTTTCCACTGCCGCTGACATCCTCTCCCTGCAAGCTCGGAGACCTGGCTTGCCTCCTTCCAAGCGTGCTCTAGCCTGGGTAGGAGGAGACGAAAAGCACTCTCTCAGAGCTGGCTGGGTCAGGGGCAGAGGCACGGCCCGACCGGGGCCCGCCCCAAGCTGGCCTGGGTTGCGACTAAATGTGCGTTAGAAATGTAAACAACAGCCCAGAGGGAGCGCTGGGCCGCATTCCTAGGTTTCAGCGGCTGGGGAAAGGCTTAAATGCTCCCGACCTGGAGTCCAGGAAAATGCTCGGGACAGAGTCCAAAAGGCCCAAGCTCTATGAAGACTGAAGACACTTTCCCCTCTCCCCGACCCCACCCCCATCATACACCTTGCACAAATAAAGAAAACTAGCTACGAAAAGACAATCACAGGTTAAGGAATCATTTATATAGCGCCTATTTGTGCCAGGCACCTAGCTGAGCCCTTTACAAATATTATCTCATCCGATTAGGGCCTGAAAGGGATCTTAAATGGGGAAACAGAGACTCAGAAAAGTGAAGTGACATGTCCAAGGCCACACAGCCAATCAGAGGCAGATCTGGGATTTGAATGACTACAGATGCTGATTACAGATGTTCCCATTCGACCGAACCAAAGATTGTCAGGCCCAGGGAATCGGTGAGAATTTTGGCTCAAGAGCCCAGACTCCCAATGTCTAGCTCTTTGGCCAAAAGAGCCGAGGACATGACCTAGTCTGCACCCTTCCTTTTACTCTCAACCCTCCCCCCATCAATTATAGTTTGGGATTTGCTTATGACGTATTATTAGCACGTATCAGATGCGTTCTAATTGTAATGCATTGAAGCAACAGGGATGTCATTAGAATCATTCATTCCATCTTTGAGGATCCTAGGAAGCAGTCGATCCAGCTGCAAGCAGCTGGCATCACTCAACCCCGCACCCAGGTTCTACTGCGTTCCGCCGGAGCCAAGAACAGCACTCTGGGAGCGCCCGAGTGAACCAGTCCCCGGCCCCACCCAGGGCTGCAAAATGCTTTGGTCTTTGGACCTCCACCTCTCAGTGGCCCTGAACACAGCAGGCAGCCAGGCACCAGACAGATCTCTCGGCCGCGCCTCACAACGTTCCCTAAGTGTCCTTTGTCACTGTAATTAAAACAAGAAAAGAAAAGAAAGGCTAAGCCGAAACCTGGTCGGACAAGGCCCCTCTCTGTTCTCCCGCCCCAGTTCCCCTTTAAGTGGAGTTCTGAAGCCTCTGGTAAGCTCGGGAGCTAGGGAATCCCTCTCCCACCACGTCACCCTAACCAAGGAAACCCGCACTCACGTCCTGCAACGCAAATGACCATCTTTGGCAAAGTGCGCCAATGGAACAGACCAAAGCGAGCACGGGGGGGGGGGGGAATGGGGGGAAGAAGTGCCAGAAATCCACTCCGGTGCGTTCCACTCCGGGGGGGGAAAGAGAAGCTCGAGCTCCGGGCGTGCTCCCTCCCCCCTTTGCCCCCTTCCCCAGTCTCTACGCCCCCTGCCACCTCCTTCCTTCTTTCCTCACTCCAGAATGTCCGACTGGTGTCAAGTGCCCTTTAGCTGAAGAGGGGATAGAAAGAAGCCTCTTCTTCCTTCCTCCTCTCTCTTCCTCCCTCCCCTTTCCTCTCCTCCTCCTCCTCCCTTTCTTTCCTCTCCTCCCCTCCCCTCACCCGCCCGCTCCTCCCCTCAAGGTGGGGTTTGGTGAGCTGGGGGTTGACGTGAGTGAAAGATCCACATGGTACAAGGGGCTGGATAATAAAGAGTGTGGAGTTGAACTAATGCCATTGCACTGAGTCATCCCAGGCAGGCAGAGCTCTGGGGCTCGGAGCGCAACATCGGGAGAGAAAGAGAGAGAGAGAGAGAGAGAGAGAGAGAGAGAGAGAGAGAGAGAGAGAGAGAGAGAGAGAGAGAGAGAGAGAGAGAGAGAGAGACCCACTGAGACAGGGACGGGGCGAGGCAGGGAGGGGGAGCTGCAGTTGCAACCAGGAAAGAGAAAGACAGGAAAGGAGAGAGGGAGAGAGAAAAAAAGAACCCCACCGCCACCTCTCGCGTGCCCGAGAGAGGGCAGGGAAGCCTGGGTCAGGATCCGTAATTAAAGGAGAGCGCCTCTCTGCTCTAAGAGACCGAAGCTCCGCTCGCTCTTGGACTTGACACTAAGCAGCCGAGAGGATCCCGGGCAGGAGGGACTGAGCTTTTGCTCTGTGTCCATTCAAAGGAAAAAGATTTTCCCTCCCTTTGGGTGGTGTTCGAGGGGAACCTTTGGGCGAGTGGGGAAGGTTTTTGTTTTTTGAAAGCATTTTTTTTTCAGATTATTATCGTTTTGCCAAATGTCAGAGCCTCTTTGAAACTCGGGCGGCTATTCGATCCACAGGAAGTTTATTCTCAGCCTCTTTTTTTTTTTTAAAGGAGGAAATAGCCGCAGAAGTTTCTCAAAGCGAGCTTTCTTAGCTGAATGTCCACGGCTCCCACTGACAGGGCTCGCTAGTTGGGTTTCCAATCTTATTTTTTCCTTTTTACTCCCCCTGCCCCATTTTTCTTTGCGGACATCGATTCCGTTCCCTTTCCCCAAGGATCCAGGTTCCCCCCGCCCCCAACCGCCCGCTCTCCGGTTGAGAGGGGGAGGGCGAGTGGGAGGGCCCGAAGGGAGGGTCAGACTTTGGGGAGAGAGAGAAAGGGCCAGGCGGCCAGCTGGTGCCCGGCAGAAGTTCTGTGCGCGCCACTCCAAGGCTCATCGCAGTCGACTTCAGGCTTCTCGCCTCTTCGTCCCCTCCCCCGGGAGCGTTTGGAAGCACTCGGCCTGGGGGTGGGGGGTGGGAAGGGTTTAAAAATACTGAGACTAGCCCGAGAGGAGATCGTTGGGGGCGAGAGCGCTCCAGCAAGTGCGAGGCGGGGAGGAGGAGAAGGAGGAGGAGGAAGAGGAGGGTGGGGGAAAACAAACACCCTGTTTCCTCTCGGGCTCCCACCGCGGATCATGTACCAGGATTATCCCGGGAACTTTGACACCTCGTCCCGGGGCAGCAGCGGCTCTCCAGCTCACGCCGAGTCTTATTCCAGCGGCGGCGGCGGCCAGCAGGTAAGCAGGAGAGTTTGCTGGCTTCCTGGATGCACCTGGCGGGGAGCGAGCCCTTCCTTTTCCTTTTTCCCTCCCTCCCCTCTCCTAGACAGCTTTTTTAGTGCCTTTCTTTTTTCTCTTTTGTCTTTGGGCCAAGAACCTCAACCCAGTGCGTTTCTCGCGGTCGCGTTTTTCCGAATCTCTCCCACCCCCTTGCCTTTATTTCCCCCAGGGGAAAAAGGGGAGCATGTAGATGTGAAGCTCTGACTATGACTTCCCACCTACTCCATCATCCCAACTCTTTCCCTGAATGGATATGTATGTTCCTCCAAGACCCCATCCCTTTACATAAAATAATGTTAACCCAGGGCTAGCCTGCTGACTTCTTGGTGTTTCCCCCATCCTCACCCTAGAATACCCACAGATGGACAGAAGAAGGCCAGGAAAACATCCACCTTCCCCAGGAGCCGTAGCTTGATACCCGTGGGGATACCCTTCCCTCCCTTCTGCCATGTTTGTAGGGAGACCCCCTTGATGGAAGAGGTTGGGATCCAGGGGATATTCTTTGGTCTACTTCTAGTTGGGGAGCAGCATACTACGGAGGAAAGAGTGAGGGGTTGGGAGCTGAGTTCAAATCCCAGGTTGCTACTTTGTGCCTTGGTGACATGAGGCAGATAACTTTTACCACACTGGTTCTTGGTTTCTTCAGATCTAAAATGCAGAGGCGGGACTAGATGACCCGGAAGGCTCCTTTTAGCTTTAGATGGAGGATCTATTCAGTTATGTGCCGAGGTGAGTGAGGGTAAGTGGTTAGAGGTCCAGGGCATGGCAGGAGTGAAAGGCTCATCATCAAAGAGTCTGACCCATGCTGAACTAACTAGCTTTTCCCTAAGGCAGTGTGCACCTAAGGGATTCAGCCTGTGTCATGCCCACCGTGAGAGGGGTCCAGCCTCTCTCACTTCTCACCTCCTCTGTAGAGTCTTCTCCAGTCCAGAAAAGGCCTGGCAGTGGACCTTTTTGTGGGCAACAAAGCTTTATTGAAGGGAGAATGGACAGAAAAGTGGGGGAAAGGGGCTGTTGTAGCAGAGCCCTCTCTGGTTTTTTGGGTGGTGCTCGGCTCTGAAAAAGCACGTAGTTGGTATATTTTTAAAGTAGCCCAACTGGTTTGAAGTCAGAACAATTGTGTGTATGGAGCTGTGCTTGCCTATAAAAACCAGAAAGATAGTGGGGGGGGGGGCCCTCATGGAATATTATCATCTTCACATAGACCTTTACATGTATGGGCTTGTCTCATGCCTTGCATTAAATCATGAGGAGGCCCACCAAAATCCAGAGTAGCCTCTGCTTCCCTAGGTTTCCAGATCTTCCTGAAGAGTTGTGGGATACAGACCAGAGGTTGTCATCCTTCTGATTTGAGATATATATGGAAGGGGTTGTGGGAAGAACCACAGAAAGAGGGTTAGGATAACTCTGTCTTGGACTTTGGGGGGAAGAGTGGAAACAATGATTTTTTTTGTACCTATGAAAGGATATTTTATTCCAAAGTGATATTCAAACTGATGACATTCCTCCCCTTAGTAGACCCATGCATGGTCTCTAATTCTACTTTCCCTCCTCTTCAAATCAACAGCCAAACAACACACACACACACACACACACCCCTTCCCTAGACTGTATAGTACAGTGTTCTGAATACTGTGAACATTCAATTGTTTTACTTACTTAAGTCCAGTAAAATTAAACTAAAATTTCACCTGAAATAATTACATACCTTGTCAAAAAGGTACCATTGATTTCAAACCCATTTCTACCCCTGGACTGGAATCATTTGCTCTCTCTGCCTTCCCTCTCCTTCCCTCCAATATCAAATTTGCCCAGCTCTAGAGCAGACCACCTTGGAATCCTGTCCATTTTGTTTCTCCTCATTTCTTCCCTATCTGCTTTTGCTGTTGTTTGAGTGGGGACGATCATCTTCAGTTTTAAAGTCATTTTGCTAAACCTATTTCTGACCTAGCTGGGATGGGATGAGAAGTTAGGGCAGTCAAAGAATCATTTCCAGCTGGATAATGTGTGTCACTGAGGCCTTGGAGCCCATGATATAAATTGAAGCAATGCCTTGCTGTGGATCAAAATCCAACAGGGAAACAGCAATAGGAAGGAGGAAGAGAAATTACTCCAACCGAGCGTAATGGAGACTCATTAGCTAAACAGCAAGCAAGTGTTGGCTAATTCCTAGCATGCTGTAACACATGAAGGTTTTGCAATTGATAATAACCTGGTATACTGCTTCTCTCATATGGCCTGCCAGTTCTGCTCAGCCATCCGAAGTTTGAGGCGCCTTTCAAACCAGAGAGATTTTCAAGGTAATTCGGGCATTAGACAAGCTCTGGAGCCACCCTCTCCTTTTATAGTTCTGGAGATTTTTTTTTTTTTTTGTTTGGTCACTAGGGTTTTTTCCATCATGGTTGCAACTTCTGTGCAAAACCGAATTGAAGGTAGGGAGTGGTTGCTGGGCTGGCCTTAAGTTACTTCACAAGTAGGTGCTAGGGCCCTTTGAGAGACACAGGCTGGCAAGGCTCATGGTAAATTACTGTAGGCCAGAGAACCCGCCATTACTTTATTTCCCTAGTTTCCTTTAGTCTGGGACATAAATGGTGGGAAAAGGATGGACAGCTGCCTCCTTTCTGGCAGCCTCAACAGACTAAGTCAACTGAGTTGGGTGGTTCCTTTCCAAGTAAGTCTCCCCCCAGCTGCATTTTCCTAGCCTCTTGCTTCTTGGGGTACCAACCTTCTTGGTAGCACAAACATGTTGTTGTCCTACTACAAATAGCAATCCTTTTCCACCCATCTCCTTCAAAGGACTTGGGCTGACTTAGCACAAGACCATTCGGGAGAGTGACATTTTTTCCAGAGAACTTTTTTTTTTTAAGTTTCTCGTCTTGAATGTGGCTGGAACTTGAAGCATGAAAAATATTTCCTGCTCCAGTTCATGATTTTATCCCCCAAGATTGCTTGTCTGTCATTTTTTATCTCTCTCCCCCCCACTCTGTTTTCTTTATATATGTATTTAGGGAATTTTATTTTTCTTCTTCCTCCCTTTCCTAGGAAAATACCTCCCAGATCTGTATGCCTTCTCTGCCTCACTTCTCAACACTTACGGTCTCTGGGAGGGAGCATTACGCAATCTAACCAGTTACACAAACATAGGTTATTTCATAACTTGTTTTCATCAGCTGGGCCCCCTCTTTATTAAAAAAAAAAAAGAGCGCACTTAAGAGCACACACATACACACACACACACACACACACACACACACACACACATAAAAGACGACAAAAACAAAAGCCAGAACTTCCAAGGTTGACCATTTCTCAGATAACTTAGGATAATAAATCAAGGGCACAAGAAGCCTGTTTTCCTATCAAGGAATACTAGAATAAATCTCCTCTCCTCACAAACTCACCCTTCTCCTCCCCCTCAGTCCCCTCACCCCATGCATGCACGCACACATACAATATTTCCCTGGGAGTGAACTTTACCAACAGTACCAGGCTGGGACATTCCTAAGTTCAAACAACTTTACCAGAAATGACTGAGATTCCCAAGGCATCTCCAGCCATACTTCTTGAGTGCCCCCTAGGGGGCACTCTTAAGAATGTCCCTGGAAATGTCTTCCTTGGAATTCCAAGCTTTAACTTGACTCTCAGAGCTCTTGTCGACTGGTTTTAGAGGGAGATAAATACCAACATGCTTAATCTGTCCTTAATTGGGAAACTATTTTCTATTTGAACTGTATCTCCCAATGAAAAATGTATTCATTAGGTTGAATGTACCTGGTTGAAACAAATATTTTTCTTGTTTGGGTTACCAAAATGTATATGGGTACTATCACTCATTTTCCACTGTTGCTTTTCTAATGACATTGAAATAGGGACACAGAAAGTTTTTTCGCCTGAATTTGGTGATGGTGGTAGTGAAGGTGCATTTTTTGTGCCCTGATCTGAAAAAAATGTTATAAATCAGGATCAGATAACAATGTTGTTGAAGGAATTTGGTCTGTTCTGTTGATTCTTGGTGGAAGTCAGCTTCACTTTATCATCAAAGTGAATGGGTGGGGTTTTTTTTCCTCCTCTCAGAAGATAAATGTAGTTCTCTAGAGTGGGGGCTTCAGTCCTCCAAATTGAAATTTTAATTAATTTTTTTATTACTTGACTCCCTTCCTGTTGAGGCATGGCATAAGAGGCATGATTGTAAAGCAAGGAGATTGCTTCTCTAAGTAGTATATCAGAACTTTGACCTCCCAGTGTGGTTTTCAGAACAGTCCTCTGGAGAGGCCATCCCCTTAGTCCACTGATGCCACCTTGTTTCATATAGCATTCAGCACATTATTTTGGATGACCTTCATGGGGGGGAAAGAGGATAGCAGAGAAGGGAAGCAGCAGTAAATCCTTAACCTTTTTTTATCTTTTTTTTTTTTAAAGCAATTGGGGTTAAGTAACTTGCTCAAGGTTACACGGCTAGTCATTATTTATGTGTGGGTGCTCATTTTCTGAGGCCAGATTCGATCTCGGGTCATCCCAACTCCGAGGCCGGTGCTCTTACTCACTGCGCCACCTAGCCGCCCCTAATCCTTAACCTTTAAGGGTGGTCTCAAACCATTGGAAACTGGTGAAAAGGAAAGTATGCAAGACATAACCGGCAGTCTCTGGTCAAAAAATGAACTACAGCTTAAAAAGTGATAGGTCTGAGCAGTGGCAACATTGTGCAGCTTCAGTATATAACCTCTCAAAGTTATTGCTTTGGGAGATAGCCTATTATAGTGGAAAGGGCTCTAGGGGTTCACTTCCCAACTTTATCAGTTAATACTTGTGTGCCTTTGGGCAAGTAATTTAATCTCTCTGGGCCTCAGTTTCCTTGTCTGTTAAAATGTGGGCGTTGGACTCTAAGGTTCCCTTCAACTCCAAGACAACCATACTACTTTAAAAGGGAGTGCTCATTTACATGTGTACATGCTAATTCTAGTGGAATGTTAGCTCTTGAAGGGCAGGTACCCTGAGTTATTTATCTCTGTTTTGCCCCTTACCCCCAAGCCCCCAGCATGGACCTTGGACATGGATGGCACCAAATAAATGCTTGGCATTGAAATGCCCCCTTTCTTGATAGTCTTGCCACATAGGTCTCATGTGTGGTATATTCCGGAGGTTGTAGTCTTCATGAATGGTGGCAGTAACCATACATTCTGTAACCCTATACTGCTTTGACTGGCTGGCAATTTTAATTTGTTGGGTTTGGAGAGGGAAAATACAGTATACAGCTTTTCTCGGTCCTCCCCACTGTTTCCAAGACCTACAACGTGGCAGAATTTGTCTCTGTGCTCAGGAGAGAAGAAAAGATGGGCGGTTGTCAGCTCTAGAATAAGTGAGACAAATGCTTAGTTCATTCTTATTGACTTGATTGAAGTAGAGAATATAGTCTCGGCCCTGAACTAGCCTAGGCTCAGTGTCTTTTCTAAATGATAGAGAATTTAATCACTCATGATGAGGTTTTGTTTTCAGAAAGTTTTTGATTCAATGGGTCTTCTTGTGGTTTTCTTTTCAAAGAATCTTTGGGATGAAGGGACCCTGAAAGAAAGACTATGCAAATTACCACTGTAGTCATTAGCTCACTCAACAACTGTTCTTAATGTAAGTGGTAGTAATATAACATAAGCTATAGGCCTAGTATTAGGAACCTTCTTCCCAGATAATTTCTTAGTCTCTTCAAAAGGTCATAGAGAAGAAGTGAAATACAGTGGAAAGAGTGTGTGTGTGTGTGTGTGTGTGTGTGTGTGTGTGTGTGTGTGTGTGTGTGTGATTTGGAGCAAATCAGTCATTCTATTTCCCTAGACTTTGTTTCCTTATTTGTAAAATGAAGGGGTTGAATCTGATGACTTCTAGGCTTCATTCCAACTTGAAATCAATGATTCTATGATCCTGCATTATGATAACTATGCATAGAATTAACTTACCACTAAATATGTTAGCCCTGAACCTGGGAAGAAGTAATTTATGGGGACAGCTAGGTGGTGAAGTGAGTAGAGCACTGGGCCCTGGAGTCAGGAGGACCTGAGTTCAAATCTGGCCTCAGACACTTAACACATTTAACTAGCTGTGTGACCTTGGGCAAGTCACTTAACCCCAACTGCCTTTAAAAAAAAATAAAGAAGTAATTTACAAATCCCTGCATCCAGGCATGGTGGAGAAAACCCTGGTTTTAGAGTCAAATTCAAGATTCAAATCCTGGCTCTGCAACTTCCTATGTGTGTCACCTTAAGCAAATTAATTCACTTTTCTGGACCTTGGTTTCTTGATCTATAAAATGAGAGGATTAGACTAGATGTGCCTCATCCCTTCCAGCTCTAAATTTATGCTTTCATAATTTTAAATGATTGTAGATTTCCTTTCTTCTTTTCCCTGCCTTGCCAAGATGGCAAAGAATACAAAGGAAATCAATAATATTGCATACAAAACAATTTTTAAAGGTCCATAGACCCCAATTTTAGAAATTTCAGAGGAATTTTAGAGGAAAGATAGAATAACTTTTCCTAAAATGAGGTTTCCTTGCTAATTTAAGTAGGATGATTTATTCAATTTTATTTCATATAAATTTAATGAAATACTATGTGCCAGGCACTGTGCTACCTGTGTGAACTTAGGTGCCTGGGATTCAGAGACAAAAATGAAACAGTCCCTGCCTTCAAAAGCTTCCATTCCACTGTGGAGAAGAGGAGGCAAAATATAATTCCTTATAAGAAAAGAAGTACTTCAGATCTATGAGACTCTAATGGAGGCTTGAGATACAGGGTAGGCTATTCCAATTATTCTATCGATAAGCATTTCTTAAATAATTACTATGTTCCAGGCACTGTATTAAATGCTGGGGAACCAGAGACAAAAATGAAATAGTCCCTGCCCTCGAGCAGCTTATATTCTTTCAGGGATGAATGGATGGAATTTTATCTAGCTACTATGTGTAATTTACCACTTGAGGGAAAGAAAAGAAACTAGAAAACATTTGGGTCTGGATTTACCCAGAACCTTTCCTAGGGTGTTTTGTTGTTGTTGTTGTTTTTTAAAACAAAGCAAGGAAAATGAAGAGATACATGAGTAATTCATCCTCATCCTTTAGAACTGTGTGTTTACCTCACCCCATTCATTTCCCATGGTGATAGACATTTGCCCTGAACTTCTTAGGAAGCCAGAGAGGGGATTCATGGGGGGGAAACACAATTCCTCACATACATCAGTGAGTCCCTCCCAGACCCATAACCTCAGGAAAAGACTGAGCAGCTTTGGTAAGAAAACACTTAGGGGCATAGTGGCATTAACAGAAAGAAGATGGAATTGAAATCAGATGACCTTTTTTTTTCCCCCAGAAATTGCCTCTATGAACACAGGTTCATATCCTGGCTCAGCTACCTACTACCTATGTGACTTGGGGCAATTTTATTTCCTAGGACCTCAATGTTCTCATCGATAAAAGGAGGGGGGTTGAACTAAATGACCTGTAAGGTTTCTTCCAGCTCCAAATTTATGAGTTTATAATCTGTGGATTCCTGACTTTTTTGTGTGTGTGTGAAACAGACCTCTTTGGCAGTTTGGTGAAACCAATAGACTCCTTCTCAGAGTAATGCTTTAAGTGCATAAAATGAAATAAAACATATAAAACTACAAAAGAAATAAATTATACTAAAGTCCAAAATATTTTTTAAAGTCCACAGACCCCAATTTCAGAATCCCTGCTGTAATTCTGTTTGGAAGCCTGGTCCAAGATGACATTCCAATTATGAAATGCCAAAAAATGGGTATGGACCAAGATCATCTGGCCTGGATTTGCATCTCTGATGCCATTTTTGACCATCTCAGATGACTTTATCTAGGACAAGTCATTTGTTTATTTCAAATAGGATTCTAAATCCTGACCCTTGATTAGTACTTGAATAAGGTACCAATAAAGGCATTTACCATCGAGAACAAACTCAGAATTTGAGAGTAAATTGACTAGTAAAATACAAGACTCCAAATCTTAGAATCCCTGAATCTTCCCAGTTGGGAAGGAGCTCAGAGGTCATCTGGTCCAATCCATAGCTGATCTGGAGTCCCCTTTAGAACATCTCCAAGTGGTCACCCAACTTCTTCTTAAAGACTCTAGTCACCTGTAAGCACACTGGAAGACAGCTCTAATTGTTAGGAAGCTCCTTCCTGAAACCTGCAACTTTCATCCACAGCCTTCCAGGGCCAAGCTGGACAAGTCTAATCTCTTTCACATGACGGTGTTCCAGATACTTAGAGACAGCTATCACGTCTGTCTTCCTGTGGTAGTGGGGTGGGGGGTGAGAAGAGGAAGAGGGAGAGGAAAAGGAGAGTAGAGAGGGAGAAAAGCAGAGATGGAGGGAGGAGAGGAAAAAAAGGAGGGGGAGAGAAGGAAAAAAGAGGGAGAGATGGAGGGAGAAAAAAGAGAGAAGAAAGCAGGGAAGGAGAGAGAGAGAAGTAAAGAGGGAGAGAGGGGAGGGAGGGAAGAGGACGAGAGAGACAGAGACAGAGAGTTATAGATATGCATGTCTGGATCCAAGACAGTAGTGTGGGTTCTCAAGAAAGGTAGCTTTCCCTAAGGCTCAGACTTGCTCTTCATCCTTTGGACTGCAGTGACCTGTCTGGCAGCTCCACTGCACACATCCTCAGGTGCTGACAATAGGCCCAGTGATGTCATTTCCATACAGTTTGGGTGGAGGGGGGGTGGGTCTGAGCCCAGTATTTTCAGCCAACACCCAGCCAGGGTATTTTTTGGATACGGGTCTATCCAAGAGTTTATTAGGGCCTCTGGAGCTTGAAGATGAAACAGCAGGAATAGGCCTGTTGACCACTGGATGCTTTAGCTTCTTCCCCTTGGTCCAGAGTCTCAAGAAGCTTAGGGAAAGGAGCCAGGACACCATGGCCTTTGGGGCTTGCTGACCCTTGTTTTTACTTCTTCCTTTCTTGTTTCTGAGGATGTTATTTCTCCAGAATTTCTCAGGGCCTTAATAGGTGCTACCTTATCTTTTTGCTGAACCTTCTAAGCCACCTGGAGAGAGTACCCCTGCCTACTGTATAGCATTTAACACAGTGCCCAACACATAGTAGATGTTGCAAATGATTCAGTCTTTGAACTGGAAGATGACACATGTCTGGGCACATGTGGCACACTAGAGTTCCCTGGCATCCCCAGGCCTGTCCAAAGATTGAGAGTTCCCAAGTAGTTAAAGGTATACCCAGGAAATCAATTCAACTCAAATCAGTTCAATTCTCCAAACATTTATTAAATGCCTCTGAGGTGCCAGGCACTGTACTAACCACTGAGGTGCAGAGACAAAAATAAAATCAACCTTTCCTTCTACATTTATAGCTGCAGCACCTAGTACATGCTCGTGTCCATTCCACATTAAATCTTATTTTAAGTCCCCCCCCCCCATAGACTTCCCCATTAGTGTAGCACAGTGCCTTGGCACATAGAGGGAATTTAATAAATGCTTTTTGTAAATGTTGAATATGAAGGAACTTGACCTCCTGCCGAGTTAAGTTGCCCTGCTTAAGTGGTCTGTTGATGCTAACTCGTTCCTGGGGCTGCATGATTTATTCTCAATGTGGCATTATTGACCTGATTCTAGGGTCATGTTTGCACAGAAGGATGCCAGGATCATTTCAGGGACCACAAACTGCCAATCTCACCACTTCTCTCCTGCATCATCGTAACTTCCTGGCTAATGCTTTCAGAGCTGGGACAAGGCACATCTGCCAGATCTAATTTAGACTTTTGTGTGTCTCCCAGAAAGGCTCCTCAGAGACAAAAGCATTCTTTATCAGGGCCCCAGGCCCCTCTGGGGATGGGACATGGCTTTTCTTGCAGTTCTGTGCCAGGGTGTTATCCAGATGGATTTACCTCCTGTCTGAAACAAGGTGTACAAGCATTTCAGAGGCCCTCATTACCTACAGCCTTGTTTTTACTGCTGGCTTGTTTTGTCTAGACAGGACCAATTGCTGCAAGGAATCTGGCGGACGGGATCTCTGGAATACATTTAGTAGACCTGCTGTCTACAAAGCAAATCAAAATGCCAGCAGCAAGCTTAGCCTAACTTTTCTTGGGGGCCTTTTGCCTCTTAGTCCCAATTGTCCAACCTCTGGTTTTCTCCCAGGAGTTCAATGTATGGAGGTGGGGGTTCCATTCTGTAAGAAAGAGGAATATACTTTCTTTGAGGTAGATGCCTTCCTCAAAGCTGATGGTTCTCCTGAGATCTGGAGGGGTCAGGTCAAATTATTGAACCACTTATCTCCAGACGACCCCAAGAACTATTAGTTAAAAGTAAAGAAGTACAATGTAAGTTTGGGGCACTTCCCCTCGAAAGGAGGAAGAGGAAGCAGTTCTCCCAGTAGTTGCTTGAAGCATGTCATGACCACTGATGTGATTTTGGGCAAGCCTTCTCTCTGTGCCTCAGTTTCCTCTTCTGTAAATTGAAGGGCTTAGATGAAATGATCTTTGAGGTTCCTTTCATCTCCTATGAGCTTAAGAAGGGTGGAACCCTGGATGCTACAAGTTGAACAGTCACACAAATACATATACACACAGACTCTCTCACTCATCCCCCGAACATCACCTTTCTCCCGCTGCCTACCTGTTCTCTCAGGGGAGAATGATGCCCACTTCCTGACCTTTCTTTTCCTTCTTTCCAGACTCAGCTTCTGCCACCTTCTACATGAAGTCTTTTTTGATTTCTCCAGTGATTGGTGCCTCTGCTGCCCTTTGAAATTTCTTTGTGTACATTTTGTGCAGATTTTGCACACATTTATATTTAGCTGTATTTGCATTATTTTCTCACAGCATTATGTAAGTTTCTCGAGGGCACGAGCAGTTTCATTTTTAGTTTGAATGCACAGTGCCTAGCACACAGTAGATACTTAATATATATTCTTTGAATAAATCATCTCTCAAACCTAGTCATCTTTGCCCTTAGTGTTCCTTGTGGAGTCCTAAAGGATGGGATCTTTTGGCACTAGGTCCTTGGGGCAGTCACATTCTTCTCCAAGTCAGCTAGTTCATAGGATCTTATCTATAGAGAAGGACCTTTAGGGGCCCCCACCTCCCTCATTTTACAGATGAAGTAACTGGGGTCAGAAAAGTTAAATGATTTGCCTAAGGTCACACAGGTAGCAAGTGGCAGAGGAAGACTTGAACTGGGGTCCTCTGACTCCAAGGCCATTGCTTTTTCCTCTGAATCACATCACCTACCTTAACTGAGGCAGGATTCAAGCCCCTGTCTTTTTGAGCCCAGCCCTCCTCTGTCTGCTATGTCAACCAGCTGCCTCTAGATTGGCAGTCTTTAAGCCTTGTGGCTCCTTGGTTTGAAATGAAAGCATTCTGTCTTTCCATCTCCTAGATCTCCATTTGCACCGAAGAAACCCAGGAGGAATTGGTGGATGATTTTTCAGGGCACCCTTGGAAGGAGCTGTAGCAGTAGATGATTCTGTCCACTCTGGGCAGAACAGAAAACACACACACACACACACACACACACACGGTCACCAGTGAATTACAGAGTCCTGAGATGGGTCATCTAGCTAAGAGAAGAGATGCTTCCAAGTTGTGGGCTGTCTGAATCCAACCCAGGATCTATGGAGATCTTTGGCAGGGTCAGGCTAGATGCCAGAGTGTGAACAGATTCAAGGACAAAGCAGGATGTAGGTGTGTTATACCTTGTTTATCCCCCAGGTGAATTGGTCAATCAATGAGCATTTATTATGTACTTATTAACATGCATGGTACTGTACTGTACTATAGATGGGGGAGTTGCAGACAAAGATGAAGTAATCTCTTCCTCCCTCAAAAAGCTTCTATTCTGTCTGTTAAGAGATTCTATAGGTTAGACATTAGAATATTTACAGAGGCTTAGGTGAAAACATCAGGAGCATGAGGTTTTCTGATTAGAAACTTGGGGCAAAGGATTCCAACCCCTCTGGGCCTCTGTTCCCTGGTTATAAGTTGACAGGGTTGTTCGAGATGACTTCTAAGGCCCCTTCTAGGCACTAAAATTCTATGGTTCTGTAATTCCTCCTTTCCCAATTGCATCCTTGAAGATGTTGAGTTCTTTCTATAATGAGGAGCCATGTTGTTTCCCTTATTTTTAAAATAGATTTCTTCATAAACCATACCACAAAAAAAAGCTTTAAAAGCTTTATAGTGTGGTACAGTAGGGGCAAGGTAGAGATGAAAAGAGAGTGATCTTCAAAACATTCTGGCTATGGGACTTTGGACAGACAAGTCATTATACTTCTCTCAGGGTCCTCAGGAAACTCTCTAAGACTGTTAATTTCCAATTTGTATCAGTGGAAAAATTTTTTCACACTGGGAGTTTCCCACACTAATAAAAATTGCAAATTTGAATATTTTTATTATTATCTGCATTTCTTGGAGGATGAGATAGGAGACAAAGAACATTTTATACCTATGAAGTTTCTCAGGAGAAAGAACCTCCCAGATAACCTCTATGAGGATGGATAGATGGATACACTACGTGTAGTCTGGCACAGATGTCAGAAAGGTGACAAGTATGGAGTTTGTAAGTAGAAAGAGCCGCCCCAGGACCCTCTCCCACAATGCTAATCCTTCAGCCCAACAGGGTTCCATCCTTTTAGGAAAGTGGTGCATTCTGAAGGCTTCTCTCATTGGTCATTGGCCACAGAGTTCCCGCACCTAGGGGAATGATTGACAGCTGTGAATCCCAAGTGTCTCTGAACACCCAGGCAGGAGGCCCTTCTGCTGAATACCACGACAGCTTGCCTGGGTGAGGTGCAGAGAGTGCCTGGTTGTGTGCATACTGATGGGCTGCTGCATCTATTTTAAAAGTCAGCTTTGGATGTGTTGACAGCCTTATTTCTCTGTCACATTCCTATAGTTGGGCCGCAGACTGGAATGGAAAGACTCGTGCCCAGGCAGGATTCCTTTGCGTCATGGATGCAGCAGACTCTGTTTAAAGCCTGTGGGTCAGTCCCATCTTGGGTCCTGCCTCCTCCTGGTTTTCTCCTCTTCTTTCACTCTGATTTGCTTCTCATCTTGGTCTCATTTTATTTTGTATGTCTTTTTTTTCTTCCTCTCAGAAATTCCGGGTAGATATGCCAGGATCTGGCAGTGCCTTCATCCCCACGATCAATGCCATTACCACCAGCCAGGATCTCCAGTGGATGGTGCAGCCCACAGTCATCACCTCCATGTCAAATCCGTATACCCGCTCCCATCCCTACAGCCCCCTGCCAGGCCTAGCCTCTGTCCCAGGACACATGGCTCTTGCAAGACCTGGGGTGATCAAAACCATCGGCACTACTGTGGGCAGGAGAAGGAGAGATGAGCAGGTAAAACATGCACTTGTGAAAATGAACCAGGCAAGGGAGCTTGGAAAGCCTTGTCGGGGTAGACATTTTTCTATGGAGATGGAGAAGATGGGGCTGGGAGACCTACAGCTTACTAGCACAGCTCTTGACTAGTGTGGATAGAGCATTGTACTTGGAGTCAGGAAAACCTGGGTTCAGATCTAGCCTCAGTTACTTAGTAGCTGTGAGACCCTGGGCAAGTCATTTCATTTCAAACCAGCCGTGATTTCTTAGTCTGTAAAATGGAGCAAAGATCAAGGCTTTGGATACCATCATCATTGTTATTGTTTGCATTATCCCATATTCATTTCTTGGAGGATGAGGCTGGAGAAGAGTATTTTATATTTTTGAAGTTGTCAGTAGGGCCTGGAGTCAGAGGACCTGAGTTCGAATTCTGTCTCTGAGGCTTCCTGTTTGTCCTTGGGTAATTTCCCTTGGCCTTATATTTATCATTTATAAAATCAAGAGATGAGATTAGATGGCTTCTGGGGTCATAAGATCATAGACTTTGAGATGGAGTAGGCTCCAAACCATTAATTTTACAGTTGTGAAAACTGAGGCCTGAGGAAGCTATTAGGATTGCCCAAAGTCACACAGATGGTCATTGTCAGATGGGATTGGAGCCCTCATCCTCTGACTCTCTGACTAGTGGGTATTGGTTCTGTGAGTCTATGAAGTGGTGCACAAAGTCAGGGAGCCGGGGGTCATGCAGCTGGAAGCCATCACAGCAGGCCCTCTTTCTGCTTTCAATGGCCTGGCTTCAGCATCTCAGTAGGACAGCATCCTCTATTTGAAGGAGGAGATAGGGCAGGGGCTCTATGGCTATACCTCTGAGGGGGATTCAGGGCTTGTGAAATGATGGACACATCTGCCTCTGGAAGCCCATGAGTTTTAGGGGGGCCCGCTGGTTTGGCCTCTCAGTTGGACTGGGCTTGGTGAATATGCAAAGGGCAGAGCCCTACAGAGTCTCCACGCCCCTACAGGACCCAGGAAATGGTCGCTGCTGAGCATTTATGGAGCTCTTAGAGAACTTTCAAAGTGTGTGTCAGGCTGTTTTACGAGCTGCTTTCTAAGTATCCTTATGAATGGGATTAGCATCAAATTTTCCATGTTCCAAAGGAATAGAAGGCACAGGTTGGGGATATAAGTTTAACACATTGTTTACCAGGGTCCGGACTTGCATCTGCTTGTGACCAGTGGCTGAAAGGGGCCTGAGAGGTCATCTAATCTCCATCTCTGTCATTTTATGGGTGAAGAAAGTGGTAGGCTCACTGAGGGGAAGTGTGACTCACCAGAGGAGACGCAGATAGCATGAAAGCAGGGTTTGGATCCTTGGCCCCTGAGTTCTCTCTTTCTATTGATGAATGTTCTAATAGTGTTCAGAGTAAAATATGGTCAAGAAGAATGCTGTCTCTGGAGTTTGGGAACCTAAGTTTAAATTTTGCCTTTGACGTTTACTACCCTCTTGACCGGGGTGGGGAACCTGTAGTCTCAAGACCACATGTGGCCTTCTAAGTCCTCAGGTGTGGCCTTTTGACTGAATCCAGGTTTTATAGAACAAATCCTTTATTAAGGGGATCTGTTCTGTGAAGCTTGGATTCAGTCAAAGGGCTGCACTTGAGGACCTAGAGGGTCACATGTGGCCTCAAGGCTGAAGTGCCCCACCCCTGCCTTTGACTTTGAATACATCGATTAACCTCAGGGCCTCAGTTTCCCCATTTGTAAAATGATGCCTTTGGATTAGCTGGTGTCTAAGGTACCTTCCAGCTCTGAATATAGGATGTTATAACAAAAGAAAAAAAAAACTTTTTTTTTTCAATTCGGTTCATTCCAGAGGCAATATGGCATAGTGGATAGTATTTGACATGGCAATAGGACTTGGAATTCAATCTAGCCTCCTTGGGATGCCCACTTTACTAATAACATGCTCTTGGAGAAGGATCAGCCCCAGGTCCTTCTTCACTCTGAACAGCTTAGGAATCTGTCCTTTCATTGAAAGATGGATAGTGGTCACCTGGCCATTATCATTGATAGGTTCAGTGTTATTTGGAATTGTAGAGCTTGTTTCTCCCAAGAAATCAGTAGTTTCCTGGGAGACCATAGATGTATCCCAGCAGGCTTATGGGGAGGGAAGCTAGGTGGTGCAGTGGATAGAGCATCAGGCCCAGAATCAGGAAGATGAGTGTTCATGAGTTCAAATCTGACCTCAGACATTTACTAGCCATGTCAAGTTACTTAACCCTGCTTACCTCAGTTTCCTCACCTATAAAATGAGCTGGAAAAGGAAATGGCAAAGCATTCCAGTATCTTTGCAAAGTAAACCCTAAAAGTTACATTTTAGAACGGACATTCCTAGGATGGTCGAGAACCTCAGGATCAGGCTATGTGAGCATTGTTTGAAAAAACTGGGGAAGGGTGAAAGGGAGAAGACTTGACTGGGGGAGTTGGCATATGAAAGCTGTCTTCAGTTATTTGTAGTGTGGAAAGAAAGTAGATTTGTTGGCCTCCAGTGGGGAGAATTAGAAGCAAAGGGGGGAAGTCCCATTGAGGAAGGTCTTAATTTAGTGGAAGTAAATTAGAACTGGCTGTTAGAGCTATCCAAAAGTGAATGGGTGGCTTAGAGAAGCAGTGGGTTCCCTCACTTTTGGAGGTAGTGAGTTCTCTCTCACTAGATGTGTCTTAATCATAAAGTCTTTTTTTTTTTTTTTGGAGGGCAATTGGGGTTAAGTAACTTGCCCAAGGTCACACGGCTAGGTTTTTGTTTGTGTGTGAGTTAAGTGTCTGAGGCTGCATCCGAACTCAGGTCCTTCTGACTCCAGGGCCTACGCTCTACTCACTGCACCACCTAGCCGCCACCAATCATAAAGTCTTGAATGAAAACTTGGCTATGTATATGGTAGCAGGGATTCTGGTACTTTGTGGCTCTGAGATCCTTTTGAGCTCAGAGTGCATACTTTTTGTATTTCTGTGATCTGTTACAGTGATTAAACACTGTGCAAGTCAGACAGGGCAGCTCATATTAATCAGGCTTCATTCACTAAGTGCCCTGATGTTTCCAATGAGCTCTCTTGTCATTGAGCCGCCCTTTTGGATCAGCAATTATAATAATGTCTCCTATTAATGTGCTTTTCTCCACGGACCTCAAAAGATTTTACAGACATTGTTGAGCCAGACTCTCCCAGGACGTAAATGAACCCAGGGATGAGTCAGGCGCCCTGGGAGAGGCATTGACTCTTTAGGGCTGCAGGGGACCATGGCAGGAAGATGCTGAATAGCATTTGCTTCCTCTCTATGAGTGATGCCTAACTCACACTAACACCCTAATACAATCTGGCTGGAGGCTTTTATTTGTTTGTGAGAGGAAGGGAAGGAACAAGAGGCATTTTCTGATGGTCCATCATGAGCCAGGAGCTCAGAGCCATCACTCATTGGGAAGAGTAGAAATATCTCAGGAGACCTAAGTTCTGGTCCCAGCTCTGTCCCTAACTTGGTGGGTGACATTGGACAAGCCTCTTCACTTATTTGAGCCCCAGTTCCCTCATCTGTAAAGTGAGGGGATTGTCTTTTAGCAGGAACTTGTAAAAATAATAATAATAATAATAAACAAACAAAAGAATTTGTTAAATACCTGGTAGATGCCAGGTACTAGAGATATAAAGTAAAAAACAAAATGTTCCCTGCTCTCAAGGAGCATACATTCTACTGGGGGGGAAACAACCTGGTTGTGTTAGGTGATCTCTAGCTTTGTGCCTCTATTCTAGGATCAGAGATCTAGAACCAGAGAAGGGATTCTAGAGGCCATGTAGTTCAAACTCCTTATTTTACAAATGAGAAAACAGGATTAGAGAGGTCAAATGACTTACCCAGGTTCACCCATTTAGTGTGCAGTCTGAAGTGGGATTTGATCCCTAGTTCTCAGGCTCCAGAGTCCTCTATTTTTTCTATTTTTCTGTCCTAGCCTACACTATTTTATCCTATCCTGTCTGTCCTTTCTCATACAGTTTTCCATTCCATTCCATCTCATAAGGCTCCCTTGCCTCAGAATAAATGACTCTTGCACTAGACCCAGTTTCCCCTTGATCACCCCAGGAATCATGAGAGGGGATCCATAGCAGAGGAAATGTAGTTTCATCCTGGATATCATTGAGCCTCTCTTTCCTCAAAACATAACAAACACCAGGAAGGAATGGATAAGTCAGCTTCATTAACAAAATCCCCAGGCCCTCCTGCCTGGCACCATGGAAGGAATGTTGAATTTGAAGTCAATTATTTCTTTGGTGACCTTGGGCAAGTTATCTTTCTCTGACCCTCAGTCTCTTTATCTATAAAAGGGAGGGGTGGAACTATATGGTTGGGCCAAAGTTCCTTCTAGTTCCACTGCTGGTGTCCTAGGATCCTATGGCCCGGTGGGAGGGGCACTTCAGCAGGAACTGGGGCTGGCACCTGCTTATGTTCCAGGAGCTTGTTTTCTAGAGGCCTGGGGCTCTGAGGGGAGGGTTCGTGCATTGTGTGGGTGGCTAGTGCTGACACACACACGCTCTGACAGTGTTGATCTCATGTTCCCTGGATACTTCCTATGTTGACAGCTCCCACAACTTGCCGCACACCTCCCAAGACTGGGGTTTTGGAAGGAGGGGGTGGGGAGGTGGGGAGCAGACATGGAGACCTCTGGGCCAGAACTCTTCCAGGATCTAGGGATTCGGGGAAGGGAAGAACTGAAATGATAGTGAAGGTGCTGCCAAGGCCCTTGCTTTGTACTGCTCATGTTCAAACATTTCAGGGAGGTAGTGTTTTGTTGGTAATCCCTTCACCAACCCAGATGGCAACTTCTCTCTTACTTAGTAGATGGTCTTTGGGCCTCATCCTACACCCAGCTTGGTGATGAGCCTGTCTAAGCTTAGCTAGGATGCTACTCACACAGCACATACAACATGATGCCTAGTCATGGTAATAAAAATCATTGTAATGATTTATTTGGGACCAGACCTATGATTTCACTGGTATAGGGAACTACCAGGAATTCTACTAGACCACAATATATTGGCAACAGTTCTGTAGTTACTGGTCTCAGAGGGGCACAGGGAGTTTAAATGATTTGCCCAGGGTTGCATGGCCAGTGTCAGAGGTGGGATTGGAATCCCTATCTTCCTGGCACTATCCACAATACCATAATACCTCTCTAATAGTAATAACAATCACACATGTATTTGTATCATATGTATAAATAAGCACATGTGTCTCTATCCAGACATATGCACACACACAGCTTAATAGTTTATAAAGGGCTTTTGTATCCAGGATCTCGTTTGATGAGATACTCAAAAAGGTTGACATTTGTAAGAACCTGAAGAGATGAACAGCTCTGAGTCTCTTTTAGGAAGGTTTGGGCCAACCCATGTTAGGGCCATGTGTCTCTGTGATCTGGTGAGACTACTTTGCTACCTTCTGTATAATACCTAAATAAGACCAATATTGAAGAATTACAAACATAAAAATAATGTTCCTGCTGCTACTAAACTTGTTTTAGCCTGGTTTCCCCCAAAAGTTGCCAACCTCAAATAGAGGTGAAGACCAGGAGTGAATATTTTGAGACCTTGGTGATGGCCCTCAAAGCTCCTTCCATCCCAAACTTGAGGGCCAGAGGAGGATGCCAGTGGGTGATGAGAATTTTATTGTAAGCTGGGCCCAGATCCTTACCTCAGACCTATCATGTACTATCATGGTAGAATCCCAGAGGTAGAACGGACCTCAGAGGTCATCTGATCCCATCTAGAAAAGGTTATGTTTAATTAATTAATCAACAAGCATTTATTAGGTGCCTGTTATGAGGCAAGTACTATGCTAGGTGTTGGGGAAACAAAGTCAAAACTCAAACAGTGCCTGCCCTCAGGGGGGAACTATTCTACTGTGGGGATACAACACATCCATTAATAAGTATATATTGAAGAAATACCAAGTACCTACGGTAGTTTAGAGATAGAGGGCACTAGCAGTTGGATGACCTGGAAAGATTTTGTGTTGTCCGTAGTGAGCTGAGTATGCAAGGAAGTGAGGCGAGATGAGGGATTGCATTTAGAGATGTGGGAGATGGTCAGTGGAGAGAAGCAATGGAGAGTCTTGTGGGAGGAAGAGCAAAAAGGCCATTTTGAATAGAGGGTACTCCTTGGAGGGCCAGGTTTTGGAGAACTTTAAAGGTCACAGAGAAGAGTTTACTTTTAATCCTGGAGCTTGCCGACTATAGGAGTATGACATGGTCAGATCTGCCCTTGAGAAAAATTACATTGGCAGCTTCATGGAGGTTGGAGGGGAGAGAGGAGAGGCATCCATTAAGGGGTTGTTGGAATAGTCCAGGTGAGAGGTCATGAAGGCCTGTACTAAGATGGTGGCTGTGTGCATTGAGACTGGGGAGAAGAACAACAAATGTAAAGATAGAATCAACAAGATTTGGCAGCTGATTGGGTGCATAGGGTGACAGAGCATGAAGAGGCTGGAAGCCTCAGAGACTTGTAGGATGGTGATGATTGAGGGAGTGCTCCAAATGGCCATACTCTGTATGGAAAAGGCCCCCAACTGGCAGGTAGAAGACCTGCTTTCAAAGCTTTGCCCTGCCACTTACTAATTGTGTCATCTTGATGAGTCACTTGACTTAACTTGGCCCCAACATCTTTGTCTATAAAATAGGGATAATAAGACCTGTCCTGCCTGCCCAATAGGGCTGGTGTGCCTTCACATGAGATGATGGATATGATAGCCCTTTATAGTAAATTTTAGAGCACTCTATACAGAGGAGACAGTGTGGTACAATGGAAAGAGCCTTGCTTTGTGAGTCAGAGGATTTGAACTCATATCCTGTCACTTACTAGCCAAGTGACTGTGGACAAGTCCCTTTGCCTCTCTGGGTCTTAGTCTCCTCATCTGTATAATGAAGGGGAGGGGTGGATTAGAAGACTAAAGTTCCTTCTAGCTTTAAATCTAGGAGCCCATGGTCTGGAGTATGTAAGGCATTATTACTATTACTATTGCTATTGTGATTAACATTCTTGTTAAACACCATTGGCAGCTTATTTGGGGAGGCTCATCACCAGGTTGACTGCTAGGAGATGGATTTTTTGCTGTAAATGTCTGCTGCTGTAGCAGAAAGCAAAAGTATATGTGGAGAATAGGGGTGGGAGCAGAGCTTAGCCAGAGCAACCCTTAGGCAGAGCTTGTCATTGAGTCATTTCGGTCATGTCTGACTCTTGGTGACCCCGTTTGGGGTTTTCTTGGCAAAGATCCTGGAGTGATTTGCTGTTTCCTTCTCCAGCTCATTTTACAGATGAGGAAACTGAGGCAAACAAGGTGAAGTGACTTGCCCAGGGTCACACAGCTAGGAAGTGTCTGAGGCTGAATTTGAACTCAGATCTTCCTGACTCCAGGCCCCACACTCTATCCACTGCACCATCTAACTGCCCCTAAGGGTAATCGGAGAGCCAGAGACAAGTCAGTGAGCATCTGTTTAAGCTAGACACCTGCAGTAGACAAGGGGTTCCAGATGCTCCTGGGTGATGTTAGTATTATCTCTTCTCACCTCCTCACACTGTGTGCTTAGCTCTTTTCACCTTCCTCTGTACCTTCAGAGTGCCTTCATGTCAAGGCAATGGCCTCACATATTTTCTTGGCGATATTTTTGCCTGATGGAGGAAGAGGGATACAGGATACAGTCTAGTACCATCAATGCTGGTCTTTGAGGGTCTCTACCTAAGTGAGATAAGGTCATGTGCATAGGTCATAGACACAGGAGAATGTAAGCTTCTGGTGAACTGAGGCTGGATTGTCTTTGATTCTTCAAGGTCTACTGCAATGCTTGGCACATAGTAGGTGCTCACTAAATGTCTGCTAAATTGAATTTGTTGTATGGGGTCATCATGTTTAGAGTTAACTGGCTATGTCCTCTGATGCATTGGTCAATCTTGTTGCAGAAGATCATGAAATGAAGAATCCAGACAATTGTGGAGACTATAACATAGCTTTTTCTTTTTTATTCTCCTGAACTATCAAGGAACTAAGCCTTGAGTCAGATGTTCAATTCAGTATGGTCAGTCAACAAGCATTTATGAAGCAATGAATATGTACAAAGCCCTGTACTAGGTAGATTCTGGGAATACCCTCAAGGAACTTATATTCTTTTTTTTTTTTTTTTGCTTTTTGGAGGGGGGAAGGCAGAGCAATTGGGGTTAAGTGACTTGCTCAAGGTCACATGGCTAGTGTTAAGTGTCTGAGGTCAAATTTGAACTCAGGGCCTCCTGACTCCAGGGCCAGTGCTCTATTCACCCACTGTGCCACCTAGTCGCCCCACGGGGCTTACATTCTTAAGAAAAACAGCAACTGAAGAGCTACTGAATGCTTTTGTGTTTATATCATAGTCATTTCTAGAAATGTTTCTCCTCCCATTGAACCCTTTGTCATAATGAAGAAAAACAGTTTGATATCTGACTGTGTATACATGATTCTGCTTCTATGGTCCACCCATTTCTTTTTGGAAAGTGGAGGGATGCTTCATTAGCTGTCTAAGGAGTTTATGTTCTAATGGGACGACTGTCAGAATGGATGCTTTACTCCATCCTTTGACCAGAGCACCAGCTGCTCTCTGGGGGTGGGCAGCAGTCTTATACATCCAGTGCCCAGTGAGGATGATTCAGGCCCTTAGAGGTCACTCAACTGTGGCCACATTCCTTGAAAGCAATGTCCCCAACAGTGCCTGGCACCTTAGCAGAGTGCTTTACTCAGTGAGTATTTGCTGATTAAGTGAGATCATGTATGCAAAGCATTTTGTCTCCTTCAGAGAAATATATAAATGTCAGCTATTATTATTATTATCACCCTTATCATTATTATTATTATTTTAATGAAAAAGCTTCTGTTTAATCACGTCTAACTCTTTGTGACCCCATTTGGGGTTTTCTTGGCAAGAGACACTGGAGTAGTTTCCCCCTTCTCCAGCTCATTTTTACAGATTAGGAAATGGAGGCAAGCAAGGTTTAGTGACTTGCCCAAGGTCACACAGCTAGTAAGTGTCTGAGGTCAGATTTGAACTCAAGAAGATGAGTCTTCTTGACTCCAGGCCTGGTGCCCTATCCACTTCACCACATAGCTGCCCTGGGAACATAATAGGTGTGCAATAATAGAATCATAGATCTAGTCCTGGAAAGGACTGCTGAGACCTTGAACTCCAACTCCATTTTGCACTTGAGGAAATTGAGGCCTAGACAAGTTGTGGATTTCCCAGTGTCAGAGGTAGTAAGGGATAAAGGTAAGAATTGGAACCCATTGCCTCTGACTGACTCCAGGTCCAGCCCTCTTTTCCCACTGTCCAATGTAGCCTCATTTGAGTTGAATCATACATATCTAGGACTTTCTCCCAGAGCAGGTGACAGATCCTCTCAGGTGAGGGCCTAAGGAAGGTTTAAGTGAAGGTAGTGTCACAAGGTCCTTTCTGACTGTCCTGATACATCTCCTGTGTGCTGGACCCCAGTGGAACCAGGAGAGATTCCTTGTGTTTTTCTTTCTCCTCCAGGGATTCCAGGGCTGGGTTCCTCATCTACCAAATGGGGATAATGAATCTGGCAGGGGTGACATGGGTGCTGGGAGGGATAATTAGTTAGAGTTTGGAAGAAGCTGCTTATGCAGGTGGGGTCAGGCTAGGCAATGAGTGGAAATCTCTCCAGTATGCATTCCCAGCTTTTACTCTTTGTTCTTGGCAAAGCATCAGGGGCTGACATGACAAAATATATCATCTCAACACATCTGGCAAATCCCAGGGTCCATTTCTGCCTCAGAGAGAACAGGCCCTGTTCTATTCTTCAGTATTGAACATCTCTCTCTTCACTGTCTTTGCTTGGTGAGCTACTTGCTCCTAGCTGTGAAAGAGCCTTGAACTGTGGTCTCAAGTTAAACATCTCTCCCTGTTGAACTCCAGTCTAGCTTCCTTCCTATGCAACTTCTCCTGGTTTCTAACTAATTTCCAGTATCACCTTCTGAAACAATAGTCTAGAGATTGGCCCAGTTCTTATCATTTGTCATTTCTAAGTTGTCTTCTTTCCTTTCTGTCCATGCATCTAGCTGTCTCCCGAAGAAGAAGAAAAGCGAAGAATTCGGAGAGAGCGGAACAAGCTTGCTGCAGCCAAGTGCCGCAACCGACGCCGGGAGCTGACTGAGAAGCTGCAAGCGGTAAGAACTGTTGCTTGTGGTGAAGAGCACTAGGCTCCCTGCTCTGACACCTTGTCCTCTCTAGACCTCTGCAATTCATCAATCCTAAAAGCAAGTGATGGTGTGGATCCACCCTAATATAAAAATTTCCAGCCTTCAAGAGCCAGTGTAAGCCTGGCTCTACCCATGGTCAGCCCACTATCCTGAATTTAGTCCCCTGCATTTCTAAACACCTCCGATGTTAGGGGCTAAATCTAGCAGAGCTTCTCTCCCAGTCTAAGATCAGTAAAAGATATTTTGCCTAAACTCCATAGTTTGGGTTCCATTTTTGACAAAGATGAGTCATATTCCATGACTATGCACCTTAAATTCTTCATGTCCTTTGTTGGCATAAACATCCTAACCTCACCCCACCTCACCCTCACCTCATGTCAAATGAGCCTTTCTCTGTGGTCTTGGCACTTCCATTCTGACCTCGTGAGTCACTCTCTCTAGCTCCTTAATCACCCAAGCTCTTGGGTGTCCATGACCTTTCCCCCCGACCCTTCATCTGACCAATCTCAACATCATCCCAGTTAAAGAGTCTATAGTTCAACCCCCTAAGAAGAGAGAATAGAAGATCTGGATTGGGTCCAAATCCTTCTAGCCTCATTCAAAGATGTCTATGGGAAGGAGAGTACATCCTAAGTACTAGGTCTCTTATGACATGAGAGATACCCTTACACATGAACAGCACTCTTTTAGTTTGCTAGGAAACAAAGAATCTAGAGCAGGAAGGGACTGGGCAGTCCACCAACCTCCTCAGTTTATAGATGAGAAAGCCTAGATTTGGAGAGTTGAAGGAACTTGCTCAGAATTAGAGGTAAGAAGTGGGAAAGTCAGACTGTGAACTCATGTCCTGAGTCCAAATCTTGGGTTCCATCTACCCTGCCTCTAACTGGAATCCATGGGGCCTTTCAATGATGACCCTTTCACAAGTGAATTCTGCAGTGTCAAATTTTCAGGATTAGATGGCAGGGCTTTTGTCAAAAATTGCATGAGGATGCTTTTTTTTTTTCAAACCCTAAGTGAGTGGGCAAATCCATGATAACAGATCCACAGAAATGGGTAGAGAAGGTTGGGGGGGGGTGGAGAAAATGACAAAGCAAAGATGGAACCATATGATTTCAGATCATTGGATCAGGGCTCCAGAGCTTGAAGATTCAAAAGCCATCAAGGGCAAACCCTAATTTGAGAGATGAGGAAACTGAGATCCAGGGTAGGTTACATGATTTGCCCAAGGTCATGTGGGAGGCAGAGGTTATTAGTCTTTATCTTGGTATCTGGACATTGTTTTTATTGGTATCTGAACACTTGCCACTTTCCAACTTTGTCTTTCACCACAAATCCTAATTTGGTTGATTCATAAAGTCATAGATTTAGAGCTGGAAGGAACCTGAGGACCCATCTAGTCCAATTCTTTCATCATTTTATACATAAGAAGACCGGTCCAGAGATAAGTCACTTGCCCAAAGGTTACAAAAGGTAGTTATTAGCAAGAGTGGGATTTGGCTTCAGAGCCCCCATTGCTTCAGTTTGACAAATATTAATTAAGAACTTGCTAGGGGCTGAGACTGCAAAGACCACAACAAAATAGTCCTTGCCCTCAGAAAGTTTACATTCTCCTGATCCTCAGAAAATCCTGACCCTCCAAAGCTAGAGTAAACCCTTGCAAAGTCCCATGTTCCTCTTTGAGGCCCTGTACCTTGCCCCTCCCTTCCCCTCACAGGTCCCTCGGCCACATCCTCCACAGGAAACCTCTCATAAGCCCGTGACGCTTGTCAAACTCTTGAGGCAGATGGAAACTTTTCTCCTGTGACTGTCCTTCATGTCCTGCTTTGTATGACTCTTGTCTAGTACTCTTCTTTAAATAGTAGGAGTTTGCATTGGGTGGAGGTAGGGGGCAGCATGCAGAGAGAGGAGTAGGTTGGTATTTACTCCCTTAGGAATTTCTTGGTATACCTTATCTGGGTATATGATCTGCCTTGAAAGGTGAAGAACAGAAATTGACTCCTGAAATCTTCAGACCCATTCTGATGGGATTGGGGAGGAAAGGGAGAGAGAAGACATCTATATAGCACCTACTGTATGCCAGGCACTGCACCTGGTAAGCTGGTAAGAGTCTTGAGGCTGGAATTGAATTTAGGTCTTCCTGACTCCAGGTACAGCATTCTTAGCTACTACTCCCCCAGCTGCGGGAAAGAGAAAGTGAACTTGGGCTTGAGGATAGCAGTTGGAAGGGAGGATGGAGCATAGCAAGAAAAGGTAGATTCCTAAGAGATACTGGTTTTTCAGTTCTCATTTTAAATATGCTGAACTTGGGAGGCACGTGGGACATTGAACTGGAGATACCTCTGTGACATATTCTAAGTCAGTCATCCTCCCTAGGTCTCAGTTTCCTCATCTGTAAAATGAGAAGATTGGAACAGATGTCCTATGAGGTCCCTTCCACCTCTAAAACTATGATCCTGTGACCTCCCTCAGTAAAGCGTCCCCACATACTGGCAATGGATGCCCCATGATTATCCTAGGAGACAACATTTTCCTCTCTTCTCCAAATGCCCCTTTCTCCATTTTGTGTGGACTTTGGAGACAAGAAGCATCTTATCTTCTAGGTGTTTTATAATTCTTAACTTTGGGTCCAAGATGGTGAGGTGGGGTGCTATTACTCCTTCATGTGATCATTCATTCAGTCATTCAACTAAAAGATTAATTAAGCACCTACTGTGGGCTAGGCCCTGAGGGAAGAACAAAGCTTAGATAACACACAGGGTCATAAAATAAAAAGGATAACAGATCTAGAATTTAGAAGAATCTCAAGATTGTCTAGTCCAATCCCTTTAGACATGATTTCTTCAAGATGGGAATTTACAGTCTAGCCTAAGAAGGTACAAACACAGAAAATTGGAATACATATATGACAAGTTCATTGAAGGTTGCAAACAAAGTGCTCCGTGAAGTCTTGTTGGGAAAGTCATTACCAATGGTGATATCAGAGCAGGCTTCAAGAAAGAAGTGGGATTTGAGTTGTTGTTTAATGGATGGTAAGAATTCAACAAGGATACACCCATTGTGCTAGGTGGCACAATGAATAGAGCACTGGCCCTGGAGTCAAGAGGTCCTGAGTTCAAATCTGGCCTCAAACACTTAACACTTACTAGCCGTGTGACATTGGGCAAGTCCCTTAACCCCAATTGCCCAGCCTTGCCCCCTCCAAAAAAAAAAAAAACCCAAGAATTCAACAAGGAAAGAGGAAAGGGTGTGGCATTCTAGGCATAGGGAGCAGTGTGTTGGGGAGGGCTAGAGAACAGTTGACTTCGGCTTAGGCACAGGGGAATGTAATGAGGAAAAGATAAAAAAGGAGGGTAGGACCAGTACCGGGTCTCTCCTGATTCATCTGGGCAGTCTTGTTCAGGTCCAGGTTAAATTAGATGCTTTTACAGGGTTCCTTCCAACTCTTGAGACTCCATGTTTTTTTGATTATATGTGTGGGTTCACAGAAATTGTTAGTGGTCACTCCTGAGTCTGGACTTGAGACATTGTACAGTGGTCCTCTGGCATCAGGACCTGGATTTCAGTCCTGACTCTAGATACTTACTACTTGTGTGACCTTGAGCCTCAGTTTCCTCATCTATAAAGTAACCAGGTAACCTCTGAGGTTCCTTCCAGCTCTTGGTCTATGATCTTTTGGTTATATATTAACATTGAGAGAATAGGAGGGAAAACAGGGGTTCCTTCCTTTGACTTCACTCAATTTCTCTTCTCCCAACAGGAAACAGAAGAGCTGGAGGAAGAGAAGTCAGGGCTGCAGAAGGAGATAGCTGAGCTGCAGAAGGAGAAGGAGAAGCTAGAGTTTATGCTGGTGGCACATGGCCCTGTGTGCAAGATCAGCCCCGAAGAGCGTCGGACCCCGCCATCCCACAGCCTGCAGTCCATGCGCCCCGGCAGCGGGGTAGGTACTGTTGTGGTGAAGCAAGAGCCCTTGGAAGAAGAGATCCCATCCTCCTCCTCTTCAGCCCTGGACAAGGCCCAGAGGTCCGTCATTAAGCCCATCAACATTGCTGGGGGCTTTTATGGGGAGGAGCCCCTCAACACCCCTATTGTGGTGACCTCCACTCCAGCTATCACCCCGGGCACCTCCAATCTGGTTTTTACCTACCCAAACGTGCTGGAGCAGGAGTCCCCCGTGTCCCCTTCTGAGTCATGCTCCAAGGCCCACCGGAGAAGTAGCAGCAGCGGGGACCAGTCGTCAGACTCCTTGAACTCTCCCACTCTCCTGGCTTTGTAACCCAGCTGGGTGCTGTCCTTCCCAGCTCTGGAGGGGAATGAAGGGAAGCTACCCTCCACCTTCTCCACTGTCTCCTTCCCAGGGACCAGCACACTGGCAATGAGTGACAGCAGAGAGAGGGACACTACAGGAGACTTTGGCTCTGGGGAGAATGAAGCGAACTCTGGCGACGAGGAGAACGAAGGACCTCAGGGCAGACCAGTGGATGAAGTGGGGCCTCCCTCATTAATCCCACAGGCAGTTCCTGTTACCTTCGAAACTTGGGAGAATTCTGTTTTGTGGACTCGTGTATCTCCCTGAAGTTGATCTGGACCATTGCTTTCCCTTTCTTCTGATACTGTATCTCGGAGTGATGGTTTCTTTCCTTGGCTTCCTTTCCCCCGTGGGGGGCACATTCGGTGCTTCCCCTCCCACTCAAATCATTCCTGTTCAGCTTGATTCCCCTTATATCAGTTTCTCTCCCTTTTTTGTTTCTCGCCCTTCTGGGACATTTCACGAGGGTGGTCTCAGCACTTAAGACTCCCTTAAGAATCTTTATTTGTTTCTGGAGGTAGGGCTGTGAGTAAATGATTTTACTGAGTCTGAAATGTGTGGCTTGGGATACTGGGCCTAAAACCAGGAAACAGGCCACCAAAGGCTCCCCCAGAGACATGCCCCAGACCTACCTCCTGGAGCTCTCGATAGAGCCAGCCCCCCCCACCCCCACCCCCTGACCTTTTCCACCCTCTATGCAGAGCTAAGGGGAGGCAGTTTCTGTGGCTGTTCTAAGAAGGTGTTCGTGGAGGCAGGAGATGAGAGGCACAGCTCCCCGTGGGTGCGTGCCTGCGTGTGTGCGTGCAGTCAGAGCTAGCTTTGCAAAATGCTTAATTACCAACCCAGGAATAGCGCCAACAAAGCCAGGAGGGTGCCAGCGCTGGCTTCCCCCTCTTTGCTGCTGCCTCGAACAGGGCGTCTCCCATAATTACTGCCTCTCCACTTGGGCCAGGGACCCTTCTTTCTCCTGCCTGCCTGCCTGCCTGCCTGCCTGGCTCCAGAGGCCTCTCTCCCCTGGGAATCAAGGCAGCCCTCTCCAGGCTCCACCCTCTCCCCCTACAGACGCTCAGAGTGACGCCACCCACGGAGTTTTAATGAGCGTGGGCCAACTCTCCCCATTCCTACTGAGGCGGCCCCTCCCCAGAACGGAGGGGAGACACCATGATAAAGCATTGGCCTAGGATAAAAAGGGAATGGGGAGAAGGGTGGGGTAGAGGAAGGAGGTAGTTGCTACGATGGTTTTTTGCAGCTCTCTGGCACCCAAACACAAACAGACCAATCTCAACCCCTATGCCCTTACTTGTCTGTTATTACACCGATGAGGACAGCTCCTGTTCCCTCTGGCACTTTGCTACCTGGTGGATTGAGAGTTTTTTTCCAATTTAATCTCCCTCCTCCCCAACTTTCTCTTCTGATCCAGACAATCCAGTGGTGAACACTTGTATGGGGTCACTGAGCTGATTTTGCTTATTCAGAGTGGGGCCAGATCTGTTTGATCCCCTGACTGCGAATGGCTGAGATAAGCTTTCTCCTCCTGCTGCTGTTGGAGAGCGGAGAGCCTCATTGTATGTGGGAAGAGAGTCATCGAGCCTCCACTGGAGAATACAGCTTCTGCTTGGCCCAGCCCCTTTCCCTTCACCCCTCTGGTCCTGGGGTCAGGCAGGGGATTCTCTTTTAGGTCCATTAACGTGGTTCCTATTAGTCCTCCTGATCAGTAACTGATTGATCCAGTCATCTTGGCAGGTTTTCCTTTGGTTTAAAAGAAATCCACTCCCACTGAGGCATTCCTTTGAAGGAGACCCACTTGCTGGCAACTAGGCTCCAAAGATTGGATGGTATTTTTTAAACATTTAAATCAATCCCAGTAGGGGCAGGTTTTCTAAATTGGACACTGGAGTGAGCAATGAGACATTAAACTGCTTCATTGGTTCACCCAGATCGCATTACATGGCCATATGCAATACAGATTGAGCACCCAACATCCATTAGTCACCTAGGGAATTTAACATATCTCCTTTCTACTGGTCCCTTATAGCTGGGGTAAGGGGTGTGTGTGTGTGTGTGTGTGTGTGTGTGTGTGTGTGTGTGTGTGTGATATGTGATTGTTACATAAGATGCTGGGAAAACCTAGATTAGATTAGGAGGAGGATGGGATCTCATTAAAAATGCACATTTTTCTTAAAACACTCCAGTGCAAAATGCTTTAAAACCAATTTCATTTCCACATTCCCTGGCCCTGTTAGAAACTCCTTCCTGGTTGTCCAGGAGGCTCTGGGAACTCCATCCCCTAAGTGAATTTGAATGTTTTAGGTTTCTGACTCCCACTTAAGCAAAGAAGTCCGGAGTGAGCCAAGACCCAGCATGAGGCGGTGGGAAGTGAATGAGGTATGCCTTACTCTTCCAGGGTTAGTCAGCTCTAGTTGCATCAGTGTCCAAGCTGGAGCCCTTGGCTTTTATATGCATATACATATATGTCACATGAAGCTGCTCTCCTCTCTACTTCCCTCCTTGCCCAGGTAGGTCAAAGTCTCTTCCACTGAGGCTACCCTGGACAACGAATAAGCATGGATCATGGGGCTTCATTCATTCATTTAACAAACATCTATTAAGTACCTACTATGTGCCAGGGACTCCACTAAGCTCTGGGGATACAAAAACAAGCAAAAACGGTCCCTAAGCTTGAGGAACTTGCATTCTTCACATTTAGATCAATCAGGCAACAAACATTAAGTACCTACTATGTCCCAGTTACTATTAGGTAATGGGGGTACAAAGACAAAAATGATAGTCCTTGCCTTCAGGGATGTTTGTGGAGTTGAACAGAAAGCCATGTTGACTTTGGGACCATTAGTGGGCCAAAGCTAGGTGACCCATGGAACACCTTCAGAAGGTCTTATAGCTTGAGGCCTTCTCCACTCAGGACCTGCTCTTCTGTGGGAGCTCTCTCAAAGATAATGGTTTTATTCAGGGAAGATGAAATTTGCACCTAAGTGATGATTAATATCTTCGATTTTCTGACCACTTCCTTTCAGGGGAAAAGTCAGAGAGATTGATGCATCTCCACACCAATACACACATATTTTTCTAAGCAGGAGTTAGAGTCAGGTCAGCTGACTCCTAGAAAAGAGTGTTGGAGTTGAGTTGGTTGGGATGGAGATTGCTGTTTCCCAGGGTATAGGGTCACTGAGGCAGCTCTTCAGTCTGGAGTCAGACTGGGCTGGGAACAGCTTTCTGAGAAGGCTGGCCATGTTCTGAGCCAGCGTATGGAACGCCCAGTCCTTTCTGATGCCTGGCTGACCTCTCTGAGAACAAGCTATTCTCTGGCTGGACTGAGGAGAGCCAACTGACCGGGAAGGGAGGGAGGATCTAGGTGAAGCTTAGTAAATTGCCAGGGCCAATTCCAAGAAAAGAAGATTGGTTTTAGTTTTTTTGGGGAAAAAAATAAACATTTTCTTCTGCCTGCCTGGAGGGCTGTGCACATCCAATCTGGTCCAATGTCTTGAGTCATCCTCCGAAGAATCTGACAAACAAAACTAAGCAGAAGCTGCTGGTGGTGTTTCTCTTTTCTGCCTCCATGGAGCTTCCTTGGGCTGCAGTCCTTCCCACAGCTCATGCTCTGGAGAGATGAAAGGTCTCTTCCCCTTTTCTTGAGGAGCAGTCAGTGCTTCTATAGTCCCCTGGATTTTACCCCTGGGAAGTTTTCCTTCTCTAACTAGACAGTCTGAGGGCTACTTTTTCCCTCCTTTCTACCTCTAACTCTTCCTGAGATTAGAGTTGAGGGGACAGTGTAGTGCCCACTAGGGTTCCACAGTAATGCCTTCTCTCGGCACCTTTATTTTGGGGGTACAGTCTAAGACTAGCTTGGGATGGTCTAGGATACACAATAAATTCAGGACTTGTTAGTACCTTGTTAGAAATGAAAGGGTTATCAATACATTAGCTGCTGCTTTGTCTTCCCCCTCTCCTTCTTTCCCTCCCATCCTTCCTCATCCTCTTAATGAGGGGACTGGCCAACATGACTTCTCTGATCCTTCACAGCTCCAAATCTGATTCTCTTCCTCCTCCCCTTTCCCTCTCCTCTCCCCACCCCCTCTGCTTTCTTCCTCTTCTCTTGAAGTTGGCATTTTCCATCCCTCTACTTCACTTCATCTACTGGAAAGAACCATGGCTTTGGAGTCAGTCATGATTACTACCTTTGTGATCTTTGGGCAAGTCACAACCTCCTTAGACCTCATCTGTAAAACAATCCACTGGTCTCTGAGGTCCCTTCAAGCTCTAAATCTATGATATAATGATACTCCTGCTTCTCCTTCTCTTAGCACCTTTATTTTGGGGGTACAGTCTAAGACTAGCTTGGGATAGTCTAGGATACACAGTAAGTTCAGGACAAGACAGTTTTCGGCCAATGCAATTTTATTTTCAATGCTTAACCAAACCTGTCTGAAGCCTTCATCGTAAAGGCCTGTTTAGCCCTCTTTAAAAGCCAAGATGTCCTTATTGGCAAGCAAATGTGTGTATGTGTGTGACTGCTCCAACAAATAAAACCCAATCTAACCACCACTAACAATAACTTCCCATACTCCTTCCCCCACTAAAAATTTTAAAAAGGGGTTATTTTGTGTGTTTTTATTTCCTGAATCCCCTAGCATGCTAGCAACAGCAGGATCCTAAAGGGGTGGGTCAAACGTTGGGGGATGGAGGGAGAACACAATCTACATTTATTTCATTATTTATTAAAATGTTTACATTTTCTTTGTGTTATTCTAAACCTGACTATAAAAAGAAAGCATTAAAATACTCAGTTCTGGGGATTTTTTTTTTGGTAAGATTTTTTTAGGCTGAGGATGCTTTTTTTTTTCCTTCTAAAATGGTTTGTGACTTGTGTTTGTATAAAATGTACAAAGAGATTTTGTGTCTAAAAATGGATGGTCATCCCTTTTGGGCAGAGGTCAGGAAGAAGTCCAGCATGGCGTGAAAATATGATCAGAGCCCTGTCCCCGAGAAAGTGTTTTCTCTCCCTGTGTGATTAAAAGTCAATTCCATTTATTCTAGTTTGTGGTTAATTAATAGTGAAAAAGAAACTACTCGTCTGTGTATAGAGAATAGGTATCAGGGTGTCCTTTTTGGCAAGGGGAGGAGAAAGGAATTGTATATATTTTGATATATGTTCAAAATAATAAATCGTTATGTATTAGAGATATGTCATTGATAGACATTGAAGCCTGCTTTAAAGATCTTGAAAGGCAAAACAAGTCGAAGAAGACTCATACAGATCTATGGGGAACTGAACTATTTCTTGAGCATCAGTTTGGGGTTTTACTTTTTTTGTTTCCTTCTCAAAGTGATAGTGATTTTTTTGCCTGGTTGATAAGGCCCGAGGCAGGGCCTAGGGCCTGTGCTCATGCCTTGTGTGTAGTTGTGAAGGTCCGGAGCTTGCTCAGCCCCTGAAGCATCTTTGGCTGTGTATGTTTTTTGTTTTGTTACTTTACTGTAATACAAACCTACAGTATTTGCACTAAACAAAAAAAATAAATAAAAGAGAAAGCTTGTTAGAAAAAGCTTGCTGCTATGGAAGAAAGAACATATTGAAAAGTTTTTTGTTTTGTTTTTTGCTTTTTCAATTTAAACTGAGTAGCATTTTGTAGAATAAAATGAATTAAGATCAAAGAGCTTGATGTTGGGGTTTTTTTTCTTTCTCATCCCTCTTCTTGCCTTTGGTATTACCTCTAGAGTTTTATTTTTTCCTTTTTTTATACATCCTTTCTCCATGGTAAAGTTGTCTCTCTTGGGTGGAACTGGACTGGTAACTGGACAGCAAGAATTCAGCAATTCAATTCAGAAAATATATGTGTTGGACATTGTGCTAGCCCCTAAGGGATAGGAAGACAAAAAAGTCCTTACCCTCAAGGAGCTTCCATTCTGCTAGGGGGAAACAACATCTAAACAGAGAAGTAAATACAAGATATATAGAAATCATTTCAAAGGAGGACACACTAACAACTAGGGAGGGTGGGATCAAGAGGAAAAATTGGGAAGAAAAATGAGAATGATGCAGGAAAATCATGAAAAGAGAGTCAACAACCTGACTAAGGAAAATGACACCTTAAACACAGATTAACTCAAACGGCAAAAGAGGCCCAAAAAGCCAAGGAGGAGAAGAATGCCTTAAAAAGCCCAAATTTTCCAGATGGAAAAAGAATCTCAAAAGCTCACTGAAGAGAATCATTCCTTCAGAATTAGATTCAAGCAAATGGAAGCTAATGACTTTATGAGAAATCAAGATACTATTAAACAGATCCAAACAAATGAAAAAATAAAAGGCAATGTGAAATATCTCATTGAAAAAAACACTGACCTGGAAAATAGATCCAGGAGAGATAATTTTAAAATTATTGGACTACCTGAAAGCCATGATCAAAGAAAGAACCTAGAAATCATCCTTCAAGAAATTCTCAAGGAAAACTGCCCTGATGTTTTAGATCCAGAGGGCAAAATAGATCACCTCCTGAAAAAGATCCCAAAAAGAAAACTCCTAGGAATATTTTAGCCAGGTTCCAGAATTCCCAGATCAAGGAGAGAATATTACAAGCAGTCAGGAAGAAACAATTTTAATATTGTGGAAACACAATCAGGATAGCACAGGATCTGGCAGCTTCAACACTGAGGGATTGAAGGGCCTAGAATACAATATTCCAGAGGTCAAAGGAGCTGGGATTGAAACCAAGAATCACCTTCCCAGCAAAACTGAGTATTATGTTTCAGGGGAATATATGGTCATTCAGTGGAATAGAGGACTTTCAAGTATTCTTTTTTTTCTTTAAAATAGAATCTATTTTATTAACTTCTGTTTTACATCATTCATTTCTGCCAGATTTTGAGTTACAATCATTTTCCCCCTGTTATTCCCCTACCCAACCTCTCAGAATAGTAGTCCCACAAGATATCACTTCCTCTAATCTGCTCTCTCCCATACCTTCTCCCATACCCCCTTCAACTTTTCCATTAGAGGAAGGTGAATCTTTGTGTCCCAATGCCTGCACATCTTATCTCCCAATTATAAGCAAAAGAGTATTAATAATAGTATTTGTATATATTTGAAACATTTAATGTTAAGACCTCGAATTTCAGATCCATTTCCTTCCTCCCTTGTCACCCATTCCCTCTGGGGAGATAAGTAATTCAGTAAATGTTGTATATGTCTAGCTATGCAAAACATTATCATAGTAGATATATTATACAAGGCTGCTTATAATTCCCTCCCACTCATCCCACCCCCCACCTGGCCCATTCCCTACATGATCCTGTCCCTCTTCTATAGTGGGTACTTCCAACATCCCCTCCCCCCAAGGATGCCCTCCCATCCATCATCCCTCCTCTCATCCCCCTTTCCCCTATTCTGCTGCAGGTTGAGATATCCCATTTAGTATGTATGTCATTCTCTCCCTGAACCAAATTCAATGAGAATGTGGTTTTGCCTTTTTTTGCCTTCCTATTCTCCCCCTCCCTTGCAACCACTTCCCCTTGATTCTTCTACATGAGATAGTTTACCCTACCCTGTCTCTCCCCATCTCCTCTTGCCACTTTCCTCTCTCACCTCATAATTTCATCCCTTGAGTATTCTCCCTTCCCAACAAATTCAACCTATGCCCTCTATCCATATATAACTGTAACCATATACACACACATTCACATATGTATTCATATGACCACACACCCTTCTTCCATTATTTTCATAGTGAGAAAGGTATCATCAGTCACAGTTATTGCTTTTCCATATAGGAATGTAAATAGTTCAACTTTGATAAGTTCCTTTTGATTTCTTTTCCATGATTACCTTCTCAGGCATCTCTTCCTTGTGTCTGGATGTCAAATTTTCTATTCAATTCTGGTTTTTTCCTCAAGAATGCTTGAAAGTCCTCTATTCCACTGAATGACCATATTTTCCCCTGAAACAAAATACTCAGTTTTGCTGGGTAGGTGACCCTTGGGTTCATTCCCAGCTCTTTTGCCCTCTGGAATATGATATTCCATGCCCTTCGATCCCTCAGTGTAGAAGCTGCCAGGTCCTGGGCTATTCTGATTGTGTTTCCACAATATTGAAATTGTTTCTTCCTGGCTGCTTGTAGTATTTTCTCTCTGATCTGGGGATTCTGGAACCTGGCTATAATATTCCTGGGAGTTTTCTTTTTGGGATCTTTTTCAGGAGGTGATCTGTGGATTCTTTCAACCTCTATTTTGCCCTCTGGATCTAAAACATCAGGGCAATTTTCCTTGAGAATTTCTTGGAGGGTGATTTCTAGGTTCTTTCTTTGGTCATGGCTTTCAGGTAGTCCAATAATTTTTAAATTGTCTCTCCTGGATCTATTTTCCAGGTCAGTGGTTTTTCCCATGAGATATTTCACATTGCCTTCTAATCTTTCATTTGTTTGTTTCTGCTTAACAGTATCTTGATTTCTCATAAAGTCATTAGCTTCCATTTGCTCCAGTCTAACTCTGAAGGAATGAATCTCCTCAGTGAACTTTTGAGATTCTTTTTGCATCTGGCAAATTCGACTTTTTAAGGCATTCTTCTCCTCATTGCCCTTTTGGGCCTCCTTTGCCATTTGAGTTAGTCTATTTTTTAAGGTGCTGTTTTCCTCAGTCAGGCTGTTGACCCTCATTTCATACTTTTCCTGCATCCTTCTCATTTCTCTTTCCAATATTTCCTCCACTTCTCTTATTTGATTTTTAAAGTCCTTCTTAAGGTCCTCTATGGCCTGCAACCCGCTCATGTTTTCCCCTGGGGCTTTTGGAGCAGGACTTCTGACCTCACAGTCCTTTTCCCGCTCTATGCCCCCAAAATAGGAGTCTAGGGTTGCATTTTTCTGTTTCCTTTGCCTTGGCATGTTGCCACTTAATTACTTGACTTTTGGGCTTGTTGCCACACTATGGCTTTAAGGCCAGATAGAGGAATTTTCGTCCCAAATGTGTGGGGGGCAACTTCCGTTTCTGGCAAGCTGTAAACCCACCCACGACTTCCACCCTAGATCACAATCCAGATCCAGGGAGGTTAAAGCAAGAGTGATTACCCCCCAAAACTGATCGCTGGATCTCCCTACAATTCGCAGGCCAGGAGCTGGAGTTGCCTCTGAAAACTACAAAATGGCATGTCTGCTCAGCGGCTTCTAGCCCCCAGGAGAGGGAGCCGACGCATTCCCCAAATACTGGTCCCAAAGTCCATAGGACACTAACCTCTTACTTTGTCCTAGGCATGTCTATGTTGATAATTCTGGAGTCACCACAGCTGCTGGTGTTCTGGGGTCTCTCCAGCCGGCTGCTGGCCCTGCCACCCTGGGGCTAAAACCTCGGCTCACGGGGACCTGGGCTCCGCTTGGCTCAGCTCCCGAGCTCTGCGAGCTGCCGGCTCCCAGACTGCTGTGCTGGTCCTTCCTGCAGGGTTGCTGGGCTGTCCTCAGCGGGAGGTTAGCTTCTCTGTGTCGTTCTGTGGGTGCTGGGGCTCCAGAAGTTGTTCAGAGTCCCCTTTTACATATTTTGGGGGGAATCTGGGGGCAGAGTGGCTTGGATGAGCTGCTTCTACTCCTCCATCTTGGCTCCGCCCCCCGACTTTCAAGTATTCTTGAAGAAAAACCACAGTTGAATAGAAAATTTGACATTCAGATACATGAAGCAAGAGAAGTGTGAGAAGGTAAACAGGGAAAAGAAATCATAAAGAACTCATCAAAGTTGAAGAATTTACATGCCTACATGGAAAATGATAATTGTAACTTATGAAACTTTTCTCAGTATGAGGATAGTTGAAGGGAATACAAATATGTGTATATACATATATATGTATACATACATATATGTCTATATAAAAGGGCATATGTGTGTATGAATACATATGTGAGTGTGTGTATATACAGGTATACATAGACAGATGGCACAAGATCAATTGAATATGAAGGGATGATATTTAAAAGGTAAAATTGAGAGAGGAATATAATGAGAGTAGATGGGGAGAGACAGAATGGTATAAATTATCTCATATAGGAGAGGTAAGGGAAAACTCTTACAATGGAGGGAAAGAACAGGAAGGCAAAAAGGGAATGGGTCAACCTTACTCTCACTGAATTTGGCTTAGGGAGGGAATGACATACACACTAAATTGGCAATCTTGCCCTACAGGAGAGTACAGGAGAAGGGCATGAGAGGGGGGATGATAGAAGGGAGGGCAGGTTATGGGGAAAGGGTAGTTAGAAGCACACACTTTTGAAATGGGACAGGGTCAAAGTAGAAAATAAAACAAGTGGGGGGCGGGATAGGATGGAGGGAAATATAGTGAGTCTTTCACAATGTATCCACTATGGAAATGTTTTGTGTAACTACACATGTACAACCTATATTGAATTGCTTATCTTCCCACTAAATGTGGGTGATGAGGGAGGAAGGGAAAGAATCTGGAACTCAAAGTTTTAAAATCAAATGTTTAAAAAATATTATTATTATTATTTTACATGCAACTGGGAAATAAGATATACAGGCTCTGGGGTATGGAGAGCCATCTTGCCCTATCAGAAAGTCGGAAGGGGAAGAGGGGAGGATATAGGAGAGAGCAGATTGGGGGAGGGGGTATATAGTGGGATCGATGTTCTGGGGTGGTAGGTAGGAGAAAGACAGGGAGAAAATTTGTAAGTCAAAATCTTGTGGAAATGAATGTTGTAAACTAAAAATAAACATGAAATTTAATTTAAAAAAGAATATGTCTAACTCTCATTATAATATTCATTTTCTCAGGAATTTTTAACCAATCAGAGTTTATTTCCATTCTCAGGAGCACCCACCCTTCCAAGGGCTTATAAGCATTCAGTGGGATACATGAGGGGTCTTTGACATTTGAGAATGTCACTAACCCATTTTATTAATTATATGCTAGTATGACCAATAAAATGATTAATTATTCAGAAACTATGCCTCTCAAACTTTTAAAACATCACACTAAGTATTTCTATTCTTTTTTTTTCAGCCTACCCTTATTGAGGAAAATGAGCTTTCAGATCAGCTCACTTTACAAATATTCACAGAATGACGAAACACTTATGTTGATAATTTCAATTTTAAATTCTTGCCTTTGCCCCTCACTTAACATTTCTAGGAAGCAGCTAGGTGATTCAGTGGATAGAACACTGCACCTGGAGTCAGGAAGATCTGAGTTCAAATCAGGCCTCAGACACTTATTAGCTGTGTGACACTGAGCAAGTCACTTAACCCCTGCCTTAATCTACTAGAGAAGGAAATGGCAAACCATGCCAGTGTCTTTGCAAATCTTTGCAAAGAAAATTCCAGAAAATATGATCCACAAGGTCATGAAGATTTAGACATGACTGAATAACTGAACAACAACAACAATATTGATACTTCAAAATCCCTTGAAGGTCAGGAGTAGAGAATGTGTCTAGATCAGAGTTAGGTTAATCCCCCCCCCCCCCAAAAAAAAGGATGGTTTCTCAGACTATTTCCAGCTCTTAGCTGCCTTTTCCCCCACTTTGTGTTCCATTCCCTGAGCACAGGTGACTGGACATATATATATCTCGAGGTGAGTGCTTATAGCTTTGGTGGCAACCTTATGAGTTTGAGAGATGGTGAGCCCCTGGATCTGGGTGCCAGTTGCCAAGCATTAGGCAACTTCTGAAACACCTTCTCAAAGGAGACAAACACTTCCAGAAGATGAGTCCAAGTCATTCTCTACCTTGCTAGAAGGCACCTTGAATAAATTGTTCAGACAGTTCAGAGCCAAGGTAAAGGAGAAATACCTGCTCTACAATCCCATGAAATGATTCATATTTTGATATTTTAAGTCTCAACTTCTTGGGAGAGTATAATGGGAATTATAGATAATTGTATCATGATTTAAGTATCCATCAATGTATCCTGATGAGTTTTCTTGGTGCATTTCTTTTGTGGTGGAGAAAACCAATAGCTTTCCTATTGGGGCATAAATATCTAGAGAATATAAGAAAAACTAGACTTTCTTTTCAGGGGGGAAGATTTCCCCAAGACTAAACCCCAAACACTTGAACACAGAGCCAGGCTCCTGAGTAGGAAGGAGAGCTGTCTTAGATGTAAATGCCATCAGGCCCAGGTCAACCAATGTGCCTGTCAATTCAATGTGCCTGAGGACCTCAACTGAGAAGGAACTCACAACCTTCTGCGCCATCTTATTCCATTCACAATTAACTCTAATTAATAGGGAACTGTTCCTTACATCAGGGCTAAATTACTGGACTTTTTTAAGCAGAGGCTGAATAGCCTCTGTCAGATGTATGTTGTAGAGTTCTTTTTCAGGTATAGATTGGACTAGATGGCCCTACCGAAGCCTCTTCAAATTTTAAAATTCTGTGAGGCTGTGAAGGGTCTGCTCTTGAGATATCCAAGAGAGGGAAAGGTATCAAAGGAGTGAAAAAAGTCACAGGCCATATTATTACCCCAAAAGATGACATTAGCAACTACTAACCCATATCTCTACTTTTTCATCTCTGCAAAATCTTTTTGAGAAATATACATGAATGCATCAAGAATATCCATCCTCAATGAAAATATGAGAAGAGAACAAGCAACCTTTTTCAAATTATTTGGGCACTGGCTCTGGATTCATAGAACCTGAGTTCAAATCTTGCCTCTGGTCCTCACTATCTGTGGGACATTGCTTAAGTGGAATTTGATCCCAGGTGTCTTCTGACTCTAAATCCAGTGTTACATGATACTACTCTGCCTTAGACTCTAAGACCCCTATGGGGTCTCAGCTCATAGTTTTAAAAGTTCTAAAGGGATCAGTGGGAAAAGTTTAGAAGTCCTGCCTTAGAGTACTCTATATATTTTTATTTTTACTCTTATCAGTAAGGTCTATTACAGCAAAAACCTATTTTTTTCCTTTTTGTATGTTTGTAGTATACAGTAGGTACTAGATTATTGAATTAAAGTATAATTGGAAGGCTAAATGGACACCCAGCATTTCAGCTGGATGGTTAGCGTGGGGGAATGTTGCTTTGGCTAAGGATGCCACAAGGGCTCCTCCCTGCCTCCTCTTGTAGTAGAAGAAACCCAAGGCCTAGATTCAAAAGATAGGGATTCAAATACTACATCCAGTCCTTACTAACCACAAGTGTCAATTAGCCCGAGTTTTCCCCATCCCTTAAAAATTGGGGATAATGCTACTTACCTTTCAGGGGTGTTTTGAGGAAAGGGCTTTTTAAAAAGTCTTAAAGTGCTATATAAAGATGAGTAATTAATGTGAGGCTGGGCCTGATTGGTGGCATTTCTTGAAGGCAGGGATAAGAGTGGGGACTGACATAGTCTATAAAATCAGAGGTTGACCTAGATGGCCTCTCTGAGGCCCCTTGCAGCTCTGGATCGGTGAGCCAGCCATCCTAACGTTACCCTCTCCTGGGCTCACCTTTTCTAACCTCAATGCATGCTCTTTTACTCCACTATCTTGCTTCCACCCCAATGCATGCTTTTAAGTGGCACAAAGGTCACAAATTATTGCTTGGTGTGGTAAGAGCAGTTCACAACCTGGAAGTCCTCCTGGACTTTCCCTTCCTCCCCTCCTCAAGGTTTCCCTTCAAGGCTCCCAATCATGGGCTCCTACCCAAGGCCTTTTCCCATTTCCCCAGGGGATAGTGTTCTCCCTCTGGAAGCTTTTTGTGTATATTTTGTGTTTATTTCTCTGTTCACTTTGTGTTTCCCTAAGATCGAAAGGGCCTTGAGGGCAGGGGCTGTCGTTTTCTTTAAATCTTCAAATTCCTACCACTTAACACAGTCTCAGGAAAATAGTAGGTGTTTAATAAATGTTTGTAACCTTGTGGTGCATTAAATTCAATTGGGGTTTCTAGCAAAAAAAGGGTCTGGTTGTAGAGAGAGGAAAGGTTAAGGAGGTACCTTTACAGGCTAGACTTCAGTATACCTGGCTGTTCAAATCTATGAGTTCTGGGGGGTTTTTTGGAGGGGAAGAGGCAAGGCAATTGGGGTTAAGTGACTTGCCCAAGGTCACATAGCTAGTAAGTGTGTCAAATGTCTGAGGCTGGATTTGAACTTGGGTCCTCCTGACTCCAACCCCAGTGATCTATCTACTGTGCCATTACCTACCTCTTAGAATTGGCACTTTAATAAAGACTTGTGGGCTGCCTCCTGGTACATTAATTACTAAGACCTAGGCCCAGCTGTGTATCATGCTTGCCGCAATAGAGAGAGAGGTCAAGAAATTATCAGAACAGAATTATTTTTTTTCCTTGTGAAGATATATGTATATATGTATGTATATATGCACCAAGCTAAGTGGGGGTGGATGGCTAAAACAAAAACGGCTCAGATGCCATGACTCTACAGGCACTCCCACTCACTCTCCTAGGCCCAAGTGCATCAGTACCTGGGGCCCACCAAGGAGAACTGTGCTTTGGAATCCTGACAACTCTGCAGGTGTGGGAGAGAGGTGGCTGGGGGTGGGCATGAAGGTACAGTAATATGGTCCAGGAGGAGAAAATAGCCCTCTCCACCCCCACCTCTACCTCCAGTCCCACATTGGTGTAGCAAATTCTCAACTGGGCTGGGAAGCCCACCTGGGGCTTATTAATATTTTTCTTTAGGGTTTGGCAGGGACAAAGATGCAAGGTGCCAATTTAATTCGTTGTCAGGCCCGAAGAGTTTAGCTTAGTGGTAGGCCTGGTCTTGAAGTCAGAAAGCCTGGAAAGAGCAACCTTGTCTATCTCCTTTTGCTTTCCTTAATACAAATCACCTTAATACAGACCCTTATCTCCACCCTCCTGGGTTATTGCAATAGTCACTGAACAAGTCTTTCCACCTCTACCAAACCTGCCCTTTCTGATACCACAGCCATACATGTGCATGGATCTTTCTTATGTATGGATCTAGTTGTGTTACTCCTCTGCTCAAAAATCTTCAGTGGCTCCCTTTTACCTCCCAAATAAATGTTAAACTCTTTTGCCAAGGATTACAGGCCTTCCACATTCTTCATCTTACCTTCCTAACCTTATCTCATACTGCTTCAGCCAAAATGTATTTCTCTCTGTCCCCAAACCATAAGATCATACCACTTGAAGAATGGCTGAAAATACTGGGGAGATTTAAAAGCCTTCACAAAGGCTTCACTTCACAAAGAGAAGTCTGTTGGCTTCAAGCATTTGAGGAAGGGTTAGATTTGTTCTGTGCAGCTCTGAGAGAAGAGCTAGGAATAACGGGTGGAAGATGAAAAAAGGCAGATTTAGATTCTGTTTAAGGGAAAGCAGCTTGACAACTATAGCTAGCTATGGCCGAGTTTTCTAGCCTCCTGCCTTTGCCTAGGCTGTGCTCTCTGTTTGGAATCCCTACTCGCTCCTCACTGAATTCCTGCCTACCCTTTAAAGCCCAACTCAAATGCTGTCTCTTCTGGGAAACCTTCTCTGATTCCTTCTGTCAGCAAATACCCTTTCTCCTTTGGACCCCACCTAACACTTGGTTTTGCAGCCAGCTAACATACCCAACATGTGTTACTTTGCATGATTATTTTGTGTGCTTGTGTTAATCCAACCTCGGGTGCTTACCCAACAGTGTGGCCAGGGCAAATCACCGAACCTTTCCAAATCTATTTCCTTGACTTTAAAATGGTAATAATAACAGCACTCACTTCTGGGATTGTTACAGGGATTGAATGATAGAATGTATACAAAACACTTGTGGGCCTTACAGAGTTCTGTCCTTCCTCTCTTCCTCTTCCTCCTAGGCCAGAAGCTCTGTGGGCACAAGGACCCTGTCTTATCTAAACTTTGCATCTCCCCCAGTCTTAGCTCTGGGGTTGCTACAAAAATATTTAACTGAAGTGTCAAGGTACCTTGGGGGAGAGGAAGCCAGGGTCTAAGCAAAACCTCCCCTCCCAAGAAGGGGAGGCCCTGCCTCAGCCTGAGCAGAATCAGAACCAAGCCTCTTCATAAACTCGGAGCTGATTTCAGTTTCCAGTAGGATTCAAATAAGGAAGAAAAATAATCTCAGTTCTATCTCTTATCTCTTCATTATTATTGTACAGTTGTTTCAGTCATGTCCAATTCTTTGTGACCCATTTGGAATTTTCTTGGCAAAGACACTGGAGTAGTTTGCCATTTCCTTCTCCAGCTTATTTTACAGATGAGGAAATTGAGGCAAATAGGATTGACTTCCACAGGGTCATACAGTTAGTAAGTGTCTGAGGCCAGATTTGAACTCAGGACGATGAGTCTTCCTGACTCCAGACCTGGCACTGCATCCACTGTGCCCCCTAAATGAATTGTTTTGCAGTCAAGTCCAATTCTTTGTGACCCCATTTGGAGTTTTCTTGAAAAAGATACTAGAGTGGTTTGCCATTTCCTTTTCCAGTTCATTTTACAGATGAGGAAACTGAGGCAGACATGGTATTGTGACTTGCCCAGGGTCACCAAGCTAGTGTCTGAAGCCAGATTTGAATTCAGGAAAATGAGTCTTCCTGACTCCAGCCCCAGGTACTCTATTCACTGAGGGAAGCAGCTGCCCCCTATCTCTTTACTGAGGTGTTTATTTCTCCAGTTTATCTCCTCTATAAAAAAAAAAAAGTTGAGAGAAAAAGGCAACCAGCTGCCTCCGTATTTTAGATTTGCCCTGCATTCTGGCCTCAACCTCTTGTCCCGACTCCATTATCTCCTCTGGTTAAGTCAATGAGTCAGTGAACATTTTTAAAGCCCCCACTATGTGCCAGACACTGTACCAGACACTGAGAATATAGAGGTAAAAGGTAAAAGAAAGGTAAAACACAAGTCCCTGCTGAGTCTAGTGGGGAAGACACCATATAAACAGTTACAGACAAACAGGATAGATTGGAGAGAACCTACAGAGGGAAGGCACTAGAATTAAGGGGGTTGGGAAAGGCTTCCTGTAGAGGGGGGATTTTAGCTGGGACTTGAAGGAAGCCAGGGAGTAGAGGTGAGGAGGGAGAACATTTCAGGTGTGGGGAACAGTCAGAGAAAATGTCCTGAGTCTGGAGATGGAATATCAGAGACAGCTAACACTTATCCTTACCATTTTTTTTTTTTGGAGGGGGGAAGGCAAGGCAATCGGGGTTAAATGACTTGCCTGAGGTCACAGAGCTAGTTAAATGTCAAGCACTGGATTTGAGGTTGGATTTGAGCTCAGGTCCTCTTGACTTTAGGGCCAGTTCTCTATTCACTGTGCCACTTAGCTGCCCCAATCCTTACCATTTTCAAAAGGAGCTTTCTCCATCCTGGAAAATGTGTTTATAGGCTCCCTCACCCTCTGATGGCTTAGTTGGAAGGGAAAAAAAAGAGCTGCCTGTGTGGTTGTCATTCTTCCCTCCCAAACTCTTGGCAATGCTGTCTCTCCCCAGTCCTACTATGAGCTTGGCATTCAGTCTTCCTTCAGGAAGGTTGCAGGAAGGCCTACAAATCTGAGCTGCCCCAGGAGACTCTGCTTCTCGGCCTTTCGCAGCTCTGGTCACTCGCTGTCCAAGTGAGCATCTGATGCCTTGTGGACCAGCCTTAGAGTTCCTTGAGGGGTTCAGATCTTCTCCTTTCACATTCCCACACCCCAAGCTCTTGGTAGATAAGGATTATCTGCCCAGGCCTGACTGACTCACTGAGCACATGAATGGTCAAACAGAATCGATGACTTCCAGTAAGATGTAAACTTCAATAGGGAAGGGACCATGACATTTTGGACTTTGTGTCCCTAGTACCTGGCACAGGGCCTGACACATAGTGGGTGCATTAATAAATGTTTGGTGCACTGAATTACACTTCCTTCAGTGCCTAGTGAAATTGAGGTCATCACTGGATGTTGAGTAAAGAGATCATGTTTTGAGTAGGGCAATCTGTGCTTGCCAAGGAATTACAGTTCAATTCTAGGAGGTCTTCCAGGGGAGGAGGACCCATAGCAGCTTCCTTCCCCAGAAAGGATCAGGTTCTCCTGGGAAGTGATATTACTTAGCTGTTGGTGCTGAGACAGTGGGTAGTAAAGACCAGGGTGCAGCATGGAGCTGCGTGTGTGTATTGGGCCATTGTTGAGGTATATATGCACAGGTGAGGCTGCCCAAGAGGAGATAAAATTGTAAAGTGCTTTGCAAACCTTAAATCAATATATAAATAAAGTCCCAACTATTATATAATGATGTTATTATTATCCTCATTAGACTATAAGCTCCTTGAAAGCAGGAATTGGGTTTTTCCCTTGTTTTATTTTATTTTTTATTTTTGTTTGTATCTTCTGTGCTTAACAAAGGACCTGCCACATAGTAGAAACTTACTAAATGTGTGTTGACTGATTAGTTCCTAGTGCCTGGGTGGAGTTGTCTTGGAGGTGATTGTCCATAGTTCCTAGGATCCATTGACTTCTCTTTTAGACAGCCCCCCCACCCCCAAACACACATACATACACACGCCTTCTTTTGTAAAGAGCTTTCTCTCTCTTGGCCTTCCAAATAGGACTGATCCCTCAGCTAGGGATCAGAATACATGCTCACTTCCATGGGAGTGCCCCAGTTCAGGGACTTCCCTGATCAGTGGAGCCAGATGACCTTGAAGGTCCCTTCTACCTCTGACCCCTACTGAAGTAGAACTCTACATCTAAAGCTGAAGGAGCCCCCAGAGACCATTCAGTCCAGCCCTCTCATTTTACAGTTGAGGAAACTGCAGCCCAAAGAGGTGAAGTCATTGATTTGCCTAAGGGCCACCAAAAATGGGTAAGGGTTGAGAGCTGAACTCAGGAACTCCTGACTTCAGAGAAAGCTCTCTTTTCATTGTGCTCTGCTGCCTCCAGAGGTTTATCCTCGTCTGCTGAGGCACCAGGTGCCCACGGAAGCCATTCCAAAAATTCTCTTGCAGAACTGAGAAAGGTGGCAAGTTGAATGGCTGTGGCCGCCGGGGGGTGGCTGTGTGATTGGGTCCCTTGCTGTGGCACCGGGTGATTGGGTGATTGGGTCATGTTCACATGCTGTGAAAGACTTTGCCAAAGAGGCCACCTGTGCTCCTTTCAGAAGTTTATTTAGGCCACTGTGCCAAGGTCGATGTCACATTGGGTAGACTAGTCATTAGACAGGTAGCAGAAGCAGATGAGGAAAGCCCTGAGCTTATCTTGCATACTGATGGTCAGGTTACTGATAACATCCCTCAGAGGGAAGCTAAAGCTTTGGGATATTGCAACAGGGTAGAAAGAACACTTGGTCAAGAATCAGGAGACCTGGTTCTTTCTGTTCCCTTACAGTTCTCTGCTGCTAACTAAGCTATATGAGCTTGGGACCTCCTTGGGCCTCAGTTTCCTCATTTGTAAAAATAAGGAGGTCACACCGGCCCTGGAGTCAGGAGGACCTGAGTTCAAATCCAGCTTCAGACATTTAACACAAAATCTAGCTGTGTGACCTTGGTCAAGTCACTTAACCCCAACTGACCTACCTTTCCCTCTCCAAAAAGCAAAAAAAAGTAAAAATAAAAAATAAGGGGATCAGATTAGATCACTTTTAAGTTCCTTTCCATCTATGATCTTCTGAACTTATCTATTCGATTTGACAAAAATCTACTAGGGCTTGCTATGTGAGAAGCATTGTGATAGATTCTGGTGACACAAAGACAAAACAAGCAAACAATGCCTGCTCTCAGGAAGCTTACATTCTTCTGGAGGGAGGGGGAGAAATACAATATATTCAGAGATAAAAAAAATGTATAAAGGAATATAAGACAGTTTCAAGAGGGAGAAAGCACTAAGGGGAAGGAGGAGGTGAATCAGAAAAAGCCTCATGCAGGAAGGAGGGGGAACCTTAGCAGTCCTTGAGGATTGTACAGGACAGAGTCAAAGGTGAGGCGGCTAGATGGCAAAGTGAACAGAGCACCGGCCCGGGAGTCAGGGGGACCTGAGTTCAAATCTGGCCTCAGACACTTAACACAAAAACTAGCTGTGTGACCTTGGGCAAGTCACTTAATCCCAATTGCCCTCCAAAAAGCAAAAAAGACAGAGCATTGCAAACCCCTAGGACCACCCAAACAAAGGGCACAGGGGTACAGTTAGTAGGCCAGTTTTCCTGGAATGGAGAGTATGTGAAGGGGGGGTAATATGGAATGACACTCATTTAACAGCAGAGGGAATTGAGAAAAATGAAATTACTTGCTCAAAGGCAGGATTTAAACTTAGAACTGCTGACTCTAAATCCGGTCCTTTCCTCTCCTTGCTGTATCATTCAGAGAAGCCTCTCTGCTCCGTGTATATACAGTAGGTCTTTGGTTTCCTCCCCACTCCCATTCCCATTCAGTGTCTCCCTGTAATCTTCCTATCCTGTATTACTTCAGAGTAGTTGCCAAACCAGACAACTTGAAGTCCTGGGTTTAAATCCTGCCTCAGACACAAGTTGTATGACACGGGGCAAATCACTTAATCCACCAGCCTCAGTTTCCCCAACTGTAAAATGGGGAGAATAATAACATCCGTTTCTTAGTATCTTTGTGAGGACCAGATGAGATAATATACATAAAACACTTTAAAATGTTTTATAAATGTAAGCTGAATGATTCTGATAATTATTTTTATTATTATTCCATTATCCCCTGTGGGGTCCACAGCCCATCACTGTGGGTTACAAAGACCCAAGTTCAAATCCTGGCACTGCCATTTCTTAGTGGTATGATCTTGGGCAAGTAACTTAAATACCCTGGATCTCAGTTCCTTCATCTGTAAAATGAAGAGGTTGAACTATGTGCCCTTTTAGGCCCCTTCTGACTCTAGCTCAATAATCCTGTGACCCTGGACAAGTCAATCAACCTCTCTGAGCCTCAGTTTCCTCATTTCAGGCAAAAAACATTTATTAAGCTCTTACTATGTGCCAACATGGCATGGTGCCACACACTAGGGATACAAATGCAAATAAGAACAAAGAGAGGCCCTGCCCTCAGAGAGCCTCAAATCTACTGGAGGAAGACAACACACAAAAGGAAGCCGGAAAATGTGGGGCAGGCAGGATAATAGAGAAGTCCAAAAGCAATGGAGATAGTAGGAAACAGGAGGAAGATAGGGTTGAGCCCCCTCCTTAAATAAAGGCCCTGTCCTTCAGTCAGAGGGTCCAATCAGAAGGAGCAGAGGGTACTGTTGAGATGTGAGTTCCAATAAAATGGCGGCTATAACATATTAAGTTAGATAACCCAATTTCATTTCAACAAGCATTTACTAAGGGCCTACTAGGTGTAAGTCACTGTGGCAGATCCTGAAAATACAAAGACAAAAATGTGAAAATCCTTGCTTTTACTGGGCCTATGTAGTCTATGTAATAATAGAAACTAAAATTTATATAGCACCTACTATGTGCCAGACTGAAATTACTGAACAACATATGCCAGACACTGTGCTAAGTACTTTATAAATATTATCTCATTTGATCCTCACAAAAACCCTTAGATGAGTATATTATTATCCTCATTTTGCAAATTAGAAGATGGAGGCAAATAGAGGTTAAGTGACTTGCCCAGGGTGAAACAGCTAGTTTAGATTAGAGGCTAGATTAGAATTTAGGTCTCCCTGACTCTGGGCATGACATTATATTTCCATAGTTCTTCTAGATTTCAATGCTATAATCACTGAGAACCTAAGACCTCTCATTTTAAATGTGAGGAAACTGAAGTACAAGAAAAATTAAACAATTTGCCCAAGGCTCCACAGAGCTCTCTGGATAACAGTTCAGGGTCTTTTCATCCCACCACAGGGGACTAGAACCAGTGCCTCTCAGTTCCCTGGGGCAATGCTCCTTCTGTTCCCACCAAGATGCCTTTCTTTGAGTGCTCTCTACTCTTTCGGAGCATACTAGACTACACAGATCCATATCTCAGCTTTTTAGACAAACAGGTGTCCTGTGACCACGGATAGAGATCTCCTCCACCCTCAAATACTTGATGTCACCAGGAAAAGCCCAGCTGCTATAAATGTTGGCATGTCTCCACCCGTTTAACCCCAATCTGGTTAATCCTGAGTTAGCAAAAAACAGCGAGCTGAGATGATCCTGTTGGGTTAGGAAGCCCCAGTCTCTTCCTCATCCCGCCAAGTGCCATTGTGTCTGGGTGATTGTTATATTACAGTTTCCACGTACCTACTGTCTGCCTCTCGTTGGAAGGCAATGTGGGGGGGGGGGGGGGTGGAAGGCATCTTGCCTTCCAGTGAGGTGGGGAGGTTGTCAGCCTCTCTGGGAGTAAAGGACCTTGGCAACAAGCAGTCCCTTAGGTGCTGGGTGGTGCTACCTTGACCCAGGCTCAGTGGCTGGCTTTAGAAGGACAAGGAAGGGAGCAGAGGGCCAAGCCATCCTGGGAGTTGTATAGAAGCTGAGTGTGTGGGCAGGTTGGCCAGATCCAGTTGGGGCATGTTCTTGCCCAGAACTGGTAGAACCAGGACTCCCCTGGGGCAGCTGAAAGGCACACCAGCTTTGGAAGGCCTAGGTGGGGGGGTGGGGGGAGGGGAATCTGGAGGTGTGTTTGTGCAGCTGTAAGCTAACTAGGGAAGGGCCAAAATCAGGTTGGCACCATGCTGAAGAGGCCAGGCTTTCCTTAACCATCTGTGAGGAAGGATGCCCTACCCAAGTCTTCCCACTCTACCCCACCCCACCCCCCATCCTTTGTCCTTCAATTTCCTCATCTAGAAAAGAGAAATTACAAGACCTAGTTTTAACCTGTCTGTGGGGACCCACATTGTAAGAATGAATGAATGAATGAATGAATGAGCTAATGTCTGTAGCGTGTTCTCCCCTGCTCAGAGAGAAGTGTTCTCCAAATAGGATGAGTCTGGGGTTTTGTTTTTTTTTTAATTGCTCTTGATGCATTCCCCCAAGGGAAAACTATAGACAGCCCTGTCTGTAGGGCCTGGCTGCGTCCTTGGGCCTGGGCTGTTTTTTGAACAAGTGAGGATGACAACCAGGAATCCTGAGCCCTCTGAGGCCAGAAGGCCCCAGCCTGGATTAACTCTTTCAAAGCCTATTGTTCAGAGTGGAAGAAAACACTGCTGGCTCTGTGCATTCTGGGTAAGCCAGAAACCCTGGCAGGGCGTTTGCTGGGGCTTAATGAGAAGGGTGTGCCGGGCTAGGAGAGCTGTTAGGAAAGGGGGTGGGCTCCACCTACACTAGGTAGACAGGCTTTACACAACAGTAACCTGTGCACCAGAGAACTGGGCTGCACTGTTCAGTCAGGTGTTTATTTTTTAAAAGCAAACAAGGAACTTGGGGGAAAAATTGAGGCACTTAAAAATATATAGTATATTAAAAAAAAACCCTGAACTTTATCCCACTGGCAAAGGTAATGTGGGCTGTAACCACACCTATTTTAAAAGGAGAATAAGATGTGTTCCTTCTCTCCACGTGTCGTATTTTGCTTGCTGTTGCGTTTTTTTTAAGCTAGTGTTTTCCAAAGAAAGGGGCTTTACAAAATCGTTCTGTGATGGTAAGTTTGCAATGGCCTCTTCCTACATCATAAATCACCAAGGCAGGATAAACGTGCTGCTTTCTGGATTGCTATATGCAAGGCTGACTTTATGAGCTGTTCACTTTCCTTCTCTGATCTATTAGAGACAGAATAACAATACATAGGGAAACAGCCACATAGAATCACATATGTAGACCTGGCTGTCATTGAGTAGCTGTGTGGCTGTAGCCAAGAATCAGTACGTCTCCAGGTTTCAGTTTCCTAAACAATGTGGTCTAGAATTCTGGGCTAAGAGTCAGAGAGGCCTGGGTTCGAATTCTGACTCTGATACTTAGGGCACAGTGGATACAGTACTGGGGAAGACTCGTCTTCCTAAGTTCAAATCTGGCCTCAGATACTGGGTGACCCTGGGCAAGTCACTTAACTCTGATTGCCTCAGTTCTTCATATGTAAAATGATCTGGAGAAGGAAATAGCAAACCACTTCAATATCTTTGCCAAGAAAAAACCAAATAGGGTCATGAAGAGTCAGACGTGACTGAAATGACTGACCAACAGCAAAAGCCTAGATGGGTTGAGGGAATTGTCCAGGGCTGCATTACCAGGATGACCTTGGGCAAATCACATAACTTCCTGTAGCATCCATTCCTCATCTATAAAATGATATCTGTAGCACCTGCCTTGCAGGGCTGCTATGAGGGAGACTTCAAGGAGATAGGTGTGCTAATTCTCTGCAGATTTTTAAAAGTGCTACATAAGTATTAGCTATTACTATCATTTGCAAGATTGGCATGGATTGTTTCTAAGACTGCCTCCAACTGCAGAGTTCTGAGGGCTCCTCATCACAAACACTGGCCTTCCCAAGCAGTTTGGCTTCTTCTAGTTATGAGGCTTTTAACCAGTCTGAATATAGTCCAAACTTTCTGGCCAACAAAAAGATTTTGGTCAAGTTGTTCCTCAAATAAAATCAGCAGGCATTTATTAAGCTCTTACTGTTTGCTAGGCCATCCCATACTAGATGCTCATGTATTAAATACCTTTTGGTGAGTTGGGAACTCCATTACCCCCACTTGGGACAATCGAGACACAGGCTATCCTAAACTACATTTTGTCGATTTTCTTGGAGTTCTCAGGTGAGAGCAATAAGACAAAGAGAGAAACTTACCCTCTTGGAAGGAGGCTCCCCTCACCCCATCCCAAGATCAGGTCTGTGGGAGCCTAGAGTCTAAAGGGCAGCCATTACTACTTTCAGATAAAATCTGGAGAAGTTTGGCAAGCATCTACAATAGGGAATGTGAAAGGCAGCACCTCATAGACAGGGAATGGTGCTGGACTTATTCTCTTGAAAGATTCCTGGATCCCATACCCATATGACCCTGAGCAACCTCCCTGACCCTCGGTTTCCTCATTGGAACAATGGGATAATCCTCATAATTCCTACCTCACAGGGTTGTTGTGGAGAAAGCAGTTTTGTAAGGCTTAAAGAGCTATATAAAGGTGACATGTTATTATTCAAACCTGTCAAGCCTCTTTTCCCCTCCAACCTCATAGCAGAACTAATTCATCTATGATGGTTAAATTCAAAATGCTCCTGTTAATGACAGTGACAATGGCCCATTTTCACGGCAATGAGCAGATTTCCCTTTTAAGTTCTATGGGATTTAAGATATACAGGCAATGGGATATAGCAATCCATCTTGCCCTACAAGAAAGTAAGTGAGGGGGATATCAGAGAGGGCAGATTGGGGAAGGGGTATTCAGTATGCTTGCTATCTGGGGTGGGGGGGAGGGGAAAATGGGGAGAAAATTTATAACTCAAAATCTTGTGGAAACGAATGTTGAAAACTAAAAATAAATAAATAAATTCAAGTTATATAGGACTGCCTGACAGTATGGAGCACAATGCATGAAGGCAAAGACCAGGAAGAAGAAACCATATCAAAGTTAAAGGTAAAAAAACATACCTTGGCAAGCTGGCCCCACCCTATCTTTCCAGACTGATCACTTCCTGCCCCTGTCCCCCCCAGCCATGAACACTATGTTCCAGGCAGACTGGCCTACCTACTGCTCCCCATTCGAGGCAGGTGCTCCATCTCCTGCCTACACGCTATCTCCCATGCCCAGAAGGCCCTCCCTCCACACCTCTGCCTTGCAGCATCCCAAGCTTCCTTCAAAGCATGTTTCAAGAGCCACTTACTAAGGGAAGCTTTTCCTATCCCCTCCCCTCCCATTGTGTTCACTATCTCCTCCCCCTCCCCAATACTTTGTCTTCATTCTGTATTTATTTTGTATATTTATCTGAGCACTTGCATCAGTCCCTCCTCCCTTCCTCTCCAAAAGCTCCTTGAACACAGGGAATTTTTTATTTTTGTCTTTATATTCCCAGTGCCTAGCACTGTACTTGGCCCATAGTATGTATCTGGTAGATTTTTGTTGCATTACATTGAATCATATTTGATTTCATTGCTGTTTGGTCATATTTCAATCATGTCTAACTCTTCATGACCCCATTTGGGGTTTTCTTGACAAAGTTACTAGAGTGGTTAGCCATTTCCTTCGACAGCTCATTTTATGGATGAGGAACTGAGGCAAACAGAGTTAAGTGACTTGCCCAGGGTCACACAGATAGTAAGTGTCTGAAGTCAAATTTGAACTCAGGAAAACGAGTCATCCTAACTTCAGGTTTGATAGTCTATACTCTATCCACTGCGCCACCTAGCTGAAAAACTAGGTAATTTCAAATCATTGTTCACTCACTATGAATTTTCTGTGGGGACTCTTTGAATGAAATCTGTCATTCCTTTACTGATCCAGATGTTTATATTTGATGTGCTTTATCCATCTACCCTTCTATGATGTGGAAATGTTCACATCTGGGAACATTAGGTTTTGAAAATAAGAATGCAGTGGGTATTCTGTAATGAAGGCAAGAACAAGTAGGCCTGAAGGGTTTCCAAATGTCATTAAGGGGCTTCCTGTCCAGTTTTATGTTGGATGAAGTGACCTTTAAGGTCCCTTCCAATTCCAGCATAATGGGTATTACACACAAGTCTGGAATCATTCTGGTCTTGTGTTCAAAGTGGCTTGAACCCCCATCCAATGCCTTCTAGGTGAGGACTGGGTGAGTTTCACTTGCAATACCTCTCTCACTTGAGTTTTTTTTAATTACATTAATTTATTTTTAGTTTTCAATATTCACTTCCATAATATTTTGAGTTTTTAATTTTTTCCCTCCTTCCCTTCCCCCCCCCCCCATGGTGTGCAGTATGATATAGGCTCTACCTATACATTCATAATAAACACATTTTCACATTACTTATGTTGTAAAGAAGAATTAGAATGACTGGGAGGAACCTCGAGAAAGAAGAGATGAGACAAAACAAAATAAAAAAAGAGAGAGCAGATAAGATAGTGTGCTGCCATCTGCATTCAGACTCCATGGTTCTTTCTCTGGATGTGGATAGCATTTTCCATCATGAGTCTTTTGGAACTGTCCTATATCCTTGCATTGCTGAGAAGAGCTAAGTCTGTCATAGTTAGTCATTGCACAATGTAGCTGTTACGATGTTCTCCTGCTTCTGCTCACTTCACACAGCATCAGTTTTTATAAGTCTTTCTAGATTTTTCTGAAATCTGACTGCTCATCATTTCTTATAGCACAATTATATTCCATTACATTCCTATACCACAACTTGTTCAGCCATTCTGCAATTGATGGACATCTGGCTTGAGTTCTTGTGGCTCTGTCTGCCCATAACCAACCATGCCTCACTGTTTTTCAGTTCTGCCTTGTGAATGTCCATCGGTGTGATCCTGGAGCTTCCTTGCTACTGTTATTGCTTTCTAGTTGTGGGGTTGTGATTGACTGAAGTTCTGCTCTCTCCTGTTTTTCTGCCTCTGAAACTTCTATTCTGCTCTTCCCCTCAAGCTGCTGCTGCCATCTCCTGAAGTTGTCACATGCTGCTATGGATGCTTCTTCTTCCCTAGGGGAGTGTTGAAAGTATCAGTCTGCCCTGGGCCAATGTGCCTTGGGGCCAGGCAATACATTTTTAACCCTTTTGTCACTAAGATCTTTGCCACATGGAAGGGTTGACCAGATTTCTGTCAAGACCAAGACTTCTCATTTCCCTCATAGAGAAAGCCTTAGCTCTCACTTGCAGCTGGGTTAGGGCTAATTAATTCCTCTCACCTCTTTCCCCTCTTAGGACTCAAGATGTATCCCTTCTCCCTTTAGTACCATGCTTCCTGCTAAGTTGTTCTGAGGCTAGTGAAAAACACACACCCCATACGTTTCTTCATTTGCCATTTTAACTCTCATCAAGCTCCTGGCAGCTAACACCAAGGCCATAAAAACTATTTTGAAGCTTCTGTAAGACTCAGGTACTAAGTAACCTTGGTGAAGGAAGATTGGAGCTGACAATCCTTGTCCTACACTTTTGCTGTAGTGGAAAAAGTCTCTGTTTAGTGCACTCTAGGATTCTACAAAATATATTTGGACTCAGTATCAAATGGGAAGCCATTGAGGTTTGGTTAGAAGAACAGACGACCCTGAACCAAGTGTGGCGTCAGACATTGATTATTCCTCCACTACCTCCCACTAATATTGAAGTCATTCATGGGGGCGGCTAGGCAGCGCAGTGAGTAGAGCGTCGGTCCTGGAGTCAGAAGGACCTGAGTTCGGATCCGGCCTCAGACACTTAACGCACACACAAACAAAAACCTAGCTGTGTGACCTTGGGCAAGTTACTTAACCCCAATTGCCCTCCAAAAAGCAAAAAAAAAAAAATATTGAAGTCATTCAGAAATCATTATAGAATGGGAAGAGCATTGTACTTAGAATCAGGAAAGACCTGCGTTCAAATTCTGCCTCCAAAATTTACTGGTTGTATGACCTTGGATGAGTTGTTTATCTGCTCTGAGCTTCCATTTCCTTATCTGTAAGATGGGAATAATAACAACCTCTGTAGTATGTATTTCACAGTGTATTGTGAGAAGAATTTCCTAAACTGTAACACACTACTGTTATTAAGCCAAGTTTACAGCATGGCTATCCTCCAAAGCCAGAGTCTCTCTAGTCACTTGTTTAGGTACCAGCCTCCCTGTTTTTCCTCAGACAAGGTATTCCATCTAATGACTGGGAATTTTCACTGGCTATTCTGCCATGACTGGAATGCTCTTCTTCCTATCTCTACCTCTTGACTTTCCTGGATTTCTTTTAAAGCACCAGAAAAATTCCCATCTTATACAGAAAGCCTTTCCCAGTCCCCCTTATTTCTAGTTCCTTCCCTTTTCTAATGATTTCCAATTTATCCTTCATATAGCTCATTTGTATATAATTGTTTTCATGTTACCTCACCCATTAGACTATGAGTTTGAGAACAGAAATTGTCTTTTGTCTTTCTTTGTATCCTCAGAGCTTAGCACAATGCCCGGTACATGAAGGCAACTCACTGACTTACAGCTCTCCAGAGACTAGTGGATCTGCACATTCACTTGTGAGAAATACTAGTATGAGGGAACTCAGATGGTCATAGATGTCTCATTATTCATTGACAAAAGACTGGAAATAACGTCTCCCTGAGGATGGGGAACACTGAATGTGGGTCATCAGGTGTGTGACAAAGGTGGAAAGGCTAGGCCCAACACTACAGAGATAATTGCTGAAGAAAACATGCAATTATCCTTACTGCTTCCAGGACGATGCTGGGACCTTGGGCTTTAAATCTACAATGTGGCCTGGTTAAGTTATAGCTTCGATAGCCGCTGCAGGCCAGAGCCAAAGCCCAGCAGCACAGGGGAGCGTTAGGTCCAGGTGGGCTTTGCTCAGGATCACTGTTGCTTTAGAATGTTAGGGACACTGAAGTGTCAGGGGGCTGGACCAGATGCTCTCTTAGGTTCCTTCCCATTAAAGTATTCCAAAATCTTGTAGTTCTCCTACCTCCCAAATCCACTCTCCAGTGTTGCCTCCCCTTGTACACCCCACTCTACTTGGGGAAGAATGTTGCTCATGTTCCATCCAGGGCTCTTCTTGCCATGCCTTTAGCAAACTCTTTGCTTCTATCGCCTCTCCTTTGGTGTTCTAGCTTCCCAGGGAGACATGAGCTTCAGCTCTGAAGACAAGTTTCCCTTTCTTGGTTCTCATGCAATAAGCTATATGGCTACTCCAAAGCCAGACATTGTGCCCATAGCTTAGAGGTGTCCTTCTCTCTGTCACTGTCCCTGGCAAAAAGGAATTTCAGTAATGGGGCCAGATACTAGGGAATGTAGACATTCTATCCTCAGGCCCTGGAAAATCCTTGTGAGAAATGGGCAGCAGATCTCTGGATCTGGGTGTCACTTTGGTGTCCCTTCAGATAGCAGATGGTACATCTCTAGGCTTAGAGGATCAGATAACAAGTTGATTGGGCAAAAGACTCAGTGTCTACAAATCACCTTGTGGGTCTAAAGCTATAAAATCTCAGGAAACACTGATTTGCTTTCCCAATGTATCCCTTTTGGCCACTAGTAGGTAATCAGTTTTTATAAAAGGGTTTCTAATTTTTTTTAACGGCTAAGTCTCCCTATTTCTCCCAGATTAGTCAGAAACTTTAACTTGCTCTGTTATTCCACCTTCAGCTAGTTTGCCCCTCTTTAGTAAGTGGCCTGGTGGCCCAACACTCCTAGGGGCTCACCATATTAGTACCTGACTTTGTTCAGACACCCGGTGAGCATTAGTTTCTCTCAAACTGAAATCTTTGACCAACCTCAGCCTCTTGTAGTAGCAGGGATCACAAGAGTGTGCCACTGTGTCTAACCCAGGTTCTTAACCTTTTTATGGTGCCATGGATCCCTATGGCAGTCTGGTAAAACCTTCGAACCCCTTCCTAGAATACTGTTTTTAGATACTTGAAGGAAATGTTAAATTTCAGTTACAGACTAAAGGGGAAAAAAGATGTAGATTGTTTTCCTGTTCAAGGTCATGGCGCCCTGAAATATGAGTCCCTGTTCTAGAGATCCTTATCAGTAGAGACTGATGGATCGGAAAGCAGAAGGCAGCAACGTGTCACCTCCTGCATCTGCTGACATTGATATCATTACTGCCTCTTAATTAGCCTGAATTAATCAATGGAATGATATACTTCCTAAGGATAACACTTCTGTTTACCTTCTTCCCCTCTTAGCTCTGCTTTTGTTATCCAATCCCATTCCAGGATAATCAGTGTTATTACTCAACAGTGCAGGAGTGGCTGATAAGAATGCTTCTGGCATCAACCCATCATGAATGCTCTCCTCAGAGGAAGTGTGGCATAAGGGCCAGAGTAAGGGGTTTAAGGTCGAGAAGATCTGGATTCTAATTCTGTCTCCCCTACCTGATGAGCTGTGTGACTCTGGGCAAATCACTTAGCTTTTCTGGGCTACATTTTCCTTCCCTGTTAAATGAGTTTAATAATAGCAACTATTTCACAGGGTTATTGTAAGGGTCTGAAAAAATGAAGTCTATAAAGACTTTTTTCAAATCTTCAAGCTATCTGAGTTATTCCCTAAAACAAGCACTCGGGGCTCCAGCTCAAAAACATGTGATTCTCTACACCACTGGATTTGGAATTAGGCAATTGCTTAATCCTGACCCTGCCACTGACTACTCATGCAAATTGCTTCACTCTTCTGGAGCTCAGTTTCCTTATCTGTAAAATAAGGGGGTTGGACTAGACAACCTCTAAATCCAGCTCTGAATCCCACGATCCCAGGAATGTTACGCACCTAGAAGGGCAACCCCATGTTCTTTTCTTTCCTACAAAACACACATAACTTCCCTTCAAATGCAGTTTTTACTTAGGTCTTGGAGATGAGCTGTCTCTCTGGATGCCTCTGCTCCCAGTTCTGATGCTCTCTTGGGTATATTACAGAAAAGGGTCAGATTCTGAGCTTGTTAATCAATGCTCCATTCTAGAGAAAATACCTGGAGGAGCACCGGCCCTGGATTCAGGAGGATCTGAGTTCAAATCTGGCCTCAGATGCTTGACACACTTACTAGCCATGTGACTTTGGGCAAGTCACTTAACCCCAATTTCCCTCCAAAAAGCAGAAAGAAAGAAAGAAAGAAAGAAATAAAGAAAGAAAGAAAGAAAGAAAGAAAGAAAGAAAGAAAGAAAGGAAGGAAGGAAGGAAGGAAGGAAGAAAGAAAGAAAGAAAGAAAGAAAGAAAGAAAGAAAGAAAGAAAGAAAGAAAGAAAGAAAGAAAGGAAGGAAGGAAGGAAGAAAGAAAGAAAGAAAGGAAGAAGGAAAGAAAAAAGGAAGGAAGGAAAGAAAGAAAGAAGGAAGGAAGGAAAGAAAAGAAAAGAAAGAGTGCTCTTGGTGATTGGCACTGATGGTCATCTGGTTCACCTCCTCCATTTTAAAGATGAGGAAACTGAGACCCAGCAAGCTGCACTGGCCGGATCCAGCCTACCTTTCCCAATTCATTTCACATTGTTTCCTTCCATGAACTTTCTGTCCCAGACAAATGGTCCTATTTGCTTTTCCCAACCTGGGTTTTCTATCTTATTCACCATGCCTTTGTGCAGACTGGCTGTCCCACTTCATGTGGGATGCACTCTTTCAGTCTGGAGATTTTTTCCTGATCTTCGTGGTTGATGGCCCTTCCTTCTTTTTCAAGTAACATTGTATTTATCTGTTTAAACAAAGTATCCTCCCAGTAAAGTGTAAGCACTTTTAGGGAAAGGACTGCTGTGTTCTCCTTTGTACTCCCAGGACTTGGCACATAGTAGGTACTTAGTAAATGTGTGTTTCCTTCCTTCCTCTAATTCACTGCCTCTCTTTTAATCATGATGGCTGAGGGCAGTAACCATGCCTTCTCTACCCTAGGAAAATCTGGTATAGGGCCATATACATAATGGTAACGTTCTCTGTACTGGAAGCTAACTTTATACTTAGGTCTCAGAGATAAGCTGAACTTGAGAGGAGCTAAAGTCTTAACTCTTGGACATGAACTGTTTAAAAGGGGCAGAAAGTCCATCTTATGTTTTGTGCCTGTTTAAGAATTTTAATAGCTCATATTGTAATAACAGCTCACATTTATATAGTGCTAATGCTGTTTACAAAGCATTTTCCTTCTAATTACTCTCTGAAACAGGTACCAAAGCATTTTTATGTCCATTTTACAGATGAGGAGACTGAGGTTCAGAGGTTGATGAATACCTCAAGATCACACAGCTAGTAAATGGCATACCTGAGAGTCCAGTCCAGATCTTCTGACTCAGGTGGAATCATCTTATAGGACTATAGGACATAGAACTTAAAGGTTAATCATTTTTTAAAGCCTCATTTTTTCAATAAAGGAAGAAAATTTGGTCCAGAGAAAAGTGACAAGGTCATAGAGCTAATGATTTTTATTGATACTGTTACTTATCTGTTAATGATTTTTAATAATAAATGACACATGTAATAATGATGATACTTTTCTATGGCATGTTAAGGTTTTTTTAAAATGGTTTTAACTTGATTCAATGAACATGTGTTAAATCCCTGCCAAGTGCCACCCATTGTGCTGTGTGTAGGTGATTTTTTAAAAAACCAAAAAATTCTTTGCCTTTAATTTTTTCACTATAACCTTATAAGGTAGGTAGCAAAGGTGTTATCTTAATTTTACAGATGAGGAAACTGAGACTTAGAGAGGGTGTGATTTGCTTATGGCTGCATAGTGAGTGTCATAATCAAGATTTGAACCCACATCTTCTGACCCTAAGTCCGAAACTCCTTCTATTATAGGATTTAAATACTGTTTCACAGCTTTTGAAAGATTTAATTGATACACTTTGTTCCCACAACAATCTGGGTTAAAGTAGCATTCAAATTCTAGTCTTCCAAGATTTTGAGGTTGTATCTCTTCAGGTGGTCCTTGACCGATTCCTGTGGTCATTAATGGCAAAGAATGATTTAGGGTTGCTTTCCTTATTTTAAGGTGTTGGAATCTCCTGGGTGCATTTCATCAGACAAATGGCTAAGCCCAGAAAGACTTCATGAGAAAAGAATCTCCAGTGTAATGAATCCAAATCAAGTCAAGTGCTGGCAATTTGCTACTGCCCCTACTATTGGGCACACCTCTATATCCTTGGCTACCCATGAATCACCCTGAAAGTGGACAGGGGTGGAGGGATGGGAGCACTTTCTGCAGCTGCTTTTTTTTTTTGAGGGGGGTCAGGAGGTCAGAATATAAAGTCCAGTCTAGGGATGTTCTCCTATTCCTCCTTCTCCCCCCAATCTGGAATGCTGAGTTGGTCCTAGAAATCCAGACCAGAGCAGAGTTTGAAAGGGAGGGAGGAAAAGGAATTTATAAAATGAGGGGTTAGACATGCTAGAATTCTATGAGAAAAGGTTTTTTCACCAGAGAGATTTGAGCTTGAGAGCAGAATTTTTTTCTTTTGGTTTTAACTAAAGTTAATTTTCTTGCATAGCTGTGAGAAGAAAATTGAAGCTATTGTTGGTTAAATAGTTCATCACTGAGAAGTTTTAGATTTTACTTTTCATTTCTGGCATGGTGCAGTGGAAAAAGCCATAGGAAATCAGAAGCTCTAGGTTCACATCTTGTCTCTGATGCTTATTCCCTGAGTGATTTTGGATGTCACTTAAACTACCGAGGCCTCAGTTTACTTATCTGCAAAATGAAGGAGTTGGATTAGATGGTCTTTGAGATCCCTCCCAATGACCTCTGAGTCTCACTTAGCTGTAAATCCCATGGCTTCTTATGATGATGGGTTAAATTGGAAGTGTGAGCCTAATGGAGAGACAGCCCTATGTTGGGGTAAGAAGGCCTTGGACTTGGAGTCAGGAGACCTGGCTTTGAGAATTCCCCACTCTGGGGCTTACCAACTATTTAACAAGTCACTTTACTTCAGTCTGAGCCTTGCTTTTCTTATCTGTAAAATGGGTGTGATAATAATATTTGTCCTACATATACCATAGGGTTGTTATGAAGGTCAAATGTGATAATACAGGGTTTGTGGTTATAAAGCATTGTATAAATTGGATTGGATCTGTTATTTAATCTATGTAGAGAACTTCCAGTAGAGAAACTCCCTCAACATATAGATCAGTATCTGATTTGCAAATTCTCTCCTCTTAGATTTACCCAGGGCCAACTGAGAGGTTAAGTGACTTGCCCAGGGTCATAAGCCTGTGTGCCTTAGAAGTAGCACTTGAATCTAGGTCTTTCTGATTCTAGGACCATCTTGCCATCATCTCTTCCATACTGCCTCTCACTATATAAGACCGAGGTTCACATCCTGCCAGTCATTAGTTGTGTGACCCTGGGAAAGGACCTCAGAGGTCATCTAGTCCAGTGGTGTTCAACTCAAATTGACAAAAGGGTTCTGTGGGCTGCATATTGACTTAGAAAACCACATAGTAACATTGTTTATGTTCTGTTGTATTTTTATTTATTTTGTTAACTATTTCCCAGTTGCATTTTAATCTGGTTGGGGCACTTTGGGAGTTTGGCACCTCTGATCTAGCTCAACTTTTTCATTTTACAGATGAAGAAACTGAGGCCCAGAGAGAAGTTAAGTGACTTGCCTATGGTCACACAGAGAGTAAGCATCAAACTTGTGATTTGAACCCAGGGTCTCTGAGTCTAAATCCAGTACTCATTCCCCTAGCACCTAGCACAGTACCATACCCGGTAGGTGCTGGCAAAGTAGTGGAGGGGAGAGATTCAATTCCACAAACATTTATTTATTCCAAAGTATCTACTATGTAGGGCAGCTAGGTGGCACAGTGGGTAGTTTCTAAGCCTGGAGTCAGGAAAACTTGAGTTCAAATTCAGCCTCAGACACTTACTAGCTATGTCACCCTGGGCAAGTCACTTAACCCTGTTTGCCTCAGTTTCCTCATCTGCAAAATGAACTGGAGAAGGAAATGACAAACCACTCCAAGAAAACCTCAAATGGGGTCACGAAGAATAGGGCATATCTGTAAGAAGAGAAATTAAACCAAATTAAACCAAACAACAACAAAATCTATCATGTACTAGTATTGTGCCAGGCAATGGAGATGACAAGCCAAAGCAAACCGAAGCAAGTCACCACGGTCCTAAAGGGGTTTCCATTCTGTAGGGCCGGGAGAGTGGCCCTGATACCCTGAGGTCCAAAAGGTGGAGCTCTGCTTCCTGGGGCTGCCGGATTGCTGTGTTTTTTTCCATGTTATTCTAGGACTTTGCTCCACCCATATTAGGAATGGGGAAACTGATGCTCTAGCCAGTCCTATTTTTAAAGATGCCAGGACAGCCTAATATGCGTACTGTTCTGTGCAAGCCTGTCAAGCTTGAACCCTAAGTTCAAGGGTGTAAAACAAATAGTGTAGTTAATTAACTTGAACAATCTACTGTAAACACATTCTAGATAAATGTTCAGGGCATAGCATTTGTGACACCTGATTTTTAAGCCTGTCACTTTAATGGCATTGAAGATTAGGAGAGATAGGGAGAGAGACAGACAGAGACAGAGACAGAGACACACAGGGAGAGATAGAGAGAGAGAGAGACAGAGAGAGAGACAGAGACAGACAGAGACAGACAGAGACAGAGACAGAGAGAAATAGGGAGAGAAAGACAGAGAGACAGAGAAAGGGGAGAAAGAGACAAACACACAGATACACAGGATTGGTGGGCTCAGCCCCAGAAACATAGGAGTTTCAAGGCAGAACTGGCCAAGCAACAAACCAAACAAGGAGATGACTTCTGGCCCGTTGGGCTGGGGTTAGTCAGGGACCAGAGTCTTCCCAGAAGAAGGCATCCTGCTGGGAACAGCACAGAGAGTGATGGATCTGTGGCCCCCATTAGAGGGACTGTGGCCCCAATTGGAAGACAGCCATGCTTACCTGGGTCCCAAATTAGGAGTGAAGGCCAAGATTGAGGTCTAATAATAGTATGGCATATCGGATAGAGAGCTGGACTTGGAGGCAGGAAGTCCTGGGTTCAAATCTTGCCTCTGATATTTAGTAGCTGTGTAACCACAGGCCAGTTACTTAAGCTCTCTAGGCCTCAGTTTCCATCTTAAAATGAGTCTCAAAGGTCCCTTCTAACTCTAAAATGATGCTCCTATGATCATGTTGAATGATAGGCACCTAGGTGTGTCAGTGGGCAGAGTCCTAGACTTCAAAATAGGAAGACGTCCATCTCAATCCTGCCTCAGATACACTAGCTGCATGACCCTGGGCAAGTCATTGACCTCTCGCCCTAAATTTCCTCATCTAAGAAAATGGGGATAATAGCAGTACCTACCTCACAGGGTGAAGATCAAATGAAATAATATTTTGCAAATCTTAAAGTCACATAGAAATACTAGGTATTATTGACGGAGACTCAGGGTTCAGACGGTGGGCGAGTAGGATATTATGAGCAGGTTCATTATTGAGCGTGTGTGTATGTGAATGTGTGTGTATTCACACATACAAACACACAAACACACAACACTGTTAATTGAGTTAGAACAAGAGCATCTTAATCCTGGGGGAGCATGGGTAGGGGAGAGTCAAGAAGTAGCAATCCTCAGGACTTGTTCCTCCTTCCTTGTGTTTCTATTAATCCTTTCAGCTAATGCTGTCTCACTTCATCTTCCCCCTGCCTTAAAGAATAGGCCATCAATCATTCTGGTATGGCTCCTAGGGATTGTAGGGGATGAAGAGGAGGAGCTAGAGCTCTTCCACTATACCCTTTATTGGGGGGTGGGGGAGAACAGGGGCATAAGATCAAAATCCTGATTTTTTTTAAAAAGAAAAACAAATAATACCTGTATAACAGGAGCCTGACCAATGAGGGCTCGGTCTTGGCAACACGTGGGTGAGCCTGCTTCCAAACATGCATAATGAAGGGTCCTGCTCCCCATTTTGGAGCATGTGAAGTTAATCCATGACTGCTTATTTCTAGGGTCTGTTTGATGGCTGCTGAGCTAGAACCACAAATAGAAGTCTCCAATGGGGGACAGCTCAAGTCCTTCTCCCTTCCCAAGTGGCAAGCAAGGAAGAAGAGCTGCTGTAGGCCTCTGAGTGGGGCAGATGACTCAGGCCTTTCTTAACCTAGGAGCTGAAATGAAGTTAGGAGCATGTGACCCTGCTGGTGAGGGTTAATGATATGTAGTAACCCACTTTCCCCTGAGGTAGTTTTAGGGAAAAAATATGCCTTTGCCATGTAAAGTGCTCCATAAATGCAGATGGGCAGCTCCGTGACATGGTGGATGGAGTGCTGGGCCTGGAGTCAGGAAGATTCGTCTTCCTGAGTTCAAATCTGGCCTCAGACACTTAATAACTATGTGACCCTGGGCAAGCCATTTAACCCTGTTTGCCCCAGTTTCCCTATCTGTAAAATGAGTTGGAGAAGGAAATGGCAAACCATTCCAGTATCTTTGCCAAGAAAACCTCAAATGGGACCATGAAGAGTCAGACATGACTGAAAAATGACTGAACAAGCAAACAAACTCTGCATGTGTGTGTATGTGTAGATAAGCCATTGTTAAAAGCTAGCTATTCTAAGTACCTGCAGAGTTTAAAAGTGCTACATAGGGATATGATGATGGAGGTAGGTGGGGTAGAGATTATACAAGTGATAAAATAAGTAATTTGTGTGTGTGTGTACATCTATATAACATCTATATACATATATATGTATAACTTTTTTAAGGGAAGAGACAAGGCTAAAGAAAAAGCAAGAAAAGGGAAAAAAGAGAAAAGCATAAAGAAAAAAGAAAGGGAGGCAGAGGGTGAGCTAGAGAGGGCACCAGATGGATTTGTAGTCAGAATACCAAGGTGTAAATCTTGGTTCTAACCTCTACACCTGTCTGCCATTAGACAAGTCACTTAACTTCTCCGGTGTCAATTTTATCACCTGTAAAATGAAGGGTCTGAACTAGGTGGCTTTTCAGATCCTTTCACAGTCAGGGATGTGCCGGTGTTAAAAACTGAGTCTCCAAAAAGGGAGGTGGGGGCAGAGTATATATGAAACATCTTTAAGCTTAACCTGCATTATTTTCTCCATTACTTTCCTAAGTCTGTATGACCCACAAAATTGAGCATTAATACAGTGTACAGTATGGTGATTGCTGATTTCTGAGGTGTAAATAATCACACTGGAAATTTAACAATCAGATCTGGAAAGCTGGTCTGAGCCAACTCCAGCACACCCCTGCTACAGACAGCTCTGTGCTCCCGGGCTTGGTGGAGGAAAGAACTGAGCTTTACATTTCTTCTGCCTTCTTGAGCCAGGCACCAGGGTTGAACCTGGAGTGAGGGGGGACCAGAATGGAATTTTGGCTCCAGCCCTTCACTCTTCATCTGACCCCAGGAAAGTCAGATCATGTCTCTGAGTCTCCCCATGGGCAAGATGGAGCTAACAATACTTGTGCTACCTGCCCTGCAGGTGAGGAGAGCTCTTTGTAACCAGAAAGCCCAGCAGAAATGGGAGGTGTTGCTAAGAAAGGCCTTGTGCCATCTCTGGGGCCCCAGGCCACACCCATCTCTGCTCTTCCTCTCTGGCTCAGACCCACTATCCATGCCCAGGGCCAGAGAAGGCCCACTAAGCCTGGTGGAGAGTTGAACTCATTCACCCTTTCTGACAGCCTTAGCAGGCCACCTATGACGTGCATGAGACACTTACTCATCAGGAGGGATCAGTCATGTTTCCAGCAGGATGAGTAATCAGGGAAGGAGGAGGAGAAAGAGGAGGAGGAGGAAGAAGAGCAGCCTGAGCTGGTGGGGAATGTTCCTTAGGAAGGAGACTTGCCTAGGATATGCCTTCCCCTTCATCTCCCATTCTGAGGTCTGAAATGCCTGCTTGGGAATAGTGGGGGGAACTCTCAGATGGTAGATGAGCCCTGAAGTCGAACTACTCAAGTGAGGTAGAAATCAAAGGTCCCGGGGCTGCGAGGTGGCTCAGTGAATAGAGCACTGGCCCTGGAGTCAGGAGAACTTGAGTTCAAATCCAGCCTCAGATACTTAACACAAAGCTAGCCATGTGACCTTGGACAAGTCACTTAACCCCAATTGCCCTGCCCTTCCCCCTCCAAAAAAGAAAAAAAAAAGAAATAGAAATCAAAGGTCATCTTAGCCTAGCTCTAGAACTGGGGAAAAAAAATTAGAGTTCATTGAGTCCAGCCTCCTAATTTTACATTTGACCCAGACAAGTGAAGTGATTTCCCCAGGTCACATACCCAGTTACTGGCAGAGTCAGGGATTTGAACCATCGATCCAGTCAGGCCTCTTACAGGACACCTGACTTCCTTCAGAGTGAGACACTGGAAGGAGGAGGGGTGGGGAGGGGACGTTTTGCTGCTGGCCTCAAAAATGAAGGACTTTCTTTTCTCTGCAATAACAGCCCTTTCCAGAGAGATTCAGCCCTGACCTGAGGTGGATGAGTACTCAGGATGAGTACTTCTATAACCCTAATGGGGACAGACCTTTACTCCTAAAATTCAGTAGTGTTCATCTACCAACCTTCTGCCCTCAAGTCAAATTTTTACCATTGTTGTTTAGTCATTTTCACTCCTGTCCAACTCTTCTTGAACCCATTTGGGGTTTTCTTGGCAAAAACACAGGAATGGTTTGTCATTTCCTTCTTTCAGATCATTTTACAGATGAGGAAACTGAGGCAAACAGGGTTAAGTGACTTGTCCAGGGTCACATAGCTAGTAAACATTTGAGGCTAGTCTTGAAATAGTGAAAATCTTCCTAACTTCAGGTTGGGCAGGGTTGGTGCCACATATGCACAAATAAGTGTTGTAGGACACAAAAATGGAAGGGAGTGGGGCAAGAACAAGAACTAAGTCAGTTTATCTGAGGCACAGAGTATAAGAAAGGGACTGATGTGAAATAAGGCCAAAGGGGTAAATTGGCATGAGATTATGGAAGGCTTAAATGTCAGGAACAGAAATTTATATTTTATGAAATAGACAATGGGGAGCCATTGAGGGTTTTGGGAAACAGGAAAGACAGAGTTAGATGTGGTATCCATGTGAAGGATGTAGTACAGAGAAAACAGGATGGGAACAGAAAGACAACTCAGTGAGTGTTTCACACCAACCAGGCCCAAGGGGATGAGGGTCTGACCCCAGGAGCTACAGGGAGAGATACTTGGGGAACTGGGAATGGGACCTAGGGAAGGAGAAAGTCAAAGATCATGCTGAGGTTTTGACCCTGACACTTGGGTTCAACAAATTAATTCCACAAAGATGGAGGAAGCCTTACTAGACAAAGTTTGTCAGAAAAGGTGCTGGAGGTTTGAATGGCTGACAATCTCGACGTGATTCAATGATATGTTATGAGAGCCAAGAAAACAAATTTCTTCTTGGGCTCTATTCAGAGAGGGTTAGGGAGATAATAGTCCCCTCCCCCCCCCCAATTCTGCCCTGGTGAGACCACAGCTAGAATACTGTGATCACTTCTGAACACTGTATTTTAGGAAGGATATGTCTACACTGGAGAGAAGATACAGTGGAGGGCAACCAGAAAAGTTGCAGGGCAGGAGTACAACCAGGAGGGAAACCACTCATGCCATGGGAGGAGGGACATGATAGCCATCTTCAAGCTTTTAAGTGGTTGTCATGTGGAGTGGGGCCTCTAGAAAGCAGAGCTAGGAGAATGGGTGGGAGGTACAAAGAGGCAGATTTAGACTTGATGATAGCAAGTATTTCCCAATAATTAAAAGTTCTCCCAAAGTAGATTAGGTTGCCTCAGAGGTAGTAGGTTTTTCCTTCATAGAAATCTTCAAACAAAAGCTAGATTGGGTATTCTTTTCATTTATTTATTTATTTTTAGTTCACAACATTCACTTTTTTAAAGATTTTGAGTTCTAAATTTTTTTCCCTCCCTCCTCTCCCCCCTCCCCAAGGTGGCATGGGATCTGATATAGGCTATCCAAGTATAATCATTAATCATATTTCCACATTAGTCATGTTGTGAGAGAAGAATCAGAACAAAAGGAAAAAAATCATAAGAAAAAAAATTTTAAAAGAGAAAATGAGAAGGCTAGGTGGTGCAGTGGATAGAGCACCAGCCCTGGAATCAGGAGGACCTGAGTTCAAATCCAGCCTCAGACACTTGACACACTTACTAACTATGTGACTTTGGGCAAGTCACTTAACCCCAATTGCCCTCTTAAAAAAAACAAAACAAAAACAAAGAGAGAGAGAGAGAGAAAAATAGTATGTTTCAATCTGCACTCAGACTGTATAGTTCTTTCTCTGGGTGTGGATAGCATTTTCTATCATGAATCCTTTAGAATTGTCTTAGATCATTGTATTGCTAATAAGAGCTAAGTTTATCAAAGCTGGTCATTGCACAATGTTGTTGTTACTGTGTACAATGGTCTCCTGGTTCTGCTCACTTCACTGAGCATCAGTTCATATAAATCTTTCTAGGTTTTTCTGAAATCTGCCTACTCATCATTTCTTATGGAACAATAGTATTCCATTACGTTCATATACCACAACTTGTTCAACCATTCCTTAATTCCCAAATCTTTGCCAAGATTGGGTACTCTTGTTGGGTCAATTGTAGAGGGGATTCCTGGGTCAGGCAGGGGTTGGATTAGGTAGCCTCTGAGGACTCTTCCAACTCAAAGATTCTGTAGGAGGCTTCTGGTACCAGTCCTAAAAGTAGAGACCTTATTGAACGCTAGTAACGTCCAAGGTCCTTTGCTAAGAGGGTGCTACAAAGATGAATGAGATACAGAAAAGTTGGGTTCCATTCTGAGTTCTAAATTTTACTACCTAGAAGACGATTGTGGTCACGTAACTTCCACTCTGGGCCTTAGTTTTCTCATTTCTAAATTGAATCTGATGTCAAAGGCCTCTTCTTGGCCTAAATTCCTATGACACTAAGACCCTCTGCCTCAAGAAGTTTATGCTTTAAACTTGGATGAGACATGTACATTTATAAGTAGGAACCAAAATAGCATGTGGACATGCACAAAAGTAATAAAATCAACTTTTGGGTTCAGAAGGACCTTTTTGATCGTGTAGACCACTTTCTTTCCCACTTCCATTCTAGAAATAAGAAAATTGAGGCCAAGAGAGAGATCAAAGGTTTATTAAAGGATTTAGAATTGGAAGGGACTTTAGAGGCTATCATCTTGTGCAAATTCTTAATTTTACAGATGAGAAAATTTAAGGCCAGAGATATCATCTCCTTTCTTCCGTTGTATAGGTGAGAAAATCAAGGTTCCTGAGGCTTATAAGATCCCAGTATTTAGTGATGAACAGGACCTTCGTGGTGATTTAATCATGGGAGTATAGATTTAGAGATACAAGAGCCCTTAGAAGCCATGGGGTCTTTCATTTTCTAAAAGAGAGGGACAAATCTCCAGGAGAGATTTATTCAGGGCAAAGTTATAACGTACTATGAGAGCTCAAAAGAGGAAGGAATCGTTTCCAGTGTGGGGGGTGTGTGTGAAAGGCAGGCGGATGGACATGGGAGAGATCGTGAGAATCAGAGGCTCAGGGAAGGCTTTGTAGAGGAAATCTCAGTGGTTTGGAGTGAATACTGCCCCTTATGAAGTCTGCTTCTTTATAAGGACTTGGCTTCTAGCCTGTGTGGTTTCTGTATTCCCTCTGTTCTGTGGTTGAAATGGCTTCCCACTAGGGCTGGTCTCCCTTGGTATATAGATAAGCCAGAACTCCAGTTTGGAGATGGTCTCATAGCATGACACTGGGATCTGAGAGGCCTGTGGTCAACTTGGGGGGAATTGTGTTACCTCCTCCTCCTCACCCCTTCCCTTCTCCTCCCCCACCCCTCCCAGTTTTATAGTACCTCAGCTGACCTCCAACCTCCAGGAAGATCATCAGGGCCATGTTTTCATGTGATTCGGAGATAATAGGATCACAAATTTAGATTTGGGGGGCAGCTTTCTGATTGAGTCCAGCCCCTTTATTTTACAAAAGAGAAAACTGAGACCTATAGTTCAATGACTTACCCAAGGACACAGAGAGTAAATGGCAGAGGTAGCATCATGAGGTGTTGCTAGGTGAGAAGAGGCACCAGTTTCTTAGGTGAGATGTGAGATAAGATAATAGAGAGTGGACAGGTGGTACTGGTACAAAGAAAAGCAAGGCTTCCAGTGCTATGAATGATATCAACCCCAGTGTACAGTAAACCATGAATAATGGATAGAGATGAGAGGATGGGAGATTTATTGAAGTGGGTATGGCCAAATGGGAAGGTGGACTGGGACAGTCAGTTTGGAGTATTAAAGCTAGGTCATTCTTAGGAATCTCTAGGTCATGGTCAAGAAGGCTTCCAGGAAATAGGCTTGGAGAAGACTTTTACCTGGAATGGATAGAGGAAAACCGTACAATTTATATGGTTCTTAGAAGTCTTTGGGTCCTTGGAGGAGAGGTCCTTATTAGATAGCCAACAGCAGCCTATATAACTCTTCCTACAAGTCCCCTTTTGGGGTCTCTACTTTCAATGTCTGATCTGTGACAAAGTTGGGAGGTATAGGAGGGGTTTGTAATATAAACATCCCCTACAGACAGTCCAGGTTTTTTTTTTTTTTGGTTAGCATTCAGATGTAGAGCCGTGCAAATTGCCTACTTCCCCTGTTGAAATTCAACTTCCTGTTTCTTAGGAAAAACACGCTTTAAAGATCCCAGAAGGCATCCAGTAAACCCAGCAGCTCTTACCAAATCATTCTGGTTTTGATGAGCTCAGCGGGTATGAATCAGAAGCAGAGTTGCATTTCCCTTAAAATACACCCAAGATGAAACATTTGGAAGAGCAAAAAAATAATGTTTGGGAGTGTATAGGCAACTGGGAAATAACTGGAGATGATGGATCACAACACTGGCCTGAAACTGATTTTTATCTATTTTCTTGCTGGACTGTGTAGACAGAGCCACCTGACCTTGTCATTGTCCAAATAGCAATAGAACCTTCTTCCACCAAATCCTGTAGTACCTATTAAGGAAGGAAAATAGAGGTGGGGAGAATGGAGATCAGAAGAGATACTCATCCTGGTCCCACTCCTGGAAATACCCTAATGTGTCTGCTACAGTTTGGAACATGTCCAGGCAACTCGACTTCCCATTCCTATGATGGAGAGGTCTGGAAGGAGGGTAGTATGGAATTGATGAGGGTGGGCAAGTACCCAGTGTGGTGTGAATGTGCACCTTCTAGAAGCCCCCAATGGCAGTAAGTTGGGAAGCGGGGAGCCCCTGGCCCTGCTGTAGAGCTTGGGTGAGGTAGGGCAAAGGCTAGGCTTCAAAGGTTACTCAGAGTTTGAAGAGATCATCTTATCTGGTGTCCTGCTTCTATTGACGTATCCCTTCGACACAGTCCCAGTAAGCATCACTTGAGACTCTCAGTGCCCAGGAGGGAATCCTGCAAGCAAGTTGATGGTAGAGCCCTTGGGGTATCCCATGAATTGCCTTATTCTCAATCTGAGGCAGTGGTTGACAGCTCAGTCTGTGTCATGCTCAGTGCTCTCTTTTTAATAGGGATTAACTGTCTTCACTGCAAAGGGGAAACCAATCATATATATGTCACAAAGCCTGATTCACGCCATATTGACCCCATCCTGCTGACCCAGAGCAGAATGGTTCCCTTTGCTTTCATTCATTTCTTTTTTTACTGGCTACCATGAACACTCCACATTAGAACATTTCTCCTCCTAATCCTCATCCTTCTCCTGTCTCATCCACTGTCACCTGCACCTCCATCTTTGTCCCATCCAAGTGCGTCGTAACAGAAACAGCACAGACTGACCTTGGGGTCAGAGGAACCTGCGTCTGAGTCTTGGCTCGACATTTATTAGTTGTATGATCTTAGACCAGTCAACAGCTTCCTTATCTGGAAAACGAGGGGATTGTCCTGGATGATCTCCAGGGTACTGTCCAGCTCTCAATCTTAGATCCTGTTTTCTCTATCTGTTCCTTTTCCTCTTCCTCTTTGAGACTTTCAATATAGTGCAACAAAATCAAATAGAAATATAATTATTATTGCTACCCTCATCATTTTATGGCTCATTTTATATTTCCTGGATTTATCAATAGGAAGTGAACAAGCATTTATTAAATATCTCTGATATGCCAGGCATTGTACTAATTTACAAATATCTCATCTGATCCTCACAACAACCTAAAGAAGCAGATGCTAGTGTTATTCCATTTTATAGCTGAGGAAACTGAGGCAAGTAAAGGTTAAGGGATTTGCCAAGAGTCATGCAGCTGTATTTGAACTCAGATCTTCCTGACTCCAGGCCCAGCAATCTATCTATTACTCCACCTATGATAATGCTCTTGGGTAATTTGGAGAGACAGAATCATGAGATAAAAGGCACAAGGTGAGAAAGGGCACAGGGTTCCTGAACTATGGGGTTGTATAAGGTGGCCTTGGCATAGAGAAAAGAAGGGTGACCAGTTCTGGGGCCAATGCCAACCACAAAGTAATGGGTGAGGGGTTGGGAGATTTACTGAGGAGGGTGGGGCCAGAAGTGGAAGTGTACTGGCCCAAGCAGTTTGGCCTCTTAAAGTTCAGACATCAATCATTCAATCAACCAATAAGTGCTTATTAAGTCAGACACTGTGCTAGGAGCTGAGGATAAAAATACAGAGACTAAAACAACCTCTGCTCTCAAGGAGTTTACATTTTAGTGGGAGGAGATAATAATCACATATAACATATACACATACGGATATTACATATAGATGGTTCATGGATATCATGTATATGCATTAATACACCCACATATATATATAATATGCATATACATGCATATAATACATATGCATATATGTATTAATGGGGAGACAGCAAGAATGTGTGTATATATACATGTATGTGTATATATGTGCTTATATATTTGTGTGTGTATATATACATACACATACATATGCAGAATGAATATACATAAACCCAAGCTGGTTAGAGAGGGAGAGAAGGCTCATCTCCAGTGGGTATCTCTGAATTTCAGCATAGGCAGAAGGGCTGGGTTGCTGACTCCCAGGGAGTGGGTTTGAAGAAGCCTTTTGCCTGAGGGGAAGTCCCTTGGTTCTCTACCCTGATCCAGCACTCCCTATGCTCAGCACCCTCTAGTAACCCCACTCCCCAAACATGGAGCAGCATTACACATCCATGACTTCAGCTATTGTCTCCATTGGCGATGACTTCCAAGCCTGAATCTCTAGCCCCATCCTAGGTCCTGAACTCTTTCTGCATACCCCACATTCCACATATCTGAAGGAGGAGTCATTGCCTTCCCTCCCTACCTCCTGACCAAGTCTGCTCCACCCTAGACTTTTTTATTTCTATTAATGGCACCCTAATTGTCCCAGTCACCCAGACTCAGAACCTGTATTATCATTGACCCCTCCCTTTCTCTTACCACTCCTCCACCTAGTCAGTTACCTAGGTATCTTCATTCCAGTAGAATGTAAGCTCCTCGAGGGTAGGAACTGGTTTTAGTTTTGTCTTTCCAGTATGGTGCCTGGTGTTTAATAAATGCTTTTTAGTTTGAACTGAATTGAATTCTATTAAAATGTTTTAAAATTAATTTTTAATTAAAATTATTTTCTAATTTCTCCCCTTTTCCATTCACTCTGCTCTCATTCTTGTGGTAGTCCAATAAATAGTCTCTTTCCCTCTAGCTCCATCCCCAACCCCCACTCCCACCCCATACAACCCAGTGCCATTGTCTGATTACTCTTCCACAGGTCTGATGACACCATCCCTTGCTCTCAAATCTTCACTGGCCTCCCATTGTCTATAGGATAAGGTTCAGTTCCTAAGCTTGGTAGGTATTCAAAGCCTACTATCTGTCTCCAGCCTTATTCTCACGTTTCCCAGTGCTTTAGCCAAGCTGGAGTACTCGACAGTATTAACCTGTCTCCTGATTTCCTCCCTCAGTGCATTTGCTCATGCTGTTTCTCAGCCCTGGAATGCCTTTCTTTTAGTGTCTGATTAGTTTTTCAATGCTCAGCTCAAATGCCGCCTCTCCCAGAAGCTTCCTCTGGAGTAGCAAGGTTCAGGGGAAAGAGTTCAGTGCTTGGTGCTGGGACAGCTTTGGGCTCATTCCTCCTCTCACCCTAGCCTAGTGACTGTGGGCACTTAATACCTCTGAGCTTCGCTTTCCTCATCTATAAGATGGGGATAACAATGCCTGTCATACCCACCCTCAATAGAGTTCTTATGAAGATCAGATGAGATAATGTATATAAAGGGCTTTGGGAACTTTAAAGCATTGTACAAATGTCAGCTATTATTATCCTCCCAGCCAGAAATAGTCTCTTCCTCCTATGAACTTTGAGAACAATTTTAGTAGCTCATGCATTATCACACTCCACCTTATATTTAGAGTTATTTGTGTATATATTTGATAGGTATGAGATATGTCCATAAATATCTATACCCCAAAGTCATTAAGTTGTTCTTGCATCTATCCCCTTCTTTCCACTCCCATAATTGTCCCCCTCATTCATACCATCCTTACCTTTTGGCTGAATTATTGCAATAGCTTCCTAATTGTCCCCCACCCCCTCCATGCTCTCTCCTTTTCAGACCATCCTCCAAATGACTGCCAAAACAATCTTTCCAAAGCCCAGTCACTCCCTAAAGGGGCCACTCCCTCACTCAATAATCTTTAGTGGGTCCCCATTGCCTCCTAGGTAAAATACAAATACCTTAGCTTGGCATTCACAACCTGCCTTTGTATTTATAGCCTGACTCCAGTCTAACTTTACAAACATTTCACATTACTCTCCTTCAATACAGTATTTATGAAAGGCCTACTATGTGACAGGTAGGTAGTAAGTTCTTGGGATACAAAGACATACATTTTTAAATAATATTTTATTTTTCTCCCCAATCACATGTCAAGGCAATTTTTAGCATTCATTTTTACAAGAGTTTGAGTTCCAAATTTTTCTCCCTCCCCTCTTCCTAAAATGGTAAGCAATTTGATATAGGGTATGCATGTGCTATCATGTAAGACATATTTCCATATTAGTCATAGTTGTGAAAGAAGAAACAGATCAAAAGAGAAAAAACCATGAAAAAGAATAAAGTAAGTGAGAAAAGTATGCTTCGATCTGCATTAAGAGTTCACCAGTTATTTATCTGAATGTGGGTAGCATCTTCCTTCATGAGTCCTTTGTGCTTGTCTTGGATCATTGTGCTGCTGAGAAGAGTGGAGTCATTCATAGCTGATCATCAACACGATGTTGCTGATACTGTGTACAAGTGTTTTCCTGGTTCTGCTCATTTCACTTTGCATCAGTTCGTACAAGTCACAAAGATATAAATTAAAACAATGCTTGTCCTCAAGGAACTTCCATTCTTCTACAGCCTGACTCTTCACACACTCTATGCTCCAGTCATATTGTTCTACAATCCATGGCCTGTCTCTATGCCTCTGTGTAGGCAATCACTTATGCCCGGAAAGCACTTCTTCCTCGCTTCAATCTCTTAGAAACCTACAGCCTTCCTTTACTATTACAGCTTCCTTTACTCAGGGGCTACTTCCTAGAGTAAACCTTTCCTGCTCCCCAGCTTCCCCTAGTGGCTAATACTTTTCCAATCCTCAAATTAGCTACTATTGACAGTAGAGTGTAAGCTTCTTGAGGACAAAATGGTTTTTGTTGTTGTTGTTGTTGTTTGTTTTATATCACTAATACCTAGCACAGTGTCTGGTGCATTTTTCTTTCACACTGCACTTCTAAGTTCATTGGTAGGGCAGCTAAGTGGTGCTCTGGGTCTGAAGTCAAGAAGACCTGAGTTCAAATCTCCCCTTGGTTTAAATTTGTGACACTGGGCAAATCACTTAACATCTGCCTACCTCAGTTTCCTCACCTGTAAAATCGGAATAAAACAGCACCTCCCTCCTGAGGATCAAACAAGATAATATTTGTAGAGTACTTAGCACAGATTCATAGTGGTTATAAAAATATTAACTCTTCTTCTCCTCCTCCTCTTCCTCCTCCTCCTCCTTCTTCTTTTATAAAATCTCTCTACCAAGCACATCTCCAGTACTCTAGAGAGTGGCCTGGGGTCATTGAGAAATTAAATGATTTGTCAGGGGTCCCATACTATCTGTATCAGAAAGAGGCCTCAAACCTAGGTCTTCCTCACCTTGTAATTGGCTCTCTATATTTGTCAGGTTGCCTCTCACCTAGTACATAGTGGTGCTAAATAAATTCTAACCAAACAAATGACTATCTCCCTCACTAGATACCACCGAATATGTTGTTTTCTTCCCCTTCCCTTAGAGCTATTTAATCTTGGCTGAATTGAGTTGCAATGCTCTGGAGTTTCTCCCTCCACTCAGCTATATGAATACCTCCAGCCAGTGGCCCAAAGAGCATTTGTGTTAAGAAATGATCTCTTAAGCTTGGGAGGGGAGAGTAGTGACATTCTCTTCCATCCTACTCAACCAACTAGGTTTAACACTGGCCAAACCCTGGGCTGAGCATTAGGGATGCAGAAAGAGACAGAAAGATGTCCCTCCTAGTGTAAATTCATTGTCTTCTCTTTCTTATCTTAATCCCCATTTTTCTCTAATAGGAGGCAAGGGAGCAGGGAGACTAGAACCAGATTCAAATCCTTAGTCAGGAAATGGACTCTTCCCTGCTATGCCTTTCCTTATAGGTTATGTCAACATTTGCAATGTATCACTAATCCATTGCATCCCAGGCCATTGCCAGTCATATTGACTTTTGTCTTTTGCTACTAGACTTCAATGACTGGAAAAGAGAGTGAGGCCGATGATTTTGTGCAATTTTGTCTCACTTAAATCCACTGCACATGTAAGACATCAGCCATACCCCAGCATTTGATGCCCTTGGTCCTCTTTGTAAACAAAGGACCACCACCTTCACCAGCAACATTTACTATGTAAAGTGAGGCCTGAATACCTTTTACCTCTTAGGTAGTAAGTAAACCTCCTAAAGGAGAGGGAAGGACCCTCTAACATAACTACTTTACACCAACAGGAACTTAAACAGTCCTTTTGATGTTGTTGTTGTTCGGTTGTGTCCAACTCTTGGTGAGTCCTTTTGGGATCTTCTTAGCAAAGATACTTGACTGGTTTGTCATTTCCTTCTTTGGCACATTTTACATATGAGGAAATGGAGGCAAACAGGATTAAGTGACTTGCTCAGGGTCACCCAGCTAGTAACTGTCTGAGGCCAGATTTCTTTTTTCTTTTTTTTGCTTTTTGGAGGACAATTGGAGTTAAATGACTTGCCCAAAGTCACAGGGCTAGTAAGTATTAGGTGCCTTACCTTTTGATGATGGTAGTGGTAACAACATGGCCCATATAACCACAACTTCCTTCTTTTCCTCTCCATCTTCCTCCTTCTCCTCTACTTCCTCTCTCTCCTCTGCTTCTTCCTCCCCTCCTCCTCTGCTTCCTCTCTTCCTGATCTCCTTCCTCCTCCTCCCCCCCTTCCAAGAGCACTGAACCTGAAATCAGGATGATCTGAGTTCAAATCCTGTCCCAGATTCTTAGTAGCTATGAATAGTAGCTATGAATAACTGGGCAAATTACTTAACCTCAGTCTGTCTCAGTTTCCTTATCTGTTAAATGTAGATAATAATAGCACCTACCTCCTGGGGTTGTAGTAAGGATAAAGTGAGATATTTGCAAACCTTAAAGAGCTATAGAAATGTTATTATTATTTTTGTTATTATCAGGCCGGGTTCTGCTTTCCTTCTGTGTCACGAAAAGCCTTTGTAGGTTAGGCTTTCTGGAGGAGAGAATTCCAAGGGAGGTGGGGATGCTCTCGCATGAAGAAGGACTCTCCAGCTGCAAGAGCCACATCTTCCTATTTGCATTGGCAAAGAGAGCACAACGGTAAAGGTTTATAAAATCATGAAGGGAATTGGTGGCTTAAGCAAAGGTTTGAAAACAGCCACCACCCCTCCCGGGATTCTAGGCCTGAGCAGCGATTCTTAAAGCTGGGAAGAGCTAAAGCTAGAACAAACAAAGCTACAGAATAGGACAAGCCTGGAGCAGAGCTCTCACAGGATTTCCAACTGCTTGATGATCCCCAAACCCATTGTTTCTAACACACGTTTCCCTGGTGCTGCCGCTCAGCTCTGAGTCAGGCAGCACCACAGACTCCAAAGAATCCAAATTGTGGGCGGCCTGAAGGGCAATGAAGAAACAGATGGGGGGAGGGGAGATCAGAGCCATCTCTAAGGCCATCACAGTCCAAGAGATGGGGAAATTGGGCCTGATGACTTGCTTAGGGTCCTGCACAGTGGTAAGCATCACAGGTGGGATTTAAAGCTAGGGCCTTTGATGCCAGGACCCACACTCTTTCAACTGTACCATGCAGCTTGAGTTTGGAGGAGAAGATCTGGAGAGGGAAGAAGAGGTAGCCATTTCTTAATTCACTTCATTCATTCATTCCACAAGCATTGGCTTGCATCTACAGTGTTTGAGGCCCTGTGCCAGGTTCTGGGATACAAAGAATGAGCTGTGGCCATACGGAGTTCACTTTTTCCTGGGGGAGGCAATAGATAACTAGGTTGTCGTTCATTACCAGTGTTGAAGTGGTGTGAAAGATGCCATCCAGAAAATGAGGGATCAGAAAAAGAAGTGAGCCAGGAATACAGTGAAAGTGAGGGACACACAGTGGGGCAGCCTAAGGGCTCCCCTGACATCCCAGGGATGCTAGCAAACATAGACCCTAGAAAAAAGCCTCGGGAGTGATGGGTAGATCTACTACCAAGAATTTTATGATAAGACAAGGTCAGGAATTACAAAGAATGAGAAGGTACTCTGATGTGGTGAGAGGGGCCTCATTGGATGGGGAATACCCATGGATGAGATCTTGGATTCACTGAAATAAAAATTATAGAATGTTAGGAATGGAAAGGACTTTAGAGATCATTTAGTACAAGTGCCCCATTTTAAAGCAAGCCCTGGGGCATCTAGGTGGTGCAGTAAATAGAGCACCGGCCCTGGAGTCAGGAGGACCTGAGTTCAAATCCAGCCTCAGACACTTAACTCTTACTAGCCGTGTGACCTTGGGCAAGTCACTTAAACCCCAATTGCCCCTCCAAAAAGCAAAAAAAAAAAAAAAAAAAAAAAGGTAAGCAAGCCCAGAGAGGTTAAGTAATTAGTCCAAAGTCACACAGCAAGTTAAGAGTGTGGGGTGAGGTTATATTTGGATACCACAGTCTTCTTGCTATGGAAGTAAGTGACAGAAGTGAGGTTATAACATAGGGCTTCTTTGTCCTGTCTGTTTGTTCTGTCTCTTTGTCCTGTCTGGTGTTCTTCTCACCATACCACACTAACTCCAGAGAGCACTCCTGGATACATCCAGGGGGTAAATTTGAGAATTTCTTGTAAGAAGTAACATGGGTGAGTTACATGGCATGATAGAGGGCTAGCTTCAGAGTCAGGAAGTAAACTGGGTTCAGGTGCTTCTGAGGAGCACAAGCAGTTTTAGCCTGAGCAAATACCTTTATTCTACCCTAGAAAGAAACCTGGATTTGGAGTCAGAATATTCCTCTCCTGAAAAGAGTGGGAATCTCCCCAAGGCCAAGAGCAATGGGCAATGTGGCACAGGGGTAAGACCATTAGACTTGGAAATTTGGATTCAAGTCCTGACACTTCTATTTACAAGCTTTGTGACCTTAGAAAAGTTAGAGCTTCTCAGTGTTCCAGGCAACTCTCTGACCATAAGTTGGAACAGAGTTCATTTATGGTGATTGTATTTGTAGAATTTTCTTATCAGGACTTCCTTAAACTGATGAAATCACAAGTCCAGACCTCACCCCATACCCTTAAAAAAAAAAAAAAGATTTATCAGGAAGAGATAACAGCAAGTTAGTGGAGGATTTAGACAAATTAATGGATTTCATGGAACAGTAGATAAACATAAATCATGAAACATGGCCACTCCAAAGCTATGCAAGGGAGTAAGTGTTAAGAACCGAATAGGGAAGAGTGATTCAAGGAAGTGGGCCATACTGATTCCCATGACACCACACAATGGAAAAAGCACTGCTCATAGAATCAGAGGACGTGGATTCTAATCCTGCCTCTCTCATTTACTACCTGTGAGACTCCTGGGGCCTCAGCTTCCTCATCTGTAAAATGAGGGGCTTGAACTGGATGGCCCTGAAGGCCCCACACAACTCTAGATCTGTGATTCTATGGTCAAGTCAATCAGTTTTATTTATTATTTATTATTTATAATTTATTATTTATTAGGAGCCTACTACCTATCAGGCATTGTGCCAAGTCATTCTCCTAAGGGCCTATGGATACCAGTCTTCTTGCTATGGGGCTGGGTTCAGATCAGCCTTCGCAGTAAAGCTCCAATCACTCCTGTCTTTAAAGCTAAGCTTGGAAGAACCAGGCAGGGAAGGCGAGCTGACCTGATTTATCAGCCTGAGGACCGGGAGCATTTTGAAAGCAGGTGACTGGCTCCCTCTAGTGTTCCTGATTCCACCATTGAGTTGCCCTCATGGGGGACAACAGCCAAGAGACTATAGTGTAGAGTATATACCATGGGGTGTATGTGCGTGTGTATGTGTATGTGTGTTTGTGTATACATGCATATACGCCTGTACATGTGTATATGCATATACATACATACGTGTATGTGTATATATATATATATATATATTTATAGGAATGGGAAAGGTCTTTAGTGGGTCATCTCATTTAATTTTCTTATTTTGCAGATAAGGAAATGGAAATCTAGAGGGATTAAATGACAAGTAGTAGTGAACAGTCATTCCAGGATTTAAACCTGGGTCTTCTCCATTTAAACCTAGTCTTACTGAGGAATTATAGGTCAGTGAAAAGAATGCTGGATTTAGAATCCCAGGCACCTGGGTTCAAATCCTGGCCCCACTACTTACTATGTGTGTGACCTAGGACAGGCCACTAACTCTGTTCCTCATCTATAAAATGAGGGGGTTGGATGTCATGATGGTCCCTTCCAATCAGGGCTGTGGTAGAGCCAAATCTTAGTGGCTTGTGAGAGAGAATGGTTAAATTTAAGGTCAGCATTTACACCTTAGAAATCAGCAAACATTGCAAATCATAGCTTGATTTGTTGTTTTGTAGATAGAAGTCAAAAGTGTGTTGTGACTTTATTCCCCCCCCACCCCAGCAGAGAGATGGTTGTTAAACATTTACAAGCACACCATTGCCTCCAGTGTGAATTTGATAATTCTGCTGGGATCCTTCCACCCTCGTTTTGGTGGATCTTGTTTCAGAACCAGCTGTAATGAAAAGTCTCCCAGGTGAGATCCATGTCAGTAACCATACATTTCTCAGTAATAAAAGTGCCCACCCTCCTTTCCCACTTCCCCTCACCCCTTAGTTAAATTGTGCTTGTTCTGGGATTTCATTTATCTCTCTAGAAAAACGTGGGAGGCCTCATGTTCCCTTGTCAGGCTCCACTTCCTGAAATTTCAGGCAGAGGTAACTATAATTCACTTGAAGACATATAGATCTCAATGGACATGCCAGCCTCTCACTTGTAATATAGTCAAAGTGGGGATTATTACTGGAATCTCAGTATCTCATTGACCATTGAGTCTAAAGTATACATGCTAAATTGACCCCTTTATAACATACCCAGCAAGTAGAAGCAATGAACAGTGGAAATGATTCTGGAGTTAGAGGTCCTGTGTTCAAATTCCATCTCTGCCATTTACTATCAGTGTGATCTTGGATAAACTTCTCTGGGCCTTAGTTTCCTTATCTATAAAATGAGAGGAGTTTGGACTAGATGATGTTTAAGGTTCCTTCCGGTTCTAGGGCTGGTTCTGCCACTTACTGGCTATGTGACCTTGGATAAATCTGGATTCCTCAGGTCTCTTCCAAAGCTATAGCCCTAAATTTTTTTGAAGATCTCTCTGCCCTTCTACCTCTTGCTCCCTGTCCTTCTGCCTGGAGACCAAACAGAAGGAGTCCAATCCCTCTTTCATGCAATGGTCCATCAGACACTTGAAGACAACTATTATGTCCCTATCACCCCAAGTCTTCTCCAGGATTAACATCCCCCAATTCCTTCAATCTCTCCTCAAGTGGGATGAGTTAGAATTCCTCCACTTTCTTGGTAGTTGTTTTCTTTATTCTCTCTGGCTTAGGTGGCCAGTATAAGTCTTCAAGCCAATGTCAAAATCTTCATGATTTAGGTATATAGTGAAAAGAATCCTGGATCTGGGGTAAGAAAACCTGGGTTTGAAATGAATATTGCTGCTGAATTCCTATGTGATTCTGAGCAAATGCCTTCCTTGCTCTTGTCCTGGGTCTTCTCAATCATAAAATGGGGACTTGGGGCTAGATAAGCCCCAAGGAACCTTCTGGCATAGACAGTTCCCTAATTCAGGTCCCCCTTCCGCTATCTCTCTCATGCCTGGGCTCGGCAGAGGGCAGACTCTGAAGGGCTGAGGAGGTTTTCCAAGCCATTTTGGCTCTCTGATTTCACTGGAAACTGGGGCAGTTGGGGTGGGTTTCTGCTGAGTTTTCTCCATAGGAATCTCTACCTTTCTCCTTTGGAAGACATAAATGATTGAGAAAGTCAGAATCATAGCTTGTTAGAGGTGAAGGAGACCCTCAAGGTCACCTGAACCAGAGTTCATGCTCCCTCCCTCCACACCATTGTACATATGAGGAACCTGAGACCTAAGTAAAGCATCTTGGGTCTTAGAGCTAGAGGGGCCTCAGAGGGCATGTAGTCCAATCGCTTTATTTTACAGATGAAACTGAGCCCAGCAAAGTTGTGTCATACCCAAGCATCAGAAATAGGTCTTCAGACCCCAAAGCCAGCTAGTTTTCTACTACCCCACATAGAAGAGGCTTCTAAGGTCACGTAGCCAGCAAAGGAAGAACAAAGCAACTTGAACCTGTTCCCTGGTTCAGTTCTCTTTATAGAGATTCATTGGCTGGGACTGGGGAAAAATCTCCATCAGGAGAGTTGTCCTTGGGGTGGGGTTGAAGGTGTGCACCTGGTGCTCTGTCCAGGAAAGGGGGGTGGGGTGGGGTGGGGTGGAGTGGGGGGAGGGATGAGGCTGACTTTTATGTTCTTCAAACCAGTTTGCCCACATCCTGGGCAGCAGCACCTAGCAAAGTGTTTGTGCGTGCCTGGGCCTGAGCAGAGGGCCATGTCTACGTGAAGGAGGCCTTGTTCTCTCTGCCTGTGTTCTGCAGGGACGGGGCCACCAGGCTGATGTTTTGTGAAGCAGGGTAGAGCCCCAGGCTCTGGATGCTGCCACCCTGCCGTGCACATTAGAGGGGAGACCCTGCCTGGCAGCTGCTGCCGCTGTAGGGCAGGGAGAGGGAGGGAGCCGGAGTCAGGGGGGGGTCACAGGAGCACATTCTGCAGGGCTGGTTACCCGGCAACATGGCATGCTCCCTCCTCTGTCTGAAGTTCACGAAACCAATTTGCACATGGTTTCTGCTCCCTGCCTCACTGCACTGGCCAACCTAGGAAGAAGTAGTTTGAGCTGCTTTTTTCCCTCTCCCAGACTTCTGACTGCCACACTCTGAACTCACTATTCACACCCGGTCACTCACACAGAGACCCTGTGTTCACTTAAACAAAGATATTGCATAGGCAGCATAATATGGTAGAAGGGAGATCTGGGTTTGAGTCCCAGCTCTACCATTTACTCCCTAGATGACCTTGGATAAGTCCCTTGACTTTTCATGAGAGGTATGATAAAACCAGGGTTCCCTGTTTCTCAGCAACAGGGATTAATTTTCTCTAAAAGCAACAACATTGTTCCTGGGAATTGATTGGCCCCTGACTCCTTTTATAGTGGCTTCCAGATCACCCAAGTCCCCCCATAAGAAGCTGGACCCCTCACTTCTTCTTGGAAGATTTCTGAAGACCATATCACATAAGTCACCCTTCCTGATCCTGCTAACCAGATTCATTTCTAAATGGAGAATGGGGAGGAGGCATTTAGAGACATTAAGTATCACAGTATCCTTGCTGTGTGAGGCCGAAGCAAACCATTTTTTAACTGTTTGGTTACTTTTAAGTGCCTCATTTCATACTTATAATGAACCTGAACTACCAGGATGCCAGCAATAGGCCTGCCCTTAGCAAGGAGGTCAAAGGAGATGCCTTCTAAGGTCTTTGCCGTCTCTGAACAGATGACTCTATCTAGGAAATCTATAGTCTAGTCCCAGGGCAAGCCACTAACCAACCAGCCATGTGACTTTGGACAAAGTACTCCATCCCTCTGAGCTCCGGTTTCATCATCTAACAATGAGAGGGTTGGATTAGATGTCCTAATATCCTATGTACTGTCTCACCCACACAGTACATGGTAACAGGATGTACGCACATTCTCTGCCCATATGAAACACATACTATTTCACCAAGTATCAGGGGGTTGTTGGTAAACATTTAACAATCAACTTAGGGTTGGGGTGGGGTGGTGACATGTGCCCAATACGCTTTTATCTTTAATCTGTACTTTTAATATTTTCTCTATGACTTTCTTAAGTCTAGACAATCAACAAAACAATAAATTAAACACTGGTTTGTAGCATTTGCCAATTTCTGAGATATAATTGTTCACACTAAAAATTTAACAATTGACTCTCTTGAGCCCTTTGGACCTGGCATCAATACACCCCTGTCTAGCACATACTTCAGGCTCTTTCCTGAATATAAAAACCCAACCTATTAGAGGATACCAGGAATTTCTTCTATTCTGGTTTGATATAGGCTGAATCTCCTCAGTCTAAAAATAAGGCTATTCTCAGAAACTAAAGGGAGGATGGGCTTGTTGGTGTGCTTCCCTAATCCTTGCAACTGGGGGAGGCTGAGGCTGGGAGATAAGCTTAAATTCTGATCTTCAGTAGGGCTAAAGCTGGGAGCTGCCGGGAACAAAATTGCTTTAGGAGGGGGGAACCAGTCTAGGTTAGAAAAATGGAGCAGGTTTAAAGTTCCATGCCTGAGAGTGGTCATTGAACTGCCAGTCTGGGAAGAGACAGGGAGACCCAGTCTCCAAAAAAAAAAAAAAAAAAAAGGAAAGGAAAGGAGAAAGGGAGCGATGGGAGAAGGGAGGAAAGGAAAGTGAAAGAGAGGGAAAGAGAGAAGAAAGAAAAAGAGAGATAGAGGAAGGAAGGAAGGAAGGAAGGAAGGAAGGAAGGAAGGAAGGAAGGAAGGAAGGAAGGAAGAGACAATATCTTTTTATTTAGACTTTATCTAAACTGGCAGAATATTAGAGCTAGGATGGATCCTAAATATTTTCTCATAGCCAAACGTCCTTATTTTATAGCCAAAATAATTGGGCCCCAGAGAGAATGTGACTTGCCAAGTTAGGCCATGTAACTAGTTATTGGTAGAACCAGCTTTAGAATTCAAGTTTCTTTAAGTGGTGCTATAGAAAGTGCACTGCCCCTGGAGTAAGATAGCCTGCATTTAAATCCTGGCTCTGCCCCAACCTGTGTAACATTGGGCAAGTCATTTAACTTTTCTAGGCCTGAGGCCTTTCATCTCTAAAATGGGAGACTTAGGCTAGGAAACTTTGAAGGGCCTTTCTAGATCTATGGCCAAGGAGAATGCTTATACATACATACATACTATATACACATATATACATGTGCATATATACACATATATGTGTATGTGTGTGATATATTTTTCTGTTTGATATATTTTTATATATTGATATATATCTATCAAAAAGGAAGAAATTAAACTTTACTAATATTTAATATGTGGATAAAAACTGGAACCCTCTCTTGGTCCATATGTCATATGGTCTTGTAGGATACATGAGGTATCCTGAGGGAAGTGGGAATTTCACCATGTGTAGGGGTTGATGGAATACTGTCATTCATTTATACATTAACTTTCTTTTTTTTAATTTATGGAATAAAACAAGCATTTCCATAACATAGTATGATAGAAAAAAATAGGATTGCACATGAAACTGCAAATCTGTTATGTACAATTTGCTGTTCCTTTTAAATATATAATAAAGTATGTAAATTTTTCATTAACTTTCAGTGTATTATGACATGTTGTAGTTTACCTGTACTTATTTAAGAGGACTTGTGGATTATATTATCTAGCTTTAACTACATTAACCTTCACAAAACAGAAATAGTGTTTTAAAAATGATTCCTTCAAAAAAGCTATGGATTGAAGATATTACCAATAATGTGAGCACATGAAAACAAGGATAACATGGCAGAGATGAATTTTTTTTTACTCCTAGTATGAGTCATATTGTAAGACAAAAACAGTGACAATCTAATTAGATCTGACAAGAAATTATCCCAAAAGATGGGAAATTATCAGGAAATTTATTTGAAATTTTGATTTACATCCACTACTCTTGATGAATCTTCCCCTACATTTATATGGTACCCTGAGATACTAGTTGATGAGAGTATGAAGCTGTTCTAATTTTTGTTGTTGAGTTGTTTCAGACATGTCCAACTCATCATGACCCCATTTGGGATTTTCTTGGAAAAGATACTACAGTGGTTTGCCATTTCCTTCTCCAGCTCATTTTATAGATGAGGAAACTGAGGCAAACAGGATTAAAAGGATTACACAGTCAGTAAAGGTCTGAGGCCAGGTTTGAACTCAAGAGGATATCTTCCTGTTTCTCATCCCAGTGCTCCACCTAGCTGCCCTGTCCTAATTAGCAAGAGATATTTAAAAACTAAGCTTGTGTTGCCCAACATTATATAAAGGTGTTAGCTATTTTTTTTTAAAGTTCTCATGTCTACACACTTTAAAATGTGGAAACGGGATCTTCTAATCTTTCAAAAAAATCTTCCAAACAGAATTTCAGTGAGTTTTGGATCCATTTGTTGAAAGTATAAAAATGTAACACCTTCTGATTAGTTTGCAAGAACAACTGATTGAAATCAGAGAAGAAGGAAATTTATTAGCTGAATTTCAGCAAAGACCTTTGCATAATTGGCATATGGGATTGAAAAATGAATGTCATGATTTAATGAACATAGTCAATGATTCACTTCTTCCAATTGGATCTCCATATTTTTGTGAGGCATCATTTTTAGCGATGACAGCTGAAGATGTATTTTATTGAAATAAATTGAACTTGGAACCAGACCCTTGAATCCCTGAATCGTGAAGTGTTAAACCAAGATCTTCAAAATTAATGAAGCATATTCAATCACATTACTCTTTAGTGAGAGCAAACAAGGTTTTGTAGAATTAATAAGTTAAAAAACTAAATATGGTATATTTCATCTTGATTTCATATTTTTAAATTTCCATCTTAAAAATTGTTTGACAGTGTCTGTCTAACAATTAGAATTGCTCCTTGGTGCAAGGAGCACAAGGGGCTGAGGCACTGTACCATTTCCCTTTCCACTAGTGGACCTACTGGGGCCATTGCCAGTCACTTTGACTTATCACCCATCACTGGACTGTGATGTCTCTGGAGGATAGAGGGAGTCTGATGACTCTGCCTTACTTAAATCCAATTTACTCCCAAGTCAAGACATAACTCTTGTAATGTCATTGGTCCTCTTTGAGAATGAAGGAGGAACAACAGGGGACCCATCAGTTCTGGGACCCATATGCTTGTGGAGGGGGGAGGGTCTGACCACCTAGAAGGATCAGATTTTTTCTCTAGCATTCATTAGCTTGTTACTTCCTTCCTCCCCACCCTCCCCATGCATTTGGGAGTAGGGGAGAATGCAGAAGGGAGAGGATTACTTTAAAACTTAGATTTGTCTAATGTCTAGGGTCTCCCCCAAGAAAGGAGTGGCAAGGTAATGAATATACAATGTAAATCAAATGTTGGATAGGTATTTATTTACTGCACACAAAAGAAAAGTTTCACTGAAAAACTTAAAAGAAGCAACGGTACTAACTACTGTTATGCTATCCCCAGGAAGTTGAGGTTTAAACATCAAAACACGAAGCTATTTGAGATACTGCAGAATGAATATTTTACATTTCATCCCTATGTACTATGCCCCACCCTTAAGATAAATGTGTTCTGGCCAGCCAGAAAGGGATTGGGTTCATCCTACAGCCGGTGGTCATCCTCTCCAAGAGCAGAAACACCCTCTGCCACCAGTCAGCTCCAATGAAGGGACCCAGTATCACCAGATTTCTCTTTTTTTCTTTTTGAGGGCAATTGGGGTTAAGTGACTTGCCCGAGGTCACATGGCTAGTTTGGCTACTTTTTGTGTTAAGTGTCTGAGGCTGAATTTGAACTCAGGTCCTCCCTATTCCAGGGCCAGTGCTCTATTCACTGCGACACCTAGCTGCACCAGATTTCTCAAACATTCACCTTCAAGGATGGATGCTCTATCTTGTGATTGATGTTCCTGTCAAACAGAAGCCTGGGTACAAACTCCCCTAGCTGAACGCCCTGCTCTAGCTGGGGACTAGAATCGTCCTGCTCTTACTTGGTACAAGTTGGGACCAGTTGACATGCTGTTATGGTAGGAGAATGGCCACCAGTTCTACCTCCCCCTTCAAGGAGAAGCTCCCCCCCCCCCCCCAGTCTTGACTGAAAGAGGGACAGAGGGTAGGTCATTCCTTCTTAAAGATCCACGGATCCAGCAGCTCTCCCTGCTTAGGGACCAATAAGGGAGAGCTTTGAAGTCCTCTTTTTCCTCCCTTTCCCCCATCCCCTAGTGTCAGAGCCAACAGTATGGATGGTGGGAAGCTGGTGAGGAAGGTCTATGCAATGCTTCTTATACATATGTGTGTATGTGTACATATATTACATATACTATATTAGTACAAATAGATATGCACATAATTTGTAAATAAATAAATATATATATAATATATATATATATATATAAGGGTTGCAGATTTAAGGGTTTTTTTTCTGATATGATGCATAATTCAAAAAGTTTAGAGACCACGGATTTAGGCTACAATACAAACTTCTCAGTCTGACATTTAAAACCCTCCACAATCTGGCTCCCACCTACCTTTCTATCTTATTTCATATTACTTCTCTTCCCACCCTCTCTGCTCTAGTCAAACAGACCTGCTATCTATTTCCTGTACCCAATATTCTGCCTTGGATGTACATGCCTTTGCATAAGTGATTCTCATGTGTGGATTGCAGCCTCTCCTCCTCATCTCATCCCTAGCTTTCTTCCAAGCACAGTTTGGGTACCACTTCCTACACTAGGCCTTTCTAGAGCTCCTCAGTTAGCTTCCTCTTGAATCAATAAGTAATTATTAGGCCCTTACTATGTGCCAGGTGCTGGGATACAAAAAGAGCTCAATGGAGCTCCAGAAGTTGCTTTTAAGGAGCTTGCGTTTTTTTTTGGAGGAGGGTAGGCAGGGCAATAGGAGTTAAATGACTTGTCCAAGGTCACACAGCTAGTAGGGGTCAAGTGTCTGAGGTCAAATTTGAACTCAGGTCCTCCTGATTCCAGGGCCAGTGCTCTATTCACTACGCCACCTAGCTGCCCCAAGGAGCTTGCATTCTAATGAAGGAGACAACATAAATATAAATAGGTATTTATAAGATGTATATATCTGTATGTATGTGTGTGTGTGTGTATATATATATATATAATAAAATATATATCTTGTGTAAATGTGTATCTTGTAAATACAGATACATAGATGTATGTGTATATATGTATATGTGTGTATATAGAGGAGAGAGAGAGAGAGAGAAATATAAAACTGGAAACTAAGGTATCCATCAATTGTGGAATAGCTGAGCCAGTCATGATATATGAATGTAACAGAATACTATTGTGCCATAAGAAATGATAGGATATCTGAGAGGATCTGAATGAAATGAGCAGAACTAGGAAAGTTATATAATAACAATAACATCATGAAGACAAACAACTTTGAAAGACTTAAGAACTCTGATCAACCCAATAGCTAACCCTGATTTCAGAAGACCAATAATACCATCCACTTCCCAGCAGAGAAGTGATGCAGAGCGAGACACATTTTGGACATGGAATTTGTAGGAATTTGTTTTTTCTTGATATTGGGTACTTATTACAAGGGTGCCCCTCCCCTACTTTTTTCCTTTCCTTTCCCATTTAATAGGAAAGATGAGGAGAGAAAATAAATTTTTGTTCATTGATAAAAAAATTTTTTAAAGGGGTCACATAGAAAGAGATATTTGAACTGAATCTTAAGGAAATACAGTAATCCTAGGAGGAGGAAGTGAGGAGGGAGAACACTGTGGGCATGGGAGATATCAGAATGACTGAGTGGGTGAAATTCCTTTACGTTACTTTGCTTATACTTTATGTTTATTTACTTAAGTACATGTTGTATACTGCCCGTCCCCCCACCCTCGCCCCCAAAGTAAGTTTCTTGAAGGCAGGCACTGTTCCCTTATACTCAGCTGGCACCTTTATTGCCTCTGGGATCAAATACAAACTTTTCTACTTGGCATTTAAAGCCATTTGTACCCAGACCTCTTCCTACCTTTCCAATCTCCTTAAATTCCTTATCATAAGCTGCCAGTTTGATTTGTATTTTCTTTTCTGCAATACCCTATCTCTGTACCTTTGGGCTGGCTATCCCCCGTACTTGAATGTACTCTTTCCTCACTTAATGCCATTTAAAATCTCTATTTTCCTTTGAGATTCAGCTCAAGCACCACCTTCTGAGGGAGGTCTTTCCCGGTCCTTTCTTGGTTCCTCAGGGTTGTTTTTTTGTTTGTTTGGGTTTTTTTGGAGGGAGGAAGTGAAGGAAATTGGTGTTAAGTGACTTGCCCAAGGTCACACAGCTAGTAAATGCATCAAGTGTCTGATTCTGGATTTGAACTCAGGTCCTCCTGACTCCAGGGCCAGTGCTCTATTCATTGTGCCATCTAGCTGTCCCTCCTCAGGGTTTTTTAATGTGCAATCTGTGAACTTGTTTTAAAAACTATTTTTATAACTATTTGTCTATTCAATATTTTAAAATTGTTTATGTTTTATTTTATGCATTTAAAAATATTACTCTGAGAACAGGCTACACTAGACTACCAAAAGGGTATGTGAGGCAAAAAAGATCAAAATCCCCGTGTCTTTTGTTTTAAGGTTACCTTGTCTGTGTCTTCTGTATACTTCTGAATGTATAAGATGCCTAGTTAAAATGCTATCGGCTCTTCCTGGGAAGTAGTGTTTTGCCTTTGTTTTTGTAAACACCCCCCACACCTCCCCAGTACTTAATACAGGTCCTTTCATTTTTTTCTTTTTTTGGTCTTGACCTGTGATTTCATTAGTGGTAAGTACTCCCTGTGTGGAAACTCCCTCCACCCATGTATGTTGACAACTCATCTGTAGCTGAGAATCTTACCGAGTTCCCTGGGTCACTGAGAGATTAAGTAATTTGTCCGTGATCATACAGTCAATGTGACTCAAGGGCAGAATTTGAATTGTAACATTTCCTTTGCCCACCAATACGTAGGTACTTAAAAAAAGTTAAATTGATTTGAGTTCTGTTTCCATGCCTTCCCCTGCAGAATTCTGAAGCCACCATGCACGGCCTCCAAGGGAGAGGAGAAATATCTGGTCCTGGACTGTAAGATTGGAATGGTACTAGAAGGCTCCATGGGGCTTCTTTTCTTCCCTGGTATCTCTGCCTGATTTACTTTGCATGTTATTAGAGGGAACAACTAGGAGTGATGGGCAGAAATTGAAAAGAGACAAATTTAGGCAACAACTTCCTAATGATTAGAGCTATTCCTCAGTGTACTGCTGTTGTCTTGAGGGAGGGGGTAGAAGAGGGGATAATTCATCCTCAGAATCTTTCAAGCTGGATGACCACTTTCGGGATATGTTGAAGTGAGAATTCTTTTCATTGCATGGGTTGGATGAGATGGCTGCTGAGGTCCCTTAAACTCAGAAATTCTGTGCTTACGTGGCCCTTATCACATCCTAAGGCAATTTGTCTTCTGGACCCCAGAAATGAGGAGAGAACAGATCTACTCCCGTCCTTTTTGTGATGCCTAGTACATGGTGGGTACACAACTCTGGGGTGAAAGTCTCGCTGGTGTGCTCAGTCCTTCCTGATTCCCAAGGTCCCTTTCTCCAGTTGTCTGTATCTGGCTCCCAGATGGCTCCAGAAGAGAAAGTGAGGTTGGTGATTCTGCACAATCCTTCCTCACTTAAATCCAATTCACTTATATGTCACAGCATCACCTCCCTGATGTCATGGTTCTCTTGGAGAACGAAGGGCAGACGACCATCGGGTTGCACTTCCAGGCATGTCCAATAGGTGGCAAAACTGCCCCAGCCTTGCCTTCTCCCTGTCTGGGGGTAATTAACTATGGAAGGATGTCTGGGGCTCTGAGGCTCTGCCCAGCATCAACAGCAGCAGCCCTAGCTCTCAGGGATTCCTCTGGAGTGTGTGAGGGACAGCATAAAGACTGTGGATTTTTCCAGGCTTCTCTTAGACTTCTGTCACTCCCTGCTTTCCTCACTCCTTTTCCTTCCAAAGTCACACTGTTCTAGGCACATCATTTCCCACCCCTGAAACCCAAAAAGCTGATGGGCCAGGTTTTTGTTTTGTTTTTTTTAATCTTTACAATTCCTGTTTAGGGAGAGAAGATGAAAGTTACCTTTGACTCTCATCCCATTTATTCTCCTGAGGTCCTCTTCCTCCTTTCTTCCTACCCCCCAGCCCGAGGAAATTCCTATGAGTTTAGACATACAGTCACTTAGCATGGGACTAGAGAGAGCTACAGAAGACGTCTTCTGACCAGAGCAGCTCCAGCCCATCCTCCCTTCAGTGGCCAAAGTGATTTTTCGAAAGCACCACTGGGTCTGACCATGCCACCCTCTTCCCGCCCCCCCCCCCCACTCAATAAATTCTACTGCATCCTTTTCCCCTCCAGGATCACATGTAAAATCCTTAGTATAGTGTTTGAAGACCTTCATAACCTGCCCCCTCCCTCCCTTCCTCTCCCATCTTTCCAGTCTTCTTATACTTTACACCTCCCCCATGTACTCTGCACTCCAGTGACTCGGTTCATCAACAAACAAGATGTTCCCTCTCCTGACTCCTAGCATTTTTCTCTGGCTGTGCCCCATGCCTGGAGAGCTCTCCCTCCTCAGCTCTGCCTCCTGGCTTCCCTAGATTCCTTCAAGTCCCAGCTAAAATACCACCTCCTATAGGGAGCCTTTCCTAGTCCCCCTTAATTCTAGTGCCTTCCCTCTGATGATCATTTCCAATTTAACCTGTAGACAGTTTGACTGTACATCAGTGTCTGCACGTTGTCTTCCCCATTAGACTGTAAATTACTTGGGAGTAGAGACTTTTTTTAAATATACAGTTCCTGGCATATAGTAGACCTTTAATAAATGTTTAGTGATCAACTGGTAAGTAGGTCCACATGAATAAATGAATGAATAAAAAAAAAGCATTTATTAAGAACTTACAGCAGATCAAGAATGGTGCCCTGGATACATAAATAAATACACAAAGCAAGACTGTTCCTGCTCTCAAGGAGATTACAATCTGATGGGAAGAAATAAGACATTTAGGGGAGGTAGATTTTGATGTGGAAAGTGACCTAGGGAAAGCCGGTGGTTACACGATGGAACACAGAAGGTCACAAGGGAGTACGTAGGATGCTGAAATGAATAATCTAGAGCTCTCCTTTCTCAGAAAAGTGAGAATTTCCCCAACATAATGATCACCACTCACAAAAGGGGTAGGCATGGTACCGGGTTAAACCCTGGGAATCTGGGTTCAAATTCAGCCTCTGACACTTATCACCTATGTAACCTTGGGCGAGTCACTTAAACCTCTCTGGGTTTCAGTTACCAAGCTGGTAAAAAGAGATCGAGATGGGCATGATGACCTCTGAGGTCCTTCTAGTTTTAGATCTCAGATCCTTTGACCCCCAGATTAGGTGACTCAATGGAGAGAGTGCTGGGCTCATAGTCAGCACAAGTCCAGTTCAGATCTGGCTTTAGACACTTAATAGCTGTGTGACCCTGGGCAAATCACTTACCCTCTGTTTGCCTCAGTCTCCTCATCTGTAAAATAGGGATGGCAGCAGCAGCTGGCTCCCAGGGTTATTGTGAGGATCAAATAAGATCATCTTTGTAAAGCACTTAGCACAGTGCCTGGCACATAGGAGATACTTAAGAAGCATTTGTTTCCTTCCTATCTTTCTTCCTTCCCCCTTTTCCCCTGTCTTCCTTCCTTCCCTATCTTCCTTCTTTTCATCCTTTCTTCTATTCTCAGTCTCTTCCTTCCTCTTCTCTTTCATCTCTTTTTGCCTCCTTTCCTTCCTTCCTCCTCCCTTCTTTCATCTCCCCCCTCCTTTCCTCTCTTCACCCCTCCCTCTCTCCCTCCCTTCCTTTTGTCCATCCCGCCTTCCTTTTTACCTTTCTTGACATAAAAAAAGTTCAAGAGACCTAGTTTCTGGGTAACTCATCTTTTTATTAACAATGCTAACATATTATTAATAAAAGGATGGTCATCTGGCTATTTCTCTTAGACCAAAGGCCCCTCATGGAACCCACTCAACACTTATATATCCTTGGAAGAGTGGGTATTCCTGAGAGTGGACAGCTACTCCAATTAGTTAAAAGTAATGAGAAGAATAGACATTATAATGGGAGGTGGGCTTATTTTAAAGAGGGTCTGGGATATGTGACTTGGATCACTCATTTTTGGTCAAAGAGAATTATCTGTATTCGTATCCCTTGTCTGACAAAAGGGAGAAGCCACATTTTCCCAGACTGGTGGAGTAAAACACAATTAACCTGAACTTAGAATTTCTTTACTTTCTCTGATTAGATCTTAGCTTTCCTGGATGAGTAAGTCTTGCCCAAGATTTCCCACAACAGGTAATTTCTGGATGAGGAAGTAGAAAATCTTTTAGTTCTAATTCAATAATTGGTTACTAACATATGAAAAAAATAATCATTTCTCTCACTTTCTTCCTTCCTTCCATCTCTCCTTCCCTCTCTCCTTTCTTGCTTCCTCCATAATTTTTCTTATCTATAAATTTTGTAGTAATATGTGTACAACCTGAGACTCACTTTTTTTGTGTGTGTGTAGGATTGGGTTTTATTGATGGTCTTATCTGATTTCAGCAACACTCAGGAAGGATTCACTATAATGATAGAGTATACTGCACACAGTATTATGTATTATAGTATATGTACATCATATTTAGAAACTCTGGATGAGCTACTAATTAACATTATAAATTTCTAGTTGCTGTCTTGAACAATGACTTTAGGTGAAATTTTTTAAAAATTAACTTATCTATTTTTAGTTTTCACTTCCCTAAGATTTTGAGTTTTAAGTTTTCTCCCTCTCTTTTCCCCTCCCCAAGAGGGTGTGCAATCTGCAATAACAGGCTCTACTTATACATTCATATTAAACATATTTTCACATTAGTCATGATGTAAAAAAGAATTAGAACTAATGGGAGGAGCCATGAGAAAGAGGAAACAAAACAAAACAAAGCAACAGAAGCAAAGGAAAGTAAATGGTGTGTTTTCATTTGTATTCAGACTGCATGGTTCTTTCTCTGGACGTGGATAGCATTTTCCATTGTGAGTGAGACTCATTTTTTATCTGTAAAATGGGGTAATATTTGTACAACTTGAGTGTGGAGCAGATACAAGATAAGAAGTCATGAGGGAGGTCTCTGGGGAGGTGTTACAGGCTGATTTTGTCCATCTGTTGGGGTGGTGTTGGTAGAGCTGTCTGCTAGGGGCAGGAAACATATTTAATTCACCTTTTGAGAGGCAACATGGCATAGTGAATAGAACTCTGAAGTCAGGAAGACCCGAGTACAAATACTACCTCTGATATTTACAGATTATATGGCCAAAAGTCAATTGACCTCCCCCAGCCTGAGTTTCCTCATCTACACACCGATGTGTGTACAGTACCTCACAGGCTTGTTGTAAGCAACAAACAAGATAAAGTATGTAAGTGCTTTTTAAAAGCTCTACAAAACCCTTCCCCCACAACACTCCTGGGAAGTATAGTAGGTATTCCAAATCTCATTATCCTAATTTTATAGATGAGAAAACCAAGCTTAGAAAGAGACTAAATGCCTTGCTCTAGGTCATGCAGTTAATAAATGTCTGAGCCAAGATTCAAACCAACAGCTCCAGACTCAGAGTCTGATCAATAAAAAATTATTCAATGTCAGAGAGATGGCTAGGTGGTGCAGTGAATAGAGCATTGGCCCTGGAGTCAGGAGGACCTGAGTAAAAATCCTGCCTCAGACACTTAACACTTACTAGCTGTATGACCTTGGGCAAGTCACTTAACCCCAATTGCCCTGCCTGCCCCCCTCCAAAAAACCAAAACAGTTATTCAGAGTCTACTTGTTCCAGTCCAATACTCTTTCTATCATGCCACCTTGTTTTTCACCCATGGTCATTTTGCTGTGGTCTAAGGGTGCTGGGAGCCTCAAAATCCTAGGGCGAAAGGTACAGGTTCTACCTTGAAAGAATTTGACTTAAGCCTTTCTTCTTTTTTTTGCCTTTTATGTTTTTGGAGGGCAGTTGGGGTTAAGTGACTTGCCCAAAGTCACCTGGCTAGTTTTTTTGTGTTAAGTGTCTGAGGTTGGATTTGAACTCAGGTCCTCCTGACTCCAAGGCCAGTGCTCTATTCACTGCACCACCTAGCAGCCCCTCAAACCTTCTTTCAAACAGAGACAAGGTTTATTAAAACACTGATTGGATAGGTAGAGATTCCTAATAGGTATGCACTTTTGGTTAGATTTTTAAGAATCTGAGCAATTTAATGGGGGGGGGGGGTAAGATGGACCTTTTATACAGAAAGACTGTGGGAAGATCTGGATGGGATCACGAGTGGCTGAGTGGCCAGTGGCCAAGTAGCCTAGGATGGAGCCAAGTGCAGACAATGAGGGCCACAATGAAAGGACAGATAAGGGGTTATATTGGGATGGGCCAGGTGCCTTGGGCAAATTCTAGAGACTTGGTTCAGGGACTTTGGGGTCCTTTTAGGGATCCAGTGCGAATCCTTTTTCCATCATTTCTGAAAGAGTTGACTTGGACATCTGCCATGGAGAGCAAGGTATATGACAGACACATATTACTCAGATTTGATAGGCAGCCCTTTGTCTTCAGAATCACAGAATCTTAGATTCTCGTTTTTGGGAAAGGTCACAAAGGCCATGCAGTCCAATCTGTAACTGACCAAGAACCCCTTCTACAGCCTCACAAAAAACTTGATCATCTTGCCTTTACCTGAAGATGTTTCAGTAGAACCCTTTACTTCCTGAATCCATTGTACTTTTTCTTTGCTTTTTTGGGTTTTTTTGGAGGAGGGAAGGCAGGCAATTAGGGTTAAGTGACTTGCCCAAGGTCACACAGCTAGTGTTAAGTGTCTGAGGCCGAATTTGAACTCAGGTCCTCCTGACTCCAGGGTCGGTGCTCTATTCACTGAGCCACCTAGCTGCCCCTTCATTGTACTTTTGAAAAGCTCTCCCCCCTCACCCCACCTGTCATATCAAGCTTAAATCTGTCTCTCTACAGCATCTGTCTCTCTTCCATTCATTTTTCCTGGTTCTATCTTCTGGGACTTGGCAGAAAAAGTCTAGCTCCTCTTCCACATAACAGATTTTCAAATACTTGGAAACTGTTATCAAGCCTCACCTGGATTAAAATGGTAGTGGGTAATACGGTGGAGTAGAAATTATTTTGCTTCAGCCGAATCCAGAAAAACCAGGAGTTTACATTCATGTCAGTAGACAAGGCAACAATAAAAATAAATACATTAGAGAGACAAACAGGAAAACTACTTTATGCTTAAATATATCATATATAATGAAACAACATAATTTTTAAATGCATGCATTGAATGGTAGAGTATTTAAGTACTAATGGAAAAATAAGTTGAATTACAAAAAAGACCTAAATAGTAAGACTGGTTATGTGTTAATTCAATGTGCTCTTCTCAGATTTAAACATCTAATGGTAAGATAAATGAGAAAGAAATATCTGAATAGAATGTTAGAATAACCAGATATTACTGATTTTTAGCAAATAATGACTGAGAATCTTACACATTATAAACATGCTTAGTATTACACAGCAACTTTACAAAAAAATCAATAGCACTAGGGCACAAAGACCTCATGAATAAACATAGAATTTAGACATATTGTTATACCTGGCCCCATTTTTCCCCTCCCCCAACCAGCTCGCCTTCACCAAAGTGGGCAGACTGCCAGGCTTAGCTCCACCCTCCCCGGGCCAGCTCTCCTTCATGGAGGTGGGCGGGCTGCTGGGTTTAGCTCTGCCTAGGGAGACTTGGTGCTGGCAGGAGTTTCAAAATGTGTAATGACCAATCACTTATTTTAGACTCTACAAGTTCCTGGTTATGTAACGCCTAACCGTGGGCCCATGGGTTGCCTTTAAAAGTTGAGTCTCTGTCTGGGCTGGGGCTGTACAATTTGGGGAGGGGCCCCATCAGCCAACATGGAGCCAATAAAGGGTTCTCCTCTAAATAGTTACTTGGTCTTGCTCATGTTTCGGCTACAACAATATTAACTGCACCCTTTATAGGTACTGCAATAAATGTGGTAATCATTAAAGATGAACAAGAGTCTCAAAGACTAAAAATTATCTTAAATAGTGGATCAAAAACAAATTATAAAAGTATTAGATAACTATATTAAAGTAGATAACAATGAGACAACATACTAGAATTTGTGGGAGTTAGCTAAAGTAGTCCTCAGAATTAAAATTACATCTCTGAACACTTATATTAAAAAAAAAGAAAGGGTATAAATTGAGCATGCAACTTTAAAAATACCTAAAATAATTCCTAAATGATGATAAAGGTAAATATTTGGAAAAATTTAAGGAGAGATAAACAAAATTGAAAGCAAAAGACTCATGAACAGATAAAAGAAGCCTAGAAAAGAGGATACAAAATTGTTTCTATTTACAAACTACACAGTATTTTACTTAGAAAAAAAATCTTTTTAAACACAAGGATAACTTACCCTGCAAAATTTAGCTTAATCCCATAAGAAAAAAGATTAGCTTTTAAAATAAATGATAACTTCTGAGCATTTCTTTTGAGAACATCAATGTTGGGAAGGATCTTTGAAATGCAAGTACAAAATGTAGAGGGAATCAACCATAATTAAGCAAACAATAATGGCAACCATTAGTAGCAGGATATAAATAAAATGCACCAAATTATCAGATTTTAAAAAAAAATTTTAATCTTTGGAGGGGAGCAGAGCAATTGGAGTTAAGTGACTTGCCCAAGGTCACACAGCTAGTAAGTATCAAGTGTCTGAGGCCGTATTTGAAGTCAGGTCCTCTTGATTCCAGGACTGGTGCTCTATTCACTGCACTACCTAGCTGCCCCCCAAATTATCAGATTTTTATGCACATTACTTAAAAAACTGAGGAAAAAGAGTGATTCCATTTAAGATAATAATAAAATGCATCAAATACTAGGAATTATCTTATTAAGACACTTATAGGACTTCTTAAATACAACTAAATTTTTTTTATAGAAATAAAAACCAAGTAACTATTTATAGTTGGGCCACAACAAATAAGCAAAAATGATTTTGTTTAAATTACTCTATGGATTTAGTGCCACACTAATCAAATTATCAAAAGAATACTTCATATAATTAGATATAATAATTTAAGAAAATTCACTTGGAGGAATAATATCTAAGGCATGTCTAAGGATCTTCCACCACTCTAATGGAGCTGTGATCCAATGCAACTTATTTTCTCTAATAATGCACATTGCAGTTTATCTGTACAACTTGAGTTATCCACAAATTTGCCAAAGAGGAAGTACCAAAAATGATAGGGACCTCCTTCCAGTTTTCCTTATACCATGAGGATAATATGAAGAGTATATGGCCGTTCGATCAGCTTTTCCTTGCTTTTGCCAGAGGACCAGCTTATCTATTTTTTTAACCATACATTTCTTTGAGGATGTTATTTTGCCACTCCTTTGTCATTTCTTGTTTGCAATGAGTTGCATTCTGGTCTGCTCCTATCATGGTCTTCTCCTTTGTTGTTTGGGTGTTCCTCAATTTTATTTCTTTGGAGACTACTATTTCATCTCTTGTAGCTTATAATATCACTGGAGAAGTAGTAGCATAAAAAAGTTGGGCCTTTGTTTCAGAAAAAAAACTTTGACTTATTACAATAATTCTGCTTTTTCTTAGACAAAATCCAGTCTTATTTCTTCCTCTTGTTTAATTTTGGGTCCAATTCATTATCCATTTGTATCATCTATCCAATATGTGCGTATTATATACAATATATTCATTATATACATATATATGTATATGCATGTGTATATACAGTATATATCAGTTATATGCATGTGTATATACACATTAGTATATCTATACATATATATATATATATATACATATACACACATATATTCACACCTTTATATTGATGGATGGATTCTATAAGTTGTCTATCCAACAGCACAGATTTGGGATATAGGCATTTTTCATTCTTGAATGAGCATCAAATGAGGTAAAATATGTAACTTTTGGCAAATTTTAGATTTAGATTTAGATGGTAACATTGTTGCCATCATCATTATTGTTAGCATTCATCCACTTGGTTTTTCCTTGTGCATAGTTGGGTCAGATTCTTTACAAAGATTACAGATCTCATTTGGGAGACTACAAAGTTCTAAGGTTTGATGTAACCAGCATATTGTCATCCACAAAGAGAAGCATTTGAAGGACCTCACTATTTACAATCCTTTTCTACTTAGACTCTATGTTGTATGTCTTCCATGGTAGTGGCAAATACCTTTGGTGAGCAAATATCACCCTGTTTATTTCATACTCAGTATCATTCATCAGAGTATTGTCAAATATTGTAATTTCTCTTGTCTTACTTTTTAAGGAATCTCTAATAATTTTGGCAAGTAAGTGGAAGATGCCTGGTTAAGGAATAGCATTTAAGCCAATGTTTTATTCTACTGAAACACATGCTTTTTAAAACAGTAAAAACAATAAATACAGTGGGTTTGTATATTCTTTACATCTTTGAATCAATTTTGACTGTAAAGATAAGATCAACTGGGGAATAACTCTAGTGAAAACCTTCCTATTCCCTATTAATACCCTGGTCTAGAATACTTTTGATGCATGTGTAGATCATTTAAATACTCAAATGGATCTATGATCTCATTAATTCAGGAATTTCCATAATTGATGAAGATCACAATCCATCCATGCCTGCCCATCCTATGCAACTCTCATTCAGGTTCTTATCACTGGGGAAGGGGATTCATCCAGCATTCTGGGAGGCCTTTCTCAATTTCTCTTGACATTGTGAGGGCACCAGAGGAGCACTCTGGCCTTCTAACTTTTTTTTACCATGTTCTCATCCCATCTTCTCTTTCTGTTGCCCAGTTCTTTGGTGACACCCTTCTTCCCAGTACTCTTATGGAGCTCTTCATTGGTTATTGATTACAGCCTCTTTACACCGACCTTGTGCCTGTCCATTGCCCTTAGTGTGACACTCATCTCTAGTTCTTTGGAGGCAGTGGGGTTCCAGGTCTCACTGACATATAGCAATACCAATAAGATGGATATGTTGAGAAACATGGGCTTTTGCTGTTATGGGAAGCTTGGGGTTAATAAAGTGCTTTTGGAATTTCCCCAGAGCAATCCAGCCCATTCTCCTCCTTTTTTTCCACCGACGGGCCTACCTAATTGTTTTGTCTAGACATACATCCTGTTCGACAGGCTCTATAGAGTATCCATTCAGACACATGTTGAAATATAGGAAATTGATATCTTCCTCTCAGTCTTTCCTGAGTGTCAGGATGGGCCAAATATCTTTAAATAACTAAAGATCTCTTCCATAAGTCTCTGTAATGTCTTGTAGCTTGATGTGGTCAACAAAATGTCATCCAAGGACAAGACTATCTGGGAGAACTCATTATCCATAGGAAATCCCTCCTCTGCCTGGTCTGTGATGATTCTGCCCATCACAATAGTGAATACCGTTGGCAAGCACACTTTGCCATTTCATGCCTTATCTGATGTTTTTTTTTTATCAAAGCATCATTGAATAGAATTGTTTCTGTTGTTAAATCTTCCAAGGAATCTTTTTTTTTTTTTTGCTTTTTGGAGGGTGTAGCGGCAAGCACCCCAATACCCCCAGGTGACTGCCAACACAGGTTCTTAGATCTGCTTTTCAAAAGGAAAGCAACTCAAAATGGGTTAACAAGCTTACTTTAATCAAACAAACATACATTACCTAGTTCAGGGGAAAAAGGTCAGCACCCCGAACTTCAGAGTTAAAGAACTTACAGATCAAACAGACAGGCTTCCAAACTGTCCCAACATTACATGCATCAATACCAAATCACAGTTACCAGAGAGGGAAGCATCAACATCTGGGTTTTCAAAGCCAGGGGGCTCTCAACAACGGCTTCCCAGAGTCTCATCTGGTCAAATCACACAACACTTCTCAAAGTGAGCCCCAAAGCAAAGCCTCTCCTCAGGGCTTATATAGCCTCCTCCTGGCTCAGAGATTGTAACAACTTCCTAGACCCACTGCCCAATCACAAAGTATCAAGGTGTGGGCTTTCCTGAAAAACAAGCCTCCCACCACAGGCTCCAGGTGCACTTAAGCTAGGGGCAGGGAAGATCTTTAAATTTGCATTTCCATTACAGAGGGCAATTGGGGTTAAGTAACTTGCCCAAGGTCACACGGCTAGGTTTTTGTCTGTGTGTGGGTTAAGTGTCTGAGGAGGCCAGAACGGAACTCAGGTCCTTCTGACTCTAGGGCCGATGCTCTACTCACTGCGCCACCTAGCCGCCCCTCTTCCAAGGAATCTTGAAGGATACTGGTATATGGATAGGAGAAATCCCATCTTATGGGGAATGCTCATTATATTCTTCTCTGTTCCTTTTCCATATGGGGTGGTTTTCTGGGATTTCCAGGGGGTCTTGTGTCTCAAGTTCTGGTCTCCCCCAAGTTCACCACATTCACCTGAAATCACTCTGGGCATCCCTATTCCTAGATGTTCCCATTGACAGATTCCATTCTCTTTCTGATGGTTAGAATAGTTGTGTTTGTCCTGTCCTGTTTCACTTCTCTGTTCTTCATTCACTTCTAGAAATCATGACAGTGACTCAGCAACCATACCCCCAAAGTTCTTTCAGTCCCGGGGATGCAGATCATCACAAGGTCATTTCTTACTTTCTTTCAATGTATTTGAGGATATCAATTCTCTATTACCATGTCTGTCCTCACTACAGTGACCAGTGTTCTTGGTAGAGGAAATAGATGCAAAGCCAGACTTGAGTAGCTCTACCTTCATTCCATTGACTCCTGTTTTTGTCTCATCTACCACAAGTAGTGATACAAGCTCTTCCTTAGTTTTTTTTTTTTTTTTTGTCCTTAGCTTTTCTTTTAGGATTCATCTGATTTTGAACTATTGCACTCCTGTCACTATTTCTCTAGGGTCATACCTCATATTCATCCTCTACTATCTGCCCTTCCTTGTTTTCATCTTTCTGTATTTCTATTAAAAATCTAAGTTGGCCAACAGCAAGAGATAGAAAGAGAAATTCTATTTAAAGTAGCTGTAGACATTATAAAATATCTGGGAGTCTACCTGCCAAAACAAACACAGGGACTATGTGAACACAATTACAAAACACTTTTCACACAAATAAAGTCAGATCTAAATAATTGGAAAAACATCAGTTGCTCATGGGTAGGTGGAGCTAATATAATAAAAATGACAATTCTACCTAAATTAATTTACTTATTCAGTGTCATACCATTCAAACTACCAAAAATTATTTTTTAGAGCTAGAAAAAATATCAAAATTCATCTGGAAGAACAAAAGGGAATTAATGAAAAGAAATGGGAATTAATGAAAAGAAATGCTAGGAAAGGTGGTCTAGCCACTCTAGATCTTAAATTAAATTAAATTATAAAGTAGTAATCACCAAAACCTCTTGGTACTGGCTAAAAAATAGAGTGGTGGATGAATGTAATAGGTTAGGTACACAAGTCACAGTACTCATGATTATAGCAATCTATTGTTTCTTATACCTAAAGACTCCAGCTCCTGGAATAAGAACTTACTGTTTGACAAAAAGTGCTGGGAAAACTAGAAAATGATATGGTAGAAACTGGGCATAGACACTGTCTGACACTGTATACCAGAATAAAATCCAAATGGGTATATGATCTAGGTATAAAGGCTGATATAATAAACAAATTAGGGGAGCAAGGAATAGTTTATCTATCAGATTTATGGAGAAAGGAAGAATTTATGACCAAACGAGAGAGAGGACATTATGAAACACAAAATGAATAATTTTGATTACATTAAATTGAAAAGTTTTTGCACAAACATAGCCAACCAAGATTAGGAGGGAAGCAGAAAACTGGGAAAGAATTTTTACAACCAGTGTTTCTGATAAAGGCCTCATTTCTAAAATATAGAAAGAACTGAGTTATATTTACAAGAATACAAGTTATTCCCCAATTGATAAATGGTCAAAGAATATGAACGGGCATTTTACAGAAGAAGAAATTAAAGCTATCTATAGTCATATTAAAAAATGTTCTAAATCACTATTGATTAGAGAGTTGCAGAGAGATGAGGTTTTCCCCATTCATTATGATTCTTCTATGCCACATGACTAATGTGAACATGTGCTTAATAGGAATGTGTGTGTAGGGCCCATATCAGATTGCAAGTCATCTTGGGGAGGGAGGATGGAAGGAGTGGTAAAAAATTTGAAATTTATGGAAGTGATTGTTGAAAATTAAAAATGAATAATTTTTTAAAAACGAAATGAAAAAAGATCTAAGTTGGTTGATAGGTTTCGTTTAGTATTTCTTTGTTTTTCAGCTCAAAAGAGAGCTCCCAGGGAGGAAACTTCCTCTACCAATGTAGCTTAGAATCTGCTCTGCAAACCGATAGCCTTAGATAAAGGCCTAAGGCACTGAGAGATTAAGTGATTTGCTGAGGGTCTGATAGTATTTGTCAATGGCAATACTTGGACCCAGGTCTCCAGGACTCTAAGACTGACTTGCTTTACATTATGCCCCAGTCTCTCATAGGTCTGGTTGATGGCAGTCTCTTTGCATTTACTTTGATCTTTTTAGGAAATGACCCTTTTCTTCCTCACTAGAATTAGTTCTTGTAGCCTCAGAATTTCATTCACATCTTTTTTAGTTTATTGTTTCAGGGAAAATTCAATAAATAAATAAAAACGAGGCCATTTCTTTAAGCATAATATCATTTATTAATAGGAACATGTGATCTATTAATAAAAGACAGGTCATCGGCTTGCCTCCATTTGTGCCAAAGACCTAGAGTGAGAGCTGGCAGGGTCATTTATTACCTAGGTGTATACTCTTTCTGATTGGCCTGTCTTTGGGACTTCCTCAATCGTGATTGGTGAACATTTTAATGAGGAGGTAAGCTAAGAGCTCTCAGTTCCTCCCTATTATTTCTTGTATGGGAAGGGTGAAGGATTCCGGGGAAAATGGGCTGGCCTCCAGATGTGCCCAAACATGCCCCTCTCTGACTCCTAGGAAATTTAATTTGCTAGCAATCTTAACCAGAAAAACATAAGTCATCTCAATCAGGTTTTTACCATCTTATTTTCCCTTTGTGAACCAGATCACCCCAAACCTTAATGAAGAAAGCAAGGACAAAACTTATACTCCCTGGGGGAGGATCTAACTCAACTGGGTCCTGCTTATAGAATAAACAGAAGCCAGAGTCCCATTTGTGTGGGACTTAAACTAGTTAACAGGCAGATGTATTGGGGAGTTAGGAGCGATTGCATTATTAGGTCATGCTCTTTTAGAGACAGCCTGGACTTTTCAGGAGTGGGGTCTTAAAAATAGGAGGACAAAGGGATAGACCACAATTTAGTGATTGTTTACTAATACAATAGTATAATAGTAATTTCCTTCATTATGTTTTAGGATTTTAGGTATTAGCATACCACTTAACCTTTCTCCTAACCTTTTGAAATCTGTTCTCTAGAAATCAAGGATGCATGTCAGACCACAGACAGATTTCCTCTATCACAGATTCCAAATTGGAATGTTCACCTACAAGGTTCTTATCATTTCCATTCTCAACAACCAGTTCCTCCATTGTGAGAATCCAGTCTAGGGTGAACAATTCCTTTAACTGTTTTTTTCACCTTTTGAAAAAGGAAATTATTATTAAGGCAAGTCAAGAAATTATTGATTGTTTTGTTTTTAATTCAGAGAGAGCTCCAGCATATGCCAAGATAATTAAAGTCCTTACTATCTGATGTTTCCATGCCAGCCTTTTGATCTGTTTCCCTATCTTATCTTTTCTCCCTTCTGTTCAGATGGTTTTTAGTATCTTCCAATTACAACACTGCTTCTGTTTCTGTCTCCATTCATCTCCATCCAAGAAGATGACTTTCTACCATACTTCCCCACTCTGCTTTCTAGACTTCATGTGACTACATTTTTTTTAAACATACAATGTTATACTACCTTCATCACCAACCCTTCTTTCTTTTTTTCTTTCTTTTTTTTTTGAGGGGAAGGGCAGGGTAATTGGGATTAAGCGACTTGCCCAAGGTTACACAGCTAGTAAGTGTTAAGTGTCTGAGGCAGGATTTGAACTCAGGTCCTCCTGACTCCAGGGCCATGCTCTATTCACTGCTCCACCTAGCCACCCCCATTCCAACCCTTATTTAAATAAAAGGTTAACTACCCAGGGTAATATTCCAGTCATATTTCACATTTCACCAAGTCTCAGTGATACCTATGAGTTCAAATTTATGCCCTTTTAAAATCTGTATCTCTAGTTCACTTTGTTTGTTACTCATATTTTAAAAATTTGCATATAGAGTCCAGATTGTGATTTTCAGAGTTCTCCAGACTTTTCAGTCTTTTGTAACCAGGTCAGCACTTATCATTTGTATGGAACATAGGAATACAATGAGGAAGGTTAAAGACAGTAGCCTTGCAATGGTTTCACTCAATGACTTTTTCTGTTGGAAAAAAGTAAACACTTGGGGTTGTCTCAGTATGGGAGTACGATAAAGACTAAGACTTAAAATGTATTTTTGACTATTAGTCAGACAAAAGTTAAAGTAAGGGACTCAGAAGGAGCAATAGAGGAAAGAGTATTTCAAAGAAGAGTTCATATAGCATATGTGATTATAACCTGGGCATATGCTACTACCTATTATGAGCAGTTTGACTGAGGAAAAGAAAGTCTTTGTAGTTGTTGGCAGAGAAGAGTTTGATAATCTCTTCCCTTGATAGATTGACTGACAGACTTGTTTAAATAGAGCCATTGCCCTCCTCTGCAAGAGAGAGACTGACTATCCATAGAAACTTCTCATTTCTGACCTGGATGCACTAGTCTGGGACTGCTCCAACTTTTTCACTGTGCCCAGGAAGCTCATTATTGGGAAAAGCTCATGACCTTGCAAAATCCATCAGCCTTGGTATTCTTCCTCATCACTTTCTGTCCCTCTGATTGGAGGATGGAGCCATTTGTTGGGGGGGGGGGGGGCTCATCGCCTTGTTTTTCACTGGCTGTACAAGTGAGGGATTTCTCTGATTTCCCTGCCATGCCACTGCATCACGTGCCTTCCTTCCCACCCCACCCCACTTTTCAACCTTTGGCATATTATCTTCCCTCAGTAGATTGCAAGCTCTTTGAGAGAAGTGATTGCTTTTTTCCCTTTTTTTTTTTTCATCTGTATCACCAGCTCATAGAACACCACATGGCACATTGTAGTAGCCCAATAAGTGTTTTATTGACTATTCACTATTGAGCTAATAGAGTTCTGAATGCCAGATGGCTAAAAACTAGTGCCTAAGCTAAAGAACATAATTCAGACCTAGTGGCTGAAGCTGAAAGAAATGTATTTCTCCTCTGAAGAGTAGAGGCTTACAAATCACAGCCTACTAGATGTTGTGGACAAAGGATTAGGTGACCTTGGATATCGTCATTTTGATGAGGGAATGGTAATAGTGATGAGGGAAGGGTAATAGGTTCTGCCAGGGACCCTGATCACTATCAGTGACCAGAAACCCTGCAATTCAGTCTGGAAGGAATTCACCAGGCTCAAGCAAACTTGGAAGCGGAGATTGTAAAGTTTATTGTTACACTGTACAGCACAGCAGGCAAGGATTCTTATGGAACCTGCAACCTTACAGAAGCCACAGGTATAGTTTTAAGGAGTCAAGACAGTAAATCAGGTGTCAATTATGCTAACTAGGTGAGTAAGGGTGGGATTAGGGAGGAGTTAAGGAGTGGCCAGTGCTTAAAGGAACATGCACTTTTAATATCAACGGCAGGCTTATTGCCCATAACTCACTGGGAAATAGCCCAAGGGGGGGCTACCTGGAGGTGTGGTTTTAGGCCTGACACGCCACATGTCACTAAAGTCAACCATCCATCATGGCCACTGAGGAGTGCCCAGTCTGCCACCCATCAATGTCATGTTTGACAAGATGGATGTTGGGAACCAAGGCCAATGGAGACTCAATATAGGTATAATTGGCTAAGGAATTAACCTATAGATAGGGTATTGAAGGATTCATGGTGCAGCTGGTCACTCTACTAAGGGAGATAACATTTGCCTAAGCTAAAATGTTTATAGATGGTTTAGTGAAGGATTCATAGGTAGCTTGTTATTGTTCCAAGCAGAGATAAACAGTTCATGAGTTGCTGCTGGGCAGAGTGCTGGAAGGGGGAAGGGGCAGAATCAATGCTCTGAGGCTGGGGTGGGGGAAGTGTGATTTTACAGACTGGTTTTACAAATTGATTTTACAGACATAGATCCCAAAGCACCCCATTTACAAACTGATGTTACAAACTGATATTATAGACTGATGTTACAAACATATACATACATATATATATATATCCCAAGCACCTCATCAAGTTCAAAGAAGACCAACTTGAACAAAGAAAGGAAACAATAGAAATACAATGACTGTCAGGGAGCAACAGTAAAGAGCAACACAGTGACTTCACCAGAAGACACTGCCAGTCCTACAGGTTTTTAGATATATTTCTCTTCCACATGTGTGTCCCAGCCATATGTATTTTTAGTGTACAATGTACAGTTCACTGCATGCATGCACCCTAAAACATATGTCCCCACATATATATCTCATGTACCATCCCTGTACCTGTTCATTTTCCCAATGTGAATTTGCGAATTTGTGTGTGAATTTGTGAGAGATTAAACTCAGGGTTGGAAAAAGGACTATTCTACTATTCTACTACTAAAGGACTATTTTACTTTTGCTATTCTGTTATTTTAGTAAAAATGTCTTTGTTGAACTAAGTGTGTCTTCTGGCTGAACAGAAAAAAAATAAGATAAATACATTGGTATAGAATTATGAATTGTAGTTTGGAAGGGATTATGACCAACAAAATACCTAGAATCTCTGGTAGCTTCTAGGGCGTGGGCCCCATAGACCATGCATGTACAGGCATCAGGCATTTAAAACCATGAACTTCATTACTGGTTCCTTTTTTGAATTTTGTTTTCTGTCAATTTCTGAGCATTTCTATAGCTATTCTTCCTTTATTACAGTTCCCCTCCATAGTATCTAGCCTGACAGATATAATTAGGTAATTTTCTCCCTTCCTCTTCCTTTTCTAGCTAAAATCCTTTTCATTTGGATTAGTAAGACTGTAAGTAAATACCCTGTTCCTCCTCTCCACCCTCCCCCTTTAACCATCCCTTGTTAGGTTCTCTGTTCCTGGTTAAGAGTCTACTTTTCCTATTTTTAAACTGTGATCCAGAATTTCAAAAGGCACTAACTTCTTACCTAATGTGTCACTTTCCAAATGTGCCTTTCTCTTCTGAAGCCCTTTACTTCAATTGGCAGCCATGATGAAAGCATCATTTGTATCCCTAAGATCTTGAGTTCCTTGCCCAAGACATTGGCAATACCTTCTAGAATACTTGTGGCAGTATCATCTGTACCCACAGGAATCAGCAGGAGCAGTTAATAGTTATTAGGTTTGGCACATCTTGGGAGGTCCTTCTCATCTATAAAATAAGAATAATAATACAACCTCCATTTAAGGAGGACACCCAGGCCAATCATCACTTCATTTCTTATCTGGCTATACTCCAGACTTTATCATGCCCCTGCACAAGGTACCTTCCTTCTTCCTGGCCTTGGTTCAGCTTCTTTTTATGTGTTGTCTTCCCTCATTAAACTAGAACAGATTGAACAGAAATCAATAACTATATAAGATGGCAAGAAATATTAGAAAAATTTCAAAAAGTAAAAATAAAAAATAGAAGAAAATGTAAGATATCTGATATAAAAGAAAAGTATCCTGGAAAATAAGTCAAAGACATATTTGAAGAACCATTGGACCTCCTAAAAGCTATGACTTAAAAAACAAAACAAAACCCTGGATATTATATTTGAAGAAATCACAAGTAAGAACTTCCCAAGTTTAGATCTAGATGGCAAAATAAAGATAGAAAAAATTTAACAATTACTTCTTGAAAAGGGAAAAGGCCCAGAAATGTCATGGCCAAAATCCAGAGCTTTCATATCAAAGAAAAAACACCAAAAATTCAGAAAGAAACAGTTCAAATAACCAGAAACTAAGTCAGGATCACATAAGACTTAGCAGCTTCTACTAAAAATGAAAGAACTTCGAATATAATATTTCAAAAGCAAAAGAGATAGTTTTACAAGCAAGGATAACTTCCCTGACAAAGGTGAATATACTACTATTAGGGAAAGAAAATGGATCTTTATTGGTATAAAGGACTTTCAAATATTCCTGATGAAAAAGACCAGAACTGAGTTGGAACTTTGAAATATAAACAGAAAAGACAAGAGAAATCTAGGAAGGCAAAATTATTTGAGAAATTAGAAGGGGCTATGTGATGATGTGATTAATATTCTAATAGGCTTGAGAAGAAATAAATGTCATTTCAGAGCCTTAATGTCTTTATAGCATACTGAGAGACTTAAATGAGAAAAGTGAAAGGTTTATGGATGGATTGGTTTTGTGCTGAGGGTTTTAAGAAGGGAAAGAAAAAGGGAATGGGTAAAAGAAGAAATATCCTAGATGGGAAGTAGGAAAAAGGGAGTAGAATTTGCTCTCTCTCAGAACTGGAGTTGGGAGAATAATCTGCAAGCATAGAGGAAGGGGCAGAAGAATGGGACACAGATGAAACTTACTCTTATATGAAATAGACAAAGAAAGGTTAAATGCACACAGACAAACACACAGAGAGTTTGATGTAGAAATATATCAAATTCAAGAAGGAAGTAATCAGGAAAGGAGGGTTAAGAGAAACAGTAATACCAAGAAGGGAATAAGTACAAGTAAAACCAACTTCTTGATCTTGAAAGGGGAGATTAAGAGGAGGAAAAAGAAAAGAACTAGAATTTAAAGGGGTGCCTTAGCTTGTCTCAAACACCTGGAAATTTCTGAGCAAATTGGGGTAATAAGAATGTAATTAAATATTATTGCTCTGTAAGCAATGATGAAAGAGATGATTTCAGAGAATCCTAAACAGTATGAACTGATGCAGAATGAAGTGAGCAGAACCAGGAAAACAATTTATACAAGGACAGTTAGATTGTAAAGAAAAATAACTTTGAAAGACTTGAAAATTCTGATTAAAGAAATGACCAACCACACCTGTTTAACCACTGCAAGTGTAGAGACTAAAAAATTAATAGGATGGGTAGGTGAAGCCCACAGGTGATGGGTACAAATTGCAAAGACATATATTTTTGGACATGAGGGAAAAAAAGGAAGACTGTAGAAGATCAGGCAAGTATTCTATGGAGAATTTCTGGAAAGGTATGGTCAAAAATCACAGTCACATTGGACGAGAAGGCATGAATCTGTGGAGAACAATACCAGTGGAGGGAATTTCTACTCAAGTGAGATTGTGTATCTAATGAAGGAGCTAGGCACTCAAGCTGATTTTATGATTATAATGTACAAAGTATGGCTATAGAATACCAAGAATATTTTTAAAAAACAAAAAATCAAAGTCTCACCACGAAATGAAGGTTTTCCCCTTCAAAATAGTCATCCCATGAGGCTATGTACTTATTCCAATGAGCTATTGCTATTGCACTTGCTCAAAATGTTTGGGTAAGATTTCTTTGGAAAGTATATACTTTCATATATATATATATATATATATATATATATATATATATATATTCTCAAGTTTGCCTTTGTGATGACAAATGTTTGTCAGTTGTAAGTAACTTTGATTTTGGAGAGTGGCCAAAAGCCATATGGAATTCAGGCTTATGAAGAAGGTAAGTGATGGTACTGGAGAAATTGTTTTTGGGCAAAATTTGATTCACAAAAGTTGTTTGTCCTTCATTTTCAAAGAAGACCAGTGCCATCACAGGGTGACATCTTGATTTGCATGTGAATTGGATGTAAGTGAGGCAGAGCTGTGTAAAGCCATCAGCCTCACTCTCTGCTTGAGCTATCAAAATCGAGGGGCAAGACTTGGAGCAAATTGTTCTCATTTGCCTGTTCCTCCAGAGGAAGGCTTCACATGTTTGAAGTAGACATCTCCCTAATGCACCAACAGGTTTGAAGCCTATTGGTCACCCTCAACCTGATTTAGCCCCAGATGGTTACTGGGGTGTGGCTGCCGTGCATGCTACATCTTCTTGGAGCCCAGGTAAGAGTTAAGTGAAGGTGGATGAGCAGCTCTGAAAAGGGCTGGGCAAACCTTTACATTAGAGGTGCTAGTTTTCTCTGAACACCCCATATACCCCGTCACAAAAGTATACTCAGAGCCAAACTTTGCTATAGCAGAGAATGCAGTCACAGTTAAGTCAACAAATATTTATTTTATTTGTTCTTTGTTCTCTTAGAGGACCATGACCTCAGGGAGATGATGCCATGAGTTGCTGTTGACTTTGATTTAAGTGAGGGAGGGCTGTGCAAGGTCACCAGCCTCACTTTCTACTCCAGAGCCATCTGGGTCCAGTGGTCAGAAATTCATCAAGATGACTGGAGATGACCCAGGATGCAATGGGAGACTTTGGCCCTTTTAGGCTAAGGTCTTTTTAGGTACTCACTTTGAGTGAGATAAAGCCCATTCAACTCTTTAAGTAGTTACTCATGGGATGATGCTCCCTTTAACAACAACAACAAAAAATATCAAACTGTGAGGGGAAGACCCTCAGGGTTCCTGGCCAAAAGAGAAATAGTTACTATTTAGTATTTTCAAAATAATTTACAAAATAATTCACAAAAGCATACTCTGTGCCAAAGCGTTGCTATAGTAGAGAATCCGATCACAGTTAAGTCAACAAATATTTATTAGGCACTTGCTGTGCCTAATTATGCTAAAGTGCTGGAGATAGAAAGAAAAAGCAAAAAACAGTCCCTCCTATCAAGTGGCTTACTTTCTAATGGGAATGACAAGTATTGTAAAAGGGTATCTATAAGAAAAATACAGTGTTGATGGAAGGCAACCTTAGAGAAAAAGGTGCTAGTAGCTGGGGGGGCAGGGGAGCTCCTATGGAAGGTTGTACTTGAGTTTAGTCTTGAAAGAAACCAGAGATTCCAGCAGGTGGAGGTGACAAAGGAGAGCATTCCAGGCATGGGAGATTGCTAATGGAAACACACGAGGACAGGCGATATAGAGCATCATGTGTGAGGAACAGCCAGTAAGTTAATAAGGATAGAAAGCCCATGGAGTAATGTCTAAGAATATTGGAAACAAAGGAAGGGCTCAAGTTGTGAAGAGCTTTAAACACTAACTATATGAATATTTGAATCTAGCAGCCATAGGAAGCCATAGGTTTTTTTTTTAATAGGATGGTGAAATGGTAAAATCACTAATCCTGCCTACTTTTATGGGCACTGAGTCTTTCAAATACTCTAGAATGTCAACACAGTGAACTGGATAGCTATTCAACTTAGTGGGATGAATAGTCTTTAGACTATGTCATTGAATTCTTGAAGGGTGTGACCAGGAAGAACCTGGTAAAGACTTTCTGAATCCCTCTTATGTCTACTTAAGCAGAAGAATTGTCTTGTGAGGTAATGTCCTTGTTACCATGGAAGAGGCCTTTGTTTTAGAATTGGTTTTAGAATCTCCTAGACTAGGCATGACTTGGCTTACCCTGAGCAGTAGCTGGCCCACTGGCACCCCACTGAGGATGATTGATTCATGGCCAATTCTTACATCTGGGACTCATTCTTGCATTTGACATTTGAGAAAGAAAAGAGATAGACTTACTAGGTTCTTCCTGGGCCACATCTTGTATTTTAGAGACAAATTAGCTATTTTTTCACTTGTGATTTGGACATATTTGCTTTTTTTGAGTCTGGGGCTCACTGTATCCCCTGTATCTCCCCATCTTTGTTACTGAACAATGCTGAAAATACTGTTTCATTACCATCTATTATTTTTCTCCAAAATGTTGAATTGTTCACATTGCCTTAAAGATCAAAACAAAACCAAAGGATTTTCTGCTTCTGTTCTTCCCTCACAAGTATGGGATAATATTCACAGAATGATAGGGATTTCAGAATTAGAAGGGACCTGAGTCAATCAGCCTCTATTTGAATAAAAATTCCCTCTTTTATATCCCCATGCTTCTAGAGCAAGACCTCTAGTGAGGGGGAATATACTACCAGGATAGCTCATTATGATTTTGGATAGATCTAACTGTTAATAATATTTTCCCCTGGGGTGGCTAGGTGGCGTAGTGAATAGAGCACTGGCCCTGGAGTTAGGAGGACCTGAGTTCAAATCCGATTTCAGACACTTAACAATTAGTGGTGTGACCTTGGGCAAGTCACTTAACCCCAATTGCCCTGCATTCCCCCCTCCAAAAAACAAAACAAAAAATTCCCCTTAAATCAAGACACTATCTTATTGTTCAGATTTCTTTATAGAGTAAGTCTCTCATCATTCAAATATAATTCTTCAGCTACGATTTTCTCTATTAATTATCTGAACAAAACAAGTCTCTGACATTTTCTTCATGTTCATCGGCCTGTGGGGGATTGGACGAACCTTTGTGCACCATGGATGCCCACCTTTGTATATCATGGATGCCCCCTCTTGTTTATCATGGACGTTTACCTTTGTGTATCATGCATGCTTGCCTTACGGTCTTTACATTTTTTTATGTTGACCAGAAGTTCCTCCTTTTTGACATTACTTCACATCCTCTAGCTCCTTTATTATGTCAGCTGCCTCATTCATAGACTTGTTTCCATGTTGCCCCAAATCATTTCTTAATTCATTGCCTTAAATGATAGCCAATCATTTATGCGTTGCAGTGAAACAATAGATACTTCTCTTCATAACTGCTAACCCAAGACTGACTGCTGCTGAAAATATTGGTTCTACAAGCTGAACCATGTTGCAACATGCTCTTGCTGCAATTCTTTTTTCTCTGATTCCACAAGTCATTAAGAAAGTCAATGTCATTGCTTTATTGTCACACTTCATGTTGACAGGCTTCTTGATATAGTAGTGGTAATCTCCAGTTATCAATGAAAAACTCCCCTTGTGACACACATGTAGGGGATGCATTATGGCTATGGCTTTGTTGTTCATAGTATAAAAATTTTATTTGTATAAAATCTGAGTCTCCCTATCTCACCCAGGATGGAAATGCAGGACCTACTCATTGGCCTAACCTCACTCCAGATCACCATGGGAGCTTTGACTTGTTCAGTTTTCAACCTAGATTTGTTCAGCCCTCCTTAAGCAACCTGGTAGTTCTGCTCCCTGGGAGCTCTCTATATTGATGCTAACTTAGTATGAACAGCTGATCAGAATAGTCCACAATAGCTCTCAACTCTGAAGCTCAAGAGATGTGCCGGCCTCAGCCTCCCTGGTAGTTGGTTTTATAGGAGAGAACAATCAGATACAGAATATTAGTATAAATTTGTATTTTATGTTAACAAATGTATATTTATATTTATAAATGAAATTTATAAAAGAAATATTTATAAATTTATAAATTTAATAGTCCTCCTCACTCCCTTAACATAGGACCTTGAAAGCAATGCCCAAGTTCAAAGTCATCTTTGAGTCTTCTATCCAAAATTACAGTGAATGAGTCTTCATCCAATGTTTTTCTACCAAAAGAAAGGCACAAACTAACTTGAAATGAAGACCAATAAAGAAATAGAATAGCAGATAAATAACACTATCATTTTCTGTCTCTCTATGGAATTGTTGCTATTAGGAGGACTATTCTCTACAGGGATGACCACCTGTCTTTTTATTAGTTAACCTATAGTTTCAGACATATTTCAGCTCTTTTGTGAGTCAGATCCCTAGCTCTGTGCAACCAAGAGGTGAATGACAAAGTATATTCAAGTTAAATCTTTCCTTTAACTGATCTTGCTCCCTTTCCCCATCATACACACGAATATCCTCAGTTCTGACTAATATTTAAGTTGGGCTAAGTAAATTATTTTTAGAAGTAAATTATTTAGAAGCATCATGCTTCTGTCTGCTAGAGCCATGATAATTACCCTGGAGCTTTGCTTAGCAGCACTGAAGGCATAGGGCAGAGGTAGTGACTTCCATCCTCCTTATCTAACCTATATTGTTACTCTCCTCACATTATATGTGTGTATACACATATGTATATATATATATATATATATATATTTATATATTTATACATGTGGATATAGATATAAATATGAAGATACATCTATATGTAGATAAATAGCTAGCTAAAGCACTTAAGCACTTGTTATGTTCTAGACACAAACACTTAGCACACAAAATATCTTTCTGTATACATGTACACATATGTACAAATATGAAGACACATAAATTCATATGTGTTTATAGATTCATTTTGTGTTTGTATTTGTGCCCATCTGTGTGTATACTCATGTTCAGACATAAAATATACCCACATACATGCATGCTTATACTCACACATACTGTGTGTTTTTGTTTTATCACAGCTCAGCATAGTGTCTGGCACTCAGTAAGCACTTAATAAATACTTGTGTGCATATATCTGTATATACATATAGCTATATAAATGTATATATAACGTCTTCCACAAATATCCAATTCTGGTAGCCCACAGTGGTATTGAGGTCACTTAGGATTCTTGAAATGCAAGCTCTGGTGAGGGTAGAAAGACTTTTGAGTATAGTGTTAGTCAGAATTGAATCTGGTATCCAAGGACCAACATAGCAAAGTCTGGAGAGGAACAGTACCAGTAGGTTGACCACTAAGTGAGGAACTCTTTAGCCATAGTAATTCATAAACCAGAGGGGAAAAAATGTAAATGGCATTCAGACTTGTGATGATAGTAATGACAGGTGGAAAAGCTTGCAATGAGTGTTTAAAATCACACAATTTTTAGATCACCTACAAAACGGACTTGAAATGGAGATTTTTGTTCAATGACCAATGAGTTGATGTACAACTTAAGGAACTGAACCCACAAATATTAAGGAAAGTCTCCAGTAATTCAACGGATAATCTATGTAGGTCTTATAAAAAGTGATGAACTAGGAACCCATAGGATGAGAAGCAGGGGTGGGTTGAAATCTATACTGGTAGAGGAGTTGGTGGGCTAAGTAAATTTCTTTCAACTCCCATCATTCCCCTGTCTTTTAGCCCCATTCTAGTTGTCATACTCATATTAATGAAATCACAGATCCATGGAATAATGCATAATTTATGCATAAAGAAGATATATTTGTTCATAATGATTTTAATTTGTATTTATAATTATATTTAATTCTATTTTAAAAGCTTTTATTAACTATCAATTTATTTGCGAGGCATTGTGCTATTCTCTGGGGATACAAAGACAAAAATGAAACTATCTTTAGCCTCAAGATGCTTATATTCAACTGGGGGAAAAATAACATGTAAACATGCAAGTAAATATAAAACATATACAAAGTGGATATGTAATGCAGGGCCTAATACCACAAACTCTGGTATTATAATTAGTCAATAAACATTTATTAAGTACCTACTATGTCCTAGGTACAGTGCTAAGCAAGCATGAAAAAGAAAGTCAGTCCCTGCCCTCAAGGAGCTTATAATTAGGGGAAGATAAATGAGAACTGAAATGGAGAGATGAAAGGTAGTTGATGTGGGGGTATATGGAAAAGCAAAAAAAAAAAAATCCAAAATGAGAACAGCCAGGTGGAAATGAGGAAATGGCTTATGAGGACTGAGGTCAACTTGGGAGGCATCTCCTCTTTCCCTCCACTCTCCTCCTCACTCAGAAATCATATCTCTTTGGTTCATGTTGCCCTGAGCTAAAGGTAATGCCAAGGAAATCTCTAAATAGAGCTCATGTGTTGGTCTTCCCAGATGTGGATAAAAGGACCCCTAGATCCTAATAGAGTAATCAAGATAACTGCGTATTTTGAACATAGGACAGTCTCTATTCCACCCCAAAGAAAATGCATCAAATGACTCACATTATTCCATAAACATTTATTATAATTCTTTGTCTCCAGTGAGAAGGAAGAGAATTTGGAACTCAAAGTTTTAAAAATGAATGTTGAAAATTGTTTTTACATGTAACTAGGGAAAAATAAAATACTAAATAAAGAAACATATCCTAAAGGGGCAGACAACATATACATATTGCTTTATACTTAAAATGTTTTCATCACAATAGCCCTGTGGGCATGGTTTAAGTGGAATTTTTCTCAGTGCAAAAGGAAATGGAATAACAGGGATTGAATCTCACCAACATCAGGATCTAGCCCACGGAAATCTTTTTTCTATTAAAGAACACCGTCCTACCAAAAAGACATCAATCAAAGGCTACATGAATAAACATTTAAAAATTTCTTTTAAGAAACAAAAAGAACACATTACACTCATCTGTTTTTCCCGATTAAGAATATGAAACTACTCAATAAATATAAGAAAGAACAAAAAATATGCTGCACTTCTCTATTGTGGCTAGTTAAGGGAGGGAAAGGAGAAAGAAAGAGGGAAATACAGAGAGAGAGAAAGAGAAACAGATGGAAAGAGAGACAGAGGAAAACAAGCTTAGAAAGATACAAAGAGGGAATGACAGAAATGCATACAGAACACACAAAGAGCCAGAAATATGAACAAAAGGACAAAAAGGAAAAATCAAAGAGATACCAAGAGAGACCCAGATGCCAGAAAGAACAAACAAAAACACACACACATAGATTTTCATGGTATGATTTCCCTGTTTTTCCACTTAAAATGTTTTTTTAAAATATATTTGCCTTTTTACAACTGTCAGTACAAATGGGAATGGAACCCCTTGGTGCTTGCCTCAAAGGCTAGATACGATTAAATTTAAATAAGCCCGAGGTCTCTCATTTTTTATATAATCAATTGAATTAAAGAGCCTAGAGTCCCCTCCATATAGAGAGTTAAAGACAAGGCAAGTCACTGAAGAAGTAATTTCTTTTTATGTAAATTTTATCGTACTAGTTTATTATGTAAATATGTATATGTATACACATATGTATATACATGTAAATACAAGAATACATACATATACATATATTTATATGTGTATGTATAGATGTGCCTATATGTATATGCATACACATTATATGTACACACACATACATGCAAGTGACACTACAGCTAGAATATTGAATGGGGTCAGGAAAACCTGAGTTCAAAAGCTTCCTCGGACACTGGCTATGTGACCCTGGGAAATGTGTCAGTCTCATCTGTATAATGGGGATGATAGTTCCTAATGTCCAGGGTTCTTGTAAGGATCAAGTGAGATACCACGTGTAAAGCTCTTTGAAACTTTGAAGTGCTAGGTAAATGCCCAGTGTTCGCTTTCTTGTTGTAGTGTATGTAGTACCTGTCATTGTTGCAGTAACATGGGGGTGGGGTGGGCAGCATGCTACAATAGATAGATCAGATCATTATAATGGTAAGTCATTAAACTTTGAAATGCTTCCTTTTTTTTTATTTCTTAAATATGAGAAAGTTGGACCATTAAGTGATCTAGCTCTAAAAGCTATGAATTTGAATAGCCATACATATTTAAAATTGACCACATCTATGGAAATGTACAAAGTTCCCCACACTACTCTATCCCTCAGTCAGAGTCAGTTCCAGGCATCTCCTTGTCTATTCAGCTCTGTTCAGTATTTCTTTCTTCATCTGGACCATTATGGCAGTCTGCTCTTTGCCTGCTCATGCCTAGCTTGCAGAGAGGGACTTTAAGGTTTTCCAGTTTCTCATGGGGTTGTTCTGGAAGCTTAGCCTTATTCCCAGCCTTCTCCTTTTTTCATACTCTCCTGATCCTGGAATCCCAGATCTAAAAACAATACCAATCACTGTGGCCTCGAGATGCTAACTTTGCTGACAAAGTCCATCTGAGTGCATGCTGATGTGCTTACAAAATGCCTCTCTCTAAAATGAGTAGATGGATTTGGCCAAAAATGGCTGTGACTTGGCATGTAATTGAGCTGTAGATGTGCCTTTGTTCTATGCTAATGTTTCGTCAGGGCCTGAAGGCTTCTTTCTGAGAGATGTTGGGTGTCTATTGAAACTGGACAGGAGGTTGGGAGAGGGGAATGGATATTGGGCATGGGGAACAGGTGGGGAATGGAGTAAGGCTGTGGTTATGAAAGAATTTAAGGCTTTGAGATTGGGAAGATGTGAATTTCCAGGAAATCAAGGGAGATTTGAGCTGGAGATCTTGTCCCTGAGATAGTCTGGGATTTCTTTCAGGTTTAAATAAATGTCTTTTGATCTTTGGTAGGCTCAGTTGGGCAATTTTTAGCCTTCATTGTCTCTGCACGGTGGGATCTAGACATAGTAAGGGTCTGACCAAAGAACCAGTCTTAATTATACAAGGAGTGGGAGGCATAAGTCTTAGAATAAAAAGCTAGACAGAAAGGTTGGGTGGAGCAGATTCCCAGAAGAAGAACTGAGAGATGAGTCAGGGAAGGAGTCAAAGAAAGAGCTGGCTTAGCTCCATTCATATTTCAGTGAAGACCAGAAATAAATATTACCATGGATTTTTAGGATTTCTTGTGACCGTGTAACTTCCTCTCTTGGTGATTGTTCATTCCTGCCTGTTCTCCTATAGGTATTCGCAATAAAAACTTTTTGAAAACCACAAGAGATTTGGAATGGTTCCTTAAGGGCAGAAAGAGTTAGGGACATGCTGTCTGACTAGATTCTCTTTGGTGCAGGAGGGGGATTAGGTGAAATAAGCACAGGATCATAGCTAATAATAATGACAAGAGCTGTTAAATAAATAAGTAGTATTTATATATAGCATGTTATAGTTTCACAAAGCATTTAAAAATATTATTCTCACATCAACTATGGGGGTTAGGAGGGAGTAGGTATTATTTATTATCATTCCCATTTTATGGATCAGAAAAGTGAGGCAGAAGTTAAGTGACTTACATAGGGTCACAAGTTAGTGACAGAGGCAGAATTTAAACTACTGTCTTCCTGATCTCTACCTTCAGTGCTCTAACCACTGAGCTTCCTCACTGCCTCTAGGAGGGTAAGATCTAGAGCTGAAAGGGGCTTCATAGTTCATAGACCAACTGCTTCATTTTACCAATGAGGATATTGACTGGGCCTTCCTGGAAGTATAAGGATCAATGCTTCCTTCCCTTATGCTCTTTGCCAATGTAGTCCATTAAGCTTCTAAGCAAAAGACATAGATTGCCTTGGTATTCTCCTTTCAGCTGGCTAGTGCTAGTCCTTTTCTCAATCTGAATCCTCCTTGACCTCTCTGCATTTGACACTGTTGATCACTAACTTCCTTGATATTTTCTTTTCTTTAGATTTTTGGGATACCACTCCCTCTCTTGGTATTCCTCTTATCTATCGGACTGCTCCTTTTCTTGTCTTTCTTTCAATTATTTCCTACTTATCCTGTATATAGCTTGTTTGTACATATTTGTTTGCTGATGTCCAATAGCTTGTGAACTCATTGGGGATATGGATCATATTTTGCTTCTTTTCTGTATCCCCATAGTAGTTGTCATGGGGTAGGTGTTAAATAAATGTTTATTGACTGACTGATGGGTCCCAAGCAATGTTGAAACTCCTGAGATATTTGCTAAATCTAGACCTACCAATACCATAGTGTCTACTTTCTTGATGATACCCACAACTTCCCTAGAAAACTCCAGAGTTGCTAATGACATAATCCAAAAGTGGGTAGGCCTTCTCATTCATCCCACACAGGCCTAGGCCCTGAATGGGCTGTATGTCTTTCACAAAATGTCTAGAATCTGATTTTCACTTGGAATTCATTATCTGATATAGCAGGACAAAGAATAAGGTGGAAAGTGCTCTGGAAAAAATGATAGAGAATAAAAATTAAATTTTGGGGAGCCTGGAGTTCCTGTATCTGATCCCATCTCCAATCTATATATGCAACTAATGGCATAGTATCTAAGTACTTAAAGGAAAATTTAACCAATTTATAAGAAGAAATAAATAGAAAATTATAATGGTTGGGGATCTCAATGAGGCCTTTGTACATCTAGAGAAATCTAACAAAAAGATAAATAAGAAACAGCTTAAGAAACTGAATAGAATTTTAGGAAAGTTGGATATAGTCTGGCAGTTACTGAATAGGAAGAGAAAGGCGTATACATATTTTTCAGTGGCACATAGCACTTCTATAAAAGAAAACCGGCCATGCGCTAAGAAATAAAAGCCTCATAAGCAAATGCAACAAAGCAGAAATATTAAAATTTTTTATTGATTAGAATGTAATAAAATTGAATGAAAGGCATTTAGAGAAAGGTTCTAAAATTAAATGGAGACTAAATAAGTAATCCTAAAGAATATTTGGGTCAAAGAACAAATCATAGACAAAATAGATCATTTCCTTAAAGAAAATGACAATGATGAAACAGTACAAAAGACTTTGGGGATGCAACTAAAGCAGTTCTTAACCGGCAAGTTTACATCTCTAAAAGCTTTGATCAACCAAAAAAAAAGAGAAAGAAAAGAAAAATGAATTGGGCATATAACTAAAAAAAGACTTAGAAGAGTAGTAAGTCAACTCCCCAACTAAATAAAAAATAAAAATTCTGAAAACCAAAAATAAAGTAAATAAAATAAAAACCCTATTGTACTGGTAAATAAAACTAGGAACTTTAAAAAATTATTAATGGAATAAATAAACCATTAGCTACTTTAATTTTTTAAAAGAGAGGAAAATTAAACTGGAATGAAAGAGGAGGATTCACGACAAATGAAGAGGCAATAATGGAAATTATCAAAAGGCATTATGTCCGTTTATATGACAGCAAAACAAATTAAAAAGGCAGAATAAGAAATAGAGAATTTAAATAACTTGGTTTCAGAGGAAAAAAAATTAAACAAGTGATAAAGGAACTTACAGGGAATAAGGAGGGATAAGCAGGACTAGATGAATTTGCAAATAAGTTCTGTCACACACTTAAAAAACAATTCCAATACTACATAAATTTCTTGAATAAAATAGCCAGTATAGACATGTATTCTCATATCTTAAAATAGAGAAAGATGAGCTCCTACCTATACCTTCTATAAGATAAAATGGTCCTAATACCTAAACCGGGAGAGATGAAGCAAACAAAAGTAAAGCATATGCCAAAATCGGTAACAGATACTGATACCAAAATATTGAATAAAACACTAGAAAAGAAGGCTCTAGCAACATATTAAGAAAAGATAACATAGCATGACCAGCTTGGATTTATGCCAGGAATGCAGTGTTCTGACAATATTGAAAAAACCATAAATATAACAATATTAATGTAGCAGTGATTACCTTGGATTACTGGGTCTGAAGGCCAGAGATATTATATTTCACCCCTCCCCCAGGTTTTTCTAGTACCCTTTGGGGGGGTTTGGAGTTGTCTAGTCTCTCTGCCATTGGCTCCACCTTCTGCCAATTTTCTTCCCTACATTTAGGGAGCCCTCTGTATCCCAGTTTTCCCTGTAACCACTTACCTGTCAAATTAGCTTTTACAAAGGACTAGCTACTTCAAAGATTAAATATATAAACATTTCCCCACACACAGTGGGTGTCATTAACCCCTAAACCTTTTCAGTCTCTGGAGAGGAGATGGAGATCAGGCTTACAGTTTAGTTTAGTTTCCATGCAGCATGACTCCACGAAGTTCCAATGCTAATTCCCTCTCCCTTGAGCTCAAATCCCAGATACACAAGCTTCTCAGGACTTTATAGCTAGGCTGGTTGTAACCTTAGTTCTGGAATCCTGCCTGCAAAGTTGCTATTGCTGAAGTGTTGGTCTGGGGTCCCTACTGCCCATACCCAGAGCTGAAAAAGACAAAATAAACAGAAGAAATCCCCATTTCTTGGGGCCACAGGTCCTAAAAGAGGATAAGGAATAGATTAGTTCCATTCACATTAATTGTGGGTGAATCTGACTTTCAGACCCTGAGACACAACTGGAAAGAGAGAGACTGTTCGATCTGTTAGTTTTAAAGATGCCGCCTCTTCTAGCTCTGCAGTCAATGGGAAAGAAGCTTCTCCTTTTCACATGATAGGGGAACTCAGGATGTCTTCTAGAGGCAAGTGTCTTAACACATAAGTGCTTTCATGTTAAGTATCTGGGCATGAGTAAAGCCAAGCCCCATTACAGTAATGACAACAGTAATAAAAACCATGATTATATCAATAAATATAGAAGAAGCTTTTGACTAGATGCTAATACTTATTTCTGGTAAAAATATTAAAAAGCATAGAAATCTGTGAGCCTTTCCTTAATAAATTAAATAGATTCTATCTACCAATAGCTACCATTAGGATCCATAAAGCAGAATTATTTCCAGTGAGATGAAGGGTATAACACTGGTCCCCTCCATCACCTTGGTGAACATCTTTGGCAAACTCTTTAAAGTATGATCCCATGTCTATGACCAAAGGGTCATTGAATAAGGTTCTCTCCACTATATAATGAATCTTTAATCATTTAATGTATAGGGAGAGAGCCTTTAATGTGTAACTTTGATCTCCACAAAGAGTCAAAAAATAATATATCCTTATTAAACTTCATCTTACTAGATTCATCCCAGTTTTCTGGACTATTAGGTTGGCATATCTAGGTGGTGCAATAGTTAGAGCGCTGGGCCTAGAGTTAGGAAGACCTGAGTTCAAATCTAGCCTCAGATATATATCAGCTATGTGACCCTGGAAAAGTCACTTAATCCCTATTTGTCTCAGTTTCCTATCTGTAATAGCACCTACCTTTTGGGGGTGTCATGAGGACCAAATGAGATAATGATTTTAAAGCACTTAGTATATAATGTTTGGAACATAATAAGCACAAAACAACAAAGGGACAAGGAGAAATGCTATTCTAGAAACTTCCCAAATAGAATTACTTCAATACCTCAGTAGATGTAGAATCTCATCAAGGTGGCTACTTACATCAATATTACAAAAAACCATTAGCTATTGATTTTTAAAAATAAGAAATAAAGTACATGATTCATGTCTTCTATCTTATATGACTCTTGCCCATAACCTCATTTAAATACTCCATTGTTTTGTTCACCTAACATGGTGGAAGTTTTCTAGGTCTTTAAAAATCATATAGGTACTAGCATAGCATCTTGTCGGTCTATTCCAGAATTGGGGAACTGTGGCCTTGAGGTCACATGTGGCCCTCAAGGTCCTCAAATGGGACCCTTTTACTGAATCCAAATGTCACAGACCTGAACTCTTTGTTCTGTGAAGTTTGGATTCAAAGGGCTGAACTTGAGGACCTAAAGGACTACATGTGGCTTCAAGGCTGCAGGTTCTTCACTCCTGCTGTAATTCTCTCTCTCTCTCTCTCTCTCTCTCTCTCTCTCTCTCTCTCTCTCTCTCTCTCTCCAGATATCTGTGTATATACATAGATCTAAATATATACAGATATGTGCATATATGCAGATATACATTTATGACAGGCCCACCTTCTTTTTAGATCATACGTCTCTTGGATGTTATCTTTTATAACATATTTTATGCATAAGCTATTGTTAGTAATAGGATGAGGATATTTTCAGCCACCATATGTTTCTCCATTGCTATTTCAGTCACTCACAATTTTGATTCTTCAGAGATTGTGGTATTTGATGACTTATGCACAGATAGCATCACTGAAATAGCTTTTCGCTTTCTGATTTGGATCCAGACCTGTGATTTAATCCGTGGGATGTCCTCCTAGTACAAAGTGAGCTCCTTCAGATGAGAGATTATCTCACTTTGGTGCTAATTGAAGAAACTCTCTCCATCAATGCATATTAGCAACTTTTAGCTTAGGGAATTACTTCGGGGTACTGAGAGGTTGAGCATTTGAACTTGGGTCTTCTGGACTGCAAGGCCAGACACTAAGCTATTTCTCTACCAGAGACCATTTTTTGTTTATTTGTTTCTTGGATCATTGAAAGAGCAGTGCAATTTCACAAATGTAATACATTTGTTCTCTTGCTTTTCTGATTGAGCTCTCATTCTAGCTCACTGTTTGTATTTGATATGTGTTCTAATGGACTAGCTCTAAGAATTTTCTGTACAATTACCCATCACCAGAGTAGCTAGGTGGTGCAATGAATAGAGCACTGACCCTGGAGTTGGGAGGACTTGAGTTCAAATCCTGACTCAGACAATTGACACACTTACTAGCTGTGTGACCTTGGGCAAATCACTTTTAACCCAATTTCCTTGCCTCTTCCCTCAAAAAACAAAACAACTACCCATCACTGGTTGAATAAGAGGTATTCTTTATTCACTCAGTTTTTCCTGTGGGGACTGTGAGGTTGAGCTATTTTGAATGGTTGTAGAGTTCATTATGGAACTAGTATAGTATTCTAGAGTTGTCAGTTCAAGATTTTCTGCAGACAGGAGCATTTAGAGGATGAAAGCATCCATTGAGAAGATCTATGTTTTTTAGACTCTGCCCTGGACATGCTCCATAATTGGGCAAACACTTTCAGTAAAAATAGGTTTCCCTATTTTATGCCTCACTTATCTCTACTGTTGCATCTATCAAGGAATATTGTGTGATCTTAGCATACGCAGGGAATACACCTTGTTGGAAGGGAGCTTTTAAAGTAGCAATTTATTCTTCTTAGTCAAATATGTTTTTTTGTTTTGAATTTACTTTTTAAATATTAATAAGCATTTATTTTCTTTTTCTCCCCAGCTCTCTCCCTCCCTTGCACCCCACTCCAAGAGGGGAAAAGAAAAATAAAATGCATGAAAGAAATATATAGAGTCAAGTAAAACAAATTCCTATTTTGGCTGTGTCAAAAATTGTATTTCAGGGGCATCTAGGTGGCACAGTGAATAGAGCACTGGCCCTGGAGTCAGGAGGATCTGAGTTAAAATCTGGTTTCAGACACTTGACACACTTACTAGCTGTGTGACCTTGGTCAAGTCACTTAACCCCAATTGCCTTGCCTTCTCCCCTCATAAAAAATTTTATGTCCTATTCTGCATATTTAGTCCTTCACTTCTCTATCAGAAGGTGGGTAGCATTCTTTATCACCAGTCCTCTGGAATCATGGTTTATCATTTCATCAACCAGAGTTCTTAAGTTTTTAAAAACTGTTTATTTTGGGGCAGCTAGGTGGCACAGTGAATAGAGTACCAGCCCTGGAGTCAGGATGACCTGAGTTCAAATCCTATCTCAGACACTTAACACTTAATGGCTGTGTGACCTTGGGCAAGTCAACCCCAATTGTCCTGCCTTCCCCCCCTCCAAAAGAATTGTTTATTTTTACAATCATTTTGTTGTAATATAACTTTTATCCTGATTCTGTTCATTTCACTCCATATCAAATATGTATTTTATAATGAACAAATATCCAATATAGTGTGATTTCTATTTATTTGCATCTTTCAGTCGATTGTATGACCATGAAGATGTAGTCTGATATAAGAAACTGTTTGCAAAAGCCTACCTGTATCCTTCTCATGTTTTCCTCAAGGTTACTTTCAATAGGTATTCAGGTCATTCTCAAAAAATTTGGTAGTTATGAGAAATTAGACACATTGGTGAATAGGAATGACTGTCTTTTAGGTAAATTTTTTTGGGTAATATCTTCAGTAACTTTTCCCAAATGTTCAATTTTTTTGTTCTCAGCTATTTTGAAATTCAATCTCCTAGTGCTTTCAAAATTGTGTTATTTTATTTTATTTCATTTTTTGGTGGGGAACAGGACCGTGTATTTATTTGTCTACAGAGAACTCTACATTAATCCCCCTCTATGAGGGCATGGCAGAAGAATCAGGTAAACCAAAGCAAGGTAAAAGAAGTCCATGATTCAGCCAAATTGAACCTTAATTTTTCTTGAGTTCCTTTCAGGCTACCACCTCCCTCTGGGCCACACACACCAAGGGGAGGAGAGTAGTTATCTGCATAGGAAATGTCATGGAATTATTCTGGACATATTAGGTCTGGTTCAGCTGCTTTCCCTGTTTTTACCTCCCCTTGGTGCTGTTTCTTCCTCATTATATAGAATATCAGGACTGAGATTTTAGGATCCAACTGTCATGGTTTGTAATGGTAATGTAATTTGAATTTGAAGACCCCTTTTTTTATTGGTAAGTAAGCAGGTACTTAGCACTTAGTAACTAATCAAACCTCTGTGAAACAGAAGGTATGAACCCCTGTTCCTCACCTGACAGGAAGGGGTTGGCTGAAACAGGAAGTAGCTAATGCTGTGTGTATATAAGGAAAAGCCCCAGGAAGGGACAGTCAGAATTTCTTGGGACAAGAATCTGGAGGCAGATCAGCTACAGAAGAGAGAATCGAGGACTGAGCCAGAATTTCATGAGAACTTGTGGTGGAGGAGCTTCTTCTGAACAGGAGCCCAGAAGCCTAGGACACTTCTCCCCTCTCCCTGCCATAAGGTGATTCTGATTTTTTGAATGAGCTGCAGAAGACTGAGGAAGCATGACCAGGATGCAGGGATTTTGTGGTTTGGTTGAACCTTGAATTCCCTGGAGCAGAAATTGTGAAGGATTTGAGATGGACTGGATCCTGTGAACTGCAGTGTGGAGCAGGACCTACCCAGAGAGTTGGACAAAGAACTGGGAGCTGTCTGCCACTGAACCCAGGTGACGGTCTGGTGAATCCAGGTAGAATCTGGGACCATGGGAGGGGATCCAGAGAATCTGAGAACAGGCCCCAAGTCAAGATGAAGAGACCTCTCCATGGGTACTGAGTAGTGATGAAACTGTAGTTTACTAGTGACCTAGGGGTGAAGGGTTTGTGTATTTTCTAATGATTGTACTTAGTCATTAATGATACTCAGTAATTGATTGCTGAATAAGTGACTGATTGAGTTAATTTAGTGTGCCCCATGAGTGGAAGACTTTTATTATTGTACTTTCAGATGATTGTTCATTGTTCTAAATATTGTGACCCCTCTGGTGAAAACTATGTGGCCATTTTAATGATAAGCTGTTGTGAATACTATATTGTGATTTTCTGTGATAAGCTGTAACATTGTGAATGCTGTACCTTGATTTACTGTGAATGTTTTGCTCTGATTTATTATGGAATAGAGTGTTCACTATACTATGTAATTAGAGCCTTAAAAGCTGTTCACAGTAGCATTCTTCTGGAAAACTGCTTGTGCATGGCTTTATATGGTTTTATTTTGACTAATGATGAAAAATGCTTTGTCATAAAAATATTAAATATCTGTCCCATTTTTGGTCTTTTTATTTTTCTCCTTTCAGTTTTATCTTTGAATGTTCTTTGAATAATGTAGCTTAACTGGGTCCCACTCTAGACCTTTTTGTAATCATATTTTCCACCCACTTTTTGCTGTTTATGAGGTGTCAACTGCTCAAAATCTACCACCCTCCTCCATAACATGTCTTAAAAATACATTTATTTATTACTTTTGTTCCCATATTACAGTCATTTATTGGAAAGAGACAACTTCCTCCCCCCTACAAGTCCTGAGCACATACACACCACACAGACACACAGACACACACACAGACACACACACACACCACACTCACCACCTTCAAACTGAACATTCTCCTATGACAAAGAAAATTAATCAGGCAAAAACATCCAAGAGAGTTATTATATGTTCATGTATGTAATATTCTGTTGTAGTAATCACCTCATCTTTACTTTGAAGATAGAGATGTATTTCATTGCCTATTTTCCAGATTCATTGTTGATTTTTTGGTTATTGTATTAACAATGCAATATTCACTATGCCTATGGCAATTATAAATAGGCTTATGTGGTTGTTAATCACAAAATATATCAGTCTCTCTATATGGGGGATAAAGCCAGAGAATTTATTAAAATACCAAATAACCGAGTCCCAAAACCAGAAAGTCAAAGCCATCAGGGTAGTTATGAAATTGGCACAAGTACTTAACGTAGTAAACAACCACATTCTTAAGCCTTCAAAACAGAACAGGCTACTTCAGGCAAAGGTACTTCTCTCCCCACTCTCAGCAACTGCTCAGCGTCCAGGAAGCGTGCTCACAACAGCTCCGGCCCCCCGCAGTTCTGTTCCCTGGCAGTCCCCAACAAGAGTCCTTAGCAGAAATTGTGGCTGGCTCAAAAAGGAGTTTGTGCCTCCACCTCTATCTTTGCTGCTGCTGCTGCCGCCGCCTCGGCCACCACCAGTCCCCACCGGAACTCTAACTCTTCTTCCGCTTCCTCTTGCCCCTCCCCTTCCTGCTATGTCAGCAAGTCCAATGGGGCATGGAAGATCTTCAAATCCCATAACCCTTACAGTTATTCAGTGTTTGGCTTTCTTTTAGAGATGCATTTTCTTCTTTGGAGTTATGAATACTGATCTCCTTGTTCTGTGTACTTCCCTCTTTATCAGTTTATACAACTTTTTTTAGGTTTCTCTGAATTTCTTATATTCATTATTTCTTATAAAATAATATTCCATTTATTTATGTATCATAGGTTTTTTTTTTCACCCAACCATTCTCCATTTAATAGGCACCCAGTTTGTTTCCACAAAGAATGCTAAAACCCTCTCTAAGGTTTTGCAAATGAGTCTATTTTATAAACTAATGTTCCTTTTAGCTTCCACATCTTTGTTTGGTAAAGAGATCAAGTATTTGCTGGTTAAGATAGTTTCAGTGTTCTGTCTTCTTTTTTGTGGTGATTGCTTTATATGAGTTAAAATTCCAAAATGGTGATAGTACTTAGTGATATATTTTCTCTATTTTCTATTTTTGACAATAGTTACTTTAAATAGTCCAGATTGGATCTGTTATAATTGCACATGATTTCTTTTTATCTTTATTCTTTTTTTCTAAATTGGTGTCAATTTTGACCTTTTCTCTAACAAATCAATGGTCTGAACTTAACACACATCAGTAACCACTCATTTACCTTTTTATAATATTGTTCAGTGTTTTCCACGCCCGGTACCTTCCACCTACTTTGAAAAAAATTTTTATGGTTAGTCATGTGTTGATACACACACACACATATCTCTCTGATATGTGTATGTATAGATACAGGTATATACATATATATATATACACATATGCATATATATATGCCTGTATGTATTATATACACATGACTTTTTTTTTGGAGGGCAATTAGAGTAATTTTGGAGGGCAATTGGTGAGTGACTTGCCTAAGGGCTGTGTGTGTGTGTGTGTGTGTGTGTGTGTGTGTGTGTGTGTGTGTGTGTGCTAAGTGTATGAGGCCAGATTTGAACTCAGGTCCTCCTGACTCCAGGGCCAGTGCTCTATTCACTGCACCACCTAGCAGCCCCTATACATGAGTTCTAATACCTGCTTGTCTCATAGCCATCTCAAACTTAAATTGTCAATAAAGAACTCTGCGTCTTTCCCTTTAAACCCTATTTTCCTCATTTTGTTGAGGACTCCATATAGTTATATTGGTTTCATCCTTGACTCTTTACTCTTACTTTCTCATATCCAATTAGTTGCTAACTCTCACACTTCTACCTCCTTAACATTTCTCGAATTTTCCCTTCTCTCTACTCATGACCAGTCCAACAAGTCCAACCCCTCATCATTTCTCCCCTGAACTATTCCAATAGTCCAAGGAGGACCTGTGAAACATCTCTCCATTTTACTGCAACTTTCTTATATCCTCTAGTTTCATTTAGAGCAAGAAAGCCAAAATAGGTATGGTTCAATTTTCCTAATGTCATCTCATTGATCATTAGATAAAGATCTCATACTTAGAGAACCAGCAGTAATATTAATTCTTATATGGTCAAATGCTCAAATGAATCTGTGAATCCACTGGATTCATAGGTGATAGAAATTGTGACAGCTCCATCCCTGACCACCTTTTGCAACTCATGTCTATGTGGAACCATAAATTCACCACAGGGGTACTACCTAACATACTAAGGACTTTCCTTAATTTATTTTGCCATCATGAGGATGCCAGTGGAGCACACAGGCTGACTGAAAAAAAGACTCATAGTTTATTCTTAAAAGTAACCAGTTAATCTTTTTATGCTCATACAGATTGATGATATCCCTTACTCCTGTTTTTTTGCATGTTTTCTAATTTATAATGTGTAGCAGAATTCTCCAACCCATGGATTTGCCTTCTAGGTGATATTCATTGTCAATTTTTTTGAGGCCATAGTGTCCCATGACTCATAACTATAGAATATCATTGGAAGGATATTATTATTTAAAATGTGGGTCTTTATTCAAATGTTTGGGATCATTGAAAAAATTTGCAATTTCCCAGAGGCAAACCAAAGGACTCCTTTTGCCCTGTTCAATTCTTGGTCCAACTCAGCCATTTGTAGTGCCTGTCCAAAGCACGTATGAGTTGTCTTGATTGTCTAACAATAAGCATTCTTCATTCACTTTTGTTTTTGTTTTTTTGCTATATAATCAAAATTCTTTCCATCTTGTACTTGTGGAGTTAATCTTTTGAACCCAAGTATTATACTTTACATTTTTCTGTTCAGCTTTATCTTATTAGATTTAAACCAATGTTCTAACCTGTCAAGTTCTTTTTGGATCTTGTCTCTGTCATTCATTCGACATGCTAGCTATTCCTCCCAGCTTAGTGTCATTTGCAAATTTGAGAAGCATGTCATTCATGCCTTACCTAAGTCACTAATACAAACTTTAAGAATCCTAGTACCATCTATTCACCCATCAATCTATTTAATCAGAGCTGTAACTAGTGATTCTGGTTTCTTACTGCAAATGCAAGTAAGAGGGTAGAGCTCACATTTAAGAACTGGCTGGGTGGTTTGCATTTTTACAAAGCCAGTTGGAATCATTTAATTAAGTTTACTTGGTAGGTAGACCCTGGGATCTAAATATTTGGCAGATACCTGGGAAATTGGTTCCATCTTGTGCCCAAAATGCCTAGACCTCCCAGCTCCACTTCTGTAGAAAAGTAGGCCTTTTCTTTGCATTCCAGACACCTTTGATACTGCTTTTCCCCTGTTGCCAATTGCTACGGTAAACTATTTCTGCCCAAAATGTTTATAAAGAAGTTATCTGGAGGACAGATTACTGATAATGACTTCCAAGAATCCCAAAGCTATCAATAGAATCTGAGAGAAGTGGTGCTGATCTGGATCTTTTTTTAGGGTAAGAGAACAGTATCTGTTAATCCCCAGTGAAGATATTCTGGGTGTTTTCCTCCTGGTCCCCTTTGATATAGAGCTGGGGTTTGAGCTGGGAATGGTTAAATGGCTCCAAGTAATATTTTCCCCCATTCTTGTTGGGAGGTAAGAAAAAGAGTACTTTGTATTACTAATAATTTTTTTAAAATTACATATATATATATATATATATATATATATATATATATATACATTATGTTGTTAATTTAGCAGTCATCAGTGACAAACATTTTACCATATGGATGTAACCCATGGTTGTGGGGAAGTTGAGAGCTTGCCTTTCCTGAAAAGGGAGCTTCTTTTGGGACTCATGAAGATCATGTTAAGTCCTGGGGTAGGCTAAGCCTAAACAGAAGAAATTGGGCTTTTCTGAAGCTATCTGGATCAGTATGCTCCCACCAAAGAATGGAACTCTAAAGGAAATCCCTTAATTAAAACTTAAGTATGGCCCATGTCTCCTACTTAGGGTCTTCTCAAAAGGAACAAATAGGTCCCTCATAGAAAATTGGCTTTTATCTATAAGTATATTTTCTTCCACCACAAAAGAAATGCTCATCTAATGGAAGACAGTTAAGTTCAATGGAAGACAATCTCCTCATGAGCACGCACAGAGTGCTCAATTGATACTGTCCTCACACGGAATTTGGAGTATGCTCAGACATTCTATAACTGATTCTGGTCTGCTAACTATTTGATTGGCTATGGAGTCAGAAAGGCATTAGTCATCCAGGTCCAGTCTCAGTACTGGTACTTTCTGGACTAGCTGGCATTGGAGGAGGAAGAGCTACTGAGAGCCTTGGGCCCTTTCTCCCTCAGCTGCCATGAAGCCAAGTAAGTGTGCATGACTGTTGTTTCTTCTTTTTCTGTTGTGACTCTTCTTTCTTGCTTGTAGTTAAAGGAGATTGGACATGGATGTGATCTTGTGAACTTTGAAAGGTCAGGAGAGCAAGCCACCAAGTCCAAGAATGTATTTCATGATGAGTTTTGTGGGTAGTCAGCCATTACTGAGATACTGAGGACCTTTAGAAAGCAGTCTAGCTGTAGCTGACACATAGACTCATCCAAGAGCCATGCTGCATTTGCAAGTAAGATAAAAAAATTATACAAGTGGTCTATTGATTAGGTACTGCGGTCTACCACTGAATCAATGGTGCAGAGATAGTATATAGTGTTTATTTACACTCAGATTATAAACCTATCTATTTGAAAAATTCAGAGTCCAGAGCACAAGCTTCAGCAACAGGGAGGCTAGCTGGCACAGTGAATAGAGCACTGGCCCTGGAGTCAAATCAAAAATAAAATAAAGTAATTTTTAAAAAAAGTTAATTGGGGGTGGAGCCAAGATAGCAGAGTAAAAACAGCACTTCCAAGGTGCTCTGCCCCACACCACCTCCAAACAATGTAAAAGGGGAATCTGAACAACTTCTGGAGCCCCAGCACCCACAGAACTACACAGAGAAGCTAACCTCCTGCAGAGGACAGCCCAGCATCCCTGAAGGGAGCGGCCAGCACAGCACTCTGAGAGTGGGCAGCACAGCGTGCTGGGAACCAACAACACAGAGCTCCAGGAGCTGAGCCCAGGCCTGCATGAGCTGCGGTTTTAGCCCCAGGGTGGCTGGGCCAGCAGCCTGCTGGAGGGACCCCAGAACACCAGCAGCTGTGGCGATTCCAGAATTATCAGCACAGATATGCCTAGGACAAAGTGAGAGGTTAGTGCCCTATGGACTTTGGGACCAGTATTTGGGGATCCGTTGGCTTCCTCCCCTGGGGGTGAAAAGCTGCAGAGGAAACGCGCCACAGTCGCCATTTTGCAGCATCAGTGGCAGCTCCAGCTCCTGGTCTGCGAACTGTAGAGAGATCCAGCAATCAGTCTGGGGGTTAATTGCTCTTGCTTTAACCTGCTTGGATCTAGATTGTGGTCTTGGGGGGAGGCTTGGGGTGGGTATCCAATTTGCCAGAGATGGTGGAGGCTTTACAAAGGCCACCCAACCTGAAGAAGTTGTGAAGACCCCACGTTTGGGATGGAAGCTCTGCTGTCTGGTGGCAGAGTCCCACTGTGGCAACAAGCCCAAAAATCAAGTAATTAAGTGGCAATATGCCTAGGCAAAGGAAACAAAATAAACAGAAAAATGAAACGTTAGACTCCTATTTTGGGGGCAAAGAGGATCAAAGCATGGAACAGGAGGAGGACTATGAGGTCAGAACTCCTGCACCAAAAGCCCCAAATGAAAATACAAGCTGGCTACAGGCCACAGAGGACCTTAAGAAGCAGATAAGAGAAGTGGGGGAAAATTTGGGAAGAGAAATGAAAAAGATGCAAGAAAAGTATGAAATGACAGTCAACAGCCTGACTGAGGAAAATAACACCTTAAAAAATAGACTAACTCAAATGGCAAAAGAGGCTCAGAAAGGCAATGAGGAGAAGAATGTCTTAAAAAGCCAAATTTGCCAGATGGAAAAAGAATCTCAAAAGCTCACTGAGGAGATTCATTCCTTCAGAGTTAGACTGGAGCAAATGGAAGCTAGTGACTTTATGAGAAATCAAGATGCTGTTAAACAGATCCAAACAAATGAAAGAATAGAAGGCAATGTGAAATATCTCATGGGAAAAACCACTGATCTGGAAAATAGATCCAGGAGAGAGAATTTAAAAATTATTGGACTACCTGAAGGTCATAATCAAAGAAAGAACCTAGAAATCATCCTTCAAGAAATTCTGAAGGAAAATTGCCCTGATGTTTTAGACCCAGAGGGCAAAATAGAGGTTGAAAGAATCCACTGATCGCCTCCTGAAAAGGATCCCAAAAAGAAAACTCCTAGGAATATTATAGCCAGGTTCCAAAACTCCCAGATCAAGGAGAAAATACTCCAAGCAGCCAGGAAGAAACAATTTCAATATTGTGGAAACACAATCAGAATAGCACAGGACCTGGCAGCTTCTACACTGAGGGATAGAAGGGCATGGAATATGATATTCCAGAGGGCAAAAGAGCTGGGAATGAACCCAAGGGTCACCTACCCAGCAAAACTGAGTATCTTGTTTCAGGGGAAAATATGGTCATTCAGTGGAATAGAGGACTTTCAAGCATTCTTGAGGAAAAAACCAGAGTTGAATAGAAAATTTGACATTCAGACACAAGAAGCAAGAGATGCTTGAGAAGGTAATCAGGGAAAAGAAATCAAAAGGAACTTATCAAAGTTGAACTATTTACATTCCTACATGGAAAAACAATAACTGTGTCTGATGAAACCTTTCTCATTATGAAAATAATTGAAGGGTATATAGACATCTAAATACATATGTGAATGTGTGTATTCATGTTTACAGGTATACATGGATAGAGGACACAGGTTGAATTTGGTGGGAAGGGATGATACTCAAGGGTTGAAGTTAAGAGGTGAGAGAGGAAAGTGACAAGAGGAGATGGGGAGAGACAGGATAGGGTAAACTATCTCATGTAGAAGAGGCAAGGGGAAGTAGTTGCAGGGGAGGGGAAGAACAGGAAGGCAAAAAGTCAAAACCCTATTCTCATTGAATTTGGCTCAGGGAGAGAATCACATACATACTAAATGGGATATCTCACCCTGCAGGAGAGTAGGGGGAAGGGGGATGAGAGGGGGGATGATGGAGGGGAGGGGAGGTTGGAAGTACCCACTATCAAAGAGGGACAGGATCAAAGTAGGGAATGGACCAGGTGGGGGGTGGGATGGGTGGGAGGAAAATATAAGCAGTCTTTTACAATATATCTACTATGGTAATGTTTTGCATAGCTATACATGTATAACACATACTGAATTGCTTATCTTCCCAGAGGGAGTGGGTGACAAGGGAGGAAGGGAATGGATCTGAAATTTGAAGTTTTAAAATTAAATGTTTCAAATGTATATAAATACTATTATTAATACTATTTTGCATGTAATTGGGAGATAAGATGTGCAGGCATTGGGGCACAGAGATTCACCTTGCCCTAATGGCAAAGTCAAAGGGGGTATGGGAGAAGATATGGGAGAGAACAGATTGGATGAAGGAATACCTAGTGGGACTGCTATTCTGGGGTGGTGGGTAGGAAAAAAATGGGGAAAAATTGTAACTCAAAATCTGGTGGAAATGAATGATGTAAATCAGAAGTTAATAAAGCATTTGTTAAAAAAAAAGTTAATTGATTAAATCAACTGGGGAGTTAATTACTGGCTGCTAACAGTGAGCAGAACACATTAGACTTGGGTTGTTGTTCAATTGTTTCCGCTGTGTCCAAATCTTCATGACTCCATTTGGGGTTTTCTTAGCAAAGATCCTGGAGTGGGTTTGCCTTTTCCTCCTCCAGCTCATTTTAACAGATAAAGAAACTGAGGCAAATAGGGTTAAGTGATTCTCCCAGGATCACACACCAGTAAGTGTCTGAGGCTGGACTTGAACTCAAATCTTCCTGATTCCAAGCCTGGAGTTCTATGCCCTGAGTCACCTAGCTGGAGTTTGAGCCAAAGCAATAGGATACCCACAATTTCTTGGGGGTACTCCTACAATTCTGAAGGTCTGGAAGAATAATGGCAAAGCATTTGCAACATTTAAAACACAAAAGACTCATAAATGCACATTGACAAACACTTTAACGATGACACAGTAAACCATCACTTCTATTATCATTGAGAGCTAGGAAAGACCCCCAGAAGACTTGTGGGGGCTGCTGAACAAATACTTACTTCAGATCTGTATTGTCTTGAGGAGCAACATGATTCCACAACTTTTGGTCAGCCAGGAATACATGACTCATCCTGGGAGTGGAACTCTCCTGTTCTGAGTAAGGCGTAGTTATAGGAGGCAGCAGAAGCCAAGGTGGAATTCAGTGACTCTTGACCTCAAACTAATGAGGTCCATCTCTCAGGATTGCTGCTTGGTTACTTGTGTTCAGGGAATGAAGCAATAAGTAGAAGAGGTAGATAGGGACTTGAGGTCAGTCAGTTAATAAGCATTGATTAAGTACCAACTATATACTAGGCACTGATAAGTCCTGGAGAGGCAAAGAAAACCACCCAATATATTCTGGCCCTCTGATATACAGAGCTGGAAGGACTGGAGGATAGAGTAAGAAGTCCTTCCAAAGCCTCCATTCAAAGATAACTATTTCTTCATTTAAAAAAAATAAATGATACTTTATTTTATCTTTTGCTTTTTGGAGGGGGAAAGTAGGGCAACTGGGGTTAAGTGACTTACCCAAGGTCATGTGTTAAGTGTCTGAGGTTGGATTTGAACTTAGGTCCTCCTGACTCCAGGGCTGGTGCTTTATTCACTGCACCACCTAGCTGCCCCCATTTCCTCATTTTTTCATGGGGTCCACTTACTCCTTCTACTTGACTCCATCAAGTCCCCAAGAAACTCATCAACCTTCATATTACAACAGCTTTGGAAGTCCCATTTCATCAGTAATCTCAGGGCATGCTTTCTCTCTGATTAGAGTGCTTGAGTGTGTAATAAAGAACTCCTTTCAAAGCAAGCATTTTAAGAAGACTCCAGGTCAGCCATCTGTTCCTGTGTATTGCTTACATCTATCATTCATGTGTTACAGATTATGTATCACCCGTGTGTTGCCTATAACCATAAGAAAGCCTCCCCTTTGCTCCTCTTATTATTCCCTTATTAAAGCCTCTCATCTCAAGGAAGGAATTCTTAACTTCAGACACCAAGTTCTTTAGAATAAAGAGCAGGGGACTCCAATAAATAATGTCTTCAGGCTTGGTCTGATCTTTTCTTTTCTGGATGCAAGGACTTTCTTTGTATGGTAGTCTCTACATGGTACCTGGTATATAGCAGGTGCTTAGTAAATGTCTGCTGATTGACCCATTGGGTGTTTTTGTTAGCAAACTCACTCTAGCTTATGGTGGGGGGAGGGGGAGAGGCCTCCATATACTTCCCAATTTTAAACTCTGCAGGTTAAACTATAAGCTAAGTAATGAGCATATGCCCAATAAGTAACTGCCATGCCAAATAGTTTTGAGGTCTATGATTCCCTAGTTCTCTAGGTGAAATGCTGAGGGTCTTCACCTTCCAGATTGATGGGTTTTTTTGTTTGTTTGTTTTTAACTAGTAATAATGGTCATTCTTTTTTTATTTTTTTGGAGGGAGAAGGCAGGGCAATTGGGGTTAAGTGACTTGCCCAAGGTCACACAGCTAGTGTTAAGTGTCTGAGGCCAGATTTGAACTCAGATCCTCCTGACTCCAGGGCAGGTGCTCTATTTATTGTGCCACCTAGCCATCCCAATAATGGTCATTCCTTACCTCATTTCTTATCTAGCCTTAATCATTGAATGGACCTCAGTCAAACTGAGACATGGGAAAGATTTTAACTTAAAAAGGTCAAATTCTCCCACTGTATCATTGGCCATATCCTGATCTCTATCTTACTACTGGGCCTAGGTGGCTCCAGAAGAAAAGTGAGACTGGTGACTTTGTATAGTCCTCCCTCATTTAAATCCAATTCACTTGCAAATCATGGTGTTGAGGTACCCTGTTAAGGGTACTTGAGACCCCAAAATACCAACATGCCTGGTCCTGCTGAATGAATTCAACTTAAATCTTCTTTCAGCCAAAGTAAAGCAAAGTTTATTAAAGATTCGCCATAATGGGTATACTCTTAAGGAGCTTAAGTATCTGTGACACTTGCAATGGACAAGTGGTCAGAATAATCTCAGACAGAGGGAGTCTTCTCTAGATAATTCTTAGTTCCTTCAAGGTGGCAAGATGGGTCTTATAGACAGAAAGGTTGTGGAAGAATTTAAGGGTGGTCTAGAGGAGGAGTTTGGGGATGGTCTTCAGGAGGAGTCAAATGAGGTCAGACTCAAGTAATAGGAAATAGCTGGAGGCTACCTGTAGAAGACAGACAATGGAGGGCTAGGCTAGTTTAAGGGTAATAGATTTGGGTATAGATATTTTGAGAAAATCAAGGGTGGGAAGTAGCTGGACAATGGAGGGCCAGGCTAGTAACTGAGATTTGGGTCTAGTGATAATGAAAGGCTTATGACCTCAGGCAAATTCCTCATCAAGTGGGAAGATTCAAGGAGAGTTCAAGGGGGTTCTCAGAGCCAGTACCCCATCAATGGTATTGAGGCTTAGAAGTCCCAGCACCCCTAAACCTCAACAATGGCATCACCTTCTTGATGTCCTGGTCTTCTTCCAGCCAAAGGACAAATAGCAACAATTCTCAAGATATAAGCCTTTTCCATTCTTCCATGTAAATTAGTGAGCAAGAAAAAAAAGCACAGAAATAACACCAACCCCAGGGGGCCAGGTCATGGTTACCTTCAAGGCTCAACAACATTTCTGTCCCTTTTCATATACAAATGCATCTAGTCAAAATTTGAAAGGGTCTTTAAAGCATATCCTTACATTTAAAGAGGTCTATGGGAACTAGGGAAGTCTTCCCATCCATACTCTTTGCTTTCAATTGTAGCTGGACTTGACCTCTGTAGACCTCTAGCCTGTGTACTTGGATTCTCTGTACTCAGGGAAAGCTCTGTGTCCTATCCAATCTATTGTCAGACCTCTTTTGCCTAATCACAAAGGGAAGGCCAGAGTCCCAAAGGGATATTCAATGTGTGAAGGATTTTTTGATGATTACAACCTTTCTGACTTTAGGCAAAACACTCCAACCTATCTTGGCTTCAGTTTTTTTACCTGTAAAATGAGGCAATTGACCTAGACAACCTTTAAGGTCTAAATCTATAATCCTCTAACCTACCTCAGCAATTGATTCCACTTTTGGACAGCACTAATTGTTAGGAAGCTTTTTATTCTGTAGAACTGAAATTGGCTTTTTTTTTTTTTTTGGCAGCTTCAACCCACTGTTCCTATATCTTCTTTTTGAGGCCATAATATAACTAGTTCTTATAAAAAACATAAACTCATTTGAGGGAAGGGATTGTTGATGGAGGTGGAGAAAAATCACAGAACTGTTCTAACTGGTCCACCATAAATTCATTACATAACCTCAACTGGGCCCTTGCTGATGCTAAGCAATCCTTCTTCACCCCCCTCTCAACTCATCGTACCATTCTCTCTCTACAGGGGCTTTCTTAAAACTTTTCATCCCAGTTCAAACTTCCTATTGCTTCCCCTTTCCCCACCTTCTCTGCCACTGAGAACCTAATCTCATATTTTACTGAAAAAACTGAGGCCATGTCTTACATATGTCAGAGCAGCATCTTCTTGCTACATGTCAGTCCTTACTTATAGCAACCTTATCCGTTTGTGTCTTCTGATCTCCCTTGACTACTAAACTTTGAAGCAACCTCTCAATCTTACACCATGAAAATCTAGGGATGTCAAATGTTGACATATTTAGTGCAAGCTTACTTCAGGCTCTCTGTAATGCCAAACTGCTTCTGTAGTCTGCAAACATTCAAATACTGATTCAGATAATACGGCTTGCAGATATCCGACCACATGCCAGATCCAAAGCTGGTCTCTTTAGATTTTCATGGAGTCTCCTTTTCATCATTTTAGACATCTGCTACTTCTTTTGAATATTTGTTATATTTTACCCAGGATCCCTATTGGTTCTTTGATGGTTGAATGTGGTGTCTCTCCTGAAAAGGAATGTAATTTGGGATGATGAAAGCCTTGCTCTGGCTTGTAGACAGATCACTCTGCACTGTTAGATGTCAACTTTTTTTCCCACATAAATGCATTAGACAGCATCTTCAGATAGCCTTCCCCTTTACAGTGGTGTCTTGAGTTTCCTTTCTTTCTTTCTTTTTTTTTTTGGAGGAGGAAGGCAAGGCAACTGGGGTTAAGTGACTTGCCCAAAGTCACATAGCTAGTACATGTCAAGTGTCTGAGGCTGGATTTGAACTCAGGTCCTCCTGATTCCAGGGCTGGTGCTCTATTCACTGTACTGTTGTAACAAGTATCAGTGAGTGAGACTACATTAATCATTTTAAGTGGAGTTTAATGAAGCCGGTGACTGCCAGGGCTCATGTACCCAAGTCAGGCAGCCCATATACATCTTTGAGTGTATATTGATAAAAGCCACAACATAACTGTTACCAAAGGGAAACCACAACTTGACACTTATGAGCAAGCTGGGAAAATACAGAAGCCAAAAGGTAGCAATCAGTTCACTGCCCATTTGTTGCCCAACTGGAAAGTCTCTAAGTAACCGGGAAGGGGGGTGGGAGGCTATGGGTTCCAGGTGACAGGTTTGGGCAGGTCTCCTAGGCGAACTTACCCAAGACAGAAGGATGGGGGATGTTCACAAAATGGTGGTTACAACAGTACCACCTAGCTGCCTCTTGTGTTTTATTTCTATCATCTCTTCTTCAGTTGGGGTTCGGGAGTGGGTTTATATAACTAGTTGCCAAACATCACTGCTGACTCCATTTCTTTAGAGATATCAGAAAGTGCAGCTGATGCAACTATCCTGCAGACTGCAACTCTGGCTCTTTCCACCTCCTCCCAACATTTGTTAAGAATGTCAAAACTCCACACAATCACTGTTCCATTCAGTGATTTTTAAAAAACTGTTTTGGGGCGGCTAGGTGGCTTAGTGAGTAGAGAGTCAGCCCTGGAGTCAGAAGGACCTGAGTTTGGATCTGACCTCAGACACTTAACACACACACAAACAAAAACCTAGCCATGTGACCTTAGGCAAGTTACTTAACCCCAATAGCCCTCCAAAAACAAAAAAAAAGAAAAAAACTGTTTTGTTTGTAATGTCTTCATGTACTCTTGACTTCAGAAGTCCCTAGTATAGCTTTAACTCAAAAGCCTTACATCACTACTATAAAATTTTAATATATATATATGTATATATATATATGTATGTTATTCATTTTAGCTTAAATTGTCCTCAATGAAAACAGAAATGCAACAAATAAATTTTAATCACCCAATAATAGAATTTTGCAGTTGGAGCTTAAAAGGATTAGATTTTACTCAACATATCCAAGGAGCAATAAAAAACAATGCACAATAAAATAACATACAATTATGATAATGATAATAACTGGAATTTTTATAGGACTTTAAGGCTTACAAAGTGCTTTACAAATATTGTTTCACTTTATTCTCACAATAAGACTGAGAGGGTAGGTGCTATTGTTGACCCCATTTTACAAATGAGGAAACTCAGGCAAACAGCAGTTAAGTGACTTATCCAAGGTCACACAGATATTAAGTGTCTAAGGCTAGATTTGAACTCAGGTCTTCCTAACTCCAGGTGTAGAACACACACACACACACACACACACACACACACACACACACACACACGGCAGTTAGGTGACATAATGGATAAAAATCTAGGCCTGGAGTCAGGAGGACCTGAATTAAAATCTGGCTTCAGATACTTACTGGCTGTGTGACCTTGGCTAAGTCATTTAATCTTGTTTGTCTTAGTTTCCTTATCTGTAAAATGAGCCGGAGAAGGAAATAGCAAACTTCTCCAGTATCTTTGCCAAGAAAACGCCAAAATGGGAAAAGGACCCACATGTACAAAAATATTTATAGCAGTTCTTTTTGTGGTAGCCAAGAATTAGAAATTGAGGGGATGCCCATCAATTGAGGAATGTCTGAACAAGTTGTGGTATGTGAATGTAATGGAATATTATTGTTCCATAAGAAATGATGAGCAGGTGGACTTGAGAAAAACCTGGAAAGACTTGCATGAACAAATGCTGAGTGAAGTTAGCAGAACCAGGAGAACATTTTTCACAATAACAGCAACATCGTGCAACAATTAACTTGGAATAGACTTAACTCTTCTCATCTATGCAAGGATCAAGGACAACTCTAAAAGACTCATGATGGAAAACACTATCCACATCCAGAAAAAGAACTATGGAGTCTGAATGCAGATGGAAGCAGACTATTTGCTCTCTTTGATTTGTTGTTGTTGTTTTTTTCTCCTGGTTCCTCTCAATGGTTCTAATTCTTCTTTACAACATGACTAAAGTGAAAATCTGTTTAATATGAATGTATATGTTGAGCTTATATTAGATTACATGTTGTCTTGAGGTGGGGGGAGGGGAGGTAGGGAGAGAAAATTTAGAGCTCAAAATCTTATGGAAGTAAATGTTGAAAAATAAAAATGAGTTAATTTTTTTTTTTTGAGGGAAAAGGCAAGGCATTTGCAGTTAAGTGACTTGCCCAAGATCACATGGTTAGTTAAGTGTCAATTGTCTGAGGCTGGATTTGAACTCAGGTTCTCCTGACTCCAGGGCCAATGCTCTATTCACTGCACCACCTAGCTGCCCCAAGTTAATTAATTTTTTAAAAAGAAAAAAAAATTAGTCTCCAATCAACTCCAACATTTAACCACTTGGTAGCTACTTACTAGGGGGTACAATGCTCTCTCTGCTGGGGAAAGCCATGCCCCCACTGGGGTAGAAATGCTGAATAAAGGCTGTACTTTCTATAGTTAATTGAATCCTACCAAAACCACTCCCTCTCCTTCAGTATCTGTTTCACATTTGCTGGGCATAATGATGTTTGAAATTCCATATAAGAAAGTGGCACAAGAACGAGTTTAGATCATCCCTTTAAGCCTTCTCAAACTAAAGGCTCCTTGTAATATTTGCCCAGATTTTACTTTGATCAAAGGTGAATCTTGAAGCATTCATTTGAGTTGGTAGAAATGTTGCCACTTTAAAACAAATGGGTTACTGCACTTCTTCCTATATTCTTTTATTTTCTTCTTTTGACTGACGGTAAAACTTAAAAAAAAATCATATAAAATTTTGTTTATGGATTAGAGAAGTAATATAGTGAGAAAAGTGCTAGATTTAGAGTCAAAACACCTGGTTCTGCTGCTTTCTCCCCTATGTTACCGTGATCAATTACTTTACATTCCTGGGCCTCAGTTTACTACATATAGGAATTGGACTAGATTTTTTTTTCATGCACCACTTCTTTTTCATCTTCTTTTATTAACTTTATCTTTACTTTCCCTAATTATCTTTTCTTGAAACTGTTTTTATAGAATTAATTTCTTAGTCACCAAAATCAAGTTTTAAAATCCTTTGCAGATGCAGCTGTCAGTCAAGATACAATTCTGTACAATCATTATAGCCATTATCCTTTAACCATAGAGAGATTTACTTCTAGGTTTTTTATATTTTGTATTTTTAATTCCATCAACATCATATACTTGACAAATGGTAATCTATGCTCTGCTTAAAAGATCTCTAGGAAGGGGGAACCTACTGCTTTCCCAGATTTCACTTCAACCTGTCTCTAATTGTTAGAAAGACTTTCTCAGACTGGTCATTAATTCTCTGTGTTGCCATGAGCGAGTCACCTTACCTTTATGGACATCAGTTTCTTCTTTAGAATGAGTCACCTTACCTTTATGGACATCAGTTTCTTCTTTAGAATGAGTCACCTTACCTTTATGGACATCAGTTTCTTCTTTAGAATGAGAAGGGAGAAGGTGGCATTGAAAGGTAATAGTTGTCACTAAAGCTCTCGGCCAAAGAAATCAATTCTCTCTCCCAGCAATGGAGAATCACTCTGCTGAAGCCTACTGTGAATTAACCCCTAGAAACTGAGCAACTTTGAAGTCCTTCTTCATTTCTCCCACTTGAGTTGCCATGCCAGGTTTTTCTGCCTATAGGTTCTTCTTCCTAGGTCTTTAATTTAATGGGAGCCTCCTGATTCTCAGAGATCCATGTTTCACTTACAAATTCACAACTCTTCAAACTCCTGTCAAATCAATAGTCTTTTTAAAAATCATACTTCAATCTCCAGATGTTTATAGAATTTTTAAAAAGTTTTGTCCTCAGTCAAAAAAAAATGTTACTTACAAATGAACTGAAATACGCATCATGCTTATAGCTCTGAAGGCTTCACCATGAACATTCATCACTTTGGTACTGAAGAAGGTCATCATAAAATGATGAGGTGCTTGAGATCCCAAAATACCAACATCCTGGGTCCTGCCAAATGAATTTGATTCAAGTCTTCTCTCAGCCAAAGAAAGCAAAGTTTATTAAAAGCTGGCTTGTATTGGACATAGAGTAAGTCAGTTCTAGGTCATTCTATGGTGCTCTCACACCACATGGAGATAAGATGGGGTCTTATATACAGAAGGTTGTGGGAGGAATCTCAGGTGGTCTAGGGGAGGAGTTTGGGGAGGGTCTTCAGGAGGAGTTAATAAGGTCAGGTAACAGTTGATTTGGGTATAGATATTTTGATAGGCTCAAGGGTGGGAAGTGGATGGATAATGGAGGGCCAAGCTAGTAACAAAGGTTGGGGCAGAGCCACAATGAAAGGCTTATGGCCTCATGCAAATGCCCCATCAAATGGGATAATTCAATCAGAGCTCAAGTCTTCCTATACATTCATTTATCTGGTTTTTAATAAATAAAAGATCTTCCCCTGCCTACTTAAAACATTAAATTGTTCTCACACCAGTGAGACATCATCTTACATCATTCACAAAGGGATTTGAGTCTCTGTATCATATACCACAGATTTTTTTGGTCCAAATCTTATCTGAAAGCTGTTTCTTCATACATATACATTAGTAGCACATTTTAAAACAAGGTTCTTTTGTTGTTACTCTTTAGCTATTGAACTATTGATCATCATCTTTAATAGCCACATCTTACACAGTTTAATAATTAGCATAGGGGCAACTAGGTGGCACAGTGAATATAGCACCAGCCCTGGAGTCAGGAGGACCTGAGTTCAAATCGGGCCTCAGATACTTGACACAAAAACTAGTTGTGTGACTTGGACAAGTCATTTAACCCCAATTGCTGTCCAAAAACCAAAATTAAAAAAATTTTTTTAACATAAATATTTTCCTTTATACAAAAATGTTTTCTGCCCTTTCCTCTTGACCTGACATTGGCATGACATTGTGATGCCAGCATGTTGTTAGTGTGATGTTGTGTTGGTATAATATTGTGCAGTTGGAATGTTGTTGCTTTCCCATTGCCAGCTGTCCTGACTTTTGTCTTGCCCCTTTGATGACTCTGGAAGGGAGAGTGTCTGAGGATTCTGTGCAACTCTGCCTCACTTAAATCCAATTCATAATGGAAACAAAAACTATGATGTCATAGGTTCTCTTTGAAATGGAAGACTACCAACTGTAATGATGGGGTTCAGGCTCTGGGAAACCCCTGGAACTCTGATTGAATCTTCCCACTTAATGAGGCATTTTCCTGAGGCCATAAACCTTTCATTATAGTTAGGCCCAAATCTCTTACTCTGACTAGCCTAGCCCTCCATTGTCCAGCTATTTCCCACCCTAGATCCTCCCAAAATGTCTATACCCAAGCTGTTACCCTTAAACTAGCCTAGCCCTCCATTGTCTGTCATTTCTAGTGTAGCCTTCAGCTACCCTTAATCTCATTACTGGAGTCTGACCTCATTTGACTCCTCCTCAAGACCCTCCCTAACCTCCTCCCCTAGACCACCCCTAGATCCTCCCACAGTCTTTCTGTATATAAGACCTATCTTGCCTCCAAGAAGGGGCTGAGAATTTAATCTAGCACAGACTCATTCTGTGTCAGATTATTCTGGCCAGCTTGTCAATACAAGCTTCACATAGGCTTAGACTCCTTCAGAGTCTACCTACCCATTATGGTGAATCTTTAGTAAACCTTGCTTTACTTTGGCTGAGGGAAGACTTGAGTCAAATTCATTGGTCAGGACCCAGTGTGTTGATATTTTGGGGCCTTTAGCACTCCCAATATAAACCTTAAACCTCAACAGTACCAGGTAATTAAGGGTGTCTCCCCCCCCCCCACCTTGAATTACACAAAGAAATGCCCCCATTCACCACATTTGGTTGACTTAAACATTACTTATATCTTTGTGATCCATTAGGTGTTTTTTTTTTTAAGTGTATTCAATTGGAGAGATCCTGTGGCTCCTGCCTCCTTGTCTCCACTGCAAAGGCTAAGTCCATAATGATGCTTGATGTGTGACTTCCTCTATTAGAATGTGAGCTCCTTGAAAGCAGGGACCATGTTTTTGACTTTGATTCTTCATTACTTAGCACAGAGCATGACACATAGTGAGTGCTCAATAAATTGCTTGGAGTGCAATTGACCAGGTGCACATTGGTATAATGCTATTAATTTAGAGTGGATGGAGTAAGAAATGACATACTTCTTGAGGGGTGGCTAGGTGGCGAAGTGAGTAGAGTGTCGGCCCTGGAGTCAGAAGGACCTGAGTTTGGATCTGGCCTCAGACACTTAACACACACAAACAGAAATCTAGCCATGTGACCTTGGGCAAATTACTTAACCCCAATTGCCCTCCAAAAAGCAAAAAAAAAAAAAATGACACACTTCTATTAGATTAAAGTATGTTTTCATGGCACTACTGTGCTCACAAACTTTCAACAGGACCCCATGTCTGAGAATATAGCCTAAACCTATTAGCCTGAAATTTGGGGGTCTAGAAAGAGTATTGAGTGGATATCTGAAGACTTAGATTAGAATCTTAACTCTACCACTTATTAGATATATACACCTTGGCAATTCATTTAACCTCTCTCTGTGCCTTGGTCTCCTCATCTGTAAAAGTGGGGAAATGATACTTGTACTATATACCAAATAGGACTGTTATAACAAAAATGTTTTTAAATTTGAAAGCACTATATAAATCTAAGATTTGGTTATTTATTAGTATCCTGCCTCAATTCATGTCTGACCTTATTTTCTACTATTACCAATTCCAAACTCTCTGTTCTCAATAGATTACTCTCCTCACTGTTCCCAGCATACGTTATGCTCATTTATGCCTTGAAGTCTTTGTTTAAGCTCTTCTTGGCTCTCTCTGGAGCTCACCAGAGTGCTCTTCCCCTCTCCCCTCTACTCATCCAAAGTCCAAATTCATTGTCCTTTCTGACAGTACCATATAACACACAGCACACTTCTTTCCCCCTTCTGAGAATTCCCCTGGATGATGTTATCTAGCTCAATTGTATTCTGCCTTGCTCAGAAGCATTTTGTTCTTAGAGACACAGAGAAAGATAGAGAATGGTGCAGGGGAAAGCACACTGATTCTGATAATCTAGGCAAGAAGAGCTATGGTGGCTATGGGAATGGTGAGGATGATGGAAAACCCCACCTCGAACTCTCCTCTAATCTTCCCACTGGATCTGGCTTTTCATGCCCAAATCTGTTACTCTTTTTTTTTTTTTAAACAAATGCTTTAATAACTTCTGGTTTACATCATTCATTTCTACCAGATTATGAGTTACATTTTTCCCCCATTCTTTCCCTACCCACCACCCCAGAATAGCAGTCCCACCAGATATCCCCTCATCCAATCTGCTCTCTCCCATATCTTCTCCCATACCCCCTTCGACTTTGCCATTAGGGCAAGGTGAATCTCTGAGCCCCACTGCCTGGACATCTTATGAAACATTTAATTTTAAAACTTCGATTTTCAGATCCATTCCCTTTCTCCCCTGTCACCCACTCCCTCTGAGAAGATAAGCAATTCAGTATGTGTTGTACATGTATATCTATGCAAAACATTACCATAGTAGATATATTGTAAAAGACTGCTTATATTTCCCTCCCACCCGTCTCACCTCCCACCTGGTCCATTCCCTACTTTGATCCTGTCCCTCTTTGATAGTGGGTACTTCCAATCTCCCCTCTCCCCAGAATGCCCTCCCCTCCATCATCCCCCCTCTCATCCCCCTTTCCCCTACTCAGGAGAGTGAGTGAGGGTAAGATATTCCATTTAGTATGTATGTGATTCTCTCCTTGAGCCAACTTCAATGAGAATATGCTTTTGCCTTTTTGCCTTCCTGTTTTTCCCCTCCCCTGCAACTACTTCCCCTTGCCTCTTCTACATGAGATAGTTTGCCCTACCCTGTCTCTCTCCATCTCCTCTTGCCACTTTCCTCCCTCACCTCTTGACTTCACCCCTTAAGAGTCATACAAATCTGTTACTCTTAACCTAGCCTAGCCTCAGGATTGCCTCCTGCTACTTCCCATCCTTGATCCCATCAAAATTCCATTTTCTTGGTTCCTGGTGTCTGACTTCTAGTTATCTCAGCTACTGGCAACTCCCATTAAGATCCTCCCTAAACCCCTCCTTTGTTCACCCCAGGCTACTTGAACAACCTTAGATCCCTCCCACAATCAACTTTCTGTATATAAGACCTATCCTGCCTCCCTGAATGTGCTCAGATTCTGTCTGGCTCTTGCCAATACAAGTATTGAAAATGCTCAGATTCCTTAAGAGTCTACCCAACATAGTGGATCCTTAATAAACTTTATTTTACTTTGGCTGAAAGAAGGCTTGGGTTGAATTCATTCAGACAGGACCTGGTGTGTTGGGGTCCTAAGCACCCCTAAACCTCAATAAGAAGAGGCCATATTGAAGAAATAGTTTGAAGATAAAAAGGGAAGATTTGACTAATGATTGGAGATGTGTTCTCTTTAGCCATAGAACATTTTCCCAGTCCTCTTCTTAATGTTGTAGAGATTCTTTTATTCACCACAGATGTCAGAGGTTCCTCAATAAGAGTCCTTCCCTCCTAAATCTCCAGTCACCCTCTGTACAACCCTAGTTACTGGGGGACCTTGTGTCATTCTGGCAAGAATTTTCTGAATCACTTTTGCTATAAAAACATCTGACAAAGTCTGTCATGTTACTGTCATGACAAGGATATGGGTATAATTGGGTAGATGTAGAATTGGTTGAAAGACTAGAATAACTGTTAATAGTTTAATGTCATCTTGGAAAGAGGTCTGCAATAGAAAGCCCCGGGGGATCTTTGTTTGGCTGGATGCTATTTAACATTTTATGTTAACTTAATTAATTAGTTTAATTATTTAAGAACTATTAATCACACCAATAATAACTAGCATTTATATAGCACCTTAAGGTTTATAAAGTACTTTACAAATATTTCATTTTATCCTTACAATAAGACTGGGAGATAGGTACTATTATCTTCATTTTATAGGTGAGGAAAGGCAAACATAGGTTAATTTGATGGGGTACAGGCTCTGGGAATCCCCTTGAACTCTCCCTGAATCTTCCCACTTGATGAGGAATTTGCCTGAGGTCATAAGCCTTTCATTATTACTAGACACAAATCTCAGTTACTAGCCTAGCCCTCCATTATCTAGCTACTTCCCACCCTTGATCCTCCCAAAATATCTATATCCAAATCTGTTACTCTTAAACTAGCCTAGCCCTCCATTGTCTGTCTTCTCTAGGTGGCCTCCAGCTATTTCCCACCCTCAATCTCTCATTACTGGAGTCTGACCTCATTTGACTCCTCCTGAAGACCCTCCCCAAACTCCTCCTCTAGACCACCCCTAAATCCACCCACAACCTTTCTGTCTATAAGACCCATCCTTCCTCCATGAAAGAGCTGAATTGTCTAGCACAGATTTACTCTGTGTCAGATTATTCTGGCCCTCTTGCCCAATGCAAGTGTCACAGATACCTAGGCTCCTTAAGAGTCTACCCATTATGGCAAATCTTTAACAAATTTTGCTTTTCTTTGGCTGAGAGGACTTGAGTCTAATTCATTCAGCAGGACCTGGAGTATTGGTATTTTGGGGTCTCATGAGCCCCTAAACCTTAAACCTCAACAAATTGACTTGCCTGGTGTCACACAAATAATAAGTGTATGAGCTCAGATTCAAGCTCAGGTCTTCCTGACTCCCAGCCCAACACTCTTGATTGTGTCACTAAAGGAATAGTGAGCATACTTAACAAATTTGGAGATGACATAGTACCAGGAGGGATAGCTAGTATACTCTAACAAAATCTTGATCCTGATTTTAATTTTGAAAGGCTAGAACCCTATGCGGAATCTGTTGTACCTGAATAAAGCGAGACAGAAGATCCCCGAAATTAGAATTTGTGTGGATTTATTACTGCGGGATAGAGGTTCCATAGCCAGGTTATGTAAGCTGAAACTACAGTGATGTAAGCTAAAACTACAGTGATTGGTCAGTGTACATTTGAATTTCCCACCAGTGAGAAACTCTAGGCTGAAACTCCCGCCCATGGGTCAATTAGGGGAAGGGTAGGAATGGGGGTTCTGCTTGCTTACAGAACAATTAGGGCAGGGGAAGGTGGAGTTGTCTGCTTTACAAATTAATGAAGGGAAGGAGAAAGTGGAGTTGTGTCCAACAAATTCGATTAGACAAAATATAATATAGATGCAGTGGGGATTTGGCTCATGCTTAGACCTCCTAAAATGAATGTCATCCACCTGCATCTGGGAGATTGGAAGAGCAGAACATGGATATTCTTTTGTTGGCCTATCATGTAGTTGGGAGCAGTCTTTTCCATGGACTGAGCAGTCAAAAAACGTTAATTTAAAACTGTCAGCAACTCAGATGGCTTTTTATTGTATTTGTATCTGAGGGTGAAGGATTACTTTACTCACACCATTCAGTAATCAGGGAGGGCCTGAGGGCTACCTTCTTCCCCTTCTCCTTCCCCAGTTTTGAGTCATGTGGTCCAGAGAAATGAGCCTGGGGTTTGGCTTTTCCTACACCATTTTCTGCCCTAGGGGATGGGTGAGTACAGGAATCTAGGTCAGGTTTTGTAACCAATCAGCCCAACATAAAAGCCCTAGAGAACAATGATGTGGAGGAATTGCCCCTAGGGCTTTGAATTTGAACTTGATGAGACTAATCCACTGTAGGAATTGAGCTAAACTGTGAGTCTAATCTTCATTCTCCCTGCCCTCACACACATAAGGCCTTGGGTATAATTATGCCCTTCAAGGTGTGTATTTGTTTTTCCAATATCTTTAAAGTATCTCTCTCTCTCTCTCTCTCTCTCTCTCTCTTTCTTTCTCTCTCTCTCTCTTTTTTTTGAGGGCAATTGGGGTTAAGTGACTTGCACAAGGTCACAGGGCTAGTTAAGTGTTAAGTGTCTGAGGCCTGATTTGAACTCAGGTCCTCCTGACTCCAGGGCCAGTGCTCTATTCACTGTGCCACCTAGCTGCCTCTAAAGTATCTCTTTTTAAAAACTAATAGATGTTAGGTTGTTAAATGAAACTGGGGTGCTAGTCAAGGCCTCTAAAATGAGAGAGATAGATGGTTGGGGCTGGATCAATGGTAAGGACATGAGAATTCTTAATTCCTTCAAAGTAATGGAAGACCTAAGGTCTAAACTATAATGGGTCTGGTCCTGAGAGAGTAGAGTCAGAGTGACACCTCTTAAGGAGATAAATGTAAAATCCTGCAATCATTGCATTTTGGGTTAAAAAATCCAATCTGACAAGTACAGTAGGAAGGAAGTGTGGCTAGGCAGTCATTCATCTGAAAAGAGATTGGAGCTTTTCATGTACTTCAAACCCAATATGAGTCAGTGGGGTGAAATAACAGCCAAAGAGCCAATGTCATCTTGGGTGCATTAAGGCATGGTGTCCACTGTTAGGGAGATGATAGACTTGCTGTCTTCTGCCCTGGTCAAACCACATCTGGAGCATTGTGTTAAGTTCTTCAAGCTACATTTTGGGAACATTATTAATAAGCTAGAAAGTTTCCAAAGGAGGGAAATGAGGATGGCGAAGAGCCTTGAGTTGAATTAGTGATGTTTAGCATGGAGAAGAGAGGATTTGATAGAGAGATAATAATTTACTCAAATATATGAAGGGTTGTCATGTGGGAAAGGGAATGGATTTGTTTTGTTTGACTCCAGAGGTCAGAACCAGGAGTGGGTGTAGCTTTATAGCTAAAGAAGCAACTTTAGGTCTGATGTCAGGAAAGAAAAAAAAAACTTCATAAGAACTAGAGCAATCTGAAAATGGAATAGATCACCTCAAACAAAGGTGAGTTTGTTCAGGTATTAGTTGAACTAGACAACCTTCAAGTCCCTTCCAATTCTGAGACGCTGTGATTATGTGAAATACCAATTACTAAGAGTATCAGAAAGCAAACAATCTCTAACTTTGTTTAATGCAGACCTCAGTTTTCTCATCTGTGAAATAGGAGATTGGACTGTGTAACTTTTAACAATCAGTGATAATTTGATCCATCTCAGAAAATATCTCATTTCAGAATTCACTTAAAGAAATGGACTAAAAAAAAGAAAAAAAGAAAAAGAAAGAAATGGACTGCCTTGTTTGTTTCCCTCTTAATTCTAAAAGTTAATTATTCTCAGTATAGCAAGTCAGCTGAGTGGGTAAGAGGACATCAGGCATTGAGATAGAAAGGATGAACATGGAGAAATTTTTTTAAAAAGGTCTGGAGGGGCAGCTAGGTGGTACAGTGAATAGAGCACCAGCCCTGGAGTCAGGAGGTTCTGATTTCAAATGCAGCCTCAGATGCTTCACACACTCATTAGCTGTGTGACCTTGGGCAAGTCACTTAACTGCAATTGCCTAGCCTTCCTCCCTCCAAAAAAAAATACATAAAAAATGTCTGAAGAAGAGAGAATGGATATGGGAGAATTAGCATAGGCCTGAGCAATAGGGAGTATGGTCTTTCATATATGATTAACAAAAGACTGGCCCTGAAATGAAATTAGAAAGTTTTTGTATTAAGATTTAAGGCAAGCAAGAGATATTGAGAAGTCTTCAGTCTTAGGAAGATTAGAGATAAGAAAGGGAGTAGGATGAATATTTAGAAAGACTGAGTGTTCTTCTGACCAATATAGGAATTCATTGACAAGTCACAGTTTGGAAGGTCTTCATTCTAACAAGGCACACATTTTTGAAAATGAATGGGCTTGGCAGTGTTTTACTTTGGTTAATAATGGACTTATAAGGAGGGTTTAGATAAGGTCTGCCCAAGGATGACAGGAAGGAATGGGGTCATACTTTATAAAATATATATATTATTTTTATTTATTTTAAACATTCTTTTCTTTTTAAATTTTGAATTCTAAATTTCCCCTCCCTTTCACAGACACTGAGAAGGCAAGCAATATGATATCAATTATATATGTGAAATCATGCAAAACATTTCCACATTAGCCATATATCCAAAAAAGCCAAGAAAAATAAAGTAAAAAATTATAGTTCAATTTGCACTTAGTATATGGATAGCATTTTTTTTTTTTACCATGAACCTCTTGGAATTGTCTTGGATCATTGTATTGATCAGAGTAGCCAAGTCTCTTATAGTTGATCATCATTACAACATTGTTATTTTGCACAATGATCTCCTTGTTCTTCTCAATTCACTTTGCATCAGTTCATATAGGTCTTCCCATGTTTTTCTGAAGCCACCTCCCTCGTTATTTCCCACAGCACATAGTACCATTATAATCGTATGCCACAACCTGTTCAGTAAGGGCTGTGCAAAGGAAGTAGCTGTGGATGTGATGTGATTTAAAGAGTCAGAGGGTCTGGGTTCGAATTTTGATTCTGTCACTGCCTATCTGTGTGGCTTTAGACCAGTTACTTGATCTTTCTGGATCTCAGTGTCCTCATCTGTTAAATGAGAGGATTGAACTTGATGGTCTTTGAGTTCCTCTCCAGTTCAAATCTAGAATCCTCTGATCCTAGGATTTGAAGTGTGTTGGGAAAATCCCTACCAAAACAAAGATTACTTCTTTGTAATCTCTGTCTTAGTGTCTGACATTTCTACCATGGGTCATTCCTTAAAGGCATCTACTAAAATGCAAAAACTGTGCAAGAGGAGCATGGGTGTGGTTCATTTGGAAACAGCCACACCCTTAGCCATCCTTTAGATTTTAATTATCTAAATTTAGATTTTAATTATCTCATTATTTCCCTGGTATAGGGTAGGACCTTAAGGAAATGAGATATTAGAGGTTGGATAGGATGAAGGGAGGGAGAGAAAAAAAATATCAGGAGTCTGGAAATAGCGTGGTATAGCAAAAAGAGCTCTTTGTAACCCCAATGTTTAGCAAAGGACTCTAGAGTCAGAGGCCCTATCTATCATCTATCAGGCCACTGACATTTACTATCTGTATAATCTTGGACAAGTCACTTGACTTCACTGGGCCTCAGTTTTCTGATCTATAAGATGAAGGAATTAGACTAGATGACATCTAAGTCCTTTTCTGGTTCTAAACATTTGATCTCTGACCTTCAATGCTTGGCCTGGTAGAATTCTACAGTGGGCAGCTCTGGACAGCTCATGGAAAAGAATCTCAAGCTGGAAAGAAGCTTAGAAACCATCCAGGCCACCTTCTTTCCCTTATAGTTAAGGAAACTGAGTCCCATTAAGAGGAGAGACTTGCCCCTAAGGTTGTACACATCAAGCTAATAGCAGATATGGGGCACCTTGTAGCCTCCAAGGTGGGGGGGGGGGCGGGGAGGACATTCAATACTGAGGTGGAAGAAGGAGGAGATGAGCATTGGGACATGCTTCTATGGCAAGCTGGTTAGAGCTCTAGGTTTACAGCCAGGAAAACCTGGGTCAAAGTCTCACCTCTAACGCATTTGACCAGTTTTCTTGGACAAATCTCTTAACTTCTTTGATCTTCAATTTCTTATCTTATCTTCAGTTCTTGTATAAAATCTTATCTTCACTTCTTATGTAAAAAATAGAGATAATAATATAATTCTTAAAGTTGTTATGAAACCCAAATGAAATCATGTGTGCAAAGCACTGTATAAATGTCTATCATCTATCTATCAACATCTATCTATCATCTATCTATCTATCTATCTATCTATCTATCTATCTATCTATCTGTCTATCTGTTATGGGAATGGGAATTTATGATCTTCCCTGTCCCTAGGCCCTTTGATAAGCTAGAGTGACTCTGAGAACCTTCCTTTATTTGCAAATAAACTCTGCCCTGTAATAGGCTGAATGTGGTCACATGAAGCCTGTGGTGGGAGGCTTGTTTTTCAGGAATGCCCACACCTTGTTACTTTGTGACTGGGCAGTGGATCAAGAGGGCCATGACATTTTCTGAGCCAGGAGAAGGCTATATAAACCCTGATGGGAAGTTTTGTTTTGGTGCTCATTTTGAGAAGAGTTATGTGATTTGACCAGATGAGACTCTGGGCAGCCATTGAGCCCCCTGGCTTTGAAAACCCAGATATTGGTGCTTCCCTCTCTGGTTACTGACTAGGTATGGATCTAATGGTCAGACAGCTGGAAGCCTGTCTGCTGATCTGTTTCTCTGTCTGCTTGTAACTTGTTTGTATTCTCTGAAGTTCAGGGTGCTGACTTTTTCCCCGGAAGTAAAACAATCTATGTTTGATTGATTAAAGTAAGCTTGTTAATCCATTTTGAGTTGCTTTCCTTTAGAAAAGCAGATCTAAGAACCTGTGTTGGCAGCCACCCTGAGGATGCTGGGGTGCTTGCTGCTACACTATCTACCTATCATCATTACCCCTATCATCATTACTGTTATTTATCCAGCTCCCAAGTCTACTGAAAACCAGTCTTGGTCTCAGAATATAGGTTCTCATTTTGTTCATGACTATCACAATTTTTGACATTTTGCATCTTTCTCATTTCTCTTCCCAATTTTTCCCCCACTTCTCTTATCTGCTTCTTAAGGTCCTCTATGGCCTGTAACCTGCTCATATTTTCATTTGGGGCTTTTGGTGCAGGATTTCTGACCTCACAGTCCTCCTTCTGTTCCATGCTTTGATCCTCTTTGCCCCCAAAATAGGAGTCTAATGTTGCATTTTTCTGTTTATTTTGTTTCCTTTGCCTAGGCATGTTGCCACTCAATTACTTGACTTTTGGGCTTGTTGCCACAGTAGGACTCTGCTACCAGGCAGGGGAGCTTCTGTCCCAAACGCTGGGGTTTTCTCAACTTCTGGAGGTATTAGTCAGGTGGCCTCTCTGTAGCCTCCACACACTTTGGCAAACTGGTCACACACCCCAAGACCTCCTCCCCAGACCACAATCCGGATCCAAGAAGGGTAAAGCAAGAGCGATTACCCCCCAGACTGATTGCCAGATCCCCCCACAGTTTGCAGGCCAGGAGCTGAAGCTGCAATGTGGCAATGTGGCACAAGCTGTGCTGGCTCCTCAGTGGCTTCTCCTCCCCAGGGGAAGAAGCTGACACATTCTCCCAACCAGTCCCAAAGTCCACAGGGCACTCACCTCTCACTTTGTAGTTGGCATCTATGTGTTGGAAATTCTGGAAATGCCACAGCTGCTGGTGTTCTGGGGTCCCTCCAGTCAGCTGCTGGTTGGGCTGCCTTGGGGCTAAAACCTCCAACTCACGAAGTCCTGAGCTCAGCTCCCAGAGCACTGTGTTGGCCGCTCCCTGCCAGGCTGCCGGACTGTCCTCAGTGGGAGGTTAGCTTCTCTGTGTCATTTTGTGGGTTCTGGAGCTCCAGAGTTCATTCGGAGTCCCCCTAGAACATAATTGTGAAGTGGTAGATATAGCACTCAGGAAGACCCAAGTTAAAATCCAGCATCATATATCACTAGCTGTGTGACCCTGGTCAACTCACAATCTCATTTTCCTCATCTGTAAAATTGGAATATTAATAGCATCTACCTTCCAGGGTTGTTGTGAGGACCAAGGAGATAAGAATTGTAAAGTCCTCAATATTAGTGCTTGGCACATAGGAAGGAAGTGCTATATACGTGTTAGCTACTATTGTTGTTACATAATGAAGCGGCTGCTATAATTACCATATCTTCTTTAAAAATTACAGTATTGTGTATATTCATTTGTGTTTGTATAAATTAGTCTTTGATGCTTAAAAGCTCTAAGAAGTCTTCAATGGGCTACGCATTCAAACCCAAGCAGTCAGCATCAATGTTTTTCTCTAAGGAAGTTTTGGGCTTCTGTCTTTCATGATATAATCTCTAATAGGATAATAATAATAGTTAGCATTTATAGAACACTTTAATGTTTGCAAAGCTCTTCAAAAATATTATCTCATTTGATCCTCACAACCGCCCCAGGAGGCATAAAATTCTTTCCATTTTATAGATGAAGAAACTGAAGCAGTCAAAAGTTAAATGACTTTCCCAAGGGCACATAGCTAATAAAGGTCAGAGGCCAGATTTGAACTTAGGTCTTCCTTACTCCAGGACCAGTGCTACTATAATAAACTGTTATGGCTCTGGTGTCAAATCATTTTCCTTTTCAGAAAATCAAAAAGCCCAGTGACCGTATTTAATGTAAATGCTTCTAATGACTGTTGAGGTATAGATAACAGTGGTACGAAGTTGAAAATCTAGAAGAAAAGAACATTTACCAAGAAACAGATGGAGTTTCTCTAGAGATCACAGGTGATAATTATCCCATGATCAAAATTATCCCATCAAAAAAATGACCTGTCCTCAGCCTAGAATTAAGACTCTGGTTCCTTGGCAGGTAGCAGGGAACAACCTCCTTTGGAAATTGCTGTTGTGAAGATAAAGCCGAGTGGACTTTTCAGTCTCATTTGGCAGGGCTCTGGATTTCTCTGTTTTTTAAAGAAGGGCTGGAAAATGTTTTTTGTGGTGTTTGGATATTGATTCTTTGAATGAATTTAGTTACCAACCAATGAATGATTTGACTTTTACACAGCTGTGTCCATTTCTTTTTCTTTTTTTTCTTTTTCTTTTTTGCTTTTTGGAGGGCAATTGGGGTTAAGTAACTTGCCCAAGGTCACACGGCTAGGTTTTTGTTTGTGTGCGTTAAGTGTCTGAGGCCGGATGTGAACTCAGGTCCTTCTGACTCCAGGGCCGGCGCTCTACTCACTGCACCACCTAGCTGCCCCCCATTTCTTTTTCTAAGAGTTCTTTTTGTTTTCTTCCATTGTGTCTGTGGCCTTTATGCTCTGGCCTTCTTCATTTTACTCCTTCTTTGCAAGGTTAGTTGTTGGATGACATGAAAATTGGGGGCAGGGTGAATCTATATAAAATGTAAGCTGACATAATGAACTATGATCGTGCAGCCTGAAACATTAGTAAAGATTTATTATTATTTCCCTGACATTTATTGGTCAAGCAGCAGGCACAGGAAAAACTACTACTAACACATGAAAAATGTAGTTTTTTTCTTTTAAAAAAATATGCCATTGTAGATTTTATTGGGCAGCTAAGAGGAACAGTGAATAGAGTGCCAGGCCTTGAGTCAGGAAGACAAGTTCAAATCTAGTCTCAGACACTGACTAGCAGTGTGACCCCAGACAAGTCATCTAACCCTGTTTGCCTCAGTTTCTTCATCTATCAAATGAACTGGAAAAGGAAGTGGCAAACCACTCCAGTATCTTCGCCAAGAAAATTCCACATGGGATGATGAAGAGTCTGACATGAATAAATAACAACAAAACAAAAAAGATTTTATAAGCAGTTAAATGACCACCACCCTACCTATCTAAAAAAAAACAAAACCCAAAAACCTAGCATAGGGCTAGGGTCTTTCTAAGGTTGAGAAGAATTGCTCATCATCTCATCTGTCACTGAAACTAACAGTTAGGATGACAGAGTTGGGAAAGTGTGAAACACAGAAAAATCTTTTGTCAAAAGTTTTATAATAAACACATGCTTAGAGCAAAACCAAAAGAAAACAAGGCAATAATATAAAAAGAGGAAAAGAAGAAGTCCACAGACTCCAGGTTAAGAACCCCTGGATGCCATGGTGTCCAAAGTTCCTTCTGGCTAGAACATTCTCTGAGTGATCCATTGCAATTTCAAGATTCTCTGGGCAGTGTTTCCTCTAATTGGGAGCTCCCGCTGTACCATGGTGATATTAGTGAGGGCTGCCCAAGGTTCACTGTATCTAGGCTGGCTCCAGAATTGCTTCACTTTCCTGAAACCATAATCAGTGGAAGAACCTGGGTCCTCTGCTTCTAATGCTAATGCTCTTCCTATTCCACCACACTGCCTTCAAAACTGGGACAGGGAAAAGGAATGAAATAGGAAATTACTAGTGATGGTGACAGGGAAAAATGTAGGATGTGCAACTAGAGGTAATATTTGTTAGAAATCTCAGGGCACTGGTGTGTGTGTGTGTGTGTGTGTGTGTGTGTGTGTGTGTGTGTGTTTCCAAAATCTCTGGAGGAAAAAACCCAAAACAACTTTTGACTTGAAATATATAGCTGTGACTTTACCTCTGACAAGAGTCCTCCAGGTATTAGCATTCCCTCCCACTTACAATTTATATTTCTTTGTGTTTATTTCTTTGTATGCATATCAAGCTCTCTGAAGGCTGGAACTGTTTCCCAGTGCTCAGCTCAGAGCAGGACAGTTGTTGAGTTACATTGAATTGAATCCCTGAAATGAAATCAAAGGCAGAGCAGGGTCATCAGTGCATAAAGAATGGCACCTCTGACCCTGGGGAAGGGCCTCCCTCTGTGGCTCCAGGCCTTGGAGTCTCTGGCTCTGAATCAGAGGCCTCAGGACAGTTACACTGGCAGAGGACTCTTGGAGTTGTCAGATCAGCCTCTCCCCACCCACCTTCACGCCCCAGCCCATTCCTCCCACTGTTTGATCTCAGGTAAACAGAGAGGAGTGTGAGCCAGCAGGGCAAACATAAGAGGAGCATCATTGCCAAGCTATAAACACCTACATGCCTGAGTCTGAGTGTTGACTATGGATCGAAAGGAAGCCAAGAAGGTGATGGCACCTAGAGAGACACTGGGAGAGAAGCCCCCTTCCTGAGACCACTTTGATTCTGTTCACTGGGGGCAATGGCCTCCGTCCCATTGGTAAGCGACTTTGGGCCGGGCCCCTGAGCTGGCTCTTCTCTAGTAGGAAGTTGGAGGGTGCCTGTGGGCTCTGGAGCAAGATCTTTGTGTGGCAGATGGTTTTCCCTGAATATGGGTCAAGGGAGGAATACGTGGGTCATCTCCCATTTGAGCCAGGAGCAAAGTTAGTGCAGTTCAGGCAGATGAAGGCTCTGGTCTGGTGAAGATGATTCATAGGGAAAGGAAGGTGGGATGGGACAATTCTTCCTGACCAGAAAATCACGGGATTTTATAACCAAAAGAAACCAGAGATCATATAGCCGAACTTTCCCCCTCCCTCCATTTTGCTTGAAGAAACTGGGACCTCTATGGGAGAATTGATTTGCCCAATGTGTCAGATGGCAGTAGGATTTGAAAGCAGGTCATCTGGTCCACCACCCTCTATTTACAGAGAAGGAGAATGAGGTGTAGAGGGAGAGGTGAAGTGAGGCCCAAGGTTACACAGATAGTAAGTACCAAAGTTGGGATTTGAACTTAGATGAACAACTTGGTGGTACAGCAAAGAGAATGCTGTGACTGAAGTCAGGAGGACCTGAGTTCAAATCTGGCTTTAGATATTTATTAGCTGTATGACCCTGGACAAGTCACTTCACCCTGTTTGCTTCTGTTATTCATCTGTAAAATAAGCTGGAGAAGGAAATAGCAAACTATTGGAGTATCTCTGCCAAAATAACTCCATGAGTCCTGTGTTAAGTGCAGGGTCATGGAAATTGTGTAAAGGTTATTGGCTCCAGTCTGAGCACAAATGGATGTTGAGGGCAAATGCCCTTCTTAATGAGAACCCCAGGAAGGAGAACTGAGTTTAATAGAAATATCTGCCAATGACTGGTACTATGCTGTGTCCAAGTGGCCTTGGACTCAATTCTAGCCATTGGTGAAAGTATTTGGATGGATCTCCCAGGGATTAATTCTAATGCAGTATTGAGGCATAGGCAGCTAGGTGCTGTACTAGACAGAGCGCTGGGCCTGGAGTCAGGAAGACTTATTTTCCTGAGTTCAAATCTGGCCTCAGTCACTTACTAGCTGGGTGACTCTGGGAAAGTCACTTCACTGTTCCCCTCAGTTTCTCATCTGTAAAATGAGTGGGAGAAGGAAATGGTAAACCACTCCAGTATCTTTGACAAGAAAACCCCAAAAGAGGTCAGGAAAAATTGGACACAACTGAAAAACAACTGAACAACAAAAATTAAGGCATGGATCTGAGAAGTGTAATTCTGTTCCAGGGCTGGGTCAGGTCTGTGGTTCTTCTGGAGAACATGGAGATAGATAACTGACCCCAGAGGCAGCCACAGTCTACCTTCCAAATAGCCAGGAGAATTCTACATTGCTCCAAACTTAGCACAGCAAAACTTCTCCTGAAGTGGTACCTTTGTGTCTCTTTCCTAAGCAACTGTGATAGGAATTTGTGCATTACCACCAGCAACATCCAGTCTACTTTTGGGGTTGTCTTCTGATTTGGAGTAGGGCAAGAGATGCTGCTCCTCTGTTTACCTCTTGCTTGGAGATGAAAATCAGCTTCACAAGTACAAGGTGAGGGAACCAGGGAAGACAGGTGGAAGTTTAAAGAGATATATCTGGTTTGATGTTAGGGAGAACTTCCTAACACCTAGCATTGTCCAGAAGTGGATTGGGCTGCCTTCAGAGGTGGTCAATTGCTCTTTAAGAGCTCTTTAAACAAAGGTTTGATGACCATGTGAGGAATACATAGTAGTAGGGATTCCTTTTTCAGAATGGGAGATCTGGAAGGTTCCTTAACTCCAAAATTCTATGATTTGTTGAGGTATTTGAGTTATAGAGTATAGCCAAGCTCTTAAGTGCATAGGTGGTTTCTTTGTTTCTTTTTTTTTTTTTTTGGAGGCAAGGCAATTGGGGCTAAGTGACTTGCCCAAGGTCACACAGCTAGTAAGTGTGTCAAGTGTCTGAGTCTGGATTTGAATTCAGGTCCTCTTTATAAAATTTTAAAATATTTTTTGCTTTTTGGTGGGGGGGAAGGCAGGGCAACTGGGGTTAAGTGACTTGCCCAAGGTCACATGGCTATAAAGTGTTAAGTGTCTGAGGTTACATTTGAACTCAGGTCCTCCTGACTCCAGGGCTGGTGCTCTATTCACTGCAACACCTAACTGCCCCAGAGGTGGTGTTTTCATCACTGCAGATCTTTCTTTCTTTCTTTCTTTCTTTCTTTCTTTCTTTCTTTCTTTCTTTCTTTCTTTCGGCCTTTTGGAGGGAAATTGGGGTTAAGTAACTTGCCCAAGGTCACACGGCTAGGTTTTTGTTTGTGTGTGCGTTGTCTGAGGCCAGATCTGAACTCAGGTCCTTCTGACTCCAGGGCTGACGCTCTACTCACTGTGCCACCTAGCCGCCCCACTGCTGATCTTTCTTAAAGGGCTTTGGAAGAAAAAGTCAGGTTAGGAAGAGAACAAGTTTTTTTTTCTCTTTTTAATTATATTTGAGAAAGGGATTTTCATTTACAGACTGCAACTGAAAATCTTGGAAGAATGGATCTCAGCCAGTATGCCTAACAAGGGTTGTTAATGATCTGTTTGCCTGGAATCTTACAAATATAATAAAAAAAAGGCATTGAATTGAAAAGAAAAAGGGAGTGGGTGGAGAAAACTGCCTATGGATGTTTATCTAAGTAGACATTATAGAGAGAAACTGCAGCTTAGGGAGAAGACAAGTAGCCTTTATGCCCAGTTATTCACAGGAAGCAAAATTAAAGAAAAAAGCAATCAGATCCATGACCTGGGATGTCTACATACAAATCCACAAAGTATGGATAGCAAGAAAGGTCAACTAGAGCTCCCAGTGCAATGGGGCAAATTTGACCTCACAATGTAGAAAGGAAGCTGAATCTGGAACCCCAGACCCAGGTTTGAATCCTGGTTCTACTTCTTATTACCCCTCTGATCTTGGGTAAATTATTTAATGTTCCTCGGCTTTAGTTTACTCACCTGAATGTAAAGTCTCTGTTCTTGTGATTTAGGTGGTTTTGAGGCCATGTAAAATGAGGAAATTGGACCAAATGACCTATCGGGTCCTTTCCTGTTCCAACTCTATGATCTTGTTATCCTTACATGGCTCTGAATAAAATAAGTAAAAAAAGGGAGAGGAATGCAAAAAGTGCTACTTTTCCCCCAAAAAACCTATGCAGTCCTTTAGACTTGTAATATTATCCCAAGTTGGGGTGGCTAGGTGGTGCAGTGAATAGAGCACCTGCCCTGGAATTAGGAGGACCTAAGTTCAAATCTGGTTACAGACACTAAACACTAGCTGTGTGACCTTGGGCAAGTCACTTAACCCCAATTGCCCTGCCTTCCCCCCTCCAAAAAGCAAAACAATAAAATTATATATATAGGTAGGGCAATTGGGGTTGAATGACTTGCCCAAGGTCACACAGCTAGTTTTTGTGTTAATTGTCTGAGGTCACATTTGAAGTCAGGTCCTTCTGACTCCAGGGCCCAGTGCTCTATTCACTGCACCACCTGGCCACCCAGCAGCTGATTCTTCTAGTGAGCTGCATACACTGCCTGGGGATTTATACAGCCTTTCAAACTTACAGTATGGCCTTAGGTGAGGCTGGAAAGTCTATGTCTGTCTCTTTCTCTCCTCTGAATCTCCCCTCTTTCTTTCTCTTTTCATCTCCCTCTCCGTCCCCAATCCCCTCCCTCATAACTCAATATTAGTGAAAAGCAAAGTCTGCAGCCATTGCTCCACATATGGTAGGAAGGAAACAAACATTGATTAAAGCACTTATTAGTGACTAGCACTGTATTAAGTGATAGGGCTATAAATATAGGCAAAAATGAAAGACAGTTCCTGCCCTCAAGGAGCTTACATTCTAATGGGGAAGGACAACACTTAAAGGGAGCTGAAAAGGGGGGGGGGGCACTGAAAGAAAAAGAGGGAGGTTTTATGGAAAGATATTCCAAGGTAAACAAGCTACAGGGATGGTAGGAATTTCTATAGTAAAGAGGCCTCAGGCACTGAGGCAAATTCTAGAATGAGACTATCAGTAGAGGCAGATTTTTTAATTCCAGAAGGTCTAGAACAGGGCTGGGAGAGGAATGAAGCAAGATGGTCTAGTTTCCTTCACTGGCTCTGTCCCTTGCTAGTCTTCTCTGTCTCACACTTGGTCCAGGAACTCCACCTGTGATTCTGAGAGTCTTTGCTAATTCCAAAGATATTTTCTTAGTCCTCATCATTCTTGCCCTCTTTTGCCATATATTCTCGGATCCCTGGCTTTTTAGGACATTGTTCTCTCCTAGTTTTCTTCCTATTTATGTGACCATTCCTATCTGTCTCATGTGCTGAATTATAAGCCACTTTCCACAGCCTATGTCTGTGGCCTGTCTTGTACCCTCTTCTCTTTTTCCTCTACGTTCTTGTTGATCTCACCAGCCCCTTTGGGTTTAATTATCATCTCTACTGATAACTCCCAAAGCTAGGTTTCTAGCCCTCATCTCTCCTGAGTTCCAGCCCCTCATCACTAGCTGCCCATTAGGCATCTCCATCTGTAGGCCTTGTAAACATCACAAACTTAACATATCCTAAATAGAACTAATTATCTTTTTCCTCAAGCCCCTCCTTTTCCTACCTTCTTTATTTCTGTTGAGGACTTCACTGACCTTAAAGTTACACAGGTTTGAAATCTCAGTATCATCCTAGACTCTTGGTGTCTGTCTGTCTGTCTGTCTGTCTATCTCTGTCTCTCCCCAACTCATGCCAAGGAAACCATTGATGTATTTCTCTTGGTAGTATCAGGATGAACTTTGGGTGTAGGTCTCTCCAAAAAAGTTCAAAGCAAGTACTCAGGCCAACAATAATTCATCGAATACAAGAGGGACTTTATTTTAATCAACAGAAAAGGATTCCTAGGATTAGAACCAGAAGAGATCTTTAAGGTGCTCTAGTCTCTCTCCTCTCCCAGCTGAGGAAACTGAGGGCCAGAAAGGTTAAGTGATTTGTCTAAGGTCACAAAGATAGTAACAGAGCCAAATCTGAACTCAAGTCCTCTGACTGCAAGTCCATCATTCTTTCCACAGCATTATGCTGCTGATTCATTCCTAAGGCTCTAGGTAATTATAGCTAACAATTACAGAGTCCTTTAAGGTTTGCAAAACACTTTATGTATGTAATTATGTCATTTACCCTTCTCAAGAACCCTGTAAAGTCGGTGCTATTATCACGATTCCCATTTTATTAAGGAGGAAACTGTGTCTGAGAGAGATGCAGTGACTTACTTGCCCAGGGTTAAGGCTAATAAGCCTAAGAGGTGAAATTCTAAGCCAAGTACCCCAGACTCCCAATTCAGTGCTTTTCCTGCTATATTTTAATACTTCTTCTCGTGAAGACAACTTCCCACCCCCCCACTTCTAGTGAGCCCTGCCTCTGTCAAGAGCTGTCCATGCCTTTATTTTTATAGGATTCATTCTCCTGCATCTATTTCTACTGAAAGGAGAAAACACTAGAGTTCACTAAAGAGTCAGTGCCTCTTCCCTGAACCTGCTTACAGTACTAATAAAGGGTAAGGTCTGAGTTTGCTCTTTCTCATCATGAGCTCACCTTTTGTGGTTCCTCAGATCTGGCTCCTCCCTGATTCCAGAACTGGTGCAGGAACTTGGCACTGTCTAGTAATTCCTCCTTTGCCATCATTGCCTTCGGCTATGGCCAGCTCATGATCATAGGATTTGTCTTCTCTGGGTCCAGAAGAACAATTATTGGGTGCTTGTGGCCAAAGATAATGGCTTTATTCTGGAACTGAATATATCTCTTTAATAAGATGTGAAATTTCCTCGACAAGGTGAACTCTCTCATAAAGTATGCATTTCTAGGCATGTCCTGGTGCTTATTACTTCATTGGCACCATATTGATATCAACTAACTGATTCACTGCTATCATATACCTGTGGTATAATCTTGGGGTTTGCCTTAGATCTGAGTTCAAATACTACTTCTAAACTTACTAGCCATGTGAAGGATGCTAGAGAGAAAGGTCAGGGGCTACATACAGATATATAAACTTAATTCCCTGCTAGTCATCCACAGTTTTTTCCAGGAAACCATGCAGCCTTGAGGGAGCCACATGCACTGGGGAACTGGGCAAAGATAAAAGAACCAAGAAGAGAAAATCCTGGATCATTCCTCAATGAGCATTTATTTATTCATTTCCTGCTACAGTAGTGTGTAAACTACTTAGGTTAAGCAATAATTTTGATATGCTTTTATTTTGTGACAGCAATAGTCATGCATGCATGCTTCCACTGACACTAGGTTGACTCTGAACATTTAACTTTGACAAGATGAAAGCAAATTGAGCTGATTTTCCCCACCTCTAGTTAGTTTTCTTATTGGTTCAATGCTAAATTTTATGCTATACATATGTTTCATTGCCCTTTTAATTCTGTATTTTTTAAGCATGTGTTTTTCGCTAAGGAAATATGCAAAAGTTGTAACTCTTAAAGAGTACACTTAATAAATATTAGAAATATCGCAGTGGCTATTGCTATGAAGAAGCCAGACATTTAAAGGATCATTTAAGATGAAAATGTTATAAGATTAATCATACCAAAGTGCAAAGGAAAATAGATGAAAACAGAAGTGCCAGTGGTGATAAAAATCACGTCTTTGATGTATTCAACCATATTTTAACATCTTGCTAAAATGTTTTCTCTTTACCCTGTCCCCCAAAAGAGCCCAACCCTATTAAAGAGTATTGATTGCCTCTTTCTCAGACCCAATCATGTTGGGTATTTCTTTAGCTGTTTAAACCTGAATGGCTGGTACAGTCTTACCAGAGGAAAACCATAGCTTCAATTTCTAAACCATTAAGGTTATATTAACACAGAACTCTGCACACAGTAGGCATTTAATAAATGTTGGTTGAACTGAATGGGACTAAATTCACACTCTTAAAATCCCCTATCATTATAAACTAGATCTGCATTTAGGTTTAGTCAAGCGCCACCTTGTGGATTCTTGGTAAAAAAACAAATGATGAGTTCTATGGCTGTTCTTTGCAAAGTTCTTACCTGGTAACTGGAAGGTCAATAAAGAATGGACTTGTGATTTATTTGAGATGGGGACTGATTCCACATACCCAGACTACAACCTGCTTATAATTTGTGTTTTTAGAAAGTTGCCTGAGGTTCACAGAGGTTAAGTGGCTTGTCCACTGGTCATCTGATCTCATTTTATAGATGGAAAATCTGGGGCCCAGAAAAGGGAAGTTATTTGCCCAAGGCCACACTGGTGGGAAGTAGAGGAGCTCAAGTTTATTTGATATTCCCACCCCTACCCTCACCCTCGAAGGTTTTCTGGACTCTAGATTTGTGTCCACTGTGTCTCCCCCATTTGAAAGACAGGATAACCAAAATTGAAGTTGGAATTAGGAGGGGGCCCAGTCATAATGGGACACATCCAAATGTCAGTCAGACGGGTCAGCTAGGTGGCAACCCTATTAGAAGGTCATCTGTGAGAAATGGGTCCTCGTGAGTTTATTTTGCTCTCCCCACCAAATTTAGGCAATCTTAGAGGTTCTCTATTTCATCGTGCTTGTTTTAGAGATGAGAGAACTGACCCCCAGAGAGGTGAAGTTGATACAAATCCCTAGATCTGTAAAATTTGGATTCACTCAAAAGGTCAAACTTAAGGATTCAGAAGGCCACAGGTGACCTTAAGGATGCAGGTTCCCCACCCCAGATCTAGACGAAGTTCATTAAGTACTTATGTGCTAGGCACTATGCTAAGTGTTGGGGTACAAAAAGAGGCAACAGTCCCTGCCCTCAAGAAGTTTACAGTCTAATAGAAGAGACATACAAACAAAAATATATAAAACAAGATCTATACAGGATAAACAGGAAGTAATTAACAAAAGGGATGCACTGGAGTTAAGAGGGGTTGGGGAAAGCTTTCTGTAGAAGGTGGGATTTTCTGGTTGTGGTTTGTCCTTTCTTGAAGAGGACTATGACATCGGGAAGATGATGCCAGCACCTGTAAGTGGATTGGTTTTATATGAGGGAGGGCTGTGCAAAGTCACCAGCCTCACATTCTCTCCTCCAGAGCTGTCTGGGTCCAGCAGTCAGAGATCAGGACAACTGGAGAAGGCCCAGGAGGCCAGGGGAGATCTCAGCCTTTTTAAGCTAAGGTCTTTCTGAGTTCTCACTTTGACTGAGGCAAAGCCTGCTCAGTAATTTAGGGTGTTTTAGAAGTGAGCCAAGAGATGGCTCCTTTAATTAAAAAAAAAAAAAATCAAACTGGGAGGGGAAGACCTGGCCCAAAGAGGAACAATTACTATTTATATTCACTCTGATTCATCCGGGCCCAAACAATAACCATGAAGTGGTGTTTGGGTAGGGGCTGGTAGTTGGTCAATCCAGAGTGAATTTGGGAGAGAGCCAGAGTGAATTTGGGTTCAAGGCATTTTTTTTAAAGAAAGAAATCTATTTAACCAGTAAACCCCAAGATATCTAGGTAAGTTTCAGCCTTCAAAATTTAGCTTTTGGCAGGTAAGGGGGGAGGGGGAGAGGGAGGAAAGGAGAGGGAGGAGAAGGAGGTTGGCCAATTGGAGCTGGTCTGTTCAGTGCCCAATGTGGCAGCTTGGACTACTCACAGGTTGTAGTTGGTCCTTCATTCTTGAAGAAAATCGTAACATCAGGAAGATGATGCCATAACTTGTAAATGAAATTGATTTTATGTGGGGCAGGGCTGTGCAAAGTCACCAGCCTCACTTTCTTCTCCAGAGCCATCTGGGTCCAGTGGCCAGATATAGATCTGGACAACTGGAGGCTGCCTAGGAGGCAATGGGAGATCTTGGCCTTTTTAAGCTAAAGTCTTTCTGAATTCTCATTTTGACTGAGGCAAAGCCCATTCAGTAATTTACACTGTTTCTGAAGTAAGCCCAGAGATGGCCCCTTTAATAAAAAAAAAAAAATCCAAATGAGAGGGGAGGGCCCTCAAGATTTTGGCCCAAAAGAGAAACAATTAACTATTTACATTCACTCAGACCCATTTGGGCCCAAACAGTAACTATTAAGTGGTGCTTGGGTAGTGGTTTGTTTTTGGCCAATCTGTGGGAGCCTCAGTGAATCTGAGTTCAAGGTATCACCTTCAAAATTTACCTTCTTTTAAGTAGAGCACCGTCAGGTAAGGGAGGAGAAGGAAAGGGAGGGAGAGGGAGGAGAAGGAGGTTGGCCAACTGGAACTGGCCTGTTGGGTCCCCAGTGTGGCAGCTTGGACTACTCACAGATTGTGGTTTGTCCTTCGTTCTTGAAGAGGGCCAGGCATCAGGAAGATAGTAACTTGCAAATGAATTGGTTTTATGTGAGGGAGAGCTGTGCAAAGTCACTAGCCTCACTCTCTCTTCTGGAGCCTTTTGGGTCCAGTGGCCAGATACAGATCAGGACAACTGCCTAGGAGGCAATGGGAGATCTTAGCCTTTTGAGCTAAGGTCTTTCTGAGATATCATGTTGACTGCAACAAATCCCATTTAGTAATTTGGGCTGTTTAAGAACTGAGCCAAGGAATGTTCCTTTAATAAAAAAAAAAAATATGACTGGGAGAGGAAGACCCTCGGGGTTTCTGGCCAAAAGGGAAACAATTACTATTTACATTCACTAGGATCCATCTGGGTCCAAACAAAAACCATTAATTGGTGCTTGAATTGGGTCTTTTGACCTATCCAGGAGAGCGGTAGTGAATTTGGGCTTAAGGCTTGGTCTTTAAAAAAGAGCTCTAGGCCGTAAACCTCAAGATATCTAGGTAGGTTTCAGCCTTCAAAATTTACGTTCCTTTTGGCAGGGCACCCTCAGGTAAGGGGAGAAGAGGGAGAGGGAGAGATGTGATCGGGAATGGGGATAGGGAAAGGGATAGGAAAAGGGATGGGGAAGAGGACTGGAAAGGGGAAATTGGATAACTGGAACTGGCCTCTTGGGTCCCCAGTGTGGCAGCTCAGACTACTCGAAGGTTGTGGTTTGTCATTTGTTCTCAAAGAGGAAGGTGATGCCATAACTTGCAAGTGAATTGATTTTATGTGAGGGAGGGCTATGCAAAGTCACACAACCTCACTCTCTCCTCCAGAGCATCTAAGTTCAGTGGCCAGATATAGATCAGGACAACTGGAGACAGCCCAGGATGCAGTGGGAGACCTTGGCCTTTTCAAGCCAAGGTATTTCTGAGTTCTCACTATGACTGAGGCAAAGCCCATTCAGTAATGTAGCCTGTTTCTGAAGTTAGCCAGGAAAGTGGCCAGAAACTCTGAAGGTCTTCCCCTCTGATTTTTTTTAAGGTAGGATTTTAATTGGTACTTAAATGAAGCAAGGGAGGTCAGCAATCAGAGAAGGTGGGAGAACATTATAAGCATGGGGGACAGCCAGAGATAATGCCTGGAGTTGAGAGATGGAGTGTCTTGTGGAACAGCTAAGAGTCACTGAATCATGTTGGGGAGTAAAGTGTAAAAATACCGGAAAACTAGGAGGGGACTAGGTTGTAAAGGACTTTGAATGCGAAACAGAATTTTGTATTTGCTCCTGGATATGATGGGAAGCCACTACATTTTAATGAGTAGGAGAAATGACACCATCAGACTATGTGCTAGCACATGATAGGTGCTTTATAAATTCATGCTGACTTTCTCAAGTCAATTCCCTATCCTATACTTACAAAATTTATTTTTTGAACCCAAATATACATGAGCCCTGTTTATTGCTCCCCCTTTGTTTCCTGTCATCTAATATTAACTATCCCTTCTAACAAATAAAAAAGAAGAAATCTGAGCATTTTATAAGGATGTAGTCTATGCCTTTATCCTAGTCTATAAGCATAGGACCAACCTCACATACCTGGGGCACTCCATCAGACCCTAACATGAACTCATTAATGACTGATCTTTGGTTTTTACCATTCCACCTCTTTTAAATATACTTATGGAATAATGATTCCTTGATGACCTAGAAGAGTTTTAAATTATTGGTGGTTCCATTAAACTTCTTCCTCCTCAGATATGATGAAATTCACCTTCTCCAGGAAGTGTGTCATATCTAGGACATAGCTCCAAAGAGTCAGTATTCATTGATTCTTTCCTTCTACACAGTGGTAAGAAAACATTTTTAATAGTATATTATTTTTTCTCAACTATATGTAAAGACACTTTTAGCATCCATTTTTACAAGATTTTGAGTTCTAAAATTTTCCCCTTTCCTCTCCCCTCCACTCTTCCTAAATTTTATATAGGTTATATAGGTGCAATCATGTAAAACATTTCCACATTAGTCATAAATGTGAAAAAAGAAACAGACCAAAAAGAAAAAAAATAAAGTAAGTGAAAAAAGTATGTTTTGATGTGCATTCAGAATCCATCAGTTATTTCTCTGGAGGTGGATTGCATTTTCCATTATGAGTCCTTTGTAATTGTCTCAGATCATTATGTTGCTGAGAAGAGTTAAGTCATTTATAGTTGATCATCACACAATGTTGCTGTTACTATGTACAGTGTTTTCCTTATTCTGCTCATTTCACTTTGCATTAGTTTGTACAAGTCTTTTCATATTTTTCTGAAATCTGCCTACTCATCATTTCTTATTGCACAACAGTATTCCATTATATTCATATTTTACAGCTTTTTCAGATATTCCCCAATTGATGGGCATCCCCTCAATTTTCAATTCTTCACCACCATGAAAAGAGCTGCTATAAATGTTTTTGCACATGTAGGTTCTTTCCCCTTTTTTATGATCTCTTTGGGATACAGATTAATTGATCTGTAATAGTGGTATTGCTGGATCAAAGGATATGCACAATTTGGTTGCTCTTTGGCCATAGTTCCAAATTGTTCTTCAGAATGGTTTGAATCAGTTCACCACCCCATCAATAATGCATTATAGTGTCCCAATTTTTCCACATCCTCTCCAACATTTTTTCATTTTCCTTTCTTGTCAATCTGATAGGTATGAGGTGGTACCATGTAATTGTTTTAATTTGCATTTCCCTAATCAAAAGTGATTTAGAACATGTCTTCATAAGAGTATAGATGGCTTTGATTTCTTAATCTGAAAACTGCCTGTTCATATCCTTTGACCATTGTCAATTAGGGAATGACACATTATAAATTTCACTCAGTTATACATATATATATATATATATATATATATATATATATATATATAATATATATATGAAGAGGGAAAGGTAATAAGGATAGGGAAGGGTAATAGGTTCTGCCAGGGACCCTGATCACTATCAGCGACCAGAAACCCTGCAGTTCAGTCTGGAAAGAATTAACCAGGCTCAAGCAAACTTTGGAGCTGTGATTATAAACTTTATTGTTACGCTGCACAGCACAGGGGGCAAGGATTCTTAGGGAACCTGCAAACTTACAGAGATCACAGGCATAGTTTTAAGGAGTCAAGATATGCTAACTGGGTGAGTAAGGGTGGGATCTGGGAGGAGTTAAGGAGTGGTCAGTGCCTAAAGGACAATTGACTAAGGAGTTACCCTATAGATAGGGCATTGAAGAATTTATGGTGCAGCTGGCCACTCTAACTAAGGGAGATAACATTTAGTGAAGGATTCATAGATAACTTATTGTTTCAAGCAGAGATAAACAGGTCATGAGTTGTTGCTGGGCAGAGTGCTGGAAGGGGGAAGGGGCAGAGTCAATGCTCTGAGGCTGGGGGGTAGAAAGGTAGAAATGTGATTGTACAGACTGGTTCTACAAATTGATTTTACAGACATAGATCCCAAAGCACCCCATTTACAAACTGATGTTACAGATTGATATTACAGACTGATGTTACATAGATTGATGTTACAAACATATTCCAAGTACCCCATCATATGTGTGTGTGTGTGTGTGTGTGTGTGTGTGTGTGTGTGTATGTATATATATGCTTCTTTAGAGGGGGGAAGGCAGGGCAATTGGAGTTAAATGACTTGCCCAAGGTCACACAGGCAGTAAGTGTTAAATGTCTGAAGCCGAATTTGAACTCAGGTCCTCCTGAGTCCAGGGCTAGTGCTCTATTCACTGCACCACCTAGCCACCCCTCAGTTCTATATATCTTCAAGAAATGAGGCCTTTATGAGGAATACTTGCAGTAATGATTGTTTCCCAGCTTTCTACTTTCCTTCTAATTTTGGTTGGTTACATTGGTTTTGTTCATGCAAAAGCTTTTTAATTTAATTAAAATTATCTTTTATATTTTATAATGTTCTCTATCTCTTGTTTGGTAATTAATTCGTCCCTTCTCCATAGATCTGAAAAGTAGACTATTCCTTACTCTTCTAATTTGCTTATGACATCACTTTTTATGTTTAAGTTTTGTACCCATTTTAATCATACCCTGGTACATGTAAATTATTGGTCTATACCTAGTTTGTGCCCTATTGTTTTCCAGTTTTCCCAGAAGTTTTTTTTTTTTTTTTTTTGGAGAGGGGAAGGTAGGGCAATTGGGTTTTTTTTGTGTTGTGTCTGAGGTCGGATTTGAACTCACATCCTCCTGACTCCAGGGTGCCCATCAGTTTTTGTCATATAGTGAGGTTTTTTTGTTGTTGTTTTGGAGGAGGGAAGGGAAGGTTAAGTGACTTGCCCAAGGTCACACAGCTAGTGTGTCAAGTGTCAGGCTGGATTTGAACTCAAGTCCTCCTGACTCCAGGGCCGGTGCCCTATTCACTGCTCCACCTAGCTGCCCCCAGTATAGTGTGTTCTTATCCCAGAGGCTGGGGTCTTTTGGTTTATCATACACAAGGTTACTATGATCCTTCACTGCTGTATCTTGTGTACCGAATCTACTCCACTGATCAAGTTCTGAGAGGAAACAATTGAGGTCCAACACTAATAGAATTTTGCTGTATATTTCTTCCTGTTACTCACTTAACTTTTCCTTTAAGAATTTGGATGCTATTCCACTTGGTGCATATATATTTAGTACTGATATTACTTCATTGTCTCTGGTACCTTCTAGCAAGATGTAGCTTCCTTTCTGAACTCTTTTAATTAGATCTATTTTTGCTTTTGCTTTGTCTGAGATCAGGATTGCTACCCCCTGCTTTTTTTACTTCAGCTGGAGCATAATAGATTCTGTTCTATCCCCTTATCTTTACTCTGTAGCTGTGTGTTTCTCTGCTTCAAGTGTGTTTCTTATAAATGACATATTGTAGGATTTGGTTTTTGATACCCTCTGCTATCAGCTTCTATTTTATGGGAGAATTCACTCCATCCACATTCACAGTTACAATTTCCCTCCATATTATTTTTCCTCCTGTTTGTCCTCTCTGTCCTTTCACCCTTTTCCTCATCACCAGTGTTTTGCTTCTGTCTAGTACCTCCCTGGCCTCCCTTATGTCAGTCCTCTCCCTTCCTACTTCCCTGTTGGGTAAGATAGATTTCTATATTCAATTGATTGTGCATATCATTTCCTCTTTGAGCCAATTCTGATGAGGGTAAAGTTCAAGTGATGCCAACTGCCCATCCTCTCATCTTCCCCTCCACTCTAATGGTCTTTCTTTCGTACCTCTTCACGTGAAATTATTTACCCTGTACTACCTCTCCCTCTTTCTGCACCCTTCTTCCTCATCCTTTAATTACTTTTTTTGTGGCATTCCCTCAAATTCACCTTATACCTGTACCCTTTGTCTCTGTATATTCCTTCTAGCTGGGACAGTTCTTAGGAGTTACAAGTCTCACCTTCCCATGTAGGGATGTAAACAGTTTAACCCTATTGAATCCCTTATGTTTTCTTTTTCCTTTTTACCTTTATGCTTTTATTGAGCCCTGATATTGGACATCACATTTTTCGTTCAGCTCTGGTCTTCTTCTGAAAGCTTGAAATCCTTTTATTTCATTGAATAACAATTTTTTCCTTTGAAGTATTGTGCTCAGTTTTTCCTGGTAGCTGATTCTTGGTTATAGTCCTAGCTCCTTTGCCTTCCAGAATAGCATGTTCCATGACCTCTGATCTTTTAATGTTGCAGTAGCTGCTAAGTACTGTGCAATCCTGATTGTGGCTCTTTGATATTTGAATTGTTTTTCTCTGGCTGCTTGCAAAAATTTTTTCCTAGACATGATAGTTCTAAAATTTAGCTCTATTGTTCCTAAGAGTTTTCTTTTGGGGATCCCTTTCTGGAGGTAATTGGTGGATTCTTTTCTTGTGTTTTGCCCTCTGGTACCAGGATATCAGGGCAGTTTTCTTTCATAATTTCTTGAAAGATGCTGTCCAGGTTCCCCTTTTGATTATGGCTTTCAGGTAGTACAATGATTCTTACATTATCCCTCCTGGATCTATTTTCCAAGTCAGTTGTTTTTCCAACGAGGCATTTTACATTTTCTTAGAATTTTTCCATTCTTCTGAGTTTGTTTGATTGCTTCTTGATATCTCATAAAGTCATTAACTTCCACTTGTCCAATTCTAATTTTTAAGGAATTATTTTCCTTAGTTATCTTTGATGCCTCCCTTTCCATTTGGCCACTTGTACTTTTTAAGGAGTTGTCATCTTTTTTCCAAGTTGTTGACTCTTTTCCCATAATCCTTTTCCATCACTCATTTATTTTCCCAATTTTTCTTCTACCTCTCTTATTTTGATTTTTAAGCTCCTTTTTGAGCTCTTTCATGAGTTCTTTCTGGGCTTGAGACCAATACTCATTTTGGCGGGGACCTTGCCAATGGGTGTTTTGACATTGTCCTCTTCTGATTTTGTGTCTTGATCTTCCCTGTCACCATAATGACTTTCTATGGTCAAACTCTTTTTTGGTTGTTTCTTTCTTATCTTTTCCAGCCTTTTCCCCTTTAAATTTGAACTCTGCTCCTGGGGTGGAAGAGGCACTGTCTCAGGCATCTTGTGCCAGGGTTTGCAGACCCTAGTGGTTTACCTGGTGCTGCACTGGTATAGCCCTAAGGCTCATGGGGGACCCTTGTGTCTGGTGCCTTGCTGAGGGCATGGGATGTGGGTGGCTGGTGCCGTTGGAAGCTGTAGGAGTCTGGCAACTAACCTAGTGCTAAGTTAGGGTCCCAGCACTGCTGCCTGAGATGTGCTGAGGTCCATGGAGGGTCCCTGCATTGGCATCTGACTGTTTGCCTGGGGCTACTAAAGCCTGTCGCAGGTCCCAGCACTGGCATCTGACATTTTTGTGCTTCATTCTGTAGGGGGAGGGGGATCTGCCCTTCCAGGAGCTACACTGAAGCACTTGGCAGGTCCCAGAGTTGGTGCCTAGCTTCTGACACAGGTATCAGCCGTATGCTAGGCACCTGTGGGTCTGGACCTTGGTATCTATCTGTCTGCCTGGGGGTATGCTGAAACTGGAGCTGGTATCTGCCCATTCCCCTTGCTATGCTGAGACATGAGGCAGGAGATAGAGGGTGGGACCTGGTTTTGTCATTTGCCTGCTCTGCCTCACTGGGGCTTGGGACCTCCCACTAATTTCCTGAGGCCAGGGCTTGCTGTTGGCTTGCTGGGACACTTTCTGTCCCAGACTATGCTTCCCTTTTTGCTAGAGTGAGACATCTTTCCTGCTGACCTTTGAAGTTTCTTCGACTAAAAGGTTGTTTCACCCCATCATTTTGCTGTTTCTGTTGTTTCAGGATTCATTTGGGGGCACTATTTCATTCTTGTTTGGAGGTGAGTATGGGAGAGTTAAGGTGATTTCCTGCTTATGCTGTCCCCTTAGTACCTGGATAAGAAAAGAACCTTTTTGAATCAGAGGTGGGCAGAATAATACAAATAAGAGAAACACAAAAAAGCTGGACAAGTAAAAATGATTTAAAAAATCTGTTCTCTCAAGGCGATAGACTTTTCTTTTTGAAAGAAAAATTGAATTAGCAAAAGAAAGAGGAAAAAAGGATCTTTAGAACTAGAGAGAATAAAATTTAAGATGAATCAGGAAAAGAGGAGGAAGGAAAGAGTTAGCACCCTATGGACTAAATTCCATCATTCCCTATAGATGAATCAATATATTTTGTGGGAAGGGTAAAAAAGAAATAGAGTGGAAAGTTTCCGGAAACAGGCAGAAGGGGAGGGAGGTAGGAGACAAGCAGGAATTGGAAGTTCACCTCCTGCCAAGGAAGTAGACAAACAGAGCAGGGACAGACATTTTTTCCAATACCAATAAGATATGGGGCTATAGGAAAAGAGGTTAAAAGTAATGGAGTGAAGGAATTGAGATTTTGGAAGGGGAAGGAGTCTTATCCTGGAAGGGGTGTAGGAAAGAATGTCACTCCAAGAACATTCCAAAGTGGGGCAGAATAATTGTATGTTTGTGGTAAGAGATGGAACTTCCAATGGATTTTGTTCTAGGAGAATGTGTGCTTTAGGAAACTATATTTTCTAAGAAAGGGTTATGCTTCCCAGAACTGTATCCCCCTCCTAGATGAGGGGATATGTGGGATTCTGATGTCAGAGAGCAACCAGGGTGGGGGTGGAGAAGGGGGGACATAAAACTAGAGATAGAATAAATTGGCTTTAATAATGATGAGTGATCATGGTAAAAAGGCCAAGCTTTAGACTGAGTTTCATGACTCAGGACATAGAGTGAGTACCGGCACATGATACTGCTTCTATTTAACATGGCTTCCTTTATTAATATTTTAAAGAATGAGAGACAAGGAGAAAAGAAGGGAAGGATAGTGTAAGATCTACAAATATGATAATATACAATTGGGAAAAAAAGGGAGTTCAGATTTGGTGCTCCAGAAACTCTTCCTTCATGAGAAACCCAGACAGAAAAAAGAATAAAAAATTAAGAGGGCAACCCATGAATTGAAGAATAGCATTCAGAATAGACAAGAAAGGAACTTAAATAAGGAGAAGAATAAATTAAAGGAAATTTTCTGGAGCAAGATGCCATAAAAGAATGCTATTTAAACTTAGATGATATAAGAATCAAGAGATTGGAAGAAAAAATTTTAAGGAAATAATAAATCTAAAAAGACCCTTCAAGGTCACATTTTAAAGCCTGAATCAAGACATTCTTTGGACTTTGATAGACTCATTCACTTATTGACTCTTTTCTGTATATGGGCCTTAGCATATGACAAAGACAAAAGAATAGAGCTGGGTACATTTTGGAAGTCATTCCACCATATGTATTCCTAACTTCTCTGTTAAGAGCTGAAAATAGTTAAAGTAAAACATGGTAAGTGATTTAAAGTATGAATAGCAGAAAATTATGTGCTTCAAAATACCCTACCTTATCACTGAACTCCAATCCCCTTTGTGAATTGTCTTTCTCTCTTAGAATGTAAGTTCCTTGAGGGCAAGGACTATTTCTTTTTTTTTTTTTTGAGGGCAGTTGGGGTTAAGTAACTTGCCCAACGTCTACACGGCTAGGTTTTTGTTTGTGTGTAAGTGTCTGAGGCCGATTTGAACGCAGGTCTTTCTGACTCCAGGGCCGACGCCCTACTCACTTCGCCACCTAGCTGCCCCGGGCAAGGACTATTTCTTCAAGGACTATGATAGTTTTTTCATTTCCAGTTCTTAGTACATTGAGTGGCACATAGTAATTTTTATATAAATGTTTTCCTTTAGCGGTACAATATTGGTTAATCCATAGATAAGATCAGATAAGATAGATCAGATAAGACAGATTCTAAGAAATGTTAAATTCCATGATTAATTTATATGTACCTCTATTAGAACACCCAATCAAGCTGTTTCCATTTTATCCCAGTGATTTTGAAAGGACAAAAATATTTTTAATGAGCAAAGGGAGTTGACGGGTCATGAATTTTCTGAAGAATTCGGCTTTTCAAAGTGAGACACAGTATCAAAATTTAGGTGCACTTAATTAAAAACAAAAAATGCTATAGAACATTTTTATGGATTCTTAAGATAAATAATTTCTGATTGTCATCTATCACCTGAACATTTTAATAATGTTAATGAAATGAAAGGTCTTCAAGTGAATGCTAGATGGTGGCATTACATGGTACAAAGATCGCAGCATTTGACGCTGCAGAGAATCTGGTTTGAATTTCAGCTCTCCTTGCTTACTACTCTTGTGACTCTAGGCAAATTAATTCATCTCTTTCTGGCCCTCCTTTCTCTGATCTGTAAAATGATGGAGTTGGGTTAGGTGATTGATGAAGTCCCTTCAAGTTCTAAATTTATGATTCTACGCCCACTTTTTGAGGATGTTGCAGGGGATTCTTAGCTAAAATAGCTTCTCAAGTAATTTCCTATTGAGATTTTACAATTCTGAGACTGCCCAGGTTTGGTGTTCTCTGTCCAATCCTACCCCAGCAATGGTTGCTGTTGGCTTTAAGAATAGTGGCAGGGGAACTGTTTTTAAATATGCTATTGCTTCAATTTTTATAAAAATAAAACTTTGGCTGACTATTAAAAAAATTAACAATTTGATTTTTTGCTTTCAGAAAACTGATCATGTCCTGTGGCCATTATCCATTGTGACTTAAGAACAAATTCCTTATGTTTTAGATGTCAAGTTTCTAGTCTTTTATTTTCCCAATTACTGCTTTTCTTCTTTGAATTGCTTTGTTTTGTGTTGCATGGTTTTTCTTCATATTTTAAAATATTTTATAATTCCTTATTTTAAAACATTCTATTTTAAAGTTTTTTTTTTGTTTGTTTGTTTTTGCTTTGCTCTTTTGAAAAGCTCAGGTGAGGCCCAGTGGGAGGAAAAAATCTTTTTTTAATGAACAAAAGGCAAGGTTCTTTCCAAATCAAATGACTTGTCTGTTAAGTGGATGAGTCATTGCATTGGATGATCACTACCTTGAGTGTATTTTCTTACTCCTATCCTTTGCTAGATTATCTCCTTGCCTATTCGCTTATTCTTGGTATTCTATAAACTCAAAATGTTGCCCTGACACTAAGAGTGTATTGGGATGCTTGGAACAATGGAGACATACAGAACAATACTAAGACAAACAAAATGGTGAGAAAAGAAGATAAGGAAAAAGGAAAAGCAGGAAGGAACAAAGGCAGATCTTTACCAACTTCAACAACTTTTTGTGTTTAAAAAATTAGTTGACATTTTTGACCACTGTAGCAGGCATGGCCTGAGATTTTTCTGAACTGTATCCAGCTCAGAAGGCCAGAGAACTGAGGGACAACAATGTAGTGACCTAGATTTCCTGAAATTGTCTCAATACGTCAATGTCCATCAATGTCCTAGAAATTCCTTTATCTTACTAAAGATGAACTAAATAAATTATCACTGAGCATTACAATAAAAAAGTTACAAAAGATTGAGAATCATACCAGATGGAGAATTACAGACTGAAGAAAAAGAGGTTGAATATTTTCTCCAAGTAGTCCTTAACAATTTGAATTGTTGCTTTTTGAAAACTGCATTGCCACTGTAACTTTAAAAATTCCTTATATATTTTAGATGTCAAGTTTCTAGTCTGTCTTGTCTTATTTTATTTAAAGATTTTCCCCTTTTTGTTTTCTTTTAATTATGTTTTGTGTTGTGTGGATTTTCCTATTTTAATGTAGATGGAATTACCCATGAAAACACATGTGCTACTAGCCAATAGTATTACATCTACAAGGAGTTCATGTTTGTGGTACTTCTAATCTGTATGGCAGGCAGTGCTGCAGTGGTGAGAGCCAGTCAAGGTATTACTTTGTCATGGCAAATTAGGACATCTTTTGTCTTAATTCTTAACTAGCCTTTAGTCATTGAAGGGGTATTGCCTCAGACAAACTGAAGCCTGGAAAAGACCTTAATTTAGAAAGGCCAAGGTCATTCACTGCATCCTGGGCCATCAGCAGTTGCCTTGACTCTTGTCTTTGCCACTGGATTATACTGACTTTGGAGGACAGAGTGAGGCTGGTGATTTGATGCAGCTCTGCTTCACTTAAATCCAATTCACCCGCAAGTCAAGGTCACCGTAGTGATGTCATTGGTCCTCTTTGAGAATGAAGGACACATAATAACATAAAACCCAAAGCATTGCATTTCATGAGTTAACATAAAAGCAAATAGGTTCAGAAAATATGGTTGCTGTAGGTAATCTCATTTCCCCAGCAGGCCTATTTACTGCTGAGTCACTAAAAGACACTTGTTTTAGCCCTGCTGTCTTTATAACTAAATCACTTCCTCTCTAAAACCTTTGCTGACTGTCCACTTCTCCCTCATCTCACTTTCCCTGCTACCAGCTATTTGTCCTTTCCTACTCTGTTCCCATTAGACCAAAAATTCTTTGAGGGCTCATGAGATATTTTTCTCTAGGCAGACCCAGGAAAGCTTGGGCTAGCCAAAAAGCAGCATAGTGCCCAGCAGAGGGCAACAGGGAGCAGTGTGATGTTACCAGAGGTCCCACAGCTCCAGGCAACTCATACCTCTCTCTCCCTCAGTTTCCTCAACTATAGAATGGCCCCTGCCTCCCAGAGTTGTGAAGACCAAATAGAAAATAGCCCACTTAATAAAGGCTTCCTTCCCTTCTCCTGTCTCCCCGCCCTTCACCTTCTCTTCCCTTTTCCTTCTCCTCCTCTGTTCTCCCCTCCCCTCCCTGTGCTCTAGCCTTAGGAGTTCCTGGTACAGGTGCCTTCCCTGCATATGCCCTAACCACATAGTTTCTATGTGTCCCATGTGAGTGATGATTAGCTATACATGCTCCCTACATGTATGTATCCACACACGTTACCTGATCAAGTGTGTTCTCTGCATGTATGCTCTTACCCGTCATGATGGGGTAGCCAGTGGGAGAGTATGTCCGTGTACGCATGGTAAGGTCTTTTCACATTTTCTGCTATATTCTTTGCTTAAGTGTATTTTATTTTGAGCCACCATTTCCTCTGGCTGACTGGCAAAAGTAAACATATCTGTAGGGGCCTGAAGTAGCTTTTCTTAGCTTTTCTTCCTGTGTGAGCAGGTCCCTGGGTCTGGCATGTCTCTAGCACCAGCACCTAGCAAGAGTACTTTACATGTGGTAGATACTTAAGAGGATCATAGATCACAGCGGCTGGATGGGACCTTAGAGAACATTTGTTCCAACTCTTTTTTATTTTGCAGGGAGGAAACTGAGGCCCAAAGAATGAAGTGATTTTGTCCATGATCACAGCTAGGATTTCAACTAGTCAGTTAGTCAACCCTCTATTCATTCAATAAGTGTTTATTAAGTACCTATTGTATACTAGACACTGTCCTAGTTGGGGATTCAAAGACAGCACAAAAACATTCCCTACCTTCTAGAAGTTTCCAGTCTAGCCTGTGTCCTCTGCTTCCTCCTATTTGCTATCTATTGGTTGGTTTTGTTATTGGTTTGTTGGCAAGCAATGAATAACACTTATTTAGACCTATTAGTAATACCTGGCCTAGTTCACTGTTCTTTAGCATTTGTGGTTAACCCCCAAATTTTATCACCACAAGGCATGTTCATCTCATTTATGTTATTTTGGGTTCCAGAATTCAATTCAATTCAGAACCGAATCAAAATACCACTCAGGTACCACCCTCAAAGATGCCTTTCTTGACCTCACAGTTTCTTGATATTTTCTTACTCTTGGATTTGCATTGTTTGGCATGTTATTTATTTACATTGTATTTACTTACTCATGTACATGTTCCATTTCCTGTCCACAAGAGTGAATGTAAAACTCCTTAAGGTCAAGGACTGTTTTGACTTCTAGTGCCTTGTGACCTGCTATGATCAGAGTATAGAATAAAATGTTGATCATTCCATCTGTTGAGCTGTTCTGATAGAACCAAGGCAGAGAATTCTAGAATCAGATGGCTGGGAGGGCATTGGAGCCCCTAGTAATGGAAAGGGCTGATTTGCCAAACTTCATGTCCATAGTACACCCTGCCCTCCTTCCCCCCTTTCCCCTGCCTCTCCCATTGAAACAATCAGATGAATGAAATCTGCTGTCCACACTTCTTCCTAGAGCTTGGCGGCCTCTTTAGCTGAGGATGGCATCTGTACTGACCATAGATGCTGGAGGGCATGTGATACCAGTAGACAAGTCTAACTAACAATGACTGGGCACTCTGTGTGTGTCTGTGTGCGTGTGTACGTGTAGGAGGGTGTGAGATGGTGGGAGGTATTCTGCATTCCCCTCAACTCCTAGGAGTCACGTATGGGGCCCATACTTTGGATAGAGAAAACTTGTCCATTCTTTCCCAGCCAAGGAACCTGCTGTAGCAATGTTAATATTTATCACTTTATAACCTGCCACTGCCCTCTATCAAAGGTGCTGTATAATTTATAGCATGTTCATTATCAACCCACAGCAAAGTATAAAAGGGGAGGAAGAGTAACAATTCATCTATCTGGGAAACAGAAGAGTAACATTTTATCCATTGGCCAGGCGGGAGCTCCAGAGGCAAAAGCCTTTGAAAAGCAGAAGTTTCACAAGAATACCAGGATGAGATTGCTGCCCAGCCTACTCCTGGGGCTGCTTCTGGTGAAAGGTAAGGTGCCTGCTTGCTTTCAGCTCATGCTGTGTTGGGGATTCTGGCCACAATGGCTCGTCTGTTACTTAACTCGTCTTGGTTGAGTGTGGCATTTGGGAATATAAAGTGTTCTTTTAAGAATAAAAAAAAAACACTTGGGCGAGATAAAGAAATAATTTAGAATAATTAGAAAACAAATCTGCTTGTTAGTGACCTGGGTGAGCCTCCAAAGTTAGGCTTAGAGTTGGATGTAACAAGTCTGAGTAGGTGAGGGGCATGTAGGTAGGGTGGGGATGGGGGATTCTGGGGGAGCAATGTACTGTCTTATGTCTCTCATCTCAAAAAGTATGGGCAGACCAGATCTCAGGACAGCACACTCATTAGGGCTGCTCTTTCTCTTTGTACTAGAATTTTGTTATGTCTAAAAATGATTGAACTAATTGGACGTTGGAAGTATTGCTGCCATACAGAGAATTTTCTGGGAATGGGATTTGAGCCCTTCTGCTTTCTGCCTATCTTTGTCCTCCTCTCTTTTTGCCTTGTGCTCTCCCATTCTCCTTATTTGACTCACCTTTCTCTCTGCTCACATCTGCTCCCCCGGGCTGCCTCTTCACAGGCATTTGGGACAAAGAGAGGATCAGGAACTTCTTGAGTTGTTTCTTTTGTACCTTTGTTCTACCCTCTCCATCAGCCAGAGTAAAGTTGGGAGATGGTAAAGCCTTCTATCACCTCCTAGTCTTTTCATCAGGGTCTCAGAGTTCTGTCATGTGCTGTGAGGTTGAGTTTGACTGACAAAAGGGGACATCTTTAGGACAGTGGAAAGAATTCTGAATCTGGAGCAAGGTGCCATTCGTTTGAATCTAGGATCTTCAGCTAATGATCCTAGCTGCAAGCCACCTCATCTCTCTTTGTCTTAGTTTCCATCTCTATAAACTAATTCTAATAATATCTAACATTTATATGCTGCTATGTGCCAGGCACTGTGCTAAATATTTATTAATTCATTTGATCCTAACAACAACTCTGGGAGGTAGCTGCTATCATTATCCCCATTTGTATGGATGAGGAAACTGAGGCAAATGGAGATTAAATGCCTTGCCCAAGGTCACACAGAAAGTGAGTGCCTGAAGCAGGATTTGAGCTCAAGTCTTTCTGATTTCAGACCCACATCCATTGCACCACCTAGTTCCCTCCTACAGCCAAATGATCCCTATGCTATGGGCTAAAAAGATTAGGGAATGAACCACCTCTAAATGCCTGGGGGACTGCAGCTCTAATCTAAAATGGAGTCTTCCATTTTCACTTTCTAATCAACAGATATTATTTAATCATCTACTATATGTAGCAGGAAGTTAGGTCACCTGCTTAGGGGTAGGTAGGAGCTAAGCTGGGGCCTTGAAGAAAGGGCAGATAGTATGGAACAGTTGCTCGTGGGGGGTGTGATCACTAAGTACAGTAAGTTGCTAGTTGAGGTTACACAGCCTGAGTATGCAGCAGACCCCACCAGCATGTGACTTTCTCTAGCAGCATCTGACAACTTGGAAATAAAGGGTGGAAAAGGCAGAGGATGAGGGTTACCCAGAGACAAGAATGATAGAAGGACAAGGGGGCAAGTGATTCGAGGGCAGAGGATAGTGCATTGGTGGAGTGTCTGACTGCAGGTAAATGAAGACTGTGAAGGGAAACTAATGAAGTCAGAATAGGAGTTATTTAATTGGAAAAGAAGAAGGAGGGACCAGAGTTCATACTGAGGAGAGCTCGAAGAGCAAGTTGAGGAGAAGCAGAGCTGTAACTAGGATGGGGGCAAATGGGACTTGTCCAAGGTTGCCAAATCCAGAGGGCACTTACTTCAGCAGCAAAGAAACTACTGAACTTAATGAGAATCATTAATTAAAGTAGGAAGCTAGCAGATGGAGGGCTTGGGTTGGCAACCTGCCATGGCCTCCCCAGCAGCATACTCATGCCACTGCCTCACCCCCTCACAATTCAGGGTTTGCCTCATGATCCTTGCCCACTTGTCTTACAAAAATTTTCTAGTTATGACTGAGAAGCAGTAAGATAGTGGGGAGAGATGGGAGGACAGGAGATTGTGACCAGAGAAGGAAGCTGCAGAAGTTAGCATCTGGGAAGTATTATGGTTTGGTGAGGTCCAAGGTCTCACCAAGACTGTGGATAGCCTGCATTTTAAAAGATGTGATAATGTAATTGGTTTCTGTAACTTCATCATATGATATAGGTGATGTCTATACATCTAGACCATGACATCATGAAATGATGAGATCTAACAGCAACCTGTAGCAGGTAGAAAAGGCACTAAAACCACAATCAGAAGCATAGAATTATGGTGACTTTATGCAAGGCACTGCACCTCTCTGAAGCTCAGTTTCCCCATCTGAAAAACAAAGATAATCTGTGAGGAATAAATGAGATAATCTGCCATGTCCTGCTGTGCATCAACTTGGTATTGTTGTAACCCTGGCCTCTCTCAGGTTCTAACCAAGATTGTGACAGAGGAGCCCAAATTCTGACAGCTCCTAGTGATCTGTACAAGGTTTGAGTATAGGACAGTGATGGACCTTATGCCTGTCACTGGAGTACCAGATTAACTATAACTGAAGAGGCTTTTCATCAGTAGATTGGTGGCAGAGTGAAGATTTTTGTTATAGCAACTCCCCCAATGCATCTACTATTGCAAAGAGTCTCTTGAGTGAAGGAAGACCCTCACAAGCAAAATGAATTCTTAAATATTGTAGAATAAGAGGATTCTACAATGCTTTGTTATCCTAGAGTACTATACCCTGAAAGTTGTTTATTCTCTGACTGCCTTGGCAACCACCATGTAGTTGGCTGTGTTGACTGATTTGTGGTTGATTGGAAAGGGAGTTGAAAATTCCAACTGGGTGACCACAACAGAGTCAATCTTGTGCTGACATGTAGGGACAAGTTCAGGAGCCTTTTGGTTACAAACCCTGTTATTTGTTGTAATCCAGAAATGGAACAGAGAAATGAAAGCTTGTCAAAGTAAATGGGCACTGTGGCAGTCAGCATTGTTAAGGGAGGGAAGTGAGAGGATGAAGGATTGGGAGAACAAAGAAGGACCTATGGATGTCGGTCATGATGAGGACTCAAGGCTCTCAAAGGCTCTTGGAGAGCTGAAACAAAATGGAAACTCCAAGACAGACAAGAAAGCCCAAACCCAGCTCTCCTGCGGCTCCTCCATTAAGGCTTAGTTCAAATGCCACCTCATCCAGAGAGCATGCTATTCCCATCTCCCCTCTAAGCCAGAGGAAACCTCTCCTTCTGAACTCTTAAAGCACTTTGCTTTAACTCTTACTAGATCTTGGTCATTTGCTCTCTCTATTTCCGTCTTGGCCTCTCTCTATCTCTGTGCTTCTCTTTCTCACTCTCTGTCTCTGTCCATCTCTCTGTTTCTTTCTCTGTTTCTCCCATGTTAGTAAATAGTTGATCTTTGGTGCTAGTGCTTTCAAAAAACCACTTCAACTATTTCTCTCATCTGAAAAGTGTTTTTGTTTTTCAAATAGACTTAAAACTCTTTGATTTTTTTTTTTTGGATTTCTACTTTTGTGTTTATTTGAAACCTATTAATTTTTTAAAGATTCCTTTTTAGCTTCATATTCAGGTCATTAACCATTTCTTGTTTGTTTTTTTGTCAACTTAAGAATTTGGGCATACAAATATTCCCCTAAGGAATATTTTCACTATATTCCATTAATTTTTGTATGTTGTCATTGCAATTTTTCTTTAACACAACTATTTATTGCACCTATGATTTATTCTTTTTTTTTTTTTTTTTAAAGCAATTGGGGTTAAGTAACTTGCTCAAGGCTACACGGCTAGTCATTATTTATGCGTGGGTGCTCATTTTCTGAGGCCGGATCTGATCTCGGGTCATCCAAACTCCGAGGCCGGCGCTCTTACTCACTGCGCCACCTAGCCGCCCCTTTAGGGCAATTGGGGTTAAGTAACTTGCCCAAGGTTACACGGCTAGGTTTTTGTTTGTGCGGATTAGGTGTCGGAGGCCGGCTCCGAACTCAGGTCCTTCTGATTCCAGGGCCGGCACTCTATTCACTGCGCCACCTAGCCGCCCCTCCTATGATTTATTCTTGAACCTATTTGTTTTTAAATATTTAATTATGTAGTCTTCATTTATATCTAAGCTTTTTGTTCATGTTTCCTGTATTGTTTATAATTTTTCTGTTGTGATCTGCAGATGATATAGTTAATATTTCTGTCTTTTCTGCATTTATTTAGATAGATAAAGTATTTATTAAGGGCCTTATATGTGCCAGACACTATAATAAGTTCTGGGAATATAAATATAAGCAAACAAGACAATCTCTGCCCTCAAGGAGTTTACTTTATAATGAAGGAAGAGAACAGGCAAAGTAGAGTCAGCTGACTGGGAAATGTGCAGTAGGCTTGTAGTTGTGGTTCAGCATAGATTAGGGTAAGGTTCTCCTAACAATGCCCCAGGTGGAGTGATTATCAGGAAGATGCTGGTTGTGATTTAGGACATTCAATGAAGTCACCCACACCCCTTAGGTTAGTTTCAAGCCTTCATTGGACCAATAGCTATGCTGCTCCACATGAAGACCCTGACTGAGGAGGATAGAGCAGAGTCCCAATAGTTCAGATTTTACTGTGTCTTTTTCCTGTTAATTTTTCCACGGGGATTACCTTTCCAGAATTTCTTCTCGATTCTTTTCTTTTTATTGTAGCCTATTTTCTTCATTTGATTCATTCCTTACTATTTTTGAGGTATAAGTGGAGAGAACCAGGGTTTGGCCATGACCTTTCACTCTGCCATTTTGGAACTCTCTCACAAGCCTTGTTATAGATTAAGCCATTTCATTTCCCCTACTAGAATGTAATAAACTCTTTGAGGGTGGAGTCTGTCTTATTCATCATTGTATCCCCTATGATGCCTGCCACAGAGGTGGTGCTGTGTTTCACCTTTCCTCACCTATACTTTGGGATGTACCATGGCACACTGTCTTCACAGAGTGAGTGCAAATTCTCTTTGAGTCAGTAAGGATGTAGGACTTAAGAGAATGTGCTTAATTTTCTGACCCAACACCTGTTATCCCTTGGCCTAAACATAAGCTGTTCTCTTTACTGGGTGTTTTAAAGTTCATATGAGCACCATCTTAGCTGTCCCATCTCTCAGTGTTCTAGACCCTAGGGCTCTCTGCTTTTCTTTTGGGCGGAATTGAAGATAACTGCTGGTGATTGGTAGGATAATACTGTATATAGTCCTTGGCCTATAGGAGCCAGTCAACATTATATCAGAATTTTGTAGAAGAACCAAAGAGGCATGAAGAACCAAAAGGGAGGAACTGGAATGTCTTCCCTCTTTTTGCTGTGTATGACACACATATACATAAATACACAATGCACACATACAAAATACACATACATATATGTATATATGGTATTGATATGTACTCTGTCATGTATTTACTATTACAATATGTTTGGGTCTTCTGTTTCTTTTCCATGAAACCTATGTGTTCAGTTGCTATCTGCCATTTTGTCATATGTGCTCTTTGGGGAGCACATGTTCTATCTACAGATGGAAAAAATTAAGCACCACATGACAGAAGCATACAGTTAACAGACGCTATATATGCACTTGACTTAAGAATATAGACTTTTAAAATATCGTGAGCCAGAGGAGAGCACCTAATCTTCTTCCTCAGTCCTCACCATTTCAACAATTTAGCAAACTGAGGTCTCTAGAGGTAAAATGACCTTCCCAAGGCCACAAAGACTTAAAAAAAATCTTCTCTATATTCTGCTCTCTAAGTGTTAGGAGCTATTGAGGGCAAGAGGCAGAGAGGGGAAAAGGAAGAAATAATTATATCTTTGTGGTTGCAAGAGGACACAGGAACCTGCAGTTCTGGGAGCTTTTTAAAAGAATCATTCTGTCCAATCTCTAATGAAGAAGTGACACTTCTTGCCAAGGTCAGCCTCTCCAGGTCTGGTTCCGTTCCCTTGATTCCATCCCCTCCCATCTTCTCTAGGAGCTTGTCCCTTTATGAATTCTCCATTTCAGTTAAATAAGTCTGCTAGCCATTCCACGTATATGACGTTCTGTTTTATAAGTGGCTCTTTAGGTCTCAAACACACTTTTTCCTTACCTCTATCTCGTAGAATCTCTAGAGGTTTTCTTTAGCAAGGTTTACCTCAGTATTTACTTCCTATCTAGGGCCTTTCCTGATCCTTCCAGTCTTCTTCCTCCTCTCCCCGCTTGGAATGAGTTTCGTATATATTTTATATTTTCCATTTATTTATCTGTGGAAATGGACCATAGCATTCCTACTCTTTGAAGACAGGTACTATTTAAGTTTTGTTTTTGTTTTTCCAGACCTAGCCCAGTGTTTTATACACATAGTAGGTATTTAATAAATGTTAAATGGAAAGAAATTCAAGTAGTCTCAGGCAGGGACGGTGGTCCTAAGACAGGCTGCACAGCAGTGATTGAGGGAGCACACAAGGAAAGCTGGTGATTGTTGTGGTGAGGGGACCTTCAGGTTGTGTGATGGAATCTGACTTGGGATGATGGAACCTTGACCCCAAGTTGGTATTAGCCACACTAACAAGTCAGTATTAGTCATGAATGCAGCCCAGCATTCCAGGGCAAGGGCAAAGCTTGGGAACCCCAGTTATGGATTGGAATTGGGCATGAGAAAGACTGTAAGGAGGGTGGGTTTGGGGTCTGACTGCTAATGCCCATCTTCCGCCATGTAAGGTAAGCAACCAAAGTGAACTGCGCTGAAAGGCTTTAAAAGCAGATTCCAGAGTGTTCAAGCTGTTTGAATCATTGACTTTTGAGCTCCACCAAGTTTTCTATATCTAGAAGAGATTTGTCCCCCAGGGCTTAGGGTGGCCTGGGTTATGGTCACTGAGGCAGACTGGGCTGATGGGATGGCAGTAAGCATTTATATCATGCCTGCTCTGTGCCAGCACTTTCCCAAGTACCTTTATGAATATCTCATTTGATTCTCACAGCAATGTGTGAAGAGTAAATGCTATTGATATTGATGCTATATGATGAGTTGAAATAAATTATTCAACCTCTCTGAGCTAATATCCTCACCTGTCAGATAAAAATAAAATGAGACACAGATTATCAGATACAGTGATCAAGTCCAAATGATAACACATACCCCTGCTAACTTCATGAGATTATTGTAAGGAAGCAACTACAAAGCACTTTGCTACTTGTGGTATTGTCGATACCTTGTTCTCATATTTTCTGATGGAATCCAGACAGAAATGGTTTGAGAACAAATCCCTCTCATGCTGTTACTGTTCTGTTTTCTGACTTGTGTTCTATTGTACAGCTGGATGAAATAACTGCTTTTTCTAATTTCATTTTTAGAAAAGATTAGATGCCCCAAATACTCAGTGATTGAGCTAAGGAAAATGCCTTTCTAGGCACTTTCTTCCCAATATGGAAAGGTCCATCAATTTCTCAGAGGCTTGGCCAGAATGGGCATTTCCTCCTCAGGAAATTCCTTGCCCCAGACACCAAGCTCTTTGGAAACACAAAACATGCTTAGCTTGCTAGTATCTTCAGATTTAAATCAAATCTACTTTTGGAATCAAATGTCCCAGTCTCCAGTGTTTGCCTGTCCATGGTGGAAATGGTAATAACAGCCACTAACGTTTATATAGTGCTTATTACGTGTCAGGCCCTCTGCACACTTTTCTAACAGTGTGTCTTTTCGTGGTTCTTGATGTTCTTTGCTGCTTTTATTCTTTATATGATGAAGCAGCTGCTATAAATACTGTATGGTCCTTTAAAAGCACATAACTGTGTACCTCCATTTGTGTTTGTGCAAATCAGTCTGATACTTACAATGGACTGTTCGTTCAAACCCAAGCAGTAGACACTGATGGTTTACTCTAAGGAAGTTTTCAGCTCCTGTCTTTGATGACATTCTCTGTAATATATGAATAATAATAAAAAGCATTTATATAGTGCTTTATGGTTTACAAAATGCCTTCATGATTATCTCATTTGAGCCTCACAACAACTGTTGGAGGTAGATGCTATTATCATCTCCATTTTACTGATGGGGAAACTGAAGTAAAGGGGTTAAGTGACTTGCCCAGGGTCACACAGCTAGTAAGTGTCTAAGGCTACATTTGAACTCAAATCTTCTTGATTCCAGGCCCAGCACTCTTATCTACTGGACTGCCTAGTGACCCCTTCATTCTAGTTGAAGATGGATATTCCTTATACCTCCTTGCATTTCACCTTTGATGACTAGATTATACCTAATTGGCATCTATTTTAGAAATTATTCTGTCAGCTAACTGGCAAAGGGGTTCTAGGATTCAGTATTTTCCAGTTTTTTAATTCCCCAAGAGCTTCCATTCTCCCATCAGATGACCAGGTGGTAATGGGTAAAGGGGAGGGCAGGTGGCATAGAAGCTGACCTTGGGCTCTGGGGTAAGGCCTTTTATTAGAGATTTGTATCCAGTGAAACCCTTCCAGTCTTTGAGGTCCCTTATTCTCTTTATTCCAGTGTTAGATTGTAAATTCCATCAGACTGTCTTGTTTTATCTTTTGATCTTCTCCAGGACCTAGCATCAGCCTCTGCAAGGGATGTAGCTCTCCTTGGAGACTAAGTGTCTTCTGATCCATTTCTGATTAATTTCACTCCTTTCACCTTGTATTTTATTTATTGTTGTTCAGTTGTTTCTGACTCTTTTGTGACCCCATTTTGGAGTTTTCTTGGTTTGTTTTTGTTTGTTTTGATTTTTGGAGGGGGGAAGGCAGGGCAGTTGGGGTTAAATGACTTGCCTAAGGTCACATGGCTAGTAAGTATTAAGTAAGTATACTGAGGTCATATTTGAACTCAGGTCCTCCTGACTCCAGGCCCTATGCTCTATTCAGTGCACCACCTAGCCGCCCCTTGGAGTTTTCTTGGCAGAGATACTGGAGTGGTTTGCCATTTCCTTCTCTAGCTCATTTTACAGATGAGGAAATTGAGGCAAATAAGGTTGAGTGTCTTGCACAAGATTGCATAGCTAGTAAGTATCTGAGACTGTATTTGAACTCATGAAGATGAGTCTTCCTGATTCTAAGCCCAGTGCTCTATCTGGGTATAGCTCTATACCACCTGGCTGCCCCAGTCTTACTGATGCCTTTGCTTATATATCACATTCATTTCCAGATCTATCTCTCTTCTCTATCCCTACCTCAAAAGCCTCAGCTTATAAAAATATTTTTACAAAAATTACAATAACTTAGCAAAAATGCACTCTCCCACTATTTTCACAATACGTTGAACATTCTGCCACTGTGGTACCCTACCTCTTCAAAGAAAGGAGACAGAATACGCATTGTCTTGGGGTAGGGAAGAAAATTTGGAACTCAAAACCTTATGCAAGTGAAAGCTGAAAACTAAAAATAAAAGAATAGATAAAAAAGCCATGAATAAATAGTAAGCATGGAAATTTAAAAAAAAAAGGAAGGAGAGAGGTACCTTTTCTCAGAGTATCTCTTTAGTGGAAGGAAACATCAGCACCAATAACTATCATATGAGGCAGAACATGTTAAATGCAGAGGAGAGGTCTAGATAAATTGCTAGGAGAAGTTTGAGGAGGGAAAGATAGCTCTTGGTTGTGCAAATCAGCTATTCGTGGTAGCCTTTGGGACCGTAATTGGGCCTTGAAGGAAGAGAGGATTTTCAAGTCAGACGTTTGGGGTGAGGAGGGCAAATGGACTGTTCTAAGCATGGGGACCATGGTACCAAAAGCAAAGAGACAGAACAGGACAGAATGAGAAGTGGGGGTGGAGGTGGGGGTAGGAAATGTTGAAATAATACAGTTTGTCTGCAGCCTCTGGCTGCTGGGAGTAAAGAGAGATAAAGCTGAAGGGCAGATAAGGCACTCTGGGGTGTTTCATAACAACACCCACTCCCACCCCAGTTGCCTAGTTACTAACAATAAGCCTGTGGAAATGCATGGGGCAAATGAGATTGAAACTCTTACCCTAGATCTTGTCGGGGCAGGGGATTGAACAACAAGCCAGAGGATCTTGTCCAGGAAAAGGATGCAACAAATCCCTGGGAGGGTGGAAGACTCTGTCTTTCTGAGGTTCAGCTTTCTCATCTTTTAAATGAAGGGGTTAGAAGAGAGAACTTCCAAGGTCCCAGTCAGACTATCTGTGACTTTATGGGTACACGTGCTGGGTTATGAAGCCATGTTCATGCTGAAGATGATTATCCAAGGCAGGGGTCCTCATCCTTTTGTGTGATGATGAGCTACTCTTCATTCCTCTTGAACTTTGAGATCACACAGGGTTGAAGGTGTGGGGAAGGGAGGGGCAATGAGGTTCCTGAGCCCAATGGGAGAAGGGATGCTACCATCTCCCCAGAATGCCTTGCCTGCATAGAATTCCAGCAAACCAAGGAACATAATAGAGGAAGTGGTAGGGACAATAAATGGGATTTGGTGATCTCTCTGGTAAAACCTGGGTCTGAATCCAACTTCTACTACTTACAAGCTATATTATTTTGGACAAATCATTTAACCTCTGATTTTCCTCATCTGTCAAATTAGGTAAGATTAGGGATTCTTAACTAGAGTCCATGGATATATCAGAGGGTATATGGACTTGGATGAGAAAAAATCTTAATATAATTTTAATTAAATTAAAATTAAAATTTAATTAAAAATCTTAATATAATTATTTTGCTTTGTAATACTGTGAATTTTATTTCATGCATTAAAAATTTTTTTTTCACAGAATGACTTCACCAGATTGCCAAAGGGTTCCATGATACTAATTAGTTTGAGAGGCTGAGTTAGTATCTTAGATATCCCTTTCAATTCTTCCATCATCAATCCATCAATGAACATTTTCAAAGGTGTCTGCTAGGTGCCAGGCACTAAAACCCGTGATCCCATGAATCGTGACTTAATCAAGTCACAAGTCTAGTTTGTAAGACAACTCTACCTACCTCATGGGATAGTGGAGAAAATTAAAGGAGAAAATGGAAATCACTTTGCAATCCATAAGGAATTCATTATCTCTATTATTGGCAGCCCTCTTGGTCTAAGCTTAGGACTTCCCTAAGACAAGGATGTTTCTAATTACCAGAGATAATGGAGCCCTTTGGTAACCACTTGCAAAGAAATATTCAAGGTCCCCATTATGTAGTTTAAAAGACTGTTCTCTAGTATGTTTAATCTGTGACAGTTGAGACAAAAAAAAAAATGAAGAGTATTAACTAGAGTGCCATTCCCTCTGCCATTTAGTGACTTGTGAAAAAGTGGGCACTTTATCTTTCTGTGCCTCAGTTTCCACCTTTGCTATAAAAGAGTGGAAGTGGCCTAAATGTTCTCTAAGGCCTTTTGCTGTGCTAATGTTCTATTCTGTGATCTATGGTTCTACTAGAATTCCTAGGTTTAAGTATCCTTAAAGGCAGAACCTAAGGGTAATATATAACTAAGAATTTGTGTGTTCAGGGCAAGTGCCACAAACCCTGGACCTATGACTGAAGTCAAGTCTTTATTCAGGAGTGGAATAGCCAGTAGTAACATGAGGGAAAGTGTAGACAGGGACCAGAGGACACTGGCTTGAGGCTACTTCTCAGGAGGCCAATACAAGGGAAGCTATTGCACCAGGCAAAGAGAAGAATAGGATATTGGGGAGGAGTGTACCTTGGCTGAAATCTCTAAACTTTCTATTCTGGCTAGTAATTCTCCATAATGAGGAATTAAACTATTGTTTCCACAAGTGCAAAGACTGTAAGAGCTTTCTGTCCCTTTAAACTTGGTGCCTACTAAATTTTGCACCCCTCAGCAAAGCCCCTTTCACTCTGCCCTAGTTCTGTTTCTGCCTGTATCTTATTGGAACTCCTCATGTATCCCCTAGAGCAGTATTCTGAATGCAGAACATGGTCTGCCTTATGATAAAACTCTTCAGATTTAGGTAGGCTGGGCTTCTGAGGACATACACATACAGCCTGCTGGGTAGTGCAGTGGAGAGACTACTGCGCTTAAATTCAGGAAGACCTGAGTTCAAATATGGCCTTAGATATGCAGTAGATGTGCGACCCTGGGCAAGTCACTTAACCCTGTTTGCCTCAGTTTCCTCATCTATAAAAGTGGATAAAATAACAGCACCTATCTTCCAGGGTTGTTGTGAGGATCATATGAGATGATAATTGTAAAGGCTTATGTAGGGCTTGTCATGCACTAATTGTTATATAAATGTTAGCTATCCTCACTGTTATTTTTATCATTACCAGTATCTACAGTCTGACAAGTCCTGTCAGAGCTTAGCATAGCATTGGAGAGCCTGGGGTGACCTTCCCACCACCATGAGGTCTTTGACAGGACTTTGGGGGAGGGGTACTTCTGTTACCCCCTTCTTTGTTGTTGTTTTGTCATGTCTGACCCCATGGACCACATAACATGTGAATACTATCCATGAGATTTTCCTGGCAAAGATACTGGAGAAGTTTGCCATTTCCTTTTCCAGTGGATTAAGGTAAAAGGGTCAAGTGACTCACCCAAGGTCACAAAGCTAGTGTCTGAGGCGGATTTGCACTCAGGCCTTCTTGACGAGGTTCAGCGCTCTATCCTCTGTGCCACCTACCTGCCTTCTACCCACCTCACTCCTACCTACCCTTAAAACACAGACATCAAAGAAGGTATGGAGTCAAATTCTATCTACTTCTTTCTATTGGGATATGGCAACTGTCTTAGACGAGAGAAAAAGAAGCAATCTCCCATTGCTCAGCAAACGGAAGTCCATTGTATCAAAGAGACCATGTGCTTTTGATGGAAAGAACACTAGACCTTGGGGATCAGGAGATCTGGCCTCAATCTTTAGTTTTACTACTTATCAATTTGTGCTTAATTACTACTATCTGTACATGGGGATGATAATACTAATTTTCCTATCTCTCTCAGGAAATCCAGGATGCCCCAGGGCCATAGACTTGTAGATTGAGGCTGATCAGGTGTGTGAGAATCATCTAATCCAACACTTCTCATTTTCTAGATGAGGAGGTTGAGGCTCAGAGAGGTCAAGATCACACGAGGAGTAAGGAACAGAGATGGGATTTGAACTCGGGTTCTCAGACTCTAAATGTGTCAGTGTGTCACTGTGATTTGTTCTGATTTTCCTCTGGGTTAGTTTAGTCCTGTAGTAAAGATATTTCTGGGGTCCAGATTTGGTTGTCTTTTTTTTTTTAATAATCTAGAGCTGCGATTTCTTTGGTATAGGAAACTCACTCTCCCAGTTCAGACACTGCTTTGCCATTTAGAGTCTTAGAAAATTGTTTGGAGGCATCAGTGGATTCAGTGACTTGTCCAGCTAGGGTCATCAAGCCAAGATGTGTCAGATAGCAAGATCTGAATCCAGGTCACCAGTACACTGAGGCTCTCTCTAATTGGATCCTTATTAGAGTATGCCCACAAGGACAGGGAGCTGCACTGTGTATGTGCTCCCTTGTACATTGGTGAATTGAGTACATTGTGTGCACCTGAACCTGGGTGTTGCCCTGGAAAGAGTTCTGGCCTGGGGAACAAGAGGCCTGGCCTCTGGTCTCAGCTCTGGCATTCGATTGTTGAGGGACTTTGAGCAAGTCACCTCACCTTTATGGCTCTAGATTTCATCATCTCTAAAAGAAAAACACCGAGGCTCTTGGTCTTCACGATCCCTTCAAAGCTTTGACGTTCAATGAAATGCCGGGAAATGATGAGGGGTGAGTTTCTGACCTTTGATAAAGAAACATATTTAAGATGGACTACAGCTAGAGATGTGAAGGAGAGGCAGCTAGATTTCTGGGTCCCCTTTACTGGCCTCAGCTCTTCAGTTTCTATTATCTCTGTGCTCCATTTACCATTAGAGATGCCCTATTTCAGCACCTTTCCAGACCATTTACCTGTCTTCCTGTGTAACTCCCAAGCTTAGCATTCTAATCCTTTTTAGAGCTTATAAACTTTAATATCCCTCATTTTATTGATGGGAAAACTTTGGTCCAGAGAGAGGATATTTTCTGTCTGTGATCAGTTATAGAACCATCATTTTGATGTTTATTTATCTCCAATAAAATAAATGGCTGGAGGTGGAAACAGTCAGTCGAAGGTTGAAACTTTTTAACTCTTACTTTGCAAACTGAGTTTACCTAACAAACTGGTTATCTGATTTCCCAGAAAACGTCAGACTAGAATTGGGTTAAGGATAAAACTGTTAGAGGAAAGCATGATGAGACCAGAAGAATTACAGGTTGACACTTTCATTGCCTTCCATACTCTGGAAGCTGTGAATCAGTACCAACCCCTTCCTCATGCAACTTGTGCATAAACTGATAAGCAAAGATACTTTCTGTAGACTGAATAAATGATGTTTTATGCATGCATGTATTTTTCCTCCCTGGTATGGACTTATGATTTAATTGGTATTGAGAAACTGAGGGTGGAAAGCCCTCTCTCTACTGATGCTGAAACTTAGAGTCTTAGATAATTGCTTAGGTCAGAAAAGGGTAAGTGACTTGCCCATGGTCTGATAGATATAATGAGTCAGAGACAGAAATTGAGGTCAGGTCTTTTTACTCCAATTTTTTTTTTTTTTTTTTTTGCTTTTTGGAGGGGCGAAGGTAGGGCAATTGGGGTTAAGTGACTTGCCCAAGGTCACATGTCTAGTTTTATGTTGAGTGTCTGAGGCCGGATTTGAACTCGGGTCCTCCTGACTCCATGGCTGGTGCTCTATTTACTGTGCCACCTAGCTGCCCCTTTACTCCAATTCTTACAGACTCTATCCAAATCCAAACATAACTCCAGGCAAAATTCCAACAGTTTGTCCTAATGGTTATTATTATCTCTGGTCCCCTCCAAAGACAGGAATGAGTTGACGGTCATCATGTATATTCATGTAATGATCATATTGTTATCTCCCTTTATTCATTGGGCCTCTCAAATCTATGGGGGTGCTAGAAGCACCTCTCTGTATGTTCTTAAACAATGGATGGTAATAGTTACTACTATGAAAGAGGAGTTACCCCAACTTTTTAATGTTCAAAAAGGGTTGGGAATAGTTGGACACCATGGTAACAGTCCAGGTTTCTTATATCATGTTGTATTCCAGTCACAGTCATAATGTTTGTCAGGTAACTGCTGGTAGGAAGGAAAGGATTAAATTGTACCTCTCCAGTGACACTGTTGAATGGCAAACAAAGGCTTGTTGGAACCTGTGCCTAACCAGAAAGGTGTTGTTGTTGTTGTTCATTCCTTTCAGTCATGTCTGACTCTTTGTGACCCCATTTGGGCTTTTCTTGGCAAAGACACTGGAGTGGTTTATCATTTCCTTCTCCAGCTCATCTTACAGATGAGGAACTGAGGCAAGCCAGGGTTAAGGGACTTGCCCAGACAGCAAATAAGTGTCTGAGGCCAGATTTGAACTCACAAAGATGAGTCTTCCTGATTCCAGACCTGGCACTATCCATTGTGCCACCTAGTTGTCCTTACCAGAAGAATAAATAATTTCATGTCAAAAGCAGACTCAGGGTAGATGATGGATGATAGAAGATAAATGCCAAGTTGGTGATTTTTGCCTCTCAAATCACATCATATAGGTAGCATTCTCCATGGGGAATAAAGAGAATAGTGTGATGAAAAAAGCTGCAACATGAATGAAGGAGAGAGCAGGGATGGAAGGACACTGTAGAGATCCAACCGGCAGAGCTTGGCAATTGATTACAGATGTATGGAGTGAAGGAGAAAGGGGAGCTGGATCACTCCAAGGTTGTGAACCTGGGTGTTTGGAAGGATGGTGGTGCCCTTGACAGAAACAGGAATATTAGGGAGAAGGGTAGATTAGACAGAAATGATGAGCTTCATTTTGGAATGTGGAATTTGAGCTACCTAAGGAGCAAACATCTAATTGGAGATCAGATAGTGATATAGGAATAAGCAGTTAGTGACATAGGACTTGAAAGCTGTGATCCAAGTACATTGGTTGGATATCCTGTGGTGAAAATATTGTAAATGTCCAGCTCTGATCTTTGGCTCCAATATAAAGGGGAAAAATTAGAGATGCCCCAAAGTGGAATGGGAACTGGGTAGTTCTCTAACACTGTACATCCTTAACTGAAGGATGAATGATCATAAGGCTTTGAAATGGAGGAGATGTAGTTCAACCCCATGATTGTATAGGTTTGCAAACTGGGGTCCAAAGGGGTTAAATTTCTTCCCCTTCAACATCATACGACTTGTAAATAATGAAGCTAGCATTTAAATTCAGGTCAAATTTGACTCCTCGTCTTAGAATCTCTGGTTGACTTTGCTTATTCCCCATGTAATTTTGTGCATTTCTATATCTGAGATCTTGGATTTTATTGACTATCTTTTGGGGAATTTTCTCCCAAACTATCAGATCTTTATTGATACTCTTCTTTTGTTGCTATGCCCTCTCTGTCACTTATACAAAGACAAATATTCTTGTTCCCTCCCTTTTCCATTTAATGTCTCTTAATCAGATTCACAACGTGCCAGGCAAATACATTTTTTAAAACCAGTCCTTGTTAGGAGCACTCAATACCTAGCCTAGAACCTTTATATCTATATTTGAAGATAAGATTTGGAAATCCCAATATCTTTTCTAGACACCTTCTTAACCAATTCAGTTCCCAGATCTGCCTCTCTTCGGAAGCCTCTAACTTTAGCTGTCAGCAGTGCCCAAACCCATCACAGAAGAGAATTCCCCCCTTTTTTCCTTTTTGTTTTTTTTTGGGGGGGGGAAGCTCTTCTTTGAGTTTATAAGGGAATACTTCATTCCACCTGATAATTTAGAGAGTAAAGAGGTGTTTGTTTTCTATTTTTGCAGAGGGACCAACCTGCATTTGTCCATTTAGAGATGGTACTTATTACTGACAGTCACAGACATAATGCACTCTCTATGGGTCACTGCAAAATTGCCCCACACTCAATCCTTGTTAGATGCAAGGTCTTTTCTCTTCTTCCATTCCTGTTAGTAACTGGTGGAGAATTCTTGCAGTGAGCATCCATGACAAATGCTTTGTTGCCTATGCTGGGAGCCCAGTTGCTAGGGGCTCCAAAGTGGGGCTTCACTTATTTTTTGTAAGTCATCTTGCTTTGCCTCTTGATAGCTAACTTGCTCAGCTTCCTTTGCTTTCCCATAATCACACAGCTCATGACAGTGTAAAGTAGAATTTGAATGCAAGTCTCTCTTCAATATAGCTTCTGCTTTCCATTCTATTCCACTCTGTCTCTGTGCCATAGCTAGGATTCTGTGATTGTTGTCTCTAAAATCAGTTGACCTATACCTAGGATCAAAAAAGCAACTTGTCAAGTACAAAAGGGGGAAGGCAATGGCCAGGAGCTGTTAATGGGAAGAAGATCTGGGGAGACTGGGTCTGATGGAACTCAGGGGAAACTGAGGCTAGTGGATCCTTTGAGCTCAAGAGTTCTGAGCTGAAGCAGGTTAAACCAATCTGGTGTCTACAGTAAATCTAGCATCATTATGGTGAGCCCTCACAGCGGGGGGGCCAACAGAATGCAGGAGGGTGCAGGCTGTTACAGCTTAGAAATGAAGCTGGTCAAAGTTTCCATGCTGAAAAGCAGTGGGACTGGGCCCATGAATGGCCCCTGCACTTTTAGCTTTGGAGAGATAGGGAATCCCAGTCTCAAAAAAAAAGTTTCCACTTTTAGATATTAGTGCCTGGAACTTTGAACAGGTCCATCTTATTAAAAATGATACTGCAAGTAGGTATCTGAGTAGGTAGTCTTGCCAATATTTGTGTTTTCCTTTTAAAGTTTATAAAGACATTTCTTCACAATAACCCTGTGTGGTGGAAATGTTATTATCCTCATTTTGAGAGGAATGAAGCCAAATATGTCAGAGAGAGGAAATAACTTCCATCTGCCATCTCTGTGTCATGACACATATTCTGTCCTCTATGCCCAGAATGCACTTCTTCCTTACATCCACCTTCCAGAATCCCTAGCTTCTTTCAGAACTCAGCTCAAATATTACCTTCTATAAGAGGTCATTCCTGATTTACCCTTACCTCTCCAGTGCATTGTAATTTCTTAGTATACATCTGTAGCGTCAATACAATATTTACAACACCCACAATCATGATAAATACCGTGATTATAAGTATCACATGACTTTCGATCACAAAATAAACTAAACTCTCCAGATACAGGATAGAACTGAAGCATTTATTTAGACACTAGAAAACCCAATCTCAAAATCAGTAAGCCTATTCCATCATAATATCAAAGATATTCAGAAACCATAATAACGCCGAGAGCCACAGCATCCTTCAACCTTCCCACAAACCAATACAAGATCAATATTTACTCACAAACCTCTCTATCTCCTTGCCTCAACCTTCTCTCTCTCCCACCCTCTCTCTAGCTCTTACTACTAGCTTCCTGTGGGCTTTGCTGTACCCTTCAGCAAATTCCCTCCACCACAGGCTCCATGCTATTACATTCAGCCCCCTATTAGGGGGCAGAGTTTACTTTCAAAGCAGGGGAGGTCTTCAAACCCCCCCCCCAGGTCTGTTAAGGGGAAGGGAAGATCTTCAAATTCCCATTCTCATTACAACATTTTACATATACAAACATGAATAATAGTAGAATTAGTAGTAGTGGCCAGCATTTATATAACTCTTTAGGATTTGCAAAAAAACTTTTAAAATATCTTCTCATTTTAATCTACAACAACTGTGGGAGGTAGGTGCTAGTAGTATCTCTACTTTTCAGATGAAGAAACTGAAGCAGACAGGTTAAATGACTTGCCCAGGGTCACCCAGCTGCTACTAAGCATCTGAGCCTGGATTTGAACTAGGGTCTTACTGATTCTAGGTCTAGTACTTTATCCACTGGCCATAGAATGCAAGCTCTTTGAGGGAAAGGACTGTTTCATTTTTTTCTATGCATCCTGAGCACCTAGCATAATGCCTGGCACATTAAGAGGTATATAAGTGAATAAGTGCTTCTTAATTGATTGGCTAGCCTAGGGTCATCCAACTTTTTTCTTTTTCAAAAATTTTGAGTTTATTTTCAGGTCTGAATCCTCTCTCTTCTATCTCTTCCTCAAATCCCTCCCACACCCCTTATTGAGAAAGCAAGAAAAATAAATTCTGTCACAAGCATGTATAGTTAAAACAAAACAAATTCCCATATTGGCATGGCCCCAGAAAGTCTCATCCTGTACTTTGAGTCCTTCCCTTCAATATCAGTAAAAGACCTGAATGTTTCCTCACAAGTCTGGTTAAATTGGGACAGCCATTGTGTTGATCAGAGTTCATAACTCTTTCAATGTTGTTTCTCTTCACAATATTAGAAATTGTTCCCCTGGTTCGTTTCACTTCACTTTGCATCAGTTCATATGTGTCTTCTCAGGTTTCTCTGAAACCATCCCAATCGTTACTTCTTACAGCAAACTTCATTCAACTTCTAAGTATTGGAGTCATCAAACTCAAGTATAGTGACTCTCATAGTCTTTCTATTGCACCATGCTGCCTTAAAATTCATGCCCCATCAGTACACAGTGGCGGTGCAATCATCATCATTAGGGGCAAACCTTTAGGAGAAAGGAAAGGCAGTTATTTGGTGTTATCTTTGTGAAGAAAGTAGGGACTTGAGGTCATTATTCTGTGTCTTTGCCTTCAGCCAGCATTGCACCAAGATCATTCATATTAGTTTTCAGCTACCCTTGTTTCAGTTTTTAATCCTCTGAAGCATTTGACACTATTGATCAACCTCTTTCTCCTCCTGGATATTTTGTCTTCCCTGAGTTTCCATGATACTTCTCTATTGGTTCTCCTCCTACTTCTTGGGCTGTTCCTTCTCAGTCTTTTTTGCTAGATCACTACTTAGGCATGAATTAAATGATTAATTCAGGTCTTCATCACCTCATGAATTATTGCAATAGCCTGCTGGTGACTCTGTCTTCCTCAAACCTCTCCCCAGTCCAATGCATTCTCCATTCAACCACCCAAGTGATTTTGCAAAACTGTAGGTCTGATCATGTTACCCTCCCTACTGAATAAAATCTAGAGGCTTCCTGTTGCTTCCAGGAGCAAAAAAGACAAAATGTTTTGTTTAGGATTCAAAGTCCTTCATAACCTAACCCTGTCCTACTTTTCCAGTCTTTTTAGACCTTCCTCCTTGACAGATGTTCTTCAATTCATGACATTGGACTCCTGGCTGTTCCACAACAAAGACACTCTATTTCTCAGACTGTACCCTATTCCTGCAATGTTTTCTTTCCTCTGTTCCAGTTACTGACCTCACTGTCTTCCTTTAAGTCCCAGCTAAAATCCGATCCTCTACAGGAAACCTACCTAAACTCTTATTTCCAGTTCTTTCCTCCTTTTAATTATTTTCTTTTCCTATATATAACTTACTTTGCATATATTTGTTTGTATGACTCCTCCTTTAGATCATAAGCTTCCAGTCTTTTCTCTCTTTTTGTATCTCCAGTGTTTAGTACCGCGCCTCGCTCATGTTAGGCATTTAAGAAATGTTTGCTGAATTGTATTGTAGGAGATGAGAAGAATTATTAAGACTTTATATATATCATAATTGTTTGGCCAGTGAAAGACCTCAGAGCTCTGTCTAAAAAGGCAAACAAAAATGATTTTAATTACATTATGATGAAATATGCCTCTCATCTCTTGGTAGAGAAGTGATGGTGGAGTAGTGATGCAGGGTGAGATATGTATTCTTAGACCTGGTCAATGGGTCGCTCAACTACACATGATGATTACTAAGAGAAGGCCTCTTTTGGGACTGAGGAGGAAGGAGTAGGCTCATGGTTAGTGGCCAGGACGAGACCTATTATCTCATTATCATAAAAAAACACTCTTTATGAACCAGGCCAGCACCTTCTCTGAAACTTCAAGTCTAAGAGGGTTGTCTAAAGCACGGAGAGGTCATGATTTGCCTAGGGTCACACAGACAGGGATTCAACCCATGTCTTCCTGACTCCTTGGACAACTGCAGGTTGGCTGCCTTTAGTGATGCATATACCTCTCCGGCAAAAAGAAAAAAAAGCATCAATAAAACATTTTTAAATTTATAGAAGAAAACAAAAAAGTTGAAGAAAATACAAACAAAAAGTAGTTTTGTTATAATCTCATTGAAATTTATTTGTTATATAGAGTATATAATTATACAGGGTATTCCCTCCAAAGTCTCAATATATTTATATTAATTTATATGATTTGTATTATATGTATTTTAAGAGATGTAATATAAATATTATATAATTAATTGATAGTATTAATAAATGTTATATGTTATATATTTAATATATACACATACACACATTCCAAATATATACAAACTTTATATGATAGGAATTCAGTTTCTTACACAATTTTTATTATTTATCTTTATGTATTCAGATGTTTGTGTTTGTTAATGACTACTGATTGAAAAAGGAAATAAAGTTAGGTGTGTAAGACCCAATCCTTGCCATCTAGTTGGGGGAGATAAGACTAACACACCAACCAACAGTGATAAATATGATGGGGACAAGAAAAATCTTCTTTAGGGCTCCAACCTAATAAATCAGGCTTAGGAAAATGTAGCAAAAGGAGTTTGCTATTATGTATAAGGCATACTTATGGGCCATACATTATAGGCCTGGCACTGAACTCAGACCTCATTTATTATTTTTACTTTTTTGTAAATTACATATTTTCCCCAATTACATGTAGTTTTTAACATTCATTTTTATAAGATTTTGAGTTCCAAATTTTTTTCCCTCACTATCTTCCTTCCCGCCTCCCCAAAATAGCAAGCTATCTGATATAGGTTATACATGTGCAATCATGGAAACATTTCCACATTAGTTATGTTGTGAGAGAAGAAACAGAACAAAAGGGAAAAGACGCAAAAAAAGTAAAAATAGTATGCTTTGATCTGCATTCGGGATCCATCAGTTTCTCTGGATATGGTTAACATCTTCTGTCATGAGTCTTCCAGAAGTGTCTTGGATCATTGTATTGCTAAGAAGACTTTTCACTTGACCTTTTTTTTTTTGATGTTCAATAAGTTTATTGTCTTAATCTGAAAATCTTCATAGAAAATTGCAGATTTTGATATTTTAACTATCAGCTGCTCGTTCCTGGGCTCTGAGGAAACTTACCTTCTTCTGAGCAACCCGATCTTTCTTCTGGGCAAGGGACATTTTGGGGCGATTCCATCTTTTCTTTTTAACTTCTCTCTTAGGCTTCTTTTTATACACTGGATTCTCCCGTATACCAGCATGAGCTTTCTTGTACATTTCCTCCATCATGTCAGGAGTTATGTTGTTCTTTATGTACTGTGAGAATTGCTTTTTATATGCATCTTCATCTTCTTCCATGAGGTAACACATATAATCTGCAACATTCTGGCCCATGATGTGTTTCCAATGTACTTCAGCATTGAACTCTTTGCTTTCTGAATCATACCCAGGGAAGCATTTGGTACTGTGAGGAATAGATAGACCACCATCCACAGCTCCCTTATGGGCCCCAAAGACTTTGTTTCCTGTGGTAGTTCTGGCAAGACCTGCGTCCAGGTAGCATGTAAAAGCACCAGGCTGACCTCCATGCTTTCTACATTGTACTCATCTCCCGTCACTTCCACCTGACCTTCATAGATCTTGTCCGTGCCAAATCTGTTAAGAAGCCTGCGGGCCAGCAGCAGGCCTGTGCAGTAAGTGGCAACATAATTTGTCAGACCAACCTTCACACCATACTTTGGTAATTCATGGGCATAAGCTGCACAGACGATCATATCCCCTTCTGTACGGGCATAAGCAGTCTGGCAGATGATGTCTCTGTTGGTGACCCGGACTATCATGCCATACTTTGGGGTGTTATACTTGTTCTTGTCCTGAATCACTAGACGTTTCCGTGCATAATAATCTGTTTTCCCCTCTTGCCTTCTCTGGAACTTCACTTGGTACTGCTTGAAGTAGGCTTTATTCTTTACAACTTTAACAAACTCCATCCTGCTGAACGAGACCCGCGCCCTCGGCACAGACCCGCAGGCCTCAGTAGAGCTAGGGGAGAAAAGGGCTACTTAACCTTTTAAAGACAAACTTTTGTAACAAGAGAAATTAATTCTAGTGGGTTGAAATTATGAGTTACAAGGGGGGTGGGCAGCTAGGTGGCTTTGTGAATAGACCAGCCCTGGAGTCAGAAAAATCTGAGTTCAAATCCAGTCTCAGGCACTTGACACATTTACCATCTGTGTGACCTTGGGCAAGTCACTCAACCCCAATTGCTTTACCTTCTCCCCCTCCAAAAACAAACAAACAAAAAGAATTACAAAAAAGGGTAGGTTAGTATTGTATGAATACTGAGTTTATAGTCCAGGTAGGATTCTCATTTTTAAAGGAGATCAAGGCACCTGTGACTGTTAGTCTCTGCCTAGCACATAGAGCAGCTTCCTTCTGAGAGGGTGTCACATTTACCTGTGCAGCCTCCTGGCATGTATATCTCTGAAGGGTTGAATATCATGGGTATGCTAGGATTTATGTGGTATAGTGAATAAATTCTTCCATAATATGATTGCATGAGTTAAGGCATATAGTACTGCTATTGTGAGTTGCATTAAATCACATTACAACATGCAATTTCAAAAACTGTGTAAGGAACAACCTTATGAGGTGCACAGTGCAGATGTAGCCATTTTACAGATTGAGAATACAGTTATTCCCTTCCACATTGTGGGATTAGGGGTGTGGTATCCCCTCAGTCTGGAAAATGCATGTAAAAATTGTTGGCCCTCCCTTTATACCGGAGAAGAAGTCTGAAGTTTTTGGTGGTTTTTTTTTTGCCTTTTTTTTGGAGGGCAGTTGGGGTTAAGTGACTTGCCCAAGGTCACATGGCTAGTTTTTGTGTTAAATGTCTGAGGTCATATTTGAACTCAGGTCCTCCTGACTCCATGGCTGGTGCTCTATTCATTGCTCCACCTAGTCGCCCACTGAAGTTTTTGCTTTTCTTTTCTGGGGTACTTGTGGTATTATGCATATATTTTATGCATTTCTGAGTTACTAAAACTTTTTCTGTCATCTCCTGGCCTTCGTGTGTTATTGATGGCTTCTGTAAAACTACCCCCCAAATTCCCATTTAATTTCTTTTTTTTTTTTTTTTTTTGCCTTTTCCTCCACTTTATTTCATACTCCCACCACACCACCACAATAATGACTTCTTAATTTAAACTAAAAACCATTAGGGGTCTGGAAAGGTGTGTGTGTACGGGGGGAGGGGGAACGGTGTCACAGCCTGAGGTGTTGGGGGGGAAGGGAGGAGACAAAGTCAGCGGATGGTCTTGACAGGGCTCTTGAAGTTGCTGGCTGCCTGAAGCTGCAGTTGATAGGCCATAGGGTGGATCTTGAAGCCATACAGCCTGGGCACAAATTGGTTGGCAGGCCGTTTGGGCCTGTACTCAGGATGCACCATGAAGAGCATGTGAGGAAAGCCAGTGCCAAAGTAAGCACCATCTGTGTGGTGGTGCCTGGACGACTTGGGGGTGTAAACATCCATGCACTTGGGGCAGTACAGCTTCACCATGGCCTCACCTGGTATGTCTGACAGTCCAATGGGTAACATGGGCTGGTTTTCACAATATACACGGGGACAATAGCCAAAGTCTCCCTGCTGGTATTTTTCCAACATCTGGGCGATGCCACGGTTTGTGAGGATGTAGCGGGCATGAATCAGTTCATACAGCATCTCAGCTGCCTGCTCAATCAGGTCACTCTGGTTGGGGTTGTCTTCCAACTCCTCATCAGGTTCCAAGTGGAGGATCATGTCTAGTGCCTGCCTATAGTGGGGCACCTGTTCGTTGAGCCCTGTGAGGTTGAACTTGTCTTGGATATAGTCTTCATCCACCTCACAGAAGAATTCATTGCCACGAAGCCCACAGAACCATGAGATCCATGATACTTCCTCTGAGCTACTCATCTTTACGTCAGCTGCCGGGCCGGGGCTGGGGAGGGAGAGGGAGAAGTTGCTCCCAGGGGCGGCGGCGGCAGCAGCAGCAAAGCCGCGCAGCGAAGGCCGCGGACCCGACCGCGGCAGGCAAAGCGGTGGGGGGGTAGGGGGGAGGGGAAGGGGGAACCCCATTTAATTTCTTATGCTGATTCAAGATAGAGTGAAACTATGATGGGGAAAGTCACTATGTAGAAGGGACACAACTGCACTCACAGAGATTAAGTGATAAAGGTCATAGAAGTAGAAGGAGCAAAGCCACGACTGTAACCTTCCTCTCTTATTCTGTGATTACTACTAGAGGGAAATCAGTGAGATTGGAGCAGTTAGGAAGGGTTTCCTAGAAGAGATGAGATTTGAGAGGAGCCTTGAACAGTAGAGTTTTCATAGGCAGTGAGGAGCAGGCTGAGTATTAGGTAATGCACACAAATGAGAATAAATGTGATAATGGGTCAAAGACCCCAAAGAGGTCAACCTGAGAGAGGAGAGGCTGCATGACGGGAGATTCGGCTAACTTCTACTAAAACTTTAATACTATTATTTTATCTTCCAGTGACCACAACTGAAGCTGTTCTAGGAAACAAACCCTGGGAAGAACAAACATGGCCAGAGGTGAGGGCCTTGCAGTGTATAGAGGGACAGAACCAAGTCTTATTTTCAAGGCAACATTCTTCTCCCTGGGTTAATAAGGAGTATTAGGTTTTAATAATTTGTTTCCCACAGGGACATTCAGGCCACTACCATGGTGATGGCTGTACAATTTTTGTCAATTGGCACGTACATTTCTTTATACTCTCTCTTTGAAGTAACAACTCCCAGGAGTATGCAAAAAGGATTAGTGAATGTCTCTGGTATCTCTTTGAACCTTGAGACAAATAGGGTGACTTATTCCTGTCCATCTGGGTTAAGTCTTCCAGAACACCCCCAAGGCAAGCACCTGGACTGTCAGTTCTATCTCTATATAATCAGCAATTGGAAGAAGATTGACTCTAAAAATTCATCCAAGAATTTCAGTTATTTGTATATTTTCAACAATAATGGACTGCCCCCTTGTACCTTTTTAGTGTTGTTGGAAAAATACATAACTTTTTTCTGCTCAAAATAGTTCCTCCACCTACAAGTAGTTTATGATGGTTGAAACAGTATCAGAAATTACTTGAAACAATAACAAAAATAGCAAACATTTAAGTGCCTGCAAAGCATCAGGTACTGTGCTAGTTACAAGAGATAGAGAGGTAAGAAAGAGAAATAATATCTGCTCTCACGGGCCTTATAGTCCATCAGGAGAACATAACCTTCATTCATCCATATAGTCATTCATTCAACAAATATTTGTTAAAAACCTTTTATAGGCCAGGCTCTTAATTTTTAGGTGCTAAGGATTCAAAATCCTTCAAAGAGCTTCCATTTTGGAGTTAGGAATGGGGGACTGACAACACGTTCAGAGATCTTTAAAGACAAAACATATAAAATTAATACTTGATATTAAGGGAGGGACAAGTCACTAACAAGGTTGTAAAAGCTTGGTAAAAATAACAATAGCAGTTACATAACTCTGAGATTTGCAAAATACTATACTATATAATTTCATTTGACCTTCACAATAGCCTTGGGAGGTAGGTGATTCTATTATCCCCATTTTATAGATGAGGAAGCTAAGGTAGAGAAAAATTTGAGTGACTTTCCCAGAGTCAAACAGATAATAAAAGTCTGAGGCAGGATTTGAACTCATTTTTCCTGATTCTAAGCCTAGCCTTCTCGAGGTCCACTAGACTACTTCAAAAAGAATTCATCATTGTGAGTATTCAAATGCTGTTCCTAGCTCTTCAAATGTATTTGCCTAACTTTCTTCAAGGGAGAAAATTTGTACACTTACACCTAAAGTTATATTGACTCTTGAGCCCCTAGGGTTCATTCAATAGCAGAAGGAATTTGCTTGCAAAACTTCCCCTCTAGCAACAAAGGCCAATAAATATAATCTTAAAGATTTGATCTTCCTCTTCCTTTTTCCCCACATACTCTCTCCTGTGGGGTACCCTGGGAAGTGTGTGGGCATATATTCTCTCTTAGTATGTCAGTAGGGCTACACAGTAGGCAGCTACAACTTTTGGAGAGAATGTGGTCATTTCTTTGGATCCCTTTATATGTGGTTTCCATACAATGCCATTAGTATTTCCCATGTTCCTTTCTCATTGCAGGTCCTGAAGAATTTTCCATTCCCCTGCAGACCAGAGGAGATATCATCCAACACTCCATCAGAGTCAGGTTGGTGCTTGAAGGCTACAGTTGTTTGGGCTATTGATTTTTCATTGATATTTCATCGATTTTACCAAAAACAAATATAGTTCTTAGTTTCTTGGATGCTACTAACAGATCAGCCCACCCATTCTTAATATTTATTATCTCCGTACCTTTGTACTTAGCCAAGGGTAAATGAGGGTTGAGGGTAACTAATCTATTGGTGAGATGTCTATCCAAAGCACGTGAAGACTTCCTCTAGTGGAATGGGTAGAAGAGTACAATTTGTTCCAATGGTCATGAAGATGGCTGAAGCAGGTGTTGTGGACTGCTTAGATATTAATCAGACATCACAGATGTCAAAGTCACCCACTGCATCCTGGGTCATCGCCAGTCATCCTGACTTTTGTTTTGCTATTGGACTTAGTGAGGCTAATGACTCTGTGCAATTCTTCCTCACTTCAATACGATTCATGCTTAAATCAAGATGTCACCCAGCATCCATTATGTTACCCCAACTTTGTGAAATCATTGGTCCTCTTAGAAAATGAAGGACAAATGACAGCCATCAAGGCAGTTATCCAAGACTACCATTGAATGAACTAAACCCTCTAGGCTTTGGCCTGAATGGGTGATCTTCTCTTATCTAGCTTTCTTTCCTATGAATTGAAAATTACTGAGATCTTTGTGATCATTCACTATGTTCTATATCAGTGGTTCTTAGTTATTAAACTTTTTGGTCTTGAGACCTCTTTATACTCTTAAAAAATTACAGAGGAAGGACCCCATAAGAGTTTTTTAAATTGATGAGTTATTAGAAATTCAAATGTCCTATTATTATGAAAATGAGGATTCCCCAGATCACAGTTTTATTCACTGACCTTTGCCATTCTTCTACCAGGGTTGAAAATAGAAAGGTAGTTGAGTGGTCTGCCTTCTCCATCCCTTTCAAATGTGCCATTGCTTTAGGAGTTTTCCTTTATGAATTAGCTGTTTTCCAGATATCTCAATTCAATTTAATTCAACTCATCTGTTAAGTTATCCACTCCTTGCTTTAAAAAAAAAGGCTTGGAAAAAAATGAACCAGTCCCTACCCTCAAGGAGCTTATATTCTATTGGAGGGATTAGAAACACATACAATATGATGGCAAAAGTTTTTCACCTGGGTCTTCTCCCTTAGCCCCTTTATCTTGAGAAGATAAGAACTATTCACAAAAACATGTTTAATGAATTGATTTGTTACCTATCAATCTTAAATTAATTAAGAATTTCCATGTGATTATTATGTAGTTATATGATGACTTTGATCTAGTAAAGCAAACTTCTTGGGAATTAAGCAGCTTCTTAAGTTTTCCCATTTCATCTTCCATAACATGACCCATAGCCTGTCAGTGGTCTTCATTAAGATTCACTTTTTGAAAATAATAGTGACTTAGTTGTATAAAAGTTAGAGATGCATTTCATTTGCATACAGTTTACACAGGAGCATCGTTTTTAATATATTATCTACCTTTAGGCAATCTTCAAGCTAAAGTTATCATCTTGTCAGGGCCTGGTCAGGAAGAGGGCATCATGGTATGGTGGAAAGACCATTTAGCTTAGAATCCTGGGACTTGAGTTTGAATTCCAGCTTTGCCCCTCACAAAGTGTATGACTTTGGGCAAGTTATTTCACTTCTCAGCCTTAGTTTCCTCATTTGCAAAATGAGAAAGTTGCAGTAGATGACATGGGGTGGGAGGGTGCTTTTCTGGTTGTAAATGTATGCAATATAATTAAATGGTTGTCCTTTAAATTATTTCCATATGATCACTGACTTAAATCTCTCCCTCCAGAATGTGTGTGTGGGGGGGGGGGGTAAGTGGAAGGAAGGAATAGAAGGGATAAGAGTAGGGAGAAATGGGAAGATAGAAGGAAATAAATGAGTAGGGAAGGGCCAGAGACCATGAGACATAGAGCTAAGAGCCAGGTTTGGGCAGGGCAGAGAGGCCCTGAGAGATCTGCTACTTTGAAGAATGAAAGTCTAGTGTGTCTCTGGGAAGGAATGATTAATTTTCCCTTCCTGGTTCCATTGTCCCATTCATATTCGTTTCTTGCCCTGATTTTGAATATTTTTGAAATCTAGAGCTAGAAGGAAGCTCAAACCCCCCTCAGTTTACAGTTGAGGAAAATGAGGCCCAGACAGGTTGTGACTTGCTTAGGTCACACAGTAAGGGTCATGGGTGGAATTTTAATCCAGACTTCAATGGTTCTAATCTCTGCATTCTTTATGCTGCCTCCTTCCTCTAATTCTAAGCATCAATTCTTGGGGATGGGGTTTTCTACATGGATCCTGCCTGGGAATGTTAGTCCACCCTTTCTAAATGGGATTCTTGCCTTCACAGTTCATACTCTGAGAATCTCTGACATCAATGTTGTTGGGACCATTGGGAACCTGGAAACCGTAAGTATTTATTTATTTATTTGCTTTCTTGGAGGGGGAAGGTAGGGTAATTGGGGTTAAGTGACTTGCCCAAGGTCACACGACTAATTTGTGTGTTAAGTGTCTGAGGCTGGATTTGAACTCAGGTCCTCCTGACTCCAGGGCTAGTGCTCTATTCACTGTACCATCTAGTCGCCCCAAAACCATAAATATTTAAAACAGCTTGGGGAAGGATTCAAGGTTCTGATAGGATGATAATCAAGGCTACAAACCTGAAAACAAGATCAAGCATTGAACGATGGCCTTAGAGTTGATAAAAATTTGGTTCAGATTCCAATTCAGATGCTCATGTTTGTGTGACCTTGGGTAATTTGCTTAATTTCTCTGGGTCTTATTTTCCTCGTCTGTAAATTGAGGACATGATGACCTATAAAGTTTCTTCCACTTCTAAATCTGTGATCGTAAGAGAGGAGAGTAATGTGTGTGTTTGAGGCTAGGGGTGGTGGTGTCCAGGGTCCTGGCCCCTGTCTGCCATCTAAAAAAAAAGGAAACCTCCCCAGTTCCTTTTATGAATTTAAGTCTATGGTTTAGATAAGTAATCTCTTCATGTTCCTAGTTGTTTTGCCTCTGAATATGCTTTAATTTGTCAATATCCTTTTTAAAATATGGTGTCCAGAACTGAATAAAATGCTAATCACATGCACTGACTAGGTCAGAGAACAGGGTGACAGTCATATCCACTGTTCTGGAAATTATGCTTCCTGATGTGTTCTAAAAAAGTGATGGGGTTTGGGGCTGTTGTGGTGCATGGTTAACTTATATTGACCCTGGAGTCCACTTAAACCTCTAGATCTTTTTTTTTTTTTGAGAATGAATTTTCCCATCTTTTTGCTCAGTCCTGCTATTGAGTAGCTTTGACCTGCTCCTTTTCAGAGCCAGGCTGGTTTGCCATCCCTTAGGGCAGCCTAGTGGCCTCCTGCTCAGGTTCTCATGGTATTGGGGCTAGATTTAGTGCAGTTGGACACTCGATTGGCTTTAACACTACAAAAGCTCAGTACTTCTGAGTTCAGTAACTCCAGCCTCCATATCCTCAATAGCAGAGATTATAGGCACGTACTCCCATACCCAGCTTCTGTCTCCAAACTATGCCTTCCTCATTTTGTACTAATCAAGTTGGTTTGAGAGCCAAATGTAACGGAAAATGCACATGCATCTGTGGATATTAATCAGAGAATCATAAAATGTTAGGACTGTTAGAGACCTTAGAAATCTAGACTCCTCTTTTTTTTTTTTTGCTTTTTGGAGGGCAATTGGGGTTAAGTAATTTGCCCAAGGTCACACGGCTAGGTTTTTGTTTGTGTGTTAAGTGTCTGAGGCCGGATCCAAACTCAGGTCCTTCTGACTCCAGTGTCGGCATTCCACTTACTGAACCATCTAGCAGCCCCCGACCCCTCTTTTTTTTAATAAAAACAAAAAAACTAAATCTGAAACAGGAAGCAACCTGCTCAAGGTTACACAGATAGTAAATGACAGAGTCAGGATTTATAAGATCATAGATTCAGAACTAGAAAAGACCTCTCATTTTACAAATAAAGAAACTGAGACCCAGAGAGGGGAATTGACTTCATCTTGCCAGGCATCTGAAGTCATTCAAATGACTTAGCCACACCAGGCACCCAAAGTCACACTGGTAATAAATGGTAGGGCAGGCATTTGGACCTGGGTCCTCCAACTCCAAACCCAGTGTTCTTTCCAATGTATTTTTTCTACCATATTCCAAACCGTGGGGAAGGGATGACTAGAATGAAAGCTGACAGCTTCCTGTCCCTTACTTTATGCTAAGAAATGGAATGTATGCATATGTGCACGTGTATGTGCACAGGCACTGGAAGATTATAAATATGTGTGTATATACATACACCCAAACCCCTCCCCCCATACACAGGTACACATATATATGGAGGGAGAGAGCAGTAATTTATAAACACGTATATACATGTACACATGTGGAAGGAGAGAGAAAACACTAGAAGTTTATAAATGTCTAGGTATACACACACACACACACACACACACACACACACAGAGTCTCTGGAAGGGAAGGGAAACAGCTCCCTCTCCCCGTACTGTTCTTGAAAGGGGTTGAGCTGACAGTTCCTGTCAATCAGGCCCCCTTTGTCCCTGTTGGAGCCTGGGGGCTGTCATCTCCACTGAACAGAATAGCTTGCTCCCCTGTGACTCTCCCAGAGAGACCAGAGCTGGAATCCTTAATGGGGAACTGAAGGTTACTTCACCCTCAGGTTCTCATCTGAAGCCTGTTGCTTGGTTTCTGCCTCTGTCAGGTCCTGAGAGGAGGGCTCAGGCAGGGACCTTCATGCTCATCAGGAATCAGCAGCAGCAGACCTGAGGCCTGAATGACTTTGGGCCTAGCTCTAAAGAAATCAAGCTATGCAAAAGTACAATTTTTTTTAAAGAGGAAAATAGCAAAATAGTGTACTGGCACCTTTTTTTTTTTAATTTACAATCTCTTCACTATGGTGCTAGTATGAATCAGTCACTGAGCACCTACTCTATGCTAGGTACTGAACCTCATAAGTACTGAGGATACAAAGAAATCCCAGAATCTCAGTCCAAAGGGACCTTGGAGGCTGTGTAGTTCCATCTGTACCTGAACAAAGATCCCCTAATGCAACTGAATTATGAGCAGAGTCTAAGGCATACAGTATTCAATGAATCCTTTTTTTACTGATTGTTTGAAAGACTTTTGGTAAAGTGAGGCCCGGAAAAGGGAGGGGGGAGTGTGTCATCAGAGGTTACACAGCTAATTAGAGGTGGCAAAGCCAGGGTTGCACCCCAATCCTCCTGGTTTCAAGTCTATTATTCTTTACACTATTGGTATATATAAGGGGAGGGAAATGGCAATTCCTGGATCCCAGGGGTTCTTCCCCTTCCTTTGGGAGACTAGTTGAGTTCATAGAGGAATTAAAGCTTAGAATGTGCCTTTGCATGACTGCTCTAATCCCTTGATGAGATGATTCATCTCTTGTGTCTTTTCCAGACCCCAGATGCAAGGATGATCCTGAAACAGCAAAAATGGTAACTGGGAATTGTTGTTGGCATATTTGTAACAATCTGTGGCAATTGCTATTGCCATCCACAATGGCACAGGCTTTATGCTGTATTGGGGGCATTATCAATAGGCATAACTTGGGTTGGCCTGTTGGGGTTAGAGAAATGATAGGGTGGGGGCTAGTCTAGAAAATGAACAGAATCATAGAAGAATTCCAGAGTCAGAAGGGATCTCAGAGTCTGGCTGATACAGCCCATGCCTGAATAAGAATCCCCACTATCTACATGTCTAGCACAAGGTCAGACCTCCAAGGAAGAGAGCCCACTGCCTTCCCAAGTCAGACCATTCCATTTGGGGGCAGCTCTGTTAGAAAATTTTTCCTGATAATAAATCTGAATTTGCCTCTCTGTAATTTCCATCCATTCCTCCTGGGGCCAAACAGAAGTCATCTCATCCTTTGATATAGCAGCCCTTCAGATACAACAAGTACAGTGTATGGCCTCATTAGGGCAGAGATCAGAACTTTTTCCATGCTTCTCTTAATGCAACCCAAGTATACCTTAGCAAGGCTGTTCTACCAGACTGTTGACTTAGATTGAGCTGGTAGTCCTCTGAAAATCCTAGGCCTTTTTCCAACTAATATCTAAACATGCTTCCTCCATCTTGCACTTCTGAAGTCAATTTCTTTAACCCAAACGGAATACTTTACATTTATCCATATTAAATTTCTTCTTAATATCTTTAGGCCGATTTCTCAAACAGTCAAGATCTCTCTATATCCTAACCCCATCATTCAATATGTTATCTGTTACATCATCTACAAATTTGATGAGGATACTATCTATCATTCTATCTAAGTGATCGTTAAAAACTAGGAGGGCAATTGTCTGACTCCCGGCACATGTTGTCTGGTCTTTCACGTTCAAGGCTAAACCTGGAGCCTAGTATTATGGGGTGGGGTTGAATCCAGAAATGCTTTGAAATATAAAGCCAAGCAAGAACTTGATTACATCGGATTGCGGCTGATAAATGTAACGCATCGAATGGGACAATTCCATCTTCACTTCTTGTCTTTTTGCAGGACTGAGAGGGATGGAATGCAGACGTGCACACAAGTGGGGACAGGTAAGGCCTCCCTAGCCCCATGCCGTCCTAACAACCTTTCCTCCCCAATCAACTGATCAGTCAATCAACAAACATTTATTAAGTGCCTTCTATGTGCCAGGTATTATAGAATGTCAGAATTGGATGGTCAACACTCTCTTTTAAAAGATAAAGAAATGGAGACTCAGAAAGGTGAAAGAACTAAATAATTCACAAAAATAGTGCTTTAAGGTTTTCTTCCCAGGAGAACACTGTGAAAAATGCAGAGCTATTGAGTTGTTTCAGTCACGTCTTGATTTTTCATGACCCTGTTTGTGATTTTCTTGACAAAGATACCAAAGTAGTTTGCCATTTCCTTCTCCAGCTTATTTTACAGATGAGTGAACTGAGGCAAACAGGGTTAAATGACTTGTCCTGAGTCACATGGACAGTAAGTACTAGAGCTGGGATTCAAACCCAGCTGCCCAGAGCACCAGCCAAGTCTGAACATCCCTCTATTCAAATTCAGTATAGTTCTAGGTCACCTAAAGATGAGAAAAAAACAAAAACCAAAACCTTTACCCTCAAAACTTTACCATTTACTTGGTTAATTGTCAATTAATTAATGCAAACATTTATTGAGTACCTACTATGTGTCAGCCACAGTGGTAGGTGCTTTATAAATATTCTCATTGTCAGTGTCAGGAGGGGTTGATGGGAGCTGGAGATGTTGGGGGAAGGGTAGCTGGTCACTCACAAGGGGGAGGTCTCTCCTAAGAGGAGGCTAGGAAGAGACTGACAAACTTTCCAGACTTTGAACATTTGTCTAGGCCCTGGGGGATAGGAGGGATAGGGAGAGACTGAAGCTGCACCAGGAGGTATTTTTGTCCTCCAGCTGCAAAGGCAATGGCCCTGATTTGCATGATTTCTGTAGAATATTTCTTTAGTTTGTCTTTTGATACCTTATGCATATAAAAGAGCTTTTCCTCGGAGTGCCAGCGTCCTCTTTTAGCTGAAAAGTTAGGGATTGGGTCAAAGCCCCAGAAGTGCACAGCCAGGTGTGCCAGGGAGTCAGGCTTAGAGTCGGAGGACCTTCAATTTAGAGCCGGAAGGGACCTTAGCTACCATCTATCCCAGGCATCTTCCGCATTTTACTGGAAACTGAGGCTGCAGATGAAAGGCTTTCCAGACTCATAGCCCTACAGCTGGAAGGGGAGCTTCGCTCTCATCTATCTAGCTCAACCTTATTTTACAGGAGAGGAAACTGAAACCAAGGTCCCAGGTCACACAGGAAGTCAATAGGAGAGTCAGGATTTCAACCCAGGCCTCCTGACTCCAAATTCAGAAATCTTTTCATTGTATCCAGCTGCTTCCTTTAAACACTGTGGCTGACACATAGTAAGTACTCAATAAATGTTTGCATTAATTAATTGACAATTAATTAAGTGCCAAGTGACCAGCATGCCAAACAGAGCCTACTAGTGAAGTCTGAGGTTCAGGAATCAGGTTTCTTGCATTTTAAACACTTCAGTTTTTCCTCAACAAATGGGCCTAATAGTTTGACACTTTGTGGAGTGACTGGCCAAATTTGTTCACCAAGTCCAGGGATGTGCCCCACTCCCACCATACACCAACCTTTCCCTTCCCTCATCACTTGGGAATAAACCCTTCCACTCCACAATTAGAGGCTGCAGGCTTATGGGATTTAAAGGTCATCTCTAAGCTCCTTTCCAATTCCTTCATTTTACAGTTGAAAAAAATGAGACCCAAAGAGTGGGCGTGACTAGCTAGAGGTTACAAAGGCAGCTAATGGCGGAGTCAGGATCTGATCTCAGGTGCTCTGATTCCCAGTCTAATTGGCATTACAGAATCAGAGCTTGGGAGTCATTTACAGAGGTGGGGAACCTTCGGTCTTGAGGCCACAGGTGGCCCTCTAGGTCCTCAAGTGCAGCCCTTTGACTGAATATAAAGTTTGGATTCAGTGGAAGGGCTGCACCTGAGGCCCGCCAGCTGTGGCCAGGAGGCCGCAGGTTCCCCATTCCTCTAGCCCAATCCTTTTTGCCCCTCTTTGCTTCATCAGAACCTAGATTCAAACTCAGGTCCTTTGACTTCAGCATCACCTGCCTGCTTTTCAAGGGTTTACAGTGGAATGACTGGCTGAAGGAACACTTCAAGGTGAAGAAATGCACTCATTGTGTTATTAGTCAATTCAGAAATGAACATTCCCACCTTTTCCCATAAGGAAGTCAGAGCGAGGTTGAGTTTTCCTGAAGTTTGAGACAGTGATGGCAGCTCTAGCCTGGGAGGGAGCCCAATGATGGGACAAAAGCTGGGGTTTCATCTTTGCATTAGTGTAAAATAGCTACTTTGAACTTTGTGTAACTGACTTGGGGGCAGTAGTGAGCTCCAGCTGGCCTGTTCCACTACACATATTTCCCATGATCCTCTCACCACCAAGGGTCCCCCATGTTATTGTCCCATTTGCACATCTATCTTTGCTTCTTGCTTCCTAAGCACCCAGCCTTATACAGGAGTAAGCTATTGAGATCCCACTGTAGGTATGAGTTTGGCTTCTCTGTAGTTTGGGGGGGGAGGGGAGGAAATGGTAATAGCTAACACTTATTTAGCTCTCAATGTGCCAGGCACTGTGCTAAGGGTTTACAATTGCTCTCTTACTTTCCTCATGACAACCCTGGGAGGTAGGTACTGTTATTATCACCTCCACTTTATAGATGAGGAAGCTGAAGCAAACAGGTTAAGTGACTGGCTCAGGGTCACCCAGCTAGGAAGTATCTGAGGCTGAATTTGAGCTCAGGTCTTCCTGACTCCCAGCCCAGTACTCTATCCACTGCACTGCCCTGCTACCCTTAAGAAAGGACTGGACTTTGGAGTTAGGAGATTTGGGGGGAGTCTTGCCTCTGTCACTTCCTAGGTACATGATCTTAAGGAAATCAGCCTCTCTGGTGCTCAGTTTCCTTATCTGTAAAATAAGAGGATCAAACCAGATGATCCATAAGGTCTATCCCTTCTATTTCTAACATTCTGTATTTTTGCTATAAGAGGTGATATTTATTAGGGATGATGGAAGACTGGCTCCTTCAAAGGAGAGAGACTCAATTTAAAATCTGTCTAATGGGAGAAAACTAGACTAGACCAAAATAAAAGAACTGATTACTATTTGGGAAGCTTAGACAATTCCCAAAGCCCTAGGCAAACCAGAGGAATTAGGAAATCAGCAGATCAGCAGAACGTTAAGTAGGGAGAAGCACAAAGTAGTATACTTGGGAACTGTATAAATATAATGATTTTTCAAATCCATATGAAAAAGATCAGTAGGTCATAGTGAACAAGCTGATTATAAGTCGGGAAAATAATGTCCATACCTTTAAAGCCTTTACAAAACATCTTTCCTTGAAGAGCTTTCACATATATAGATAATCTCTTTAGGTCTCATAGAGTCAACTTGAAGTGTAGTGAAAATGTTTCTCAGGCTGATTCCTTCTTCCTGCTCCAAAGAATACAGTGGCATAAACGCAGAGGAGAGGAACACAGACATAGACACAGACACACACGCATACACACACATACACACATAGATCTTTCCACTGTGACTTTTGTGTTCTTGGTATTCTTTGTCTACATATATAACACTCATGTGTATATGTGTATATATGTATGTATGTTTAAACACATACAAACATATTTGTATACACCATCCCCTAGCCGAGACTCCTGCCTTGACAATATCCAAACCATTTAGTATTACTCATCCATGGGGCAGGAGGTATCTTTTCATTTGTAAGTCAGAGGATCAGATTCATGATTGCCAATAACAATTTTCTCCCCAGTCCATGACCTTCGGGGCCTCAGCTCCCTTGATGAACTTAATGTAGTTCTGAATACTAGTAGGGAAAGAAATTTAAGTGACCTTTAAAATCCCCTTCTACATGATTTTTCTCTAAATATATTGGGTGCAACTGGACAGGGACAAGAAGAAAAAGAAAATAACAGGAGAGATAGGATTTGTGGAGGTGTCATTCTTTCTCTTCATCCAGCTCTTTGATAGCTTTGCCTCCATTTCTCCTGGCAGCAAGATGTAGCTTACTATTTCTGAAAGTACTATTTTTATCCATCCTCTGGCACAATCAGCACCCGGTCATGTTCTCTATGTGCATGAACTCCCTGAAACTCTCCTCTCTGTCACTCTGGAGGGAGCTGAAGAAAGACAGGTTCTATGCCTAGAGATGGGCACAGTGTTTAGCACTGATTTTTTTCCTCATCAAGGGACTGCTGCTAGGCCAATTCTGCAGCTAATACAGGGGAAGACCCCTCCCAGAGGGCCCAGTGGTGAAGGATAGAACTTTAGAACTTGAACAGAGACACAGGAATTCCAGCCTGCTGCATTAGAGGAGATATAGCCTAAGAGTATTAGGAAATTCAAGGCCATGTCTTATGAAGATTGGAAGAAGGGACCAGAGGTGTTTAGCCTAGAGAAGAAACGCATTTGGCAGCAGAAGGACAGGACGTTATAATTATCTTTCTGTATTTGAAGGACTGTCGTATAGAAAAAGGATGACACCTTGGCCTCAGAAAGCAGAACTAGAACAAATGGGTCGAAGTTATAGTGACTTAATTTTAATTTTAATTTAATTTTAACTTTAATTTAAGTTCAGCTTAATTTTAAGAGAAGTTGACTAACAATGAGGGTGTCTCAGTGGAATGGGCTTCCTCAGGAGGTAGTTTGCTCCCCATTACTGGAGGTCTTCAAGTGAAAGGAGGATGTTGTTGGCTGTATTTTAGAGAGGATTCCTGTTCAGGTGTGAGGTGTGCTACTACTACTACTAGCTACTATTATATAGCACCTGCTATGTGCTATGCACTTTGTGGTAAGCACTTTTATAATTATGATCTCTTTTGATCCTTACAAACACCCTGAAAAGTAGGTATTACTATTATCCTCATTTGATAGATGAGGAAATTGAAGCAAACAGAAGTTAAGTGACTTGTCCTGGGTCATATAGCTACTAAGTGTCTGATACTGGATTTGAACTCACAAAGATGTCTCACTGACTCCAGAACTGTGCTTTATCTGCTGTATCCCCTAGCTACCTTAGAAGACCCTTGAAGTCCCTTCCAATTCTGACATTCTATCATCAATGATTCCATAAGTGTTAACTAGTTAGTTACATCCTCATGAATCTCTGATCTAAAAACAGCTTGAAAATTAGTTCTTTCAGATTTCATCAAGAGGTTCAGTCCATCTGTCTTGACACTTTCATGTCCACCTGTTGATAAGACTTTGCCAAGAGTTGGAATTGAGTAAGTTCCTTTGCTATTTCTTTCATTGATGCCCTACTCTCTGTTGTCTTGGAAACACAAACCTGCCCACTGAGGACTGTGGAATGAGGGCATCCTCAATGGACTCATGCTGGATTAACCAAATTGTCTTTTAAAATAGAGACCAGCGTTAATCTTGTCCTGACATGGCTTTCCCATGCTGCCTTCTGTGTGATAAATGGGCCTATTTTCTCTAATGAGGTCAGCAGGCTGATCTGGGGGAATCAAGTAAATGAACAAAGTAGATTCAGTCACTGAGGTTATTACTCTCAACTAAGTAGGGGTGGGAGCTTCCATCTCCCTCATCAAAGACCTTCCTAGTAGCCCAGAGGTATCCCTACTAAGAGCTTCCCATCCTTTACATTTTCATAACTTTAGAATAATGTTTATTGAATTAAAAAGATCTACACACCTCAATGATCTTTCTTTCCCTCTCTTTTCCTTTCTTTTTTTTCTTTCTCTTTCTTTTTGCTTCCTAGACACCTGAGGGCCCAGGCTAGAGAATTGGTACAACTTATGAGAAATAACAAGGTAAGGAGCTAACAAACCCATTTTCATGAGTTCCTTTGGCTGGGCAATCAGGCCCAGTTGAAAAGAGAATAGGCTATCGTAGTTGCCCTCTCCCGTTCTTTGTTTTGTTTTCTTTAGAACTTTAATGTCCAGAAGTTTCATGTCTAAGATGGTTCATGTGGGACCCTGACTAAAATTAGGGGTGTTACTGCTTGACTTCTCATTGTCCCTTCAAACACTAGGCCTTAATGATTAGACAGTAATTCTTTGGGAGGGAAGCTTTTCTAACATTAGCCAGCGCGTGTGTCGGTCTTCTCTGATAGTAATGCTTTGGTAATTTACTGCTCTTAACATTGTGTTAAATATCTTCTAGCCTCACCAAGTTAGATGGATAAAGGTAGCAAAGGTAGAAAATCAGGTCTTGTTAAGCGCTGCCATGTTTGAGCTAACTTGGACCTTCTAGTCCGGAGTCTATGAGCCTGAAATCAAGGGAAAGTTTTACCCAAGGTCTCCCTGAGTAGCTTGAAATAAGAGTCACAAAATCTGAATTTGAAGATGTGGCAAAAAACCAGCTTGGGAAGAGGCTAGATCTCAAATATTGGTGCCACACCATATGGGAGAAAGTATTAGATCCATTTTGCCTGAAAATGCAGGTGGTGCCATGGGACCTTTTATACAAGTGACTTAAATAGGCCACCTCAGATTTTCTAGACTCAGTTGGTTAGGAATAGTACTTTGGTGCTTGTGACATATCCTTAAATCAACTTTTTTTGGGGGGTGTGTGGTTTGGAGGGTAAAATGCAGGGCAATTTGGGTTAAGTGACTTGCCCAAGGTCACATGGCTAGTAAGTGTTAAGCGTCTGAGGCCAGATTTGAACACAGGTCCTCATGACTCCAGGGCCAGGGCTCTATTCACTGTGCCACCTAGCTGCCCCTTAAATCAACTTTTAAAGGTAAATTTAGTTGAGGAGATTGTGGTACATCAGGAGAGTGATACTGGAAAGCTTCAAGGTCGCTGCTAGAGCTCAGTATGACTAGGTCAGGGCTCACTTGGGGAGAGGAAACCAACTGGTAGCTTTCTTGTTTGACTAAAATTATTCTTTGTTGTTTTTTTTTGGAGGGGAAATTGGAATTAAGTGACTTGCCCAAGGTCACATGGCTAGTACATGTTAAGTGTCTGAGACTGCATTTGAACTTAGGTCCTCCTGACTCCAAGACCAGTGCTCTATTCACTGCACCACCTAGCTGTCCCCTAAAATTATTCTTATTTACTCAGTAGTGAGCTTAGTTTTTTCTATGCTGTTGACAGAGCACCAAGTGTACCAACATCCTCTACATTGTGGTGCCTTTTGTCAAATCTCCATTGCCATGTCTGAGTTATGGTTCTGTTTTAAACACCAGGCCTTACTTTCTTCTTTCTCTGCTCTGATTTCTTTTTCATTTCAGCAAATGAATTTTCATAATGACTGGAAGCTCATTAATGTCTTCTTCAATACCCAGAGCCAGTGTCACCCTTGTCCCTCCAGCCAAAAGGTAAAGTGGTGGCTTCACTGTCTGAAAATTGCCTTCTCTGGTTTTATCTACTGTTCCACCTGAGGTTTGTGGGTGTGGAGCAATATAGATCATTAGCATTAGCCTTCTTAAAGAGCCCTGAGAAGTTTAATAAATGAAATAGCATTTTAGAGTCTCCTCCCCCAACAAGGGACTCAAAGAATTTTCAGATGTGAAGAAGACCAATTTAACATTTATGAAACATCTGTTCTGTGTTAAAACAAGGCTCTGCAGTACCCTTCCCATCCTAACAGATCAAGAAATCCAAAGTTGGGTAAATGAAATTGGTGAACCTGGGAATACAACTTCCCACTCGGTAAATATTTATTTCTCCTTTTTAAAATCTTGATTTCCTAGGAATATAAGGTTGAGAGAGTAAAAGAAGGGCTAGAAACTAATAATAGCTCATTTCTGCATATTTATAATTTTCAAAGTTTTTTCTTCCTAGAAACCAATTGAAATTTTAACAGTGCATTTTAATAATCTCATTCTACAGCTGAGGAAAAACAAGTTCAAAAAAGCAAAAGGTTACGCAGTTGGGAAATATCACAGTTATTTCTTCAGTCCGTCTCCAGACTCTAAAGCCAGTATCCTATGATTCTCTAACATCTAGTTTCCTCTTATCGTTATGATGGGCTGTGATTTTTTTTTGGTGTCCTCCCACCTCCTTTTCTGTTTTCCTCTCCTATCCCCTGCCCAGTGGGCAGCTAAGGGGCTCTCATGCTTTCTCTAAGACTGTGGAATCCCACCTATACTTGCCCTCCCTGTAATTTATAAGTACCCTGTGGCTAACATTCCGAACTTAAATCCACTATCAGCCCGTCCTTAAACCACACACTTGGGCCATAAGTTAGACTCTTGGCTTGCTACTTTTGAACATTTCCCAACCATTGTTGGAAAGAAGCCTCATTATTTCTAATTCACATGCAGTAGGAAATTAGAGACAAGAAAAATGCTGTGTAGTTCCTGAGGGCAGGGATTGTTCCTTTTCCTTGTTATATACTTATATACCCCAGGAAATATGTCCAATGTGAGAGGCTTGTTTGTCTGTTTTATAAGTGATTAGCAAATACTATGTGAATCAGAGAAGTTGACTTCAGCCAGGGAAGTTGGGGCCATACACTCTAAAAAACTTAAAAAACTAAGTCCAACAGGTAGAGTACTAGACTTGGAAACAGGCAACCAGGGCTCAAATCCCAGCTCAGACATTTATTAGCTAGGTGATCCTGCTTTCTTTGGGTTTCCGTTTCCTTTGTTAAGTGAAGGTGCTAGACTGGCCAATCTTCTTCCCATTTGAACTCCTTCCCATTTGAAATCCTATGTGTAAAATAAAACAACTGAATTGTAATCCTGGCTCTTCCTCTAATTAACTATTGACCTAGGGGCTAGCTCCTCGCCTTCTCCATCCCTCAGTTTCCTCTTCTGTCAAATGCAGGTGTAGAATTGGGTGATCTCGAAGGCCCTTTAGAAAAGAGGTGCTATTTTGATGAAAAGGGAGCTAGATTTCAAATTTGGGGTTTCAGGTTTGAATCCCATAGTTACTGGCTCTGAATGATCTCCCTTTTTGTTCTTTAGTTGTAAAAGGGGGATCATAACACTTTGTGCTTCAAAGATGTATCCTTGGAGAGGGACTTAATGAATCACAAAGTACTATAGAACATGGGTAATTGCTGGACTGAGTCAAAATTCAGCCTCTATCATAGCACCTTGCCCATAATAGGCACATAATGTTGAATTGAAATAATGAGAATAAAAGGCAAGAGCATGGAATGGGTAACCATGGATGTACTAACAGAGTACAGAGCAAGGAAGGGAAAGGAGAAGTTGTTTTCAGCTAAGGGAGGGCCTGTCAGGAAAGACTTAGTGTTTAGAGAGAGAGAGAGAACGTGGGTCTACATCAGCTAAGGTGAAAATACATATTCCTGAATCCTTCATTTCAGGCAGCTGAAACTTCCTAATGCGACAGGTCTAGTTCTACTCTAAGACCTGGTAATTTTATTTTGAGGGGAGCTGGCCCACTGCCCTCCTCTGGGTGGAATCAATATCTCAGGGGACTGGCAGCTGTCATAGCTTCTCTGCTAGTGTCCCCCAAGGGAATAAAATAACTGTCAGCCCTCTTTCCCAGCAGCCCTGGCGGCCTGCCTGGGCCCTGTAGCCTCAGGGGACAGCCAGCCAATGTGGGGAATGGCTTGGGTTGGGTAGAGGTTGGTTTGATTTTTCCAATGATAAAGGGAGATTATCCATTTGTGGTGTCAATCTCACATGCATTTTGAGGAGCTCTGAAAGATAATTTCATTTTTCCCAGCTACAGGGAAGGAAGAAAAATGTTTTTTGGTGTGAAGTATTTTACTTACCTGTCTGAAAACAAGGACCAATGCAAGAAAGGGACCCAGGCTGTCTCTTTCTCTGGTGACTCCTTTTCCATCTTGGTAATTATATGGAGGAGGAGCAGGCTAATAGAATTCTATTTATAACAACATTCATCTGTTGAGCACACTAGAAATGCAAAGATGAAACCAAAATTTTCTCCTTATCCTCAAAGGGCTTATATTCTCATGTGGGATATTCCTTGAGGGCAGAAAATATTTTATTTTTTATTATCTCCAGGGTCTAGCACAGGGACTGTTACATAGTAGGCACTTTATAAACACTTCTTGAATGATTGATTGACTGAATGAATGAATGAATGAATCACATCTTGAGGTGAATGAGGAAGCCTTAATCTCTAGATGAATTTCTTTCTTCTTTGCAGGACTGAGTTCCTCTGGGAAAAACCCTACTACCCACCAAACCTTAGTAGAAAAATTCCTATTGCCCGATGCCTGTGAAGGGCATTTAGACAGTTGGCCAGACAGTGCTTATCTCACCCATGCTTTGGCTTTTGCTTTATCCTTTTCTGATATATAACATCTCATTTGCTTGGGTTTTTCCTGTTTTGGCAGGTAAAAGAGCTGAAGGAAATTCAGCAATAGCTATAAATAGTAAGACCCCTAGAGATTTAGTCCCTAAGATATCTGGTTGTTGGAGAACTATCATATAGACTAGGTTTGTCCTCTTGGCCAGTGGAGGGAGACAGGTCTCCAGTAAACAACTATTCCAGCAAGAAACCTTCTGCAGAAACCTTCCCCAGGGCCTCTCTTCTTTCTTGTAGGAGGGTCACATGACCAGTAGTATGCAAGAGCTAACAAGAGTCTTGGACTATTTGCATCAGGAGGTAAGGATTTTTCCCACACTTCTAACACATTGGTATCTCCTCAGCCCCTCACCTAGCTACAGAGAAGGCTTAGCTTCCCGATGAACCAATGACAACTAAATGTGCCATCAACTAGAACTTGTCCTATAAAGGGATGGGATGTGGGTTCTTAGGGCACCCCCTTTCTTGTCCTGGATGCTTGGGATCTCTTAATGCAGCAGCTGAAGGCATGAGTTTTGGGGGCTGAATTATGCCCAAGATCAGGAGCTACCTGAGCTGTCTCAGTCAATCCTTTAACTATATTAAATAGTAAATCACAGGAACTTGGCTGTAAGCTGTGGGCCTCTGGATAGGACATTTCTAAGGTAAATTTCTGCGTGGGAAGAGGGCCCTCATGGCCAGTGGTTATCTCAGTTGTGTGAGCAATTAAAGTGCAGAGCCCAGAGACCTCCCAGCGATTGCTCACCTGCTGGCATGTTGAGAAGGTAGGGGTAGCCTGGAAAGAGATGGATGAGGACATTTTGTTTTCTCCTGGAACATTCTGTTACCTATGGTGAGGCCCATTAATTTGTTACTCCTTATTCTAAGATATAAGATTTGAATGAACATTGGTGGAAGGGAGGGAGAAAAGGAAGGAGGAAGCATTTCTTAAGTATCCACTTAATATATACCGGCACAGTGCTAAGTGCTTTACAAATATCCAATTTGATCCTCACAACACATCTGGGAGCTGAATGCTATTATTACTCCCATTTTATAACTGAGGAAACTGAGACTGAAGTTAAGAGACTTGCCCATGTATGCGAGGTCAAGTTTAAACTCATCTTCCTGCCTTCAGCCCCAGTGCTATCCGATGCACTACCTTGGGAGTCTCAGTACCTGTGTTCAAGTTCCACAATTACTGATATTTTCTAGCTGTGTGATCCTGGGCAAGGCTCTGTACCTCTCTGTGCCTCAGTTTCCTAAATTCTAAAATTGGAATGATATGCTACTGACCTCATAAGAATGTTGGGAAAGTGCTCTGTGAATCTCCAAACACTATGCGTTGGTAGGAGGCACTGTGTTGTTCTTCTGATCCATGTCCATTCTTATGTGTTCACCTGATCCACATAGTTTTTCTCTCAGTGAGGATGCTGTTGCTCCTAATGTAAGTTTTCTCAGGGGCAAAAAGGTATTTTTATGGACTGAGTCCTGCTCCTCTCCCCAGGAGAAAGTTTCCAGACACCATCCTGAGATGATGTCATTTCAGACAAAGTTCTGCCCTTAAATCAAAAGAACATGTGTTTTTTTCTTGTGGACGGGGGCAGATAACCTTGCAAAGCTGGATTAAAGCATTGGAAACTTGGTCTTCTCTGCCCAGCCTTCATTTTAAAAACTGTACCCTCACTGGAGACTTTGGGCTCACACTGTGTCTTGGTCGTGGGTTCAAAGGAGTCCCATGATTTGACATAGGTCATGGTAGTCTAACTTACATGGGTTTTATTGAAGAATACACACAGTGATAGGTGTAGCTAGGTGGTTCAATGGATAGAGCACTGGCCCTGGAGGCAGGAGAACCTGAGCTCAAATCCAGCCTCACACACTTATTATCTGTATCACCCTAGGCAAGTCACTTAACCCCTATTGCCTCAAACACATACACATCCACAACCAAAAACTTCACACTGATAGGAGTGAGTAAGCTTGATGTGGCCCTAAGAGTCAGAACCACTCTCAAGGATGTGACAACCAAAATTCTTGCTAGCAATTGGCTAGATACAATTTGGAGCTTCTGGAGGACCTCAGGAAGCTGTATTTTTTAGGCAATTTCCGGCTTAAATAAGGTCTTTAGGGAAAACATCATCTGCTTGGCTTTACCAGGAAAAGTGTCTTTTCCACTCTTTGGTGGTTTCCCAGGCCTGGGTAAATATTTTTCTGTTTCTAAAAAACCATCATGACTTGCAGTGTGGTTCAATTTCCACAATACTCTGCACTAAATATGATGTAACTTGTAGGTGAATACACAAAGGATCTGTCATTTGGTAGAAAATCCTGGGGAGTCGTTTGAAGCACTGGAACAACAAATTTCCCAGGGTTACACAATTAATTTTTAGAAGAAGAATCAGGATTTGATTCCAGATCTTCCTGATGTTCATCATAGTACTTCATCTTACATGCCAATGGCCTCAAACTCATAGAAAAACAGGACCACCACACTGTCCATAAGGATTTCTGTGTGCCTTGTATTGACTTAGACAACCACATAACAACGTTATCTATGTTCTATTGTATTTTTATTTAATTTGTTAAATATTTCCCATTTACATCTTAATCTGATTCTGGCTTCATGGGGTAGTATTACAGGCCACAATGTGGCTTGCAGATAGCAGATTTGATACTTCTGCTCTATGCCACACTGACGACTAATCACAAAATAAATACTTATAGGCTATGGCCTGTAGATTTTTTTTTGCATTAAAATATATGTGACTGTAAAAAAATAATGTGAAGAAAAATGGTTGCTGCTCATTGTTTCACCCACCCCAACATGATACACCCTAAGATTGCAGCGTGGACAAACACAGGGAGGTGGGGGACCAATGATGACTTTGTGTAAGGGGCTTCCCTGGGAATCTGACTGATGGGTTTAACATTTATTCTAAACAGAATCTAATCCCCAAGCATGTTACCAAGAATCTTCCCCATCTGACAAATAAGAGTGGCCTGATATGCATAGGGATAAAAACAACTCCTCAAAATGAACCTAGCTGGCATGGGAGTTGATAAGTCTGAGGTGTTCCAGACCAGGGGTCACATCCTTGCCCACACCGTCCCCAAAGGGTCAAGAAACTTCTTCAACAGAATGGTTGTAATTTTGCAGGTATCACTCTCTTCTATGCTCTCTTAGGTCCCCAAAGCCTTTGTGAATCTGGTGGATACCTCAGAGATTGGAAATTTATCTCCATCACATCAGGAGGATAGACCCAGGTAAGGCCGACCCTCGAGTGTCCTGAGATGTCATTTTTGGAAATCAGATAAAAACATGCTACTGGAATGCTGATGTCATATATGGAATGGAACAATAGAAGGACCACTGCTGGAGTTTCAGAGGATCCACATTTAAACTCCTGGCTCTGTCACTTTCTGTTTGTGTGAATTACTTTCCTTTCCTGGGCCTCAATTTTCTTCATCTTTAAAACTGGGAGGTTCACTAGATAGCTTTTCTAGCTCTAAATCTAGTCCAGGGCTGGGGAACCTTCAGCCTTGAGGCCACACATTGTCCTCTAGGTCCTCAAGTGTGGTACTTTGAATCCAAACCTCATAGAATAAATCCCCTTAATAAAAGGGTTTGTCCTATAAAACTTAAACTCTGTCAAAAAGCCACACCCAAGGTCCTAGAAGGTCACATGTGACCTCAGTTGAGGCCAGTTTCCTACCCCTGGCAGGATCTTCTAAATTTCAGCTCTCCTATTATTTCTTGAAGAATCTAAAAGGCTAAACCTAGTCTTGGAAAAGGGAGGGATTAGGGTTTCATCCCAAATTTTGTTCCAAAGTCATGAAGTTAGCATTTATAATTTTGAGATTCAGAATTATCACTGGATAACCAATTCTACTTAAAATATTTGTTTTTTTTAAACCTTATTTAATATTTTACTTTTTCCCCAATTACATATATAAAAATAATTTAAACATTTTTTTCTTTATTCAAGTTTTGACTTCCAAATTCTCTCCTTCCCTGGCCTCCCCCCTCAAAGAAGGTGAACAATTTGACATAGGTTATACATGTGTAGTCATACAAAACACATTTTCATCTAAATCGTTCTTTGAAAGAAAACACAGACATAAAATCCCAAGAAAAGCAAAGAAAGTAAAGAAAAAGTATCTCTGATCTGCATTCAGGCTCTACCAGTTCTTTCCCTGGTGGACAGCACCTTTCATCATAAGTCCTTCAGAAGTATCTTGGATCATTGTATTTCTGAGAATAGCTAAGTTATTCATAGTATATCATGAAATATTTGTTTTTAACAGTATGAAACCAGAGATTTTCAAATACATGAGGCAGGGCAGTGAAAATAAAGAAAAGAAAGACTTGGGATGCCAAACTGTATATAAGAATCCTCATGGATTACATATTGACTTTGAAATTTTTATATTATGTTATTTTAAAATTTTGCTTTTAAAATGTTTCCCAATTACATTTTAATCTGATTCCCACCCAGGAGTATTGCTGCTATAGATGCCATGTTTGACACCTCTAATATAGTGAATAGAGCATAGGAGTTGGAATTGAGAGGAACCGATTTGAAATTTTTCCTTCTCTGACATAATATGACCGTGAACAAGTCATTGCCCCTTTCTGGACCTGTTTCCTCATCTGTCAAATGAGAGGGGTTGGATTAGATGACTTCTAAGTTCTCTTCCAGCCCTATAGGTTTGATCCTAGCATAATGGATCACCTCCTACCAGAAGTTTCTGGTTTTACCTCCAGGGATGAATGAGCCAAGCCATATAAGAAATGCTGGAGAAACATCTGATGATAAAGAAAGGTTGGAGGAAAGGGGAAGAGGAAAAGGAAAAGAACGAGCTGAGGGGAGGTTAAAGAAGAATGGAGAGGGGAGTTCTGGAGTCAGAAACAAATGGGAGGGAGGGACCCCAAGGGAAGAAGTGCTGAAAAAGAAATAAAGAAGGGAACCCCCACTCAACCTACAATCAGCCTTTCTTTTCCTCTTAGGCTGGCCTCCCTACCAAGCCTAGCTCTTTATGTCCCCCCTACCTGGCCCAGAGCTAGGAAGCTCCTACTCTGCCCAGATATTCACCAACAATTGAATAATCTATCAAAAGTTATTGCTAAGCGGAGCTGTATTAAAGAGTGGATGCTAACTAGGAATGACATTCAGGAACAGCTCTATTTTCTTTTTTAAGCCAAAATAAAGGTAACAGAAGCCTGACATGAGATACTTTTGTTGTTCAACTGTGTCTGACCCTGCATGACTCCATGGACTTTGGTCCATAGGATTTTCTTGGCAAAGATACTGGATTGGTTTGCCATTTCCTTCTCTAGCGTGCCCTCATTTGACAGATGAAGAAGTAGGGCAAATAGGGGTTATGGTCACATAGCTAGTGTCTAAGGTCAGATGTGAACTTGAAGTTCCTGACTCCAAGCCTGGTGCTCTACCCTCTGCACCACCTGGCTGGCCCTATAAGATGGCATAGGGATGTGACTATTAGAACCCCTGTTGACAGCTCATCCTTGCCCATACTTGGTCTTTTAATCCAATCTTTGCTCACTTTGTCTCTCATTATTTACTCATTTCCTTTTGATGATGGGCCTTAGCTCCTTCTCTGGACTGGCTCCTAAGCCCTCCTGGGCTCCCATCTTTCTAATACATAGTCAGTCTGGCCCATGGCAACTTCTTGTCCCTGAAGGAGCAAAGGATCATAGATTTATTATGGCCTAAGCTGGAAAGGATCTCAGGGACTATGGATCAGGGGCTCTTAATATTTATTGTGTCACAGGCCCCCTTGGCAATCTGATAAAACTTATGGACCCTTTCCCATGTTTTTGAATGACTTAGCCAATGTTTTTAAACGCATAAAATAAAATACAAGGGATTTCAAAGGAATCATATAGACATACAGTTATCAACATACTAAAAATCACAAATACCAGTTAAAAACCTCTCATCTAGTCTGACCTCCCATTTTTCAAATGAGGAAAATGAGGCCCAGGGAGATTAAATGACTTGTCCAATGTCACTGATCGAATTAGCATCAAAGGCAAGATTCAAACCCAGGGCTTTCATTTCTGTTTTGCTTTGGTCTGTAGGGACCTGAATGGGTCATGTGAGTGCTCAAAGGATCCTTCTCCCCTGGACATAGCTGTGCAAAGATGGTACTATCAGGTGAGACCACCTTTGGGGCATGGCGTGAAGCATTGACTCAGGAAGAGCCAAGAAGGGTCCATCTGGTTCTATTCTTGTCATGCCTCTGTCTATGCCCTGGTCCCCAGGTGTTCTTTCCCTTCCCTCACACAGTTATGGAAAACCTTCCCTGGGGTCCAACTTGCCAAAATAGCTCAGATGTCAGGAGCTGTTGTATTTTCTCCCTAGAATCTATTTTCTCACCAGTCAAATGGGGACTTCCTTCTGGTATAATATTTGGGGATTATTTTCAAAAATGATGGCTTTGCCAATTGATAATGATAACACATGCAGGGTGTCCCAAAAATCTTAGTGCACTATAACTGCATTTCATTGTCACATTAAGGCTTATATATTTCCTCACAACAGTCTTATAGGACATTCCTCATTTGACAGAGGAGAAAATTGAGCCTAAGAGAATTGAAGTAACTTGGTCAAGGTAGTATTGAAGCCAGAATTAATAATTATCTAGTGACAGTCTGAGTTGTTTGGTTCATATGGGTTAGGGCACTGTTCCAACAAATTCAAGGTAAGATCATTGGATTTACAATTGGAATGAACCTTGGAATTATCTGGTGTGACCTCTTTTTCTTATAGTCCAATCAACCAATAGGCATATACCAAGGTCCTACTATGTGCTCAGCATTTTATGCTAAGCCCTGGGTATACAGAAACAAAAGGGAAATAATTCTTGGCCTCCAGAATCTTAAATCTTATTGGGTTCTGGGCTCCAGCATCATTTGCTTCAGTTGGCTTAGTATGGTCTGCTCTTATGCCACACCTAACCAATCCTCTTATAGATAAATGTTGTTTACAGAATCTGAGATAAGAGGAATGTCAGTGGCCTGCTGGTTGACCTCTATCTGCTCAATAAATCGCTCTGTGATGGCCTGAAGAAGGGCTCATCCAGCCTCTACTGGAAACCCCCTCCCCATTAAAGAGTAAACCCACTATCTCCCAAAGTAGCCCTTCTACTTTTGTACACCTTCAAGAGTTAGGAAGCTTTTCTTCACATCAAGCCTACATTTTCCTTTTTATAACTTCTAAACACCATTCCAAGGTCTGATTTTTGGTGCTAAGAAGTTCAAGTCTAATCCCTATTCTGTAGACCAGACCTTTGAATGCTAAAAAAAAACTCTTTTATTGATCCCAAAAGAGACTATGGATAACTCTGAAAAAGCCATCCCTAAAATTAGACAACAAATCAAAGTACAAATATGACCAACACCAAAGTACTCAATAGTAGTCTATTCAAGGTAGTCAGTGTTACAATACCCTGACATTGGCCTGTAGTGACATGATCTTTGTAGCTGAATTTCCCACTATAGAATTTGGAGACTCAGCATCCCATAGGCCACAGATTGTGTACTGGCTTATATTTGTCATCATTGAGCACTTTTTGACCATACAAAGCTCCAAGATGTGACCAATGGCCCAGAGGTCCTCTTCCCTTGAGGAATTTGAGCTCTCAACCATCATGGATCTGAATCCTACAAAACAGGGGGATCTAGTTGTTTCTCGAACTCTGGTCTGCTGTGCTCTTACCTCAGTATAACTTAGAGAAAGAGCTACATTAAATAATGCTTTGGCTCATGTGTGGGTAACAGGGTCCCTTCTAGAAAGGCTTTCATTTGATAGTATGAATGTCAGGTATGGGTCAGCTCTTTATTTTGTCCTGTATGTGACATGCTTAAAATACTAATGATACACAGGATTCCATGAACAAATACAGTAACATATTAAAATAATCCATAAGCTTGCCCTGAGAAAGGAAATAAAGTCACAATTGTGCCATATCATTCCACCTTTGACAGGAACCAAGAGCTGTTTGTATCTGAGGAAACCTTATAACTCCCTTAATTAAATTAACCCACCTCAAGGTGTAAGGGTAACTATTTCAGAACAAGGCATGGCAGATAATCTTGGTCCAAGGCTCTGTACAAGAGCCCCACAAACCACAACGAAAAGAAAACTTCAGATGATCAGAGGTGAGGTGTAGAAACTTTACTCATCAGCTTGATCCAACAGTTGATGCTTTGTTTTATTTTGTTTTTTCTCCAGAACTCATGGGAAAATCTCTTGACCTCGGGCAGGTATGACACGCAAGATACTTTCACAGTAATTTATCAACCTTTCCTCCAGGAGATGGATCCTTCTCTTTTCCTGGTGAGTGCAGGAGTATGGTTAGCACAAAAGATTGAAGGGAGGGAAATACAAGCTCAACACCATAGCTCTGTATCATACTGCTCTCTGGGTCCTACCGCCATTGATGAGAACAGTCTAGAAATGGGAAACAATTTCAAGATCAGTTATTCCTGACCCTTGATTTGAAATTTGAGGAAACTGAGGCCCAGAGAAAGAAAGATGTTTGGCTAAATCATTTGGCTCTATTCCTTCTATCTAGAATTTAAGTGCTGGGGGCTCAAGTGGGGGGATAGAAGATACTGGTAGCTTCTTTTTTATTTTCCTCCCGTTTTCTAAAGTAAGGTATTTTTGAGTCACTCAGCTTCTAAAAACAGATTCCAGAGCACTAGCCTATTCCAGGAACAGTAAGCTATGACTTCTTTATTCTTCTTACAATCCTAGTTCAGAGACTATAAGGGACCTAGAAATCAATTAGGCCAACCACCTCACTAAAAAAAAAAAATGTTGGTACAAGTTTTATTAAATGTCTATTTCTATCATTTAATCTTGATTTTACCAAAGTTTAGCTATGGGCATCAAATAATGTGAAAATCTTATAAAAATGCATGTTTGGGTAAACTTTTCTTAAATAGCAGTTGTTGGTCAGTCATTTTTTATTTATTGAAGGTCATTGAAAGCGCCCTTGCTTATGTGCTAGTAGGGTATAAGTCCCGATGAATCAGTGCAGAATAAATAATGTGCAGTCCAACTCTTTGTGACCCCATTTAGAGCTTTCTTGGCAAAGATACTGGAGTAGTTTGCTATTTCCTTCTCCAGCTCATTTCACAGATAAGTAAACTGAGGCAAACAGGGTTAAGTGACTTTCCCAGGGTCCCACAGCTAGTATGTGTCTGAGGCTGGTTTTGAAATCAGGAAGAGGAGTCTTTCTGCTTCTGAGCCCAGTGCTCTGTGCACTATAGCACCACCTAGCTGCCCTTAGCAATAATTTAGCTAAGTCTAAATGGAAAGGGGGTGGCGGTGGTGGTGAACTCTCTTCCCAGTTGATAAGGGGCCAGAAGAGGATGGAAACCCAGGTTGTCAGGAAGACCTGTGTTCCTGCTTGTGCCTCAGTCATTACTTGGCTGTGTGTTCCCTTGCTCAAGACTCATTGTGCTCCTTTGTAAAGTGTCAACTCTCCCTGCTGACACTCCTTTTTGACAGATGAGATAACTCAGACCCATAGAGGTGAATGACTTGTCCAAAGGCAGGCAGGTAGACCTGTAATCCAAACCTGGGTTCTGTGGTTCCATGCTGCAATTCTCCTTCCACTGACCCTCATTGCCTTCAGCATTGTTTCTACCCATTTTCTCCAAAAGTGCCAGAAATACAAGTTACTTCAGGAGCTTCTGGGTAAATGCCTACTTCCTTGGCTGCCTAGGACCAATAGCATTTTAAGTGGTGGGTTTAGCCACCAGGCAATAATTTACTAAGTTTCTGTTTAATAAGTCTGTCTGTGAGATTGGGCTTATTTGTTGCAGTTGGGACCTTTAGGACATTAAATAGGGATAGTTAACTGGAATGCATCCCTCCAGTAAACTATACACTCAACCCTTCCCTGAGATGCTAAAAGGCATACTGGGCCTAAGACCTTGTGAACTGCTGCTCAGTGGGTACCCTATGACCTACTCGTGGGGAAGCTTTGGGGAGCTCCGAGTTCCCTGGTAATGAGGACAGTAATTTTGTGTTAGTCCTCCTATGGGTAGCAATGGATGTGTTCTCCTTTATAGAAATGACCTGAATCCCTAACCCGAGGCAAGCTATCTCACAAGTGTAGGTCATTGAAAGCGCCCTTGCTTATGTGCTAGTAGGGTATAAGTCCAGATGAATCAGTGCAGAAACATTTCCATTAGTGGAAAATAAGCTCAGAGTAGTTGCTAGTTCAGTAGCATCCAGTCTGCATCCCAAGGCCTGAAGCATCATCTCTCATATGGCTTCTTTTTCAGGGCAAGCAAGCTTCTGGTCATTCCCTGAACAAGTCATCCGTTGCACTTGCCTTGCGTCTCTGGAATGGCATGGTGAGTTGACATAATCACTCTTGGCACTCTTGTCCTAGAATTGTGTCGTGGGGACAGAGGCATTTGCCTTAGGCCTAGAGCCAGAGGGGGGAAATGTACAGCTACTCCATAACTCCCTGCCTCTGCCCCCAGTGAATTTATCACTAATTGCTACAGAGAAAGCAGATGGGCATTCCACAGGCTGTGACCCTGGCAAGAAGCCCTGGCTGAAGCTGTTTTCAGCTCTGGGTCCTCTGACAGTTCTGGACTGTTGGAGGTTAGAGGGGTGGGAGCAGGGAGTGGTAATGGTTCTGAGCTACACTTCAGAGGTAGCATAGTTTTCATCATTCAGACCTCTTCTGGGTCACATGTCAAGGAATGATTTGCTGCATCTGTTCGACAAGGACCCTTTAGTGCTTTGTGCCGGCAGCATTTTATCCTGTATATTGAGCAGCCCATGGGGTAGCAATCCTCCTTTGGATGTCTCAACCCCATCCTTCTCAGATTCTCTCAGCATGTTACCCTCTTAACCTCTCAGTGGAATGAGAGCCAAGAGACCTGCTTTCTATTCCCAGCTCTGCCATTCGTCAACTGTATGCAAGCACCAACTCTGAGCCTCAGGTTTCTGACTTGGAAAATGAGGGGAATGGATTATTAGGTGATCTCCTAGGTCCCTTTTCTAGATCTAAAGATCAATGATCGAGAACTTCAGCATAAGGTGTTTTCTTTATGTAAAGTAGGTGTTAAGAAATACTTGTTAAATTGATTGAATTGAACCTATAAGCTTTGTCATTTACGCAGTTGCCCTAGAACCCAAGTAATGGCTGGGATTTGCGGTCCCAAATTTAGCAAAAGGTGTTTGTGCTTGTGGTTGTTATTGTTTGGTTGTTTCAGAATCTCTGTGATCCCAATTCTGTTTTTCTCAGCAAAGATACTGGAGGGGTTTGCCATTTCCTTCACCAGCTCATTTTACAGATGAGGAAACTGAGGCAAACAGGGTTGCGTGACTTGCCCAGGTTGGTACAGCTAGTGTGTCCAAGGTTGGGTCTGAACTCAGGTAGCTAAGTCTTCCTGACTTTAGGCCTGGGATTCTATGCACTATGGAACCACCTAGCTTCCCCATGTGGAGTCACAGGATCTGGGTTCAGATCCCAGCTTTGAATCTTGTTGCTTGTGTGACCTTGGGCAAGTTATTTAACCTCTCTCCCTCAGTTTACTCTTTTATAAAATAATGAATAGAAATAGATGACTCCCTTTCACCTCTGTCTCTGTGATTCTGTCAACACAGAGCTAGGCAGCATAGCGATTAGAGTATCTGACATAATCAGAAGGATCTGTTTTTAAATCCAGCTTCATGGATTTACAAGCTTTGTAGCAGCCTCCAGGGCCCATTTTATTTCCACCAAACTGTTCTGTCCCCAAATATGGGAAAATAGTCATAGATTGATGAATACCTGGGGGAAGGTGCTTGTTTTGGCCTTTCAGGATTCCTTTCCCCAGCACCCAACTACCCCCCAGTCCTTACCAGGACTATGCACTGTGGTCAGAGATGTCTGTTTCTAACTTGGATTCAAGGCTCTGCCTCAAGCTCCTTCCTTCCCGTAATTCTCCAGGTTCAGACAAATAGCTGCTGGTTCCCATTTTTTCCCCTTTCTAAGCTGCCCTATTTTTAGAACTCCAGTGACAGAAACATGTTTTTCTTCTCCCTTGGTTTAGAGAAAGGCCTCCCTCCTCCCAGCTGAGGGATGTGGTCGGCTGACTGATGGGAACAGCTGCATTTCGACATGTGTCAACCTGGATGGGGCCTGAGAAGGGAATCTTGAAGGAGGGAGGAAAGTTCCCACCCAGCAGCCAGAGTAAATGAGAAACTCACTGCCCCTGGGGAGAGGTGTAGGATTTCTTTCTAGGGTGAAATGTTTGGAGGGGTAGCTTGTCTTACAAAGTCTTTTCTATTGGGTCTCACTGACCCTGGCTGGAGAAAGAAATCTGCTTAGGAAAACCCTGTTGTTGATAACATGCTATGTGACCCTGTATGCATTTTCCAGGTCTCAAACACTCAGGCTAGGGCTACTCCTCATGGGCCCTCACAGTCCATTCCTTGCCTGTCACCCTGTATGGGAGAAGTGTTAATGATTCTTTTCACAAGCTCTGCAAACCACCCACCTCCTGTCTCATTTCTCTCTCTCTCTCTCTCCCCCTCTGTCTCTTCTACCTCCTCTTCTCTCCCTTCTTTCTCTCTTCTCTCCTCTTTCCTTTTCTCTCCTCTCTCTGTCTGCCTTTCTCTCATCCACCTTCTCTCTCTCTCTCTCTCTCTCTCTCTCTCTCTCTCTCTCTCTCTCTCTCTTCTCCTCTTTTCTCCCTTCTTTCTCTCTCTTTTTTCTCTCTTTCTCTCCTCTCTTTTTTTCCTCTCCTCTCCTGACCTCTCCTCTCCTCTCCTCTCCTCTCCTCTCCTCTCCTCTCCTCTCCTCTCCTCCCCTCTCCTCTCCCTCTCCTTTCCTTTTCCCTCTCAAAATTATTCAGGCATTTGCTGAATATCTTTTATGTGCTTATGTCACTTCTCTGCCCCAAAACCTTTCATGGTTCCCTGTTGCCTCCTTCAAGCAAGATCCAAACTTGTTTGCCTACATTCAATATTGTCCCCCATCTGCCACCATCCTACCCTTCTAGTCTTTTCCTATATTCTTCCCTACCAAGCACTTTGTGCTCCAGGCAAAGTGGATTGTTCCTTATACTACAATTATGCCCTAAGTTTTTTGTTTTCAGTTTTTAACTCCAGGTCTTTTTTCATGTGGTTAGCTGGCAAGGTGTTGTAGTAAATAATAATAGCTTTTATATAATGCTTTAAAGTTTGCAAAATGCTTTACAAAATTATCTTTTTTCATCATCATGACCCTGGGAGGTAAGTACCATTAATTATCACCACTTTACAGATGAGGAGACTGAGGTAAATAGAAGTTAAGTGATTTGCCTAGAATCATGCAGTTATTAAGGTGTCATGCAGAATTCAAACTCAGCTCTAACCCAGTGCTCTATCCACCTTGCCTGCAGTACCAGCTTTGGTAGGAAGGCCTGAGTGAGTTCAAATCCTGTCTCAGATACTTCATAGGAATATGACCCTGGCCAATTCACATATCTTCCCTCAGCCTCACTTTCCTCATCCATAAAATGGGGATAATGATAGCACCTACCTCCTTGAGTTGCTATGGAGATTAAATGAAATAATATTTATAAGTGTCTGGTATACTTTGAAGTTCTAGATAAATGTTAGCTCTTATTCTTATATTGTTATTCTTGATGCCTAGAATGTCCTTTCCTTCTTTGTTTGCTCAACAATTTAGTTCCACAAACATTTATTATATAGTGACTAGTATATGGCTATTAGAATGACTTTTCTCCCATTCTTTGTTTGCTCAACAAACAATTTAGTTCAATTAACATCGTATAGTGACTACTGCATGCAAGTTAAACATAGAATAGTGAATCAAAAGCTGTCCTACAAGTCATGAAGACCTGGGTTCAGCTCCTGCCTTTGACATACTGGTTGGGCCAGTCACAGCCTTTTAGTGGCCCCAGAAACTCTAGATGACAAGTTACAGATGAATTATTGATCTGAATTGGTAGCAAGACTTTCCATACTGGTAGTTTCTCCTGTTGGTGAAATTTCAGGCCAGGATCCCACTCACACCCCACAAAAAAGAGATAATGGGGTGGGGAAGCATAGCCTATGAACCAAATGAGAGTTATATGTGTTGAAAGGAGGCAAAAGCCAAAATGAGAGGTGGGGGGCACTGAAGGAGGGGCTATCCCAGAGAACTGATTGTTCTAGCCCACTCTTAACTCCTACTTGCTCCCAAGAATTGTACTCCCAATCTTCTATACATTTCTTTCTTTCCAACAGGGCCTCTGGGGAGGGAGCCATAGTAATACTGGCTATTAAGTTAGTTGGGGGGAGAAAGACTACTTGAACTCAGTTTACAACTATGGTAAAAGTCATCCTCCCTTACAGGTCTGAATATCATGTAGCAAAAGTCTTGGCTGAAGTGTCAATCAGCCTCCCTCTCCTTCATCCCCACCCTCACCCCCACTTTCCTACCATTTGCAAGACCATAACCAACTCCATGAGAAATTTGATTCAGGGAAGCTGAATGGAAAAGATACTGGACAGTTAATTCTAATTCCATTTCATATAATTCCAGATTTAGAGATGGAAGGGAGTTCAGAAGTTATCTAATCCAACCCCTTCATTTTATAGAGGAGAAAGTTGGGTATCAATGGGGTTAAGTGACCTGCCCATTGTCCCAACTGTAGCAGAGGTCAGAGATAGGATTTTTCTTCTGGTCTGCTGACCACAGAGACAAGTATTCTTTCCACTACCTTTTGCTACCCACAAAACCTCGGTTCTTATCCTAATTCTATCATTGATTGAAATTTGGGGTGAATCACTTAATTTCTTTGTGCCTCAGTTTCCCTATCCATCAATTACTAATGACAATAGATTAGTTTTATATAGTTGTGTACACAGGAGATTACTATTAAATGTGTTTTGTTTTTTTTTGTTTGTTTGCTTTTTGTAGGGCAATTGGGGTTAAGTAACTTGCCCAAGGTCACATGGCTAGGTTTTTGTTTGTGTGTGTGTGTGTGTGTATGTGTTAAGTGTCTGAGGCTGGATCTGAACTCAGGTCCTTCTGACTCCAGGGCCGGAGCTCTACTCACTGCGCCACCTAGCAGCCCCCCTATTAAATGTTTACCGCCCCCAAGTACATTTTCTTAGAGAATCAGTAAACATTTAATAGGGGGGCTGCTAGGTGGCGCAGTGAGTAGAGTGTCAGCCCTGGAGTCAGAAGGACCTGAGTTCAGATCCAGCCTTAGACACTTAACACATACACACACACACAAACAAAAACCTAGCCATGTGACCTTGGGCAAGTTACTTAACCCCAACTGATCTCCAAAAAGCAAAAAAAAAAAGTACTTGGGACACATTTTTCTGTTTAATTTCTATTATTAACATTTTCTCCGTTACTTTCTTAGGTGTTAAGCAACCAATGACACAATAGGGCAGGCCCTGATTTGTAACATTTGCTGATTTCTGTGGTGTAAATGCTAATTCTAAGCACTTAATAATTGATTCTTGTGAGCAGGATCCAACTGGTTCCTGAACAGTCCTTCTAATACATGATCTGGTTTCATGTTTATTACATATGTGATCTCTTTTCATATGTATTATTGTTTGTCTGTTGTGACAAGATATTAAATAACTTATCTGAGATCCCAAAGTTAGAAAATGACAGTCAGGACTTGAACTCAGGTCTTACAAGTCTAATATGTTTTTCACAATACCACTTTGCCTCCCTGTAATACTCCACTTCCTTCTTCCTCAGAAGGCTGAAGTGAAAATAAGTGGACTGGCAAAGCCTCTTTTCTGAATGATTTTAGACCAGTTTGTTCTCCTCTCAGGTCCTTAGTTGTCAAACCCTTTAAATGAGGAGGTTGAAGTAAGTGATTAACAGGTTGGGTAAGAACCTTTCAGCCCTGATTCTCTTCATATGTTGGCCATGTGCCATAACAAACAAGCCAAGGACAAAAGCCTCCCTTCAGTATTCTGTGCTTTAAGATTGTCCCTGACTGCCCTGGAGATCAGCCTCACCCTGGTACATTTGGAATCTAGTAGGTCTTGGGTTGCATGAAGGATGCAGTAGCTTTTCCTTCTTCCATCCCTTGCTTTGCACTACTCTCATTCCTCTGTGGGGTGATGTGATCAGAATTCACTTAATCAGCTCCCCTTCTAATCAGATGCTTCACAGCTAATCAGAAGAAGGTTAAAGTTCTCTCGCCTTTCTCCTCATTTACTGGAACACAGAGGAAGACATTGAGGACTCAAATGCTTTATAAATGCTAAGATACGATAAGATACTCTTGGAGAACTTGGTTTTGCCTAAATCTAGAGTGACTGAACAGGAAAATGAAAGGAAGAGCCAGTAGAAGTTTCCACTGATACACCAGTGACTCGGCCCAGGATATGTCCTTGTCCCTGGGAGGGCGGGGATTTTCCACATAGGTGAGACAAAAAATTTATTTGCATATCTGAGGATGTACAGAAAATAAAAGTAAGGGTGGACAAAATTGAATTCACCAAACATTTATTAAGGACCTATTATGTGCAAAGCACTGTGCTATACCCTAGAATAGGGGTTTTTAACTTTTTTGTGTATGTCATGGCCTCCTTTGGCAGTCTGATAAAGCCTATGGACTCCTCAGAATAATGCTTTTAAATACATCAACTAAAATATAGAGGGTTACAATGGAAATGAATTATTTTCAAAAAGTTACCAAAATTTTATTTTACAAAAAACAAGTTCATGTACCACAGATTATGTAATCCTGCTTTAGTGACACAAAAAGAATAAATCTAACAGCCTCTGCCCTCAGTGAGTTTACATTCTACTAGGGAATATGACAAATAATGCCAAGTATTTTCTAGAGTATGTTAATTAGCATATTAGATGGAAATCATTGCACTCATTTGGGTCCATCCAGATAGCTTTGTTTTCCTTTCTCTTCCCTCTTGGAAGAGCTAAGAATCAGTGAAATGTCCACAATTCCATCAGGAAGTTGGAAGAGGAAGACATTGGGTACTTAAATGACTCATAAACTGGATAATTAGCCCCAGATGATCAAAATGGAGCCATAAGAACTAAACTGAAAATGTAGGTGCCACTGTAGCTCACCAGGCCCCATCATCATGCCAGTACTGCTTTAGCTAAAGCATACCCTCCACTAATAAAGGCCCAAACCCCAAGCTTCTCAGGTATAAAATATGGTGGCTGCACTAATCCCTAAAGGCCTTTCCAGCCATAACATTCTGTGATGGTTCCATGACCTATGGTTCATAGGAAGGAATGAGTACAGAATGTCAAGGCCATGAGTTTTAACCTTTGGCTGATTTGAACATTGTGGTTTCAGTCCTGGTCCCAGTTTTGTTTTGTTTTGTTTTGGAGGAGGGAAGGCAAGTCATTTGGGGTTAAATCACTTGCCCAAGGTCAAACAACTAGTTAAATGTCCAGTGTCTGAGGCCAGATTTGACCTCAGGTTCTCCTGACTCCATGGCCAGTGCACCACCTAGCTGCCTTCTGTAGATGGAGAAGGTCAATTCAGTTCAATTCAACTATTTTTTTTTTGCCTTTTTTTTTTGGAGGGCAATTGGGGTTAAGTGACTTGCCCAAGGTCACACAGCTAGTAAATGTGTCAAGTGTCTGAGGCTGTATTTGAGCTCAGGTCCTCCTGACTCTAGGGCTGGTACTCTATTTACTGCGCCAATAGCCACCCCTCAATTCAACTATTAAGAACCTACCTCATTGTGCTGTGTGATGTGACTATGAGGTCAAAAATGGCAGGTAGTTGGATAACTATAATGTAAGTTAGAATGAGAGGAATTTATAGAGAAAATCAAATGGAGAGGCAAGAGAAACTTGAGAGGGAGAGATCTCTGGCTTGGGAAATCAGGCAAAGTTTTATGGATGGGTGATTGGAACCTTAAAGGAAGGAAGGCAACAAGTTATCATAACAAGTCATCAGAACACAACAGTATTGTAATTGGAGTAAATATTATCAAAATCCTGACTGAGTCTTAATAGCTGTGACCTTGGGCAAGTCATTTAATTTCTTTCAGCCTTGATTTCCTTTTCTATAAAGTAATAATAATAATAATATCTACAGTGATCCACCTCATTAAATTGTTGTTGGGTAGAATAAGTTCCTGGAGAGCCAGGACTTCTTCAGTTTTTCCTCGTGGAACCCCCAGCCTCTCCCTCCCTAGGGACTGTAATGTGGCTGTCGTATAGTCGTTTCAGTCCTGGCCAGCTCTTCATGACCCCATTGGAGGTTTTCTTGGCAAAGATACTGGAGTGCTTTGCCATTTCAACAGCAGTAACAACAGCGTTCCAGGTACCATGTCAGGTACTTGGGCTTACATAAGAAAAACTCAAAAGCCCCTGTCCATGAGGAACTTCTTTTCTATTGGGAAGATACAAGGTACCCTACAATAACCTTACAAAGTCATATGCAGGCATAGTAGGTGCTTCATAAAAGCTTGTTGATTGTTTAACCTACTAGGAAGAAAACACTGTAACTATTCAAGAAATACATACAATGTGAACTAGTAGCAAAAGGGTATGTGGAGGGAGCCTTCTACAAAGTGGGGATAGTGTTCCCAAATACAGAGTCAGAAGAGGAAAGGACAACATTGGGGAATAGATATTCTAGTTTGGCTGAATGCATAAAAGGGAGTAACATAGGGGATGGCTAGGTGGTGCAGTTAATAGAGCACTGGCCCTGGAGATAGGAGGACCTGAGTTCAAATGTGACCTCTGACACTTAACACAAAAACTAGCCATTTGACCTTGGGCTAGTAGTTAAACCCAGTTGCTGTCCAAAAAGCAAAAAAAAAAAAAAAAGGAGTAACATGGAGTTAATTAAGACTGATGGAATACAATGTATCACCCAATGCAGTCCCAAATAGGGGTGTTTTCCCCCTTGGAATGACCAGGATTGCTACACAATGAATCTTTCCTGTGAGGGAGGTGGTATAAGTGATGTTATCCCCATTTTACTTAGAAGAATATAGGGCTCAGAGAGGTGAATGGATCAGTCTGGAGTCACATAGTTAGGAAGTGTCTCAGGTGGGATCTGAAACCAGATCCCTCTTGACCTGTCCCTCAAAGTGCCAGTGCCTGCTATGAGCTTCAGTGTGCCTATCAGCGGTAACCTAGTGTGTGTCCTGGCTCAAAGACCCCTAAGGGGAACCTTCCATGTCACTTTGTTTTCCAGATCGATCCAACAGGAAGGAAACAAGAGTTATTCCCAGAAGGACAAGGAATTCCAGTGAAGTGTCCTACCCAGGTAGGCTGGGGTTAGATGGGGAGGGAAAGCTTTTGATGCTTTGGAATGGTGGAGTGTGTCTATACCAAATGAGCTTTGTAATTGCAAATAGCAAGACACTTCTATGTATGCCTGGTCCATTGTCCCCACTAATGCCCTGAGGTACCTGGTTCTGTTCTCTTCAACATGAAACATGAAAAATGTGCTTCCCCATGCTATAACTGCCCAGGGTCCAGACCCTTGTGAGAATGTGTCATTTCCAGACCTGCTCTAGGCTGAAGAAGAGGAAGTGAGGGGCCAGACTGCTCTGTGGTCAGGAGGGGGGGCAGGCAATTTGAGGATGTGATTTCGATGGTAATTTTTAAAAGCTCATGATCTGAGATTCAGAGAGACTTAGGGTAATTGCAGACTTGGTCCCTGAAGAGTTGCATCAAGCACTAAACAAGTCAGTTCTTCTCTTGGTACTTCAGTATTGCAGCCTATAGAATGGAGACTTTCATGTAGATTTTTGAGCGCTTTGGTGACTTATGATTTCATCAGTGTGAGTGCTCCTTTCCTGTGCAGATTACAGATCTTCTTTGACTTAGTAGAAGGCCTTCAAGAATTGCTGTGGCCCAAACAACCACTACTCTTTGCTGATCTGAGGATGAGCTCCTCCAGACTTAGCAAGACCAGTGTAAGGCCACCAGTGTAAGGCCAAAGCAGCTCCCATGATAGTCTAACTGTCTTTGCTAGGACTGATTTTCAGGTGAAATGAGCCTCTAAACTTCACTGCTTGGCCTTAGTATCATAGTATGTAAAATTGGCCTTCACATTGATCTACCTTCCCTGTGTTCTTGTTCTGAGCTCCTGGCCTTGAGTCATTCTAGTGAAGATACCCTCTGTGTGTTTTCCTCACTTTCCCATCCCTATTCCTCTGCACTCCCTATTTTCACACATCGACCTGATCTGTACAGTTTTAAAACTGAACTCTTATTCAAACACACACACACACACACACCATCTGGCCACTTTCATTTTGAATGTGTCATTTCATCTACATCTGTGATTATGATACCTGTTTGTTTCTGAGAAACAAACCCCATCCTGGCTGAAGAACTTCCATCAGCTGAGAATGACCACACCAAAGAGTTGACCTCTGTTCCCACATGCTCAGGTCTCAGGCTTTCAGATCGTCAAGTTTATACCAGCATCAATCTCCTTGTTCAGATTCTCCCACAAGCCCCATGGGTTAATTTTGTTAATGTTTGATGTTTGTTAATGCATGATGTTAATGTTTCACATTGAACCTGCCTACCACCACTTATTCATCTAATAATTAAGTCCCTTAGAAGGCAGCTGTGTCGAAGTTCTCAGATCACCTAGAACCTGGCTGGACCAGCCCTGACACAGGGCTATCACAGGCTCATTGCATTACAGAAGTGGGAGTCAGGGAAATTAAGAAATTTGCCAGAGATATATGTAGGTGTATAAAGTGGTGTCTGCTCCTCAGCCTAGCAGAGGCTCAGCTCGATAAAAAATTTCTCCTATTCATCTAGGTGATGTAGTAGGTTGAATGGTAGGACTCATTCTGTGTCACTGAGTCCAAATCTGCCCCCAGATACTTACTATGTGTGTGACCCTGGGCAAGGCATTTACTCCCTGTTTGCCTCAGTTTCCACATCTCTAAAATGGAGATAAATAATAGCACCTATCTCCCAGGAACAAATGAAATAATTTTTGAAAACACTCGGCTTAGTGCCTGGCACATAGTAAGAGCTATGTAAATGTCATCTATTATTGCTGTTACTTGCAACTGGAAGGACAGAAACTGAATTCTTTGAAGTTATAATCAGAAAGCTTGGCCTCAAAGAAAAATGTTGAGGATTCACTTAACTCCCTTCTTTGTAGAGGTGAGGGACTGTGGGTGTTGAACAATTCTATCAGACTTGTTTGTTGGTTAGTTTTGCTGAACTGTTTCCCATTCTTTTAAATTCTTTGTTACAAAGGATGACTGTGTAGAAGGGGAAAGAGAAGGAATGTTTTGGGAAACAAAAGTGATATAAAAACAAAATATACGGGGCAGCTAAGTGGAGCAGTGAATAGAGCACTGGCCCTGGCATCAGGAGGACCTGAGTTCAAATAAGACCTCAGACACTTAACACTTACTAGCCATGTGACGTTGGGCAAGTCAACCCCAATTGTTCTGCCTTCTTCCCTCCAAAAAGCAAATATATATATATATACAGATATAAATGTTTTTAAAAGGTATTATAGAGGTGAGGTTGAAAAAAAAAAGAAACAACAGTGTCATAGCTTCAGACAAAAGTCACTTTTGAGAAAATCAGTAAAAATTTATAATAGGCAAAGGAACTTGCCCAGGTGACCACATCTGGAAAGCTGTACATCTAACTAAAGAAGGATAGTTAACAGCTGTGAGGTTGGACCCATAAGAAACATTGGGCAGGGCTGGGAGGCTGATTGGGAAACCCAGTGGGTTCTAAACATGTCCCATGTCCTTTGGAAGCATTGGGATACTGTGTTATTCACCATGCTAGGAAAGGAAATCTGTAATGATGACCAATAGCAGACTTTATTCAGCTTACTACTGTATTCAAGGTCACTTAGTAAAAAACAAAAGAAGCTCATTCCCTACCTAGTGAGAATGTTGTCTTTGCACCCAAGATAGACAGGGCACAAAGAATAGATGTGATGTTTTCTCCCAAAGAGAATTGATGGCCACTATGGAAGAAGAACCAGTGAGTGTTTCAGTCATCAATCAAAGGATTTTGCATATATTTCCACAGCTGATAAGGAGCTGAATTCCATGATAAAGTTAATACCTATCAGATTTGCCATTACTCTTGGGTTACTATCATAACTTATTTTGCTTTCTTTCTACAGGAACATCCCTGCCTATTCACTTACAAAAACAGTAATTACCTCCCTGTCTCACCCAGAGCCATCAAGAGGACTCAGGTAGGCAGGGCGGCTAGGTGGTACAGTGAGTAAGAGCGCTGGCCTCGGAGTTGGGATGACCCGGGATCGAAACCATCCTCAGAAAATGAGCACCCACACATAAATAATGACTAGCCGTGTAACCTTGAGCAAGTTACTTAACCCCAATTGCTTTAAAAAAAAAAAGAGGACTCAGGTACTAAATGGTTTAGCTAGGTTGTGTAGTAGATAGATCACTGGGCTTGGAATCAGTAAGACTCATTTTCATGAGGACAAATCTGATCTCAGACATTTACTAGTTGTTTAACCCTGGGCAAGTAACATAACCCTTCTTGTTTCTGTTTCCTCATCTGTAAAATGAGCTAGAGAAGGAAATGGCAAACCATTCCAGTATATTTGCCCAAGAAAACCCATAATGGGGTAATAAAGAGTTGGACTCAACTAAAATATGACTGAACAAAAAAAAAAAATGCCCAAATTCTGTATAGGTGCTAGACCTTTAGAGTCTGTGGAAAGGCCCTCTACATTGGGTTGGGGTTGTTTTTTGTTTGTTTGTTTGTTTTTTTGGAGGGGGGAAGGCAGGGCAATTGGGGTTAAGTGACTTGCTGTAGGTCACTGGGCTAGTAAGTGTTAAGCATCTGAGGCCACTTAGGTCAGGTCCTCCTGATTTCAGGGCCTGTGCTCTATTCACTGCACCACCTGGCTACCATGCCTACATTGTTCTTTAAGACCTAGAACTCCAACTCTATACTGTGGTGGTAGAGCAAGGCCTGAAAGTGAAAGCAGTATCAACTTTGGCAGGCTACGGTTCATCTCTAGGCCTTCTTTTTCTCTTCTGTAAAATGGAGAATTTGAACTAAATTGAGAGGGTGGTCTATGGCTATGTATGGGGGGATGGGAGGAGGTTGCCTGTGAATTTGTGTGGGAAAAAAATGACACCTTTATTTTCCCAACCCTATAACTGAAGTTTAGAATTTCTTTCAGTTAAAAATTTTGTTCTGTCCATTAGACTGCCAAAGGCATCCATGACACAATAAAAAGATTAAGAATCCCTAGACTAGATGATAATCTAACAACAACTCAAATTTATCTCTTTGTGGTTTGCAAAGCTATTTTCCCGTAACAATTGTAAAGTAGGTGGGACATGTATGGGAATGTGCTGTACTTGTGTTGAGAGCTGGTTTAACAACTGACTCTTGTGGTGAGGGGAGTATATTCAGCATGCACTTCTAAGTTTAATCTGCATTATTTCTTAAGTCTATACAATCAATGAAACAACAAATCAATCCTTTATTTATAGCATTTGACAGTTTTTGAGATTGGAATGCTAAAAATGAAAATTTAACAATCAGCTCTTAAAACATCCTGTTCTGATTGACTCCAGCATGTCCCTGGCCTAATACTGCCTAACTTTCCCCATTCTACACATGAGGAAACTTGACCAGGTCAACCATGGCTAGTGAAGTCATGTGTCAAATATATCTTTTGTCTTGAAGTGTAAGCTCTTTCCAGAGTATCACACTGACATTTAAAAAAGAACCTCAGTGATGTCTTGTGGATTCTAGAACAGTAGATAGTGTCCCAGAAAGGACCTGAGACCTCTAGTCCAAACTCCTCGTTTTGCAGACAAGTACACTGAGATCTGAGAAGAGAAGTTACTTGCCCAAGGGAACACAGGTAGGAAGAGACAGAGCTGGGATTCTAACTTGGGTCCTGTGACTCAGTATGAGTTCATTGCTTTTTCTCCTGCACCCCAGTGGAGATTTCTGTGTCAGAATGACTCTACCTCACCAGCTTTGTGGCCTGGCAACCACCCTTTCCCTATCCCTGTTGTAATATCCATTGTTCCTAGGCCTTTCTGTCTGAAGATGATCATCACTCTCAAATAGACAGAAGATTTAGGAAGGTTGGGGCAGTACTGTAAGGCGCAGAACTGTAATCATAGGAAGATTTAAAAGATTCCTTCATCTGCAGCCCTCCTTAGCCACACAATTACTCTTGGTCCTACTTTCCTTGTTCCTCCCTCATGGAGTCCCCTGGTGACCCTTCTTATTCATTCTTTTTCAAGAAGACATGCTATTATTGTAGAGGACCTTCCTAAGATGTGTCTCTAGACAGTAGGATTTTATCCCGAAAGGTTGCCTGGCCCTATTTCTAACCATACTAGAACCTCACTAGCCCTTGTTATTTAGAACTAGAGTGATACTTATTTCAGTGAAGTGTTGGAATGTGGGATGTATTTAAATTAGCTTTGCAGATAGGCTTTATAAGCTATTCCCCATCCAGGCAAATAACATGGTAATAATGAATCATCTGATGAGGAGGGAAACATGAAATAATAAATTTCCCAATGAATTAGACTTAATGTTTCTTCCCCCCACCCTCCAGATCTTGATTTCTTTCAGTCTGCCACCCCATAGACTTGTACTGATTTGTATGCCTGTTGAAAGTCACAACCCCAGACAGGGAACCCTCTATGTCCCTTCCTATAGTGAAAATTTAAGGTCCTATCACATCTGCGTAACTACCAATGTTTTTGGTCATTTTAGATGAGAGAAGGGACAGAACTTCGATGTCCTGATATGAATCCCTCCAGTGTGGTGCCCACTTCAGGTAAACAGACTCTGGAAAGTATTTTTAAACTCATTGGACACCTGAATCTGAATCAAGTAAAGAAAATTAGGCCTTTCCCTATTCATAAGTGATAATAATAGGATCATAGATTTATTGGTGGAAGGCACCTCAAGAAAAATCATCATTTTTATCAAAATGTGAGGAAACTGAGAGCTAGAAAGGTGACCTTCTCAAGGTTACACAGATAACTTTGACTCCAAATCCAACACTCCATTCTCTACTCCTCTATCTCTGGACACTAATGACAACTCATATTTATTCAGATTGATGAAACACTTTAAATAATGATCTGTTTATTTTCAATTCTGTATAGGCTCAGTTAGATGGCCATGGCTTTTATTTTTGTTTTATTGATTGCTCTTGTTTTTACAAAATAATAATTTCTGTAGAACAACCACCACCAAGAACCCTTCCCCATCCCTAGATTTTAAACCCTCCCTCTGAAAAATAAGTTTAACAGTAATACTACCGTGACTTCTCTCCCATTCCCAAGGCTGACAACATCATCCTCCAGTAGTCTCCTATCTCTTTGCTAGAAAAAGAGAGTTAAGTTTCATTATCTTTTCTTCAAGACCATGTCACTGGTTGAATTATTCTTCAACTGCAATGCTAGAGAGTCATCTCAATAGCATATAGTAGTGGTGTCAATATCCAATAGAAATACTAACCTATTCTATTGCATTTTTATTATTTTGTGAACTATTTCCCAATTACATTTTAATCTGGTTGAGACAGTACTCTAAAGTATTTCAAAGTGATTGACATCTCTAGTTTATAGGATGTTAGAGCATGATGGGCCACTAGAGATCATCATCCAAATCTTGCATTTTATAGGAAAAACTAGGTGGCTCAGTGAATAGACGTAGGTTTGGAGTCAGTAGTCTGAATCTTGAGTTTGAATTTGGCTCAGATGGTTATTAGCTGTATGACCTTGGGCGAGTCATATAATCTCTCTGAGCTTCGGTTCCCTTGTCTGTAAAATGAACAGAATAATAATGCCCCACTCGTGGGGATGTTGTAAGTATCTACTACTATTAACAAGGAGAAAGTGAGAAATCATTACCAGCACGCAGCCATTCACCATCTATAGGGCACTTTGTGTGTAGGGAATGTAAGAAGCAGCCCTGGTGCTGGCCCAGCCCCACAAGGGGCTGACAGTGTTTGCCCAGTCTGTGGGATCATCAAAGCCAAAATAAACTTTAATTGAAACTGGTCAGTCCAGTTCCATAACCAGCATCATGTGCTGACGAGCAGAGCCCACATGGCAATAAAGTCCCTATTTTTGCAGATTGGTCATTTTCCGTGCCTTCTGCTGGCAGTTGGTATGAGAGGTTTCATGATCTATGAAGGCTGAGAGGAATTTAATTTCCTTCATGGAGCCACAGGGCAAGAGAGCATAGTTATGGCAACCCACCCATGTCCCACGGTCCATCTTCAGGCTGCATTCCATAGGCTCCCTCTTAGGAAATTAGAGAATTCTTCCTTTCTTACCTTGGGGGCCTGCTTCTGGACCCACGGGGCAGAGGTACTGCAATGAAATCCTCTCTTCTCTACCCAGAGGGTTTCTCTGCCCTGGATCCAAGCATGTGGTTGAATCAGCTTCAGTCCTGGGAAGCCTGGCCATTAATAAAAAAGGGGAGAGAGCACGTTAGACTCTTATTCTTTGGCTTGTTAAATCCCCATCCTGATTCCCCCGGGTGAAAGTTTTACTTATATTTTTTATTATGCTTATACCTAGTGTTTTCACAGAACAGGGGTAAAAACAGTATTCAGGGTACAGTATTGCTGAGATATTGGTGGGTGCTTTATTTCTCTAGACACATGCACATTTAAGAAAGGCTAAACATAAAAAACTAACAAGCATACACTAACATACATAGAATAGGGTTCAATAACTGAATTTATAACTACTGTTACCTTCAGTTAGGAGGCTCAAACTTAAACGTCTTCGGAATTTTATATTCTTGTATGCAGTTTATAGGACTGCCAAGAAAGAATTTTCAATTTCATCTCAGGTCTGTACTGTCCAAACAATTCCTGATATACTTCTGTTGGAAAAACAGCTTGGCTCAGGCCAATCCTCTTATTAACGGCTCTTCACAGTAGTGATTTCCTCTGCTACCATCTAGCTGTAGCTTGGGTCCAAGGGAACCCAAGGCCTCTTGACCTCTCAAACTCATAACTGCCTTCATATCTGGACACAATCATCTCGATATTTGTTTGCCTAATGTCAAGAAAGAGGAAATACAAAATTAGAAACCCAAACCCAGGCTTAAGTTTGCCTAGGCAAGATATATGTTTTTGATACCATGTGTTCATTGTAATAAGGTAGCTGGGGCAGAGGTCTGGAATAATGGCACCCTTTTCCCTACTCTACCCCATGTTGAGAAGCAGCTCAAAGCAGACCTGATATTATTTGCAGTTGGAAAGGGAAAGAGAAGGATTGGGGCCAGTGACATCCCTTTGTATATCTACTGTTCACCAACTCTTCTGACTCCATAGACAATAAGGGAATTCTTCGTTATTTCAAAGAAAGTTCATTAGCCCAGAATGGCACATGGTTGGTTATAAATAAACCCCAGTACTTAATTCAGCTCAACCAGGAATACCAACTCATAGCATGCTTTATGGTTTGGCCCCTGTAGACCAATTCAGCCTTGTTGTGCATTCATTCATTTCTTCATTTGACAAATAGTTATTGAGTTCTTGTTATGTCACCTGAACCCACATTATCCTGGGACATAAATGAGAAGAGTTGCATTTTCTGTTACTGATGAAGCCAGTATGCCAGAGGCTACATGTTAGAGGCAGGATGTATACGCAGATCTGTAGGTCCACTAACTGTGCCATCTTGCCTTAAGGAAGAAGGGGGTTGAGAGGGCAAGAGGGAAGTGAACAAGCATTTATTAGGGCCTAGTACTTCGAGGCACTCTGCTAAGGGCTTTATAGATATTATCTCATTTCATAGGACTTAAAGCTTTGACTTTCTTGTGGAGATAATTCTCAATTGTCCTAGTGATTTAGTAAGAGATACTCGTTCACTCAATAGTTCTTATACCTTCTAATCTCATTTCCCTGAAAGTACACTTTGGCTGTCTACCTACATCATCTAGGTCACAAGATCACAAAAGTAAACTTCAAACCAAGGTCTTAAATACTTAACTGGCATTTTCTCTCAGATAAGATATGAGCCTCTTTCCTTATCTGACCCTGAGGATTCCTGACATTTGACCACATAAAATGAGAGAGAAATCTCAGTACTTGACGATACAAGATACTATGCTGACAGGTGTTTGGAGAATAAATAGCTGGGCACATTTAGAAGTCTGTCAGGTCCCAATGAATGGGACACAAGAGCAGAGTATTCTAACTGTCTCACTTGTTGGAGACCACCTTAATATGAATAATGGGACCCTTCTTGGTTCCCCAAGTTCCAATTTGGCCTCAGATTCTAGCTGTGTCACCCTGGACAAGTAACTTAACCTCTGTTTGTCTTCTGTCCTTCTTCTGTAATAATAACACTTATCTCCCAGGGTGGTAGTGAAGATCTAATGAAATATTTGAATGATGATATTTGTAAAGCACCTAGCACAGTGCCTGGTACACAGCAAGAGCTTAATATGTGTCTGCTAAATCTAAATCTAATATCTTGTCCGGTGATAAAGGTAAGTCACAGTGAAAGGAACACACTGAATTTCCCTCACTCATCTCAATCTTTTGCCATGGACAAATGTGATATTTTTATCAGTGATGAGTGAAGGCATAACTCTCAAGATGGGGTAAACAGCACACAGTAGTGTTCAGTACCACCACTGACTTCGTCATCATTTGAAATTTGGTTTTTGCTTAGTCTTGGAGTAAGGTGGCAAGGTAATATGGTAAAAAAGAGCATTGAATTTGGTATTAGAGGAGCTAAGTCTGGGGTGGCTAGGTGGCACAGTGAATAGAGCACCAGCCCTGGAGTCAGGAGGACCTGAGTTCAAATTCGACCTCAGACACTTAACGCTTACTAGCTGTGTGACTTTGGGCAAGTCACTTAACCCCAACTGCCCTCCTCCCCCCCCCCCCCAGAAAAAGAGCTAAATTTGAATTAGGGCAGCTAGGTATAATTGTGTCCAGCCATCTTCATGAGTTCAAATTTGGTCTCAGATACTTCCTAGTTGCGTGATCCTGGACAGGTCAGTTTGAATTTGACTCTAATTTAGCCTTCTTCCTTACTGTGCAAATTACTGCCTCTGTCTAGGCTTTAGTTTCCTCACATGTATGTTGTTGGTCAGTTGTATCAGTCATTCTGCAATTCTGCAAGACACTGTTTGGGGTTTCCTAGAAAAGAGAGTAGTTTGTCATTTCCTTCTCCAGCTCATGTTTCAGATTAGGAAACTGAAGCAAACAGGGTTAAGTGACTTGCCCAGGGTCACCCAGCCAGTGAGTGTCTGAGGTTGGATTTGAACTTATGAAGATGAGTATTCCTGACTCCAGGTGGGCTCTCTGTGCACTATGGTGCCACCTAGTTGCCCTTTCCTCATATGTATAGTAGTTCTAATTCTTTTAAGTTTTACAAAGCATTTCAAATGCCATACATTATTTAGTGCTCACAGTGACCCTTTAGTAAAGTAGGTGTAAATATTACTACTCCCATTCTATAAATGGGGAAAACTGCTTGGACAGTTTAAGTGACAAGTAGAGTCTAACATGGAATTTTATTTTTTTGGCCTTTTGGAGAGGGGCAGGTGGTAGGGCAACTGGGGTTAAGTGACTTGCCCAAGGTCACATGGCTAGTTTTTTATTAAGTGTCTTAGGTACTAAGGTGGAATTTGAATCCTGGCTTCTCTGACTTCAAACCAGCAGACTTTGCACCTTGCTGATGGGTTAGAAAAGATGATTTACAAGGTCCCTTTGAGCTCTAAATCCTATAGTATTGTTAGCATCTTGCAAGGTGTTGGCATATTTTTTCCCTCTGTAGATTGTTATGGTGATATTTAGATAAGAGCTTTTAAACAAATACCCTTTGGTCCCTTTATTATCTTTTAGAAAATGGTTTCCAAAGAGCCTGTTTTCACTTTTAAGAACAGAAACTGATGATCTTTCCAAAATGAACAGCATAACCCGACCTGAGATTTGCTTGGAAATGTGAGCTCTGGGAATTTCAAGTGGATTGAGCCTTTGGCAAGCTGTGCCACTCTGGTCCATGGGAGAGAGTTCTGGGTGCCCTAGATATTCTATGGGCCAATGGGTTCTTTGGAATGAGAGGCAAATGAGAGTTACCTGTCTCAACCCTCCAGCATTTTATGATGCAGGTGAAAATGGGTATCAGGATGATAACTAACTATTTTTACATTACACAGTGCCAGTGTTTATATTATCTCACATTAGCCTCCTAGGAGCTCTGGGAAGCAGGTACTACAGGTGTTATCACCCCTCCATTTTATGTTGTTGTTCACTAGGTTCAGGCATGTCCGACTCTTTGTGACCCCACTGGACGTTTTCTTGGCAAAGATACTGGAGTGGTTTGCCATTTCCTCCTCCAGCTCATTTTACAGATGAGGAAACTGAGGCTAACAGGGTTAAGTGATTTGTCTAGGGTTACACAGCTAGTAAGTATCTGAGGTTGGATCTGAACTTGTGTTCTCCTGACTCCAGGTCCAGTGCTGTATCCATTGTGCCACTTACTAGCCCATAGCTCCTTTTAATATAGGTTAAGAAACTGAGTCTCATGGAGATTATGTGATTTTTTTTCTCCAGGTTATATAAATGTGAATCTGGGTCTTTTTGACTCTAGGTCTAGTGTTCTATCTGCTATGTTAAGCAATGAAGAGTAAATGCTGCTACCTACCCCTTACCTCTCCCTACATAAACTTGTGAACTTTCTTTTCTTTTTTGGTAAACCTTTGTATTTAATTTTGTTGTTCAACTTATATTCTTTTTTAATAGTATTTTTCCAATTACATTGAAAGACAATTTTTCACAATCATTTAAAAAAAATTTTGAGTTCGAAATTTTCTCCCTCTTCCACCTCTTCCCACCCTGAGAGAGTAAGCAATTTGATATGTTATATACATGCAGTCATGTAAAACATTTCCATATTGGTCACGCTGAAACTTTCTAAATACATTTTTTATGTCCTGCATCTGTGAGTTCATTGATATAGGGAACTCTCAAGCAGAATATTCCTTTTACCAGCTCAGATCCACAGCTACTCTCCAATAGAAAGCTATAGAGAAATGTGGGGGAGTAGGAGGTGACTTATTGCAGAGACAGGAGGACTTGAACCCAGGTTTTGCCAATTCAGAGGCTAGATGTTCTATCTACTAGGTCACAGGTACTTTACACACTCATGTTATTTTGCTTTACCAGAGTTTCCATGATGTGATTGGGATATCAAGGGAAAATAGATAGACCCACTAGCTGACTTAAAGTTTTGTTCCCATTGGGCAAAGGAAAAAGTATTTGACCCCTACAGGATGGAAACAAATAGTCATGCAGTAGATAGGTTCCTCCCTTTGTATTCCTACCACTTGTCATTTCATCAATGCCGTAATGCTCCCTGTTTCAAGTGAGTCATATGGGGTCACTTACATGAGCAGAGTGTATTAAATAGTAACAGCTAGGAAAAGATGGGAGGGAAGCATAGGTGCTGAGAAATTGTGGCTGCATTGCCAATTGGACATGGTTCTCCTAAGCAAGAACAGTAAAAGAGACATGATTCGTTAACTTTCATGTATGCTTCACAAACCTTTCCTAGGTTGCTCGTGTGACTTGTATGACTATCGTCCCAAATTAGTAAGGCAGTGAAAATGCATAGATGATAATGGCTTATGACTAAATGCCCTTTGAGGTAGACAAAGACTTTACAAATACTAGGAAGCAGTATAGCACATTGGAAAGAATGGTGATTTTTCAACCATGTTCTGGGTTTGAATCCTTGTTCTGCCACAATTTCTGTGTGACCTGAGGAAAGTTACTTCCTCTCTCTGGGCTCAGTTTGAACTATAACATGAAGTATTTGAGCCAGATGACTTCTGAGGTCCCTTTCTGTTCTAATTCTGGGATCCTATGGTCATCTGATCTTTACAGAACCTTGTGAAATAAGCATGACTGGCTCTGTGACACATTTCACAGGGTATGGAAAGTGAAGCCCAGAGAAGTTGACTTGCTCCAAATCACCACAGGTAGTAAGTATTAGTTAGCCAGGTGGCACAGCATATAGAGCCCCTGCCCTGGAGTCAGGAAGACCTGACTTAAAATCTGGCTTCAGACACTTACTAGCTGTGTGACCCTAGACAAGTCACTTAACCCTGTTTGCCTTGGTTTTCTCATCTGTAAAATGAGCTGGAGAAGGAAATGGCAGACCACTCCATTGGCTCTGCCAAGAAAACCCCATATTGGTGTGGTATGGTCCAAAGGGTCACAAAGAATTGGACATGAATGAATGACCAAACAACAAGAAGAAGTAAGTGTTGGACCTGAACCCAGACCTCTATTGATTCCAAGTCCAGGTTTTAATTTTGGAGGCTCAAGGGTAATTCTTCCCTATTTCAAGAAAGTGCACTGGGTTCTCATTTGCACCTATTCACATTTGAAAAGAAAGGTCTGAAGAGGAAGACATAAATACATGTTATTCAGTTATCTAAAGGAAAAAAGGGAAGACAGACCCTATAACTCCCATCCCATCCTGCTGTTTCTTATTTGAAGCTTTTAATCTCTAGAGATCCCAGAATTTCCATTCCTCTGGTCTATTTGTTCATGATAATTTTTTATTAGTGACTTCTCATTCTTGGCTAACTCTAGTTCTCTGCATAGACCAGAAAGCTGTTTTTCTAACTGTTTCAGGGTCTTGTATCCTAACCTGCTTTGGGATCAGGAAAGGATGGCACATATGGGGACATGATGGGGAAGTCTGCCTATCTCCAATGAATCCAAACTCTCTCTTAAATTACGTCTTCTTTGGCATGTTGAAAGAGTGCTGTACTTGGAACTAACCTGGGTTCTGATCCCAGCCCTGGTACTTTTGGGCTAGGTGACTAACTTCACCTGATTTCTCTGGGCCTCAGTTTTCTCATCTGTGAATAAGGGTGTTGGATGAGATGATTTCTAAGGTCTTCCCTGGTTTGGCTAGAGATTTGGATGCATTGCCCATCATTTTGTGTGAAGCACTGAAAGTCAGAAGTACCAAAGAATTTAGGTAATCTTCAGCTTGACTCCACTTGGCCCTTCCATCTCATCTGCCATCTCTTCCCCCTAACACTCTCTGCTTAAAGGAGTCCCTCCAGAAACAAGATCAGAGGAAGGAAATAAGCCTGATAATCACCTTGTTCTACAAAACAAAGTTGCTTTAGCCAAGGCAATTAGTTCACCATCATTCTTTTTTTTTTCTTTTTGGAGGGCAATTGGGGTTAAGTAACTTGCCCAAGGTCACATAGCTAGGTTTTTGTTAGTGTGTGTTAAGTGTCTGAAGCCGGATCCGAACTCAGGTCCTTCTGCCTCCAGGGCCAGTGCTCTACTCACTGCGCCACCTAGCCACCCTGTTCACTATCATTCTTTTTTCTTTTTTTAAATTTTCAGCAAATGCTTTATTAAATTCTGGTTTACTCACCGTCATTCTTTTTTTTTTTTTTGGAGGGCAATTGGGGTTAAGTAACTTGCCCAAGGTTACACAGCTAGGATTTTGTTTGTGTGTGTTAAGTGTCTGAGGCCAGATCTGAACTCAGGTCCTTCTAACTCCAGGGCCAGCGCTCTACTCACTACGCCACCTAGCTGCCCCTTCACCGTCATTCTTAATGTTATCTTAGGAGCAGGTGAATGAGTTTGAAAGAGATGTCTTGTGAATAATGAAGAGAAGACTAGCTTTTATGTTTCCAGATCCTAGGTTAAGTGATTTAGCTTAAACCACTCTCCCCTCTCCAAATCAGAGAAGACAAAAGAAATAAACAGCAGAGCCTTCCTCAAGTTTTTAGTTAGAATCCCTCCAAATCTCTTTCCTGGATTAAATTTTAACACATATTTGACAATTTCCTTTGTATCCTAAATGGCCAAGTTTCCTATTACCCATGATACTTTGTCACAAAGAGTCAACATGGTTAAATAAAAAGAACATTGGATATTGAGGTTGCACTGAGCTCTATAAGTGCTGGGTTCAAATATTGCCTTTTATAAAGTCCCTAAATTTGTCATAACCTAATCAAAGAAACCTCAAAGAGGAGCAGAACAGCAGGGTCAGCTTAACAACTTTTCTGTGACTCCCCAAAAAACCTCATCCACAACCATATAGAAAATTCTGCTAAACCACACCAAATTCTGAAAGGGAAAGTGAATTAAATGTCACAGTGAGTCATTTTGTAGCCTAGGACAGCTTAGAAAAATAGATTGGTCTGGAGTGGACAGAAGCATCACTGACTTCAGGCTTTTGTGGCATCAGCAGTGATAGCCCAGAGCTCAAGGAGGGTAAGGAGACTGAACATCTGGTCAGAAAGAGATCTGGGGAACTGCTTTAGCAGCCTTAGAGGGAGGAACAAGTGACATCTGACAGCTGTGTCACACATTACCCAGTTCCACGTCCTAGTTCCAGACATTCAGGCCAGTCATTCCCCTCCCTGTCTCCAGATAAGCAGAGCCCAATTTGAACATAAAGTTAAAAAATAGCCTGGAGAAATGAATAAACAACAAAATAATAAACTGATCGTGGTGACAGGAGAACTCAAGATAAAAATATTTAAAAAGGCAACGACTTTAAGAAAAACCCAGATTGGACACAGGTTCAACAAGAATTCTTAGAAAAGGTAAAGATTTTCATCAAAGCAAAAACAAAAGTTTTTAATCAAATTAAAGTGGTAAAGAGAAAAATGGGGTAAAGAAATGGAGAGGTATGAAAAAAATTATAAAAAGGGAATTAACCGCTTGGTAAAAGAGCACAAAAATTACTGAAGAAAAATAACTCAGTAAGAATAAAAATTGGCCAAATGATAGAAGAGGTACAAAGCTTTACTGGAGAAAAAAACCCCTTAAAAATTATAATTGACTAACTGGAAGGTGATAACTTCTTGAGACATCATGAAACAATAAAACAAAGTCAAAAGACTGAATTAAAAATAGCAGAAAACATGAAATATTTCAGGCAAAAACAACTGATCTTGTATCAAGAAGAGATAAATGTAGGAACCTCAGAAATCATCTATTTCTTTATTTTTTTAATTAAATAATTGTTTAACGACACATACCAGGCACATTCATAAGTTTTAGGGGCAATATACAAAAAGTGAAACTGTCTCTGCCCTTAGAGAGTTTACATTCTAATAGGAAATGTCAAGACATATAGGATATTGGTGTCTTTGGAAGGGTGAATTGGTTTGGGAAGTCACAGAGAGATGGTGAGTGGTGAACAATCAATTGATATACTTTTTCTGGGACTGGTTAGTGTTGAGTTAATTAATGTTCCCAGAGCAAAGAGTAGAAAGAAAGGTAGAGAAGGGCATGGAAGGAAGTTGACAGTGTAGCATGTGACTGGGATTGTCAAATGTATACAGGGAGCTCTCAGCAATCAAAGACCATCTATTTCTTTCCTCTCACCCTACAAATGAGGAAACTGAGGCCTGGCAAGTGACTTGTCCTCAGCCTTTAAAGTAGGATCTGAGTCAGACTCTAATAACTTTCGATGGTGTCACGTTGTACATAATGAAGAGTAGACTGGCTTCTGTGGTTCCAAATCCAGGTGTTGTTAAGTGATTTAGCTTAAACCAACCTTTCTCCAAATCATAAAAGATAAGAACAAACAGCAGAGCCTTCCTCAAGTTATTAGAGTTAGAATCCTTCCGAATCTCTTTCTGAATTAAATTTTAATACAAATTTGACAATTTCCCTTGTATCCTAAATGACCAAGTTCCCTCAATTTCTTTTTTTTTTTTGGAGGGGGGAAGGCAAGGCAATTGGGGTTAAATGACTTGCCCAAGGCCTCAATTTCTTCATCTGTGAATCGGGGCTTATAAGGATCAAATGCCATAATGTATGAAAAACATTTTGTCAACTTCAAGCCTACATAAATGTTAGCTACTATGGTATGCAATCCATCTTCTGATAAAAGTTTAAAACCTCCTGTCTGAGAAATCTGCTAGATCTTGAACATTTTAATGTTCAAAGCACTGTCATTTTGTTTATTTGTACCAGATAATATTCAGCTAATCAGCACACAGATTTAATCTTATCACCTAACTGTCCTTTCCTAGTAGGATCATCTATAAAACATTATATCTCTGGGCTGTGCCTCTATCTGATACTAACAAACTCTAAATCAGAAGTCAAGGTCAACCAAAAAATGTTATACTTCCTATACTTTCAGATAACAGGTCAAACTCTCTTCTCATCCCATGGATGATCTAATCTCTTACATTGCTATGAAGAAGCTAGTTACAGGGGTCACAGGTTCCCCACCCCTGAGAGGGAAATTTCAGATGAGGCAAGAGGAAAAATGTGAATGAGGTTTTCCTTCCTCCCTTTTAGATGGGCATGTGATCTGGCTAAATTCAGCTGGTACTTTCACTGACAAATAGATTAGATTTGATGTGTAGAGAGATCAAAGTGCCCTAGAGTGTAGTTTTAGAAATCTATAAATCCCTTACTCTTTCTTGTTTCAAATTATTCAACCAAGGATTGCTAGCATGGTAGAATCCACCAGTGACTATAGTAATGTAGATGCAGGTACAATTGCCAATCTTCAGGGACAGTCCTGTCTTGCCCAAAGCTTTGGCCTTTTGCCTCCTAGTCTCTCTACCTGGAGGCCTATTCTCATTTGTTATGGCCAGTCATATTACTTGAAATTATGCTTCAAAAAGTATGTCACAGGTGTGAAATACCAGCAGGGGAAAAACAAGAACTAGAAGGCAGTGATCAGAGAAGCTCCTGGTGGGGCTTCAGCAAAGGCAACAATAATATTAATTGTATTACCTACCTTTTGCTGGATGATTGTGATAAAATTGCTTTGTGAATCTTATAAATGTGAGTTTGTACTAGCTTTGTGACCCTGGGTGTGTTATTCACTTTTTAGTATTTAAGGCAAATATAAAAGCCTATGTTACAGAGAAGGCACCAATCTACACTGGCACTATGGGAGACTGCACTGGACAATCTCTGAGGAAGTTTCTTCATTGGAAAGTTCCTTATATCAATAAAATTGTAGGTCTGGTCCCTATCCCCATGGTTATTATTAATAAATGGTGTTAGTATTTTTAATGAGCTTTGTAGGAAGAGCTAATGGTAATAGGTCTGTTTCTTCAGTTACCCCTGTAACTCTTGAACATTTGACAATGAGAGCCATACCCGGGCCTTTGCCTTAAGGTGTCAACATTTAGATGGTGTTGACTATACTTATACTCACTCAGTAAGAATATTTATTTAAAATTGTAAGCTATCCAATGACAGCTCCTTTCACATGATCCTTTACTCAGCCCAGTCCCACCTTGACCCTTGGTCCCAGTGGTGTTCTCTCCTTCCAGCCACATGATTCTCTAGCATCTCTTGGGTCCTACTAGGGAGCAGTATCTCCAGAACTCTCTTTTATAGGGTTGTGTGTCCTGAAGTCCAAAGTCTCTTCCTCTTTCCCTAGATCTGAGGTTTGCTTCCTGCCTTTAACTCCTCTTGTCCCAGACATCAGAAGTACGCTTAGTGATGGTTCTGGCCATAACTTTAATTCAAATATGCAAGCCAGTAATACAGCCTCCACAAGGGGAAAAACTGCAGAAATGTCAGTGAAAAGCTGGCTTTCAGTCCTGAGAGGAGAGAAATACAAATGACTTTTGCCTTCCCAAGGAAAGCAAGGATTTGAAATGAACAGGACCTTCCTGGCTGCTGAGATTGTACAGAAATTAGAGAGACCAGCTGTCTGTATGCCCAGAGTCGAGACCTAGAACACTTTGAACCTTTCTCTTATTAAATTCTAATATTGCCCCAGAGTGAATAGAATTATGCTTCTGGGATGTGGATTTTATTGGGCTTGTGTGTTGTTTGTCCTGCTGAAAGCATTAGTTCCTTTTTGTATTGCTTCATGTTTTATGAAATGTGGTTTGCTCATTGCCAGGAGAAAGTGAGTCTCCCTGGAGACAATGTTCTTAGATGTTCTAGCAGTTTTGGTCTTCCTGTCTTGGCCAATGGCCATAAGAAGCCTTTCCAGATCCCTTTAACTCTGGTGTCTTTCCTCTGGATTTTCTCCATTTCATCTCCTATACATCTTGTTTTTACATTGTTGTTTACCTATCAGAGTTAGATTGTGAATTAGACTGTGAATTCCTTGAGTCAGCACTGATTTTTGCCTTTTCATCCCCAGCATTTAGCATAGTGCTTACTATGTAGTAGATACCCATTAATAAATGCCAATTGACTGACCAGTCAGCCTTCTTGGTGGGAGTGAGGCGTCTTGGGAGGCCCCTTCTTACATGCATGCACGTCCCAGCTAAAACCCACCTTCTACAAGAAGTCTCCTTCAAGCCCCTGTTAATTCTAATGCTTCCCATGGCTGCTTATTCCAAATTAATCTTGTATAGAGCTTGTGGGCACATAGTTATCTGCATGTTTTCTCTTCCATTAAGCTGTGAACTTCTTTATGACAGGGAGTCTTTTACCTTTCTTTGTATATCCAGTATTTAGCATAGTGCCTGACACATAGTAGGTGCTTAATAAATGTTTACTGATTAAGAAGTGATTAAGAAAGGCAGAGATGATATTGCAGGATAGAACAGAATGACTGTGATTATGGAATTTAGAACAGGAAGGGACCTCAGAGGCTACCAGATCCAAATGCCTCTCTTTATATTTAAGAAAACGTGATTCAGACAGGTTAAGTGAAAACACAGTCAGATGGACAGAGTGATACATGTAGAATCAGGATTTCATTCTAGCTCCACTCCAAATTTTGCACATCATTCTGAGAATGCCAGGTAGTTAATAAGAGGTTGAACTATGACCTAGGAGGATTAAATTACTTAGTGAATATTGACTGAGATCACAAAGTTCATTTCTATGAGAATGTGAATTTGGGTATACTCTAATATGTATGGATACAATTTACATTCCTTTCCTTACAAAGATCCTGTGAAGTAGATGGCTGCCAATCCAGTAAAGTGAGTAACAGGGGAGTAACATAATTTGAATAGTCACTCTGCTAGCAAGTAGTATCATAGATTGAGGACTAGAAGGGACATTGGAAGCTATCTTAGTCCACCTCCCCACCCCTTTAACAGATAAGAAAACTTGAGTCCTGGAGAGGCAAAGTTACACACCCAAGGTCACACAATAAGTTTTAAAGCCTGCACATGATCTCCTGTTATTTGACAGTAAAGCCAGGGCTTTACCTGTTACTTTAACTCCAAATCTGGCATTCTTTTACACTATACATGGCTAACTTTCTGATCTGCTGATTCTAAGTCCAGTGATGTTTCCACTGACCATATTTATATGCTTTATGTAGTATATAGTTTACCCTCAAGAAGTAAGGGAGGAAGGAATGGAGGAAGAAAGGGAGGATGGAAGGAAAGGAGGAAAGGGAAAGAGGAGAGAGAGGGAAGATGGTAATGGAAAGAAAAAAGGAAAGGAGGGAGAGATAGAGAGAGGAAAAGAAAGGAGAAAATATAGGTAATGCTATGAATATTTCCCCTTTTTGTTTTATAGATTTTATGTAGCTTGCTACAAGGTTTGCACAATGCTTGCACAATTCTAAGATTGGACAAAAAAATTAGGTTTCTATGCATTTTGCCCTCACTACGGCTATACCCCACTCCCTTCGTATTGAAAGATGAGAACTCAGTTCATAGTATGTGGCCCCATCAGAGAGGCTGGCAGGCTCCTTGTCTCCCCAGTACTTCAGAAAAGATGCTCTCTTTTCATGTCCTTTCCCTTGGGATCAGCCACCAGGACAAGATGGCCCAATGGAAACAAGACAGGATTTGATGATCCCCCTTCAGATCTTTTCCTACCTGTGAAGCTATAAGAAGGTCACTTACCCTTTCTAAACCTCAGTTTCCTCACCTGTAAAAAGGGGAATAATTATCATAGCTAGTCCCCAATGTCTTCAGACTGTTGAAAGGCTCCAATGAAGTGGAAAGAAGTCTGGCACTGGAGTAAAGAGGAAGCGATGTGATGCTCATCTCGGATACTTACCGCCTGAGTGACCCTGACTGAGCCCCTCTGGGCCTCAGGTTCCTCACCTGTACAGTTAGAGGGCTGTACTAGATGACCCCTATAGCCCTCCCAGGTCCAGAGTAGTCATCCTATGATCCCAGGTATAGGCCTTTATAAACTTTAAAGAACTATGTAAATGTTAGCTCTCATTACTTCAGGCCCCTAAAGCAAATGGCTCATGTTCTGTGATTCCAGCCTTAAGGTGAATACAATAAGGAAAGCTTTTGTCTATTATCCTGACTGAAAAGTGCTCAAAGAAATTCTTTAAAGTTTTGTAGGTGCTCTTGATTTGTCCTGTGGGGAGAGGGTCCCATAGGTCCCCTGGGATCTAAGCCCTTTTCCATTCCCACCTGGTTTCTTTATTTTTTATTTTTCAGTTCATAATTTGAGACCTGCTGACATCAAGGTGATTGGAGCCATAGGAGACTCAATTACTGTAAGTCATTTCGATTGGGGGAAGGAAAATGTGTATGGCTGGGTTCAATCCAATTCAATAAGCATTTATTAAGTGTCTACCCTTTTCCAGACATTGTGCTGAGCTCTGGAGGCATTAAACCAAAAAATGACATAGTAACAGTCCATGAAGTATTTATAATATACTGGGACAATAAGAGCATGTTTACAGATAAGTAATAACATATATATGCAAGCTAATTTCAGGGGGTGTGAGGGGCACACTAAAGTCTCAGATGTGAGGAAGGGGAGCGTTCCAGCTAAGGCAACATCCCATAAAAAGGTTCAGATATTGGAAATTGAATGTTCCAGACAGAAACCAGCAAGTTGACCAGTTTCGAAGGGAGAGAGCACCTACAATTAGGCAGGAAAGTTAGGTTGAATCCAGAGAGTGAAAGGTCTTAAATGCAAAACTGGCATTTAGTATTTTATTTTTGAGGTAATAGGAGCCACTGAGGCTTCTTGAACAGGAGAGTGACATGGTTAGGCCCATGCTTTAGGTTTGTGGTAGGTCGAGGAAGTCTTCATTAACATGAGGACCCCAGAAAGAAAAACCTTTTCTAGAGCAAAACCCACAGTTTCCTTTCCCTCTAAACTGTAGCAAAGTCATTTTTTTTACCTTAAACTTCCAAGATGTTCTCCTTCATCCTTACCATGCCCTTCACATCAACCCTTTGCTACTGCTAGTTTGTGGTGTGGGGGGCAAGGTAATTTTAAAATTTAAAGGTGGGTTAAGGGTGAGGGTACTAAATGATAAGGAAAAGTAGTCATATATAATATATATAATAAAAAGGAATGAAGGTTGGCAAGGATAATAACCAAATCATGGTAGCTCATTTATATAGTACTCAGAGTTATCAAAATATAATTCCAATTGATTCTCATGGCAACTCTGGGAAGTAGGTACTATTTATTTTACAGATGAGGAAACTGAGGCATAAAAAAGTGAAGTGATTTGCCCAGGGTCACACAGCTTGTAAGTGTTTGAGGTCACATTTGAAATCAGGTCTTCCCAGCTTCAGGGATGGTGATCTAACCAACCACTACCCTACGAAGCCTCTTTGTTAGGCAGGGCAGTAGGAAGAGAGGGTGATGCTAATAAATTGTACACATCTTTTCACTACCTCTGCTCTAAAAAAGGACCCTTTGAGGCACCTCCAACCCTCCAGCTGCCCAGGGAGAAAATCAGGTAGTCCACACAGTTTTATTTATCTGGGTAGTTCTCAAAGACATCAAGAAACAGCTGAGCATGGGGAAGGGCCCCAGATGCAAGGGGGAGGTTTCTCAGGGTATTAGATAGGCTATATTTTTATTGGAGAGATTCCTAACTCCTTCAGAAGTGATCCCTGATAAGAGGTCTTCAGCTGGAAATTTGATGCCCTTTCCTCTGCTTTGAAAGCCCTCCTGCTACATGGGCTTGGACATCCTACAAATGCCACATTAACCTCCGCCAGTTAGAAAGGGCAGAGGGTTTTTCATTAGCTTTCTGGGGTTTCCCTCTGGGAGGTGCCCAGCTGCTCTTATCCAAGCAACAGAAATGATGGGAGCTACTTTTGCTTTGGGCCCCACCGCTTACTACTGGCCCTCCCCCTCCCCATTCCTTTTTTTTCCCTTTTTGGAGGGCAGTTGGGGTTAAGTGACTTGCCTAAGGTCACATGGTTAGTAAGTGTTAAGTGTCTAAGGCTGCATTTGAACTCAGGTCCTCCTGGTTCCTCCTGTATCCCCCCAGTTCCTTTTTCTTAAGCATCCTTTTAGGGTGGATAATGAGTCATCAAGTGTTAGCAAAGTTTTATAGGTTTTTCTGAATGGTCTCCAAGGAATTTCCCCAATGAGGCAACAGCTCCTGGCATGACCTGAACAGGGAAGCTGGATAATGGGGGAAAGGGAGCAGAAATGCTGAGAAAATGAGCATATCTGAGCTTACTCTCTCTCTTCTCCCTGCCTTCCCCTATTTAGAAGGTCAGATTCCTGTTCAAAGTGTGCTTGCTGGGCCTGAGTGCTTAGAAATTTGTAGAATGTTAGACCTGGGAGAAACCTCAGAGATCATTTAGCTCAAGGGTTTTTAACTTTGTATGTCATGGATTCCCTTAGCAGACTACACCATGGCCTATGGACCCCATTCACAGAGTGACATTTTGTCAGCTACATTCAAAATGGAAGGAAATGCTAAATTTCAGTTATTCTTAGAAATAAAGAAGTAATTTTTTTCCTTCCGAGTTCACGGACCTTCTAAGGAGTCTGGATCATAGGTTTAAGAACCCCTGATCTATCCAGTACCCTCATTTTACAGATGGAAATATAGAGGCACAGAAAGGGTAAGTGATTTCCCTTGTATCACACAGTGAGTTTATGATAGAGTTAGGTCTAGGAAGGGGCAGTTAGGTGTCCAAGTTGGATAGAGTGCTAGAACTGGAGTCAATCAGGAAATCTGGCCTCAGACACTTACTAGCTTTGTGACCCTGGGCAAGTCACTTAACCTTGTTTGCCTCAGTTTTCTCATCTGTAAAAATGAGCTGGAGAAGGAAATGGTAAATCATTCTAGCACTTCTAAGAAAATTCCAACTGGGGGTACCAAGAATCAGACACTACTGAACAACAGACTTAATAGACTTAGGGTTTTTTCCAGTAGTGGGAATTAAAGGTAAAAAAAAAAATTTAGATGTGGAATTAAAACTCTAATCTTATTACTTTAGGTTACACTCTCTTTCCACTGGATCCTATTTTGAACTTTACAACTTTAGCTAAAGAATTGGCCCCAAGCAGGAAGATAGCCAGCACTCACTGCTAAATCCTGGCCAGGTGTTTCCTTGAAGTGATTCCTAACTTCTCTGGAAGACTGTACCTATCTGTAGTGAAGCAAGACCAGTCTGGCCAACAAACACCTTTTCACTAACTTTCTTTTCACTTTTGGACACCAAACCAGGATAGAAATGTCAAAGGAAAGTTTGTTTCTTGCTTTCCCCATTCCCACCACCACTTCCAATAAAGACTGTCATGGGAGAGGAATAGTAGGCAATGTCTGTGAGAGGCGTTGTGGTGTAGGGGATGATAGAGTCAAACCTCAGAACCAGACAGACCTCGCTTCAAGTCTTTTTTTTTTTAAGTTTATGGAATTAGAGAAGCATTTCCACAATGTAATATAATAAAAAAGAGAACTGTGCGTGAAACTGCAAATCTACTGGGTATAACTTGCTATCCCCTTTTTTTTCTTACTTTTAAATATATAATAACATTCTTTTTCCCTCCTTTTTTTCCTTCCCTCCCTCCCCAAGAGATGGTTACTTTTATACACAAAGAGGTGTGTGTTTGTATATATACACAATACATACATATGTACATACCCCCAGGCAACTAAGAGGGAAGGTGCAGACCTCTATTGATAGAGAATGTTTCTCATACTAATGAATATGCAAGTCCAATCCTGGTCCATTTCTAAATATATGGCTTGACATGTCCAGTCAAAGAACTTGACTTCTGAGTAGGACAAAGGATAAGTACCAAGTCCAAATATGGCAAGTTATCATCTCCACGCGTACATGAGTATTTCTTGGATGGACAGGAGTGAGTCATTCTAAGGAAATCACTTCTCTCTCTCTCTCTCTCTCTCTCTCTCTCTCTCTCTCTCTCTCTCTCTCCCTCTCCCCTCCCTCCCTTTCTCCCCCTCTCTCTCCCTCTCCTCTCTCTCTCTCTCTCTTTTTCCCTCTCTCCCCCTCTCTCTCCCTCTCCTCCCCCCCTCTGTCTCTCCTCTGTCTCTCTCTCTCTCTCTCTCTCTCTCTCTCTCTCTCTCTCTCTCTCTCTCTCCTTTTTAAATGTCAGGCAGGTAATGGTGCAGGATCCATGACCGGCAATGTTCTTGATGTCCTAACTCAATACCGAGGTCTCTCTTGGAGGTGAGTGTGTTGTAAAGTAAATAACCTTTACTTCGTTCTGAGAAATAAGGGCAAGGTTTCCAGAAGAAAACAAGTGTGTTGCAGGAGGCTGCTCTGGAGGGGAGGTGGAAGGAAAGATGCCAGAGTCTTCATCATGAGCACAGCCTTAAAGATGTCATTGGTTACCTAGAGGATAGGGATTGAAATCTGAGCACTGATTTGGGGCCCAAACCATAGAAGATGGGAAAGCTTTGGCTTTGAAAATGTCTCTTAGGTCCTAGTAGAGCAGATGAGATTTTAATTCAGGTCCAGAACTCCAAGTGGGCCCTCTACTTGATGCTACTTTGAATTTCATAACTTCTGCTGAGGAAATGACCCCAGTCAAGAAGAGAGTCAGCACTCCAGCTAACCCCTGCCCCCTTTTCCCCCATCTCCAGCCAGGTACCCTCCCCTCCAATCCCTCCATCCCCATAATAACTATCTGGAAGCTGAAGCCTCTAATGTGATAATGTGATAGGCAGATCTTGTAGATCATGAGAACCCAAGAAGCAAATGGCTTTAAAGGCAAATAAACGTTAAGTTATTTTAGTTTCTTTACTACAAGCCCCAAACACTGAGTAAATAAAATGGTAATTGTAGGAAAATCCCTGGATTTGAAGGCAAAAGAATTTTGGTTAAATCCCTTATGACCTTGGACACTTAAACTCCCAGGGCCTCAGTTTCCTCATCTGTAAAATGGGAATGATATCTAAAGTGTCTTCCAGTTCTAAAATGTTTCATCCAATCTGAACATTTAAAAGTCAAATTTTAGGAAGAATCTCCAGGAGGGGAGAAAGATTCTTTCCACCGTACAAAGGGACAGCAGGATGAATGTACAATGTTAACCCAGGGAGAAACAGTGTCTTTTCCCCTGTGAGTGGTTCTTTGAGCATGTGGTTCTGCTTTGCTATCCTTCTAATCACTGTTTTCTTCTCTCCCACCCTGCCCCCACCTTGGAACAGTGTTGGAGGGAATGAGAACATCAGCACTGTCACTACCCTTGCAAGTGAGTACTTGTTCCATGGCGCCTGGCAGGGGCTGACCAGCCTGGGGACGTTTATAGGGAAGGTTGCCTCCAGAGCCCAGGTAGCTCCAATTGAGGCTTCTGGCAGCGCAGGGTCCTCCCTCCTGCAGGCTGCCACACACTGCCTTGAGGCAGTATTTCCAGTGACGCAATCAACAAACCTGCCACCCACGAGGAAGCTGGGGACTCCTCTAGGAAGTCAGAGAATGTAGCAGGGGGCAGTCTGGCTTGGCAGTCCCCCTCCCCGCTCTGCCCCCCACGTTGGGCTGGGCTCTTGGGTTTTCGGATGGAGCATATGAGCAGGTGGGAAGGGGAGTGGCGGAGAGGAGAGTGTCTGAGCTCAGCCCCAGAGCAAAATTGGGATATTACAAATTGCTTCTAGTCTGGGAAATAAATGAAGAGAGAAACCCAGAAAGAAAGAGAAGATAATGTGAAGTAAGGAAAACTGGCAGTCATGGAGTCACCACACATTTATTAAGCACCTACTCTGATAAACACTGTCCTAAAAATAAAAGCACCCTTCCTCCTCCTATATAGACATATATACATATACAGAGTCCGTGCTCTCAAGTAGCTTACAGTCTGTGGGAAGGTAGGCAGGCATCTTTGGAGTCCCAAGACCCAAGTTTGAACCCTGCCTCTGTTACTTAACTGTGTTAACTTGGGCAAGTCACTTAACCTCAGTGGCTCTCAGTTTCTCCATCTGTTTAATGGAGTGGTTTAACCCAAATGGCCTCTGAAGTACATTTCAACTCTAGATCTAGAAAGGGAAAGAAGGAAAGGAAGAAGTAAAACAAGAGAAAGAAGATGGAGGGAGAAGGGAATTGAGGATGACTGAGGAGGATGGGGGGAGTATGTGCCCCCTTGTACTCAGAGCACTCATAGAAACAATGAAGATGCAGAGTGCCAGTACTAGTGTATCTTGTCTGGGACCCTGCTTTGTGGAAAAACAAAGAGTTAAGCCTGGTGTGTTATTGGATGTGATGTGTGTGTGCCCAACATCACATATAATGTTACCTTCAGAGCAGTGAGAGGTGAAGGGAATCTGTTATCTTTATTTTTTTCTTTTGAGGGGAGAGAACAGGGCACTTGGGGTTAAGTGACTTGCCCAAGGTCACACAGCTAGTTTTTGTGTTATCTGTCTGAGGTCGGATTTGAATTCAGGTCCTCCACTGCGCCACCTAGCCTCCCTCCTGGGAATCTGTTTTCTTGATTTCATTCTGCAAACATAGCCATATTTGGGGGCTATTGCAAGCCTCAAACTATTTTCCGTTTCTTTTTTAAGTCTGACTACAGTCTGTCATACTCCTCCCTAAATCCCTTAGCATTTTCCATAAGGAGAATTCTATGTGTACCTATCCTAGTTTTTGCCACTTTTATAATATTTCTTTGCAAGCTATGATAACTTTAAACCATTTTAAAATCTGTTATTAAGACTTTGATCCTTAACAACAGAAAATGATGTCATAACTAAGAGTAAACAGAACTGACCAGAACTTGAGAGCCCAACTCAGACTCTAGGAATTTTAAGTAGACACAATTCTGTGCCTAAATGCTTTCCCTGACTTCTTCATTTCAAGGTCTGTACAGATGAGCTATAAATAAGCTTCTCTGGTGCTGAGGGATTATTTGGGATGCTCAGTAAATGTGAGTCATTGCACAATCAGTGTCCTATAGAGCGTCATTGCTGCTAACCATTCCAGAGTGTGCTGTAGCTTGAAGTGCTAGCTGAAGCCCAGAGCAGCTGGTTTTCCATCAATCACCAGGCATTTATTAAGTCATGCTAAGCACTTTGGAATACAAAGGCAGAAAAGAAAAAGTCTTTGCTAAACAGTAGGGAAACAATGGCAAAGAAAAGAAAGAATCTTTGTTCTCAAGGAGCTTATATCTTATCAGGGAAGATAATATATGCACATGTAAGTATATGCAAGTTATAGATAAGCTATACAAATATATACAAGGTAATTTCCGGATTGGGGGGAGCATTAGCCTAACTGGGGTGAAGAGGAAAGGTATTTTGTAGGAGGCAACAATAGAGCTGAGCTTTTAAGGAAACTGGGAAATGCTAGAGGCAGGAGTGGGATGAGGGAGGAGGAATGGGAAGGAGGCACCATAGACTATGCAAAGGTTTGGCATTGGGAAATGGAATGTTTTCTGTAAGGAATAGCAAGAAGACTAATTTGGCTAAACTGTGGAGTTGATGAATGGGAGTGATGTGTAAGAAACCTAAAAAGGCTGAGTAGAGTCAGGTTGTCAAGGGCTTCCAATACTCAACAGAGGAGTCTGTTTGGTGATGGCATCTTGAATAATATTTGGGGGTGTCTGGGTCAAACAGGAATGAAGACATCTAGAATTGGAAGGTGGTTAACTAAAGAAGTTGTTCACAGCCAGAAAAGGCTAAATCACCTAAGCAGTCTTAAGTCTTGTGTTGTGGAGGAAAGAACACTGGATTTGGATTTCAAAGACTCAACTTGGAATTTTGATTTTGCTGTTTGCTACTTGAGTGACCTTAAGAATATCACTTCCTCTTTTGAGGCTTCAGTTTCCTCTTTGGCAAAATAAAGGGATTGACTGAGGTGACCTTTGAGATCCCTTCTCCCTCTGGGATCTTTAAAATGAGGCAGTTGGACCAAATGATCTCTAAAATGAATTCCACCTCTAAAAGTCTCATCCAACAATCCAGAGTGTTACTGAGTGATTCAGTCTGATTGAACAAACAATAATTAAACTCCTTCTACATGAAAAGTTCTCTGTTTGAACTGGTACCAAAGAAAAAATGAAATAAGACATAATGCCTGCCTTCTAGTAGCTTATAATCCATCAATGAGAAAAGGCATAAGCACAAGTAAGTATAGTATAAGTTAGAATAGGATAAGTATATAAGTGAAGTACCTAAACATGGTTAGTTCAAAAAGGTGAAATCACTTCTAGCTAGGGTGATGATCTAGGAAGTTTCTTAAAGAGGGTGCATCTGAGTTGAGCCTAGAGGAGAGAATTTTAAGGGACAGAGATATCAGTGGCTGCAGAGGGGACCCTGCCAAGGGGTAAGAGTAAGGGTGCATACTAGGCATTGTATAAAATAAAAGCACAGAGATAAGAAAAAAAGATTGAGGTATAGAGAATAGGATAGCTAGTCTAAAATATGCCACAAGATTTCCAGTCTTGTGGTGGACCTTGCTAAACAGGGGTATGACAAATCTTTGTGAGCAGTCACCTTCTGTCTACTAGGATCTCTTCAAGGACAAAACCAGAAGGGAAATAACTCCATACAAATATTTTGATATTTCAATGGTTCCAAGATCCCTCAAGTCTGGGTACTTTCCCTGCTGGTACAGATTCCCACTTATCCATCCCATCACACCCTGTACAACTGTTATCCTTTGTCCTTCTATAAATCCTGCAGGTAGGATCTATCCGAAGTGCTAGATGTGTACCTCTAAGTCTTTTCATATTTTATAGATATGACACCAATGGCAACCTCAGGTTTTCAATCTGTCACTCCTCACTGTCACCATGTCTGAACGACCTACCCATATATAGAATCTATGGATCATAGATTTAGAACTGAAAGGAACCATGTTCTTGAAAAATGTCTTATACCACTTCTTTCATACAGTTAATAATATGCTACTTAACACATAGCTAGATAGGTATGGTGGATAGGGCACTGGACTTGGAGTTAAGAAGATCTGAGTTCAAATCCTACCTCACATCCTTATAAGCTTTGGGCTAGTCATTTATTTCTCAATCTCAATGTCTTCATATTCATAATGAGACTAATAGAAACTACCTCACAGGATTGTTGTAAATACCATATAATATATGCAAATAGCTTTGCAATTCTTAAAGTGATACTTGCACTCATGCATGTGTGTATAAACCCATAGATACATATATATGCATGTACTTTGCCAGTAGGGAGCATCTTGTAATCACTGAAAGTTCTTTGTGGTTTTCCAGATTCAATTCAGCTCATTTTTTTATTCATATTTAACTTTCAGCCTTGCTCATTGTATACCTATAGTGCCTGTCCAAGATATTTACACTGACAGATTAACTCGATAAATAACACTTTTAGTCTATTGTATGTCATGACCTTTATCCACTTCTTCATCCTTTGGCCATCTTCATCCACTTGGTCTCATTTGAATGGTCATGGATCTCATTGAGGAGATGCTGGGATGTTCTAGAGGCGGTTCAATGTAACCACCCGAAGCCATTTGCCCATAGGTGTATGTGGAGAACCTTACCATCTCTAGGTACTGCTTTTTGGATTTTGTGCTGGACATAATCATGATAGTAGTGGATTCCTTTTTTTAAACATATCTCCTTGTTTTATGTCTCATTTTATATCAATAATCACATCATTGGAACAAAATTACCTAAGTGATTGTATCTATGGAGGAGTTTCTTATAATTCTTACATATGAATGGGTAATACCTTCTTGAATGAAGGTCTTTAAGGCTATATTTCATTGTCCTAGTAAATTTCCTTGTTATTTCTTGCCATCAATAGAAAAATAAAAGCAGCGACATCTTGTATTAGCCACACCTCTCTGTCATTTGTGTAACTGTGAAGATGAGACCTGCCATGGAGAATCCTCTGTGACAGCCTGCTCATTCCCTTCTCATGTTTTTATCTAGGATAGACTGGATGTAGACTACAAAGTTTTCTTTTATAGAGTTGAAAAAATAGATCTATATGTCAGCAGTTAGTGATTTCTCTTCTCTTTGCCTTATCTCTTCCGTTTAGCAGAATTTTCTCCTCTTTAAGATATCTTGAAAATATTGCCCTGAGTTTCTTTATACTTTGGTGGATTTGACTTCTGACCACTGGCTCTTATTTTTGAACTACTGAACTGTAGAATGAGAGGGGCACCCTAGACTTGGAGGACATGTTTTGTCGTAATTTTCAAAAAGGGGGCAGAAAGTAGATTCTGTAAATGATTGGAGATGGGTTCCCCTTTCACTGTGGGTCTTCAAACAAAAGCTGAATGCCAGGGAGGTTGTAGACATTATTCGTGTGTGGGTTGGACTTGATGGTCTCTTCTAACCCTGAGATTCTGTTATCCTTCCCTCAACATGAACTTCCTTTCCATATATATGGTCATTTCCAGCTTCCCTTCCTGAATTCATTTTTTAAAAGCTTTTATTTAATATTTTATTATTCCTCATTTATATGTTAAAACATTGAGTTCCAAATTCTCTCCCATCCTCCTTCCCCACCTCCTATCCCTATTGGGAAGGCAAGCAATTAGATGTAGATTGTAGGATCTAGGTACATGTGTATTCATGCAAAGCATATTCATAGTAATCATGTTGTGAAAGAAAACAGAAAAAAAAAAACCTCAAGAAAAAAAAGGAAAAAAAAGGTATGCTTCAATCTATATTCAGACACAATCAGTTCTTTGCCTGGGCATGGATAGCATTTTTCATCATAAGTCCTTCTGAATTGTCTTGGATCATTGTATTTCCGAGAATAGTTAAGTCATTCATGGCTGATCATCTTACCAATATTGCCATTACTTTTGTATATAGTACACTTTACTTTGCATCATCTTGTGCAAGTCTTTCCAGGTTTTTCTGAGAGCCTCTTGCCCATCATTTCTTATAGTATAATAGTCTAAATTTCATTCTTTTGAGTGCTGTTTTTACATCCTCAAGCATGCACCACTTTGGATACAAAGGCAACAAGTCCAAATGTGGTGCTTCCACTTTCATTAATGATAGTAGATCGCTATAAAAAGAATGGAAGTCCTGTTTCATTTCACATCTTTTTGTTCTCCTTCTACAAGAAATGCTCTTGGGATAAGTTAGTTCAACCGAGCTTTGTTCTAAACTGTATACAAGCTTGTTTTTGCCTCCTTTTCATGATTTATGAGGTGATTATGTTTATGATCATCTGTCATCCCGTTTTGAATTGGGTTGAAAAATAACCTGTGATCTAAAACCTTGGCCTTGATTGTTACGTCTTTCTTACCCAAGAGATAATGTTTTTTCTGTCTACGGTGTTTTGTGGGTTCTGTTTGCCTTATGTTGTGATGAATACTTTATACTGATTAAATAATCAAAATTAATAGAAAAGCTATTTCAGTTCAATAGCTCATTAGATGTCTTACATAAAATATCTTCATGTATTTTTCCTTGTTTTTTAATTTGGTGTTAAGTTTGACCTCCATTCCAACCATTCAATGGTCTGACTGCATGCAGACAATGACTTGAAATGAATCCCATATCACTAACTAGTCATTTCTTTTCTTTTAAGAAACTGCATCTTATAGTACAGTCAATTTTTGTTTTGTGACATTTGTTAGCACCCAACAAGACTAATAGTGTCTTCCAACTTTCTTCATAAAAATGTTTCCACAGTTTATAAGAGTTAGATTTCTAGGTAGTTCATGAGTCTTTGACCTCATTTATCTCTTCCTCCTGAATCAAATTTTCTAGGGTTTTCCCCCTCTCCTCTGCCTATTTTTTCACTGAACTCACTGTATATTGAGATATAATTTGACTTAGATTGACGTTTTATATTCTCAGTGTCTTCTTAGGATTTCTCTACTTCATCCAGTGCAGTAGACATTGTTACATAAGTTGCCACTGTCTTTATAGCTGTCTGTTCCTTTGTTTATGTTTATTACAAACACTACAAGGCAAGGTGACCAAATATCTCTCTCATAAATGGTATTTCTTGTTGCCCTCAGGTGAATGATGGAATCTGCCCTACCATCTCTTCTCTTTACCTTCTCAGTGAGAACCTATAGTGATGGAAAAGGGAATGACAAGATGCTTTAGAGAAATCTGTTCCTTCCCCCCTACAAAAAACAAAAAAGAGAAAAGCCCTTTCCTGTATGTTTATTGGCACCCAAGCTATTGTGCATGCAGCATATAGCTTATGTCTGAAGGTATTTACCATTGCAGGGGATACAGTTGCTGGCATTTCTTTTGCTCTGGCATCAAGCCAATGGCATATTGTTATAGGTTCATAGATTTGGGGCTGGGAAGGACTTTAGACATCCATGCCCTTCATTTTAGGGTGAAGTAACTGAAGCGTGAAAAGGTTGAGTTGCTTCTGATCTTGAAGCTAGTAAGTGGCAGAAACCACTTACTATCCATAGGTTAAACCAATGGATAGAAAGAGCAAGACCTGGAATCAGGAAAATCTGAGTTCCACTCTATCTTTAGACAGTTAGTATTTGTGTGACTTACAAGTCACTTAACCACTGCCTCAGTTTCCTCAACTGTAAAGTGGGAACAATAATAATGGCACCTGCCTCCCAGGTTTGTGGGAGGACCAAACGAGATGTTTGTCCAGGCCCTTGTGAATCTTAAAGTGCTATGCAGGGTGTCAAAAAAAGGTCATAGTGCAATTCGTTTGAGCTATTAAAATTTATTTATTTTAAGCTATTAAGGCTATTGAGCTTAAGCTATTAAAGCTGAACACTGAGCTATGACTTGAGATTCTATAAATTCTAGCTGTCATTTTTAGTAAAGCAGCAACCCAAGTATTCCTTGTTCTGAGTCCAGCATTCTGATATACCATATTCAGCTAGGCCCTTGCCCTGGTCTGATCAAGAATGATCTGGGCCTTGTCTTCCTGCAGATGGAGAAGCAGTGTTGTGTAGTGGATACAGCTCTGGACCTGGGTTTGAATCCTACTTCATATACTTATTAGCTGTGTCACCCTGGGTGAGGGTGTCACTTAACATCTGGGGATCAGTTTTCTCACCTGTGAAATGAGGTCGTTGGCACTCTATGACCTCCAATGACCCTGCCAACTCTACATTTATGATTCTATGATAGAAGAACTCACATGCTTATATTCCTTTGGGAAAATTGCCTCTGTCCATAAATCTTTAACCCACTCTTCCTTTTCTTGAAATCACTGTATAACTGTACCCTTCTACAGACCTTTGCCTCCACGTATCTTTTACCATTACCCCAGGCATGCAGCTTGATACTTATTGAGATGCCTGAAACCCCTAAACCTCTATCTGAAGTTTGTGTGCTCCTGCCCTCCCCAGTTCTGTCTTAGCAATAACCTTTCTTTTTTTTGAAAAAAAAATTATTTCATTAAATGTTTCCTGATTACATGTAAAAAATAAATTTTGTTTTTGTTTACTGTTTTTTTTACTGTTTTCAGTTCCAAGTTCTCTCCCTGCCACCCCTCCACCTTCCTTAAGAAGGCAAGCAATTTGATAGCAATTGTACATGTGAAGTCATGCAAAACATTTCCGCATTAGACATGTTGCAAAAGGAAACACAAAGTAAGACAATAAAAATTAAGTAAAAGTCTGCTTCATTCTGCATTTGGAATTCATAGGTTCTCTCCAAAGGTGAGGAGTCTTTTTCATCATGGCCTTGTCTTGGATCATTGTCTTGATCAAAGTGCCTAAGTCTTTCACAGCTTATCATCCTTACAATATTCCAGTGATAACCTTTTCCAGACCTTGGTCTACCTCAGTTCCCACATTTTGGTTCCTTTTAGCCCCTCCCTGACTCCATTTCTACATCTTGTGCTCCTTAAAGGGCTGGTTGAAAGAGATCTTGAATTAAGGCTAAGAATAAGCCAGACCCATGGGCCTTTCCTAGGCAGATGGATTTCTCTTATTTAGGTCTAAGCAACAAGACGATTGTTTTGGTGCTGGAAGGAACCTCTGAAGTCATCTAAGCCAACTATCTAATGAGGAGGAGGAAAACAAAGCCCCCAACAGTTGAGCTACTTATGAACAAGGTCATACAAGTAATCAGTGATAGAAGTAGCATCCAAGCCCAGACCTTCTTGACTGGCTCTCACTGATGTGTTCTGTTATCTCCCAGAGCCTTGTCACTTTGCCCTTTGCTTCCTGTCTTGTGCCTTTCCGTACTTTAAGAGCATTTTCTTTGGGTGGTATTCCCTTTGAGGCCAGAGATTTGGGGGAATCTTTATTTCCTCCTTCTGTCTCTCCTTTTTCTATTTCCATGTTGGATTTCCCTGGAAGCTTTAATAAAGAATTGAATTCTTATTTCTTTGCTTTTATGTTTGTAGATATCCTCAGGGAATTCAACCCATCCCTGGTTGGCTTCTCCACTGGCACTGGAAACCAGAACACTGCAGCGGCTTTCCTGAACCAGGCTGTGGCAGGAGCCCGTGCTGAGTAAGTAATGGCCTTGGGGGCAAATAATAGAAAAGTCAGAGAGGATTCCTACTTGGCAGCTGCCTGGCCTAAATTATGGCTGTAGGGATTCTGCAGAAGGGATTCTGGGAGTAGTCAGGGCAGTCCCTTTGAGGAGATCTCTTGGTTCATTGCAGAAAGTATATTTAGTGTCTCTGTGTGTACACATTGTATGTATATCATGTGTATTATGCATATGTGGGTTTTTTATGTGTTCATAGGCAAGGGGTCTTCTTTGTTTTCTTTATCCATTAACCTAGAGGTAAAAAGAGAGAAATCACCAAGTTTGGGCATCAGAATAAATTTAATTTCTAGAATATGTCCACACCTTTTTTTTAAATCACTTAATTAGTAGCTTTTATTTGAGAAGTAGTAGAAAGCATGCTGGATTTGGATTCAGAGGACCTGGATTCAAATTCCACACATGCCACTCACTATGTGACCTTAGATAAGTCACTTAACCCCTGATCCTCAGTTTCCTTCTTTATAAGATGAAGGGATTCCTCACGGCTCTAAGTCTGTGCTCCTAAGAGCCTCATCTCAAATTCAGTGAGCTGCTCTTGCCTGTCATCAGCCCTGCTCCTTCTAAACAGCTGCTTTGGGCCCTCTCAGATCTAGGAAGGCTCTCCCCGACCAAGATCAAAACCTTAATCTATCCATTAATGTAATGATCAATTAACAAACATTTATTAAGTGCCTACTATGAGCTATGTGCTGAAAACTCTACAAAGACAAAAATGAAACAACTCCTGCCCTCAAAGAGCTTACATTCTTGGGGAAAGGCAGTGTGCCCATATATAAATATATACCACTTATGTGAAATGGTTACAAGGTATGAGTTGGGGGCTGGGGGTGGGATGATATAAATAAGGATGGGGGGGGGGGGGTGTGTGACCTTGCATAGAAGGTTGTCCCAAATCTAAGTCTAGTGGAGTCTAATAGGCTATGCCATTGTTAGGGATGAAAAACACTCAGCTTGGGTTGAGCTTTGTATATTTTACTCAATGGAAAGGAATCAGGCTAGTTATTAGTCTCTTGCTCTGTGGGTTCCAAGCCTTTGAATCCTTAAGGTCTTACTCTGGATTGGCTACCTTCTCAGTGAAGAAATAAGCAGCCACCCTCGGATAAAAAAGAGAGGCAAAACGAAATCAAAACCGAAACTAATTGGCATCTTGTAGATTTTCACGTTAAGTTTTTTCATTGTGTCTGACTCTTCATGGTCCTGTTGTGAAGTTTTCTTGTCAAAAATACTGGAATGGTTTGCCATTCCCTTCTCAAATTCATTTTACAGATGAGAAACTTAGGTAAACAGGGCTAAGTGACTTGCTTACGGTCACACAGCTAGTAAGTTTCTAAGGCCAGATTTGAACTCATAGAGATGACTCTTCCTGGTTCCAAGTTCAGTGCTCTGTCCATTGCATCGCCTGCCTATCTCATAGGGCATATAGCAGAGATTTAATAAATATCTGTTAGATTGAACTCAATTATTTTAAATTCCTGCTCTTTCTCTAACCCCTAAGAAAATCAGAAATGTTATTCTTCAGCCTTCAGAAATGTGAGGATGTAGCAGGATGAGGATGAGGCTGTGTGGCTTTGTGTAAAGCCATTTATTTTTATTTTTATTTATTTGCTTTTTGGAGGGCAATGGGGTTAAGTAACTTGCCCAAGGTCACAAGGCTAGGTTTTTATTTGTGTGTGCATTAAGTGTCTGAGGCCAGATCTGAACTCAGGTCCTTCTGACTCCAGGGCTGGCGCTCTACTCACTGCGCCACCTAGCCGCCCCACAAAGCCATTTAAATGGTGGCAGGGACTGATTAGAACACATTGATTTCATCATGGGGTCCTTTGGTATCATTAGAACAGATCTGGAGGCTATGACTGATGCTGGAAAGATCTACCCACCTCTGCCCCCTCTGCACCAGAGAAACAGTGGCACAGGGCAGTGACTGACCGAGATGTTAGGCTAATTTTAAAGCTTTGCTAGGAATTGTGGAATTTCCTCCCCTGGTAGATCAATCTTCCTGTCTATTTGGCTAATATTGAGAATGTGCTGCATTGCCTGTGCCCACACCAATTGGGAATGTTAAAGGGGAAGAGGCCATGTGGCTTTCTGGGCTCCTGAAGCTATCATGGGTTTAAACATTTCCTACAAAGAATGAACATGTGCATCAGATAACCAAGAGCTGCCTAGAGCATATTAATCCAGTGGATCCAGCTTTAATTTTTCTTCCCTAAACCTTAAAGCATTTCACATGGCACATCTTATTTTTACTCACTACCAGATCCTCGTGAGATAGATTTCCATTATTATTTCCTCCATTTCTCAGATAGAGGCACTGAGGCATGATGAGGAAACTCAGTCAGGCTAGAATCTCTATAGGACTGGGTCTCTTTTCTTTTGGAGGAGGATTTCTCCTTGTCCATGGAATTCTTGAGATGAACCAGTTGATTTAATAACCTAAAAATTACTTGATTTGAAATGGTCAATGGGTGAAAGCCATATTTCTTACTAAGGTGTACGTGTATCACCTAAACATTTATATTCATTATCTCACTTTAACCTAATGGCAACTCTAGGAGGGAGGAGCTACAGATATTATGGTGCTCATTTTATAAAAAAAAAAAAACTGAGACTGAGAGAGACTAAGTGACTTAGCCAGGGTCTCACAGTTACTGTTAATGGCAGGACTTGATCCCAGGTCTTAAAATGTCCATTTCAACATTCAAAATCCAGCACCCTACCCCATACACCCCTAATACCTTTTTGCACAACTGAAAATACTGCTCACCTTCTCACCTAAATCTATGGTCACTCTGAAGGTTTGGTGTCTCCAAAGCGGGGTGCTGTGGGGAGCAGAGTATGTGGCATGTACGGTGATGCAATTTAAAAGCTTAGAAAACAGAGAGAAAGCTATAATAAACCATGGAATGACCCAAAGGGTGGCAGAAGAGACTACACATGAATGAATTTCTATTACCATCCATTTGGTCCTTGTGTTTACAATTGCCACCTAAATTTAGGCACATTAGGCGCCCTCTTGCAGGATCTTCCCTTTATCTACATGCATGTAACCTGTATTGCTACCTTCTTGTCTCTGCTGTAACTTGTGGTCCCATGGTATCGTCACTATTTCTAAAGCATCCTCCTTTCTGTCTTATTTTAGGAATCTGCCTAGCCAGGCTAGGAGATTGGTGGACTTGATGAAGAATGATACAGTAAGTATGGATTCAGTGAATGGCTGAAAGGGGCCTAAGAAGTTAGTGATTATGGAACTGCCTTGAAAAGAATGCTAGGTCAGAGGAATCATGTAGGCCAGTTGTGGGATGATTGGATGGATGGATGGATGGATGGATGGATGGATGGATGAACAGACAGATGAATAGGGAGCAGGCTATGTTTCAAACTGAAAGCAATTGGAAGCCTACACCTCTCTGTCTCTATACAAAGAGCCTCTCTGCTCTCTTCTCAACTGTCCTTAAATCGACCAGTAGCTCCTGTTAAAATGTTTCCTGGAGCTACATTTAAATGGAGGAAAGAAATACTTAAGAGGGTTTATTTGAGAGGTTTATATAGTAATGGCTGGAAAGCTGGTCTCAACGTCAGGAATACCTGGGGTCAAGACCAGTCTCTGCCACAAGGTGGCTGTGTGCTCCTGGGCAAGTCATTTAACTTCTCAGTACCCCAGGCAACTCTCCAGAATTATAAATTGCATAATAGTTGCTTGCCTGCATTAGCTAGAGAGAATCTTTTCTCTTGGGAGTTCCATGTGCAAATGAAATCACAGGTCTCTGTCAAAAAAGAAATGAATAAAGTATGTTGTTGCAATGTACTTGAATAGCCTGTATTGTCAAAGTGTTTAAGTCATTTCATCATGACTTCTTCCATTAAGATAGGCCTTTATTAGTTTTTTCCCTCAATTCTTCTGTCCCTTTCCCTCTTTCAGAAGGACAGTTCAGAGTCCAAGGTCAAGCAGAGCTGAGGCAGTATAAAGGGATAGCAAGGTGTTTGCAGATTTTCCCCTAGGCTCCTCATGGTGCTCTTTTGACAGTCTGGAAATCAGCGGTTTGGTCTGGAGAGAATAACGAGCCTTTCCAATCCTGTGCCCATTACACTATTTCTCTGGGCTTCCTAAGGGGGAAAGGTGTTTTGATCTTTGACCAGCAATCCAAAGTATGAGCTCATTCAGCAACACCTCCATCTTTTCTTGTCTTCTCCACCTACAGTCTTGGTTCTCAATTAGTGTTAAACTATAGGAATGCTTTTACTTTTCAGCCCCCTCCCTCTGGGTTCAGCGGGCCATTTCAGTAGGACTTCAGTATGAGATAGTGCCTTTTCTCCTTTTATTCAAAACGAAAATCTTGGTTTCCAGGACACTAGAGAACCTTCCTTCCCAGAGTTCCTTAAGGTTGAAGAACCCTTTCATATCTCTACTTGCCATAATCTCTTGCCAAATCATAACGCTCCCATTATAGGTAATCCCTACCCACCCTTCATTCTGGCAGAGCTCCAGGAACAGCCAGTCTGGGTGGGCATCTGCATTCATGTTAGGGCATGTGTCTGTGTTAGAGGGAGTGAGGTCCACCTGGGTGATTTGGCTGCCCTGAGCTGGGCACTGGCCTGTTTACTGGGTGTAGCTGATTAGAATCATCACCTGCAGGGCCAGTGATCTGAGCCTGATACCCTTGGCCCGGCCAGGACTGCGAAGCCCTTAATACCTACTGGTTCTTTTCATGCACGTGACATGTCTTTAAATCCTGGCTCTACCACTTGATACTCTGATAATCTTGGGCAAGACGTCTCCCACATGCTACTATCATGCAAGATTAACTATATACAATTCCATAATTGAGATGACCACAGATATAGCTTTGTTCAATAACTCGGTGTCAACATCATCAACTGAGGCATCCAAAAGGGAGGAATATGCTCACCAAAGGATTTTGCCAGTGTTGTAGAAGGTGTCCTGTACAACATTCCTTATGATGGAGAGGTTTTCCCACATATATTCTTGTTTGCAAAGGTCATTATATTGAATGAAAAAAGATTTTGCACACTATAGGCCTTCTCAATGACATCCTGACATTCCAAAGAGATTGATCTAGCCAATGAGATAGGAGAGACAAAGAGCTGACAGATGCACATTTTTCAAATTATGGCGTGTGATTGGAAGGTCAGTTCACTAAAGAACATCAGTCAGTTCAGATAGACATTGAACTGGGCCCAAAACTGATAGGAAAAAGATTGATTTGGATCCAATTTGGGCCATGGTATAGGGTTTAAATGATACCTAAGTGCTTGCTATAACAAAAGCCCATCTCTTTTTTTTTTTGCCTTTTTTTGGAGGGACAGTTGGGATCAAGTGACTTTCCCAAGGTCACACAGCTAGTAAGTGTTAAGTGTCTGAGATGGATTTGAACTCGGTTCCTCCTGACTCCAGGGCTGGTGTTCTATTCACAGCCACCTAGCTGTCCCAAAAGCCAGCCTGTCTTTTTAATGCCCACATTCTGTAGTGCTATATATCTGAAAATTATGGAACCAATCCAATCTTAGAAAGAAAATAATTGTGGGTGACCAAAAGGCCAAAAGAAGATTCATGGTGGGTTTAAATATAGTTATGGAATATGATATAAAAGGATGACCTGTCTATAAGAAATAGCATAAAAGAAACAAAAGGCATATGTGTGACTGGAAAATGGAGAGGGCCAGTCTTGTGGTGAGGTGAGAGACAATAGATAAGTAGAATATTTTTACTGATGACTATGCTAGGCAGCTAGGTGGCACAGTGGATAGTGTCAGGCCAGAGCCAGGAACTACTGGTTTCAAATCCTACCTCTGACACTTGCTAGCTATGTGGCCCTGGACATGTCACTTAACCCTGTCTGCCTTAGTTTCCTCATCTGTAAAAGGAGCTAAAGAAAGAAATGGCAAACTACTCTAGTACATTTGCCAGGAAAACCCCAAATGGTGTCATAAAGAGTTGGACACGACTGAAACAACTGAAAAACAAAACCACAAAATAGCTAAAGAACTCACAAAAGACCTCAGGTTGGGTGGATCCTCTGTGAAGTTCTGATAGGCCTGAAAAAGCTTTGCAGGGTATATTGTACCAGGGGAGCGAACAACCTCAATAAGGAAATGGCAGTGTCCTTTAAAGAACTGAAAAAGTGAGCTTTGACAAGTCAGTTTAGGCCTTCTGAACCTCAGTTTCCTTATCTGTAAAGAAGAGAGATGGGCAGGATGATATCCAAGGTTTACGACTTGAATCCAGAATTCTCTGATGCCATCTATTCCTTAAGGCTGAAAGCTCAAATATCTTTAACCACTTTCAGTACCTCAAGTTCCCAACCATGAAGTTAAACTTATCAATCTTCCCATAGCAAGATCCATCTAGAGTTGAAAAGGGCCCCAGAGTATTATCTAATCCAGTGAAGTCAAGCTCAAGTAGAAATAGAAATTAATGGGGCCAATGTTAATATTATATATATTCTATTGTATTTTTATTGCTAAATTTTTCTCAGTGATGTTTTAGTTTGGTTCAGGCTACTCTCAGGATTGTTGCCTGCAGCAGTTTCAGGATTTAAATTCAGGTCTTGTCCCTTGTTTGTGGCAATTTGCTTCAATGGCCCTTATTAGTGGGTTTTAAATTTATTTTAGTTTAATTTCTGTCACGTAGGTGGTCCCTTCTTGCTTTCTGCATAGATCTTTTTGCTTCTGAAGGCTCAGCTATTTCCCATTTCATCTTTTGCTATGAATTGTGTTTATGTGTTTTGTTCATTTGCTTTTAAAATCTTTTCAGAGGATAGATTTCCAAGAAGATTGGAAAGTAATAACCCTCTTTATAGGAGGAAATGACCTCTGCCAATGGTGCCATGACCCGGTAAGTCCATGGTCTCCAAGGGTGGGATTTTGAACCTGTATTCCACTTTCAGGGAAGGGGTTTCCATAGCCTCTGATTCGCAGATTCATGGAATAGCACTGTTAACCTTGGGAATTCAGGACTCAAGGCTTATCACAGCTGAACTAGTCAGCTATATGAATCCAATGGTCCACTCCTAGCATTGTTATTAACTAGAAAATAGGAAGGTCATTCACCTCTAGGGAGATAAAACAGGAAGAGTCATCATGGTTTTGATTTTGATAACTTTTATCATGACAGTTTGATCATATCTTGCTAGAAAACACAATAAGATTTTGCCATCACAGGAAAGCTTTCATTTCTTTATTAATAACCATAAACAGACAAGGGATTCCTCCCTTCTCCTTTCTGGCGTTCCCTGTCCTTTGTGCTTTCTCTACCTTGGTGCTGGCCAATCGAGATAGTATATCAAGTGAGAATCACAGAATCTCAAGGGTTGGACTGAGAGGTCACCTGATCTAAAACCTCCCCTCCTACCCCCACCCAGGTTAGGGATTCTCTCCCTCTACAACATCTCTTAGAGGGGCTCATCCAGTTCTTGAATACTTCTGGTCACAGGAGCTTCAGCTTAGTACCTCACAAGTACTATCCATTTCATTGTTATCATTTCCTTTTCATTGAACCAAAATCTGCTTCTCTATAACCTTGGCCATTAATCAGTATCAGCTATGCCCTTTGGCACAGCATGGAGGTTTGGGTACTAGACTCAGAGTTAGGAAGTACTACATTCAAATCCCACCTATTGCCTATATGTGGCTATGGTCAAAGTCACTTAGCTATTTTCAGCCTCATTTTCTTAATCTGTGAAATGAGATTATTCTCTATAATATTTGTATCACAGGGTTATTGAGATGTTCAAATAAGATAATAATAGCAAGTATCCCAAAAGTCTTGGTGTAGTTCTAAGCTCAGAAAGTTTTAAATGGCTTTAAATTTTATGTGTATCTTCTGACTCCAGCTCTAAGAGTTTTAAGCTCTGTATTCAAGTCATATCTCTGACACATTCTTGCTGTGTGGCCCTGGGCAAGTCCCTTGACCTCTAGGGTCTAGGTATTTTTCTTAGGTGATAAATTGCAGAGAAAATCATGACCTGCCTTTGTAGAGGAAGTTTCCTTATCCAAGGGTTCCCTATATCAATGAAATAATGGGTCTAGTCCTATTCCTATATGTTATTATTGGGGCAACTAGGTTGCAGAGTGGATTGAGTAGCAGGCCTGGAGGCAGGAGAATCTGAGTTCAAATCTGGCCTCAGACCCTTACTAGCTGCGTGACCCTGTGCAAGTCACTTAAACCCTGTTTGCCTCAGTTTCCCCATGTGTAAAGTGACCTGGAAAAGCAATGGCAAACCACTCCAGTATCTTTGCCAAGAAAATCCCAAATGGAATCATGAAGAGTGAGATACAACTGAACAACACCAAATCATTATTATTATTAAATACATTTCCCTTTCATAAATGAGTGAACGTGCATTTATTAAGTACCTACTATGTGCCTATCACTGTGCTAGGCTCTGGGAATATAACAAACATGACAAGACTGGTAGTTATTATTATTACATGTACCAGTACTTGTTCCTGACAGCCCTTCACCTATTTGAAGGCAACTACCATGTATATCTGTGTGTATAAGTGTATGCATATGTATGCATATATGGGTATATCACATGTATATATGTACATGTTTACTTTATAATATATATATATATATATATATATATGTACAGGTCTATACATATGCGTGTGTGTATAGGAATTTTATTCAGACATTTTTCAGTCAGGCCCATTATCCCTAGGAGTCACTAGGAGGTTGTACAACAGGTTGTATGTAGTTCAAGTAACATAGATTACCTGAGAGACCCTAGTCTTCTTTTCCTCTTCTGTTAGCACAGCAGGAGAATCTGCTAAGGGATGAGCTCCTTGACACCTTGGGGTCCGAGGACAGGCGAGTTCAGTGGGGGAGGATAATAGAATGCTGACAAGCCCTGCAGTCACAAGCAGGGTTGGAGGGGTTGAAAGTTGTGCCCATGCTAACCTGTACCTACTCTGGGCTTGGATGATGGGAAAGAAGGGAATGCTGGAAAGAAAAGTGGATATTAAAAACATGTAGCTATATCCAAAGAGTTAAGAAGTTTCTTGTTTCCACAGGTTCGCTATTCTCCTCAGAACTTCTCAGGAAACATTGGGAAGGCTCTGGACATCCTCCATGAAGAGGTATGGAATCCACAATTTATACCCTCTATGAACTTCTGCCTTCCCTCTGTTGGTTAACACCAGCCCAGCCTACCCACTCCTACAATGTACTACAATGGAAAGAAAGCTGACTTTGGAGGAAGAACTCCTGGGTTCTATTTCAGGATTCTAGTCTACTATTTATAGGTGACCTTGGGGAACTCACCTAATGTCTCTGAGCCTCAGTTTTCTAGTGTAGGCTTTCATTACTGCATGCCTGGACTGTTGCAATAACCTGTTGGCTGGTCTTCCTGATAACAAGTCTCTTGACAAAAATGGTCTTCCTAAAGTACACATCTGACCATATCATCCCTCTACTCAATAACCTTCAGTGGCTCCCTATTGACTCTAGGACCAAAGATAAAACCTACCATTTGCTTTCCAAAGTCTACCATAACTTGCCTACCCGCTACCACTTTCTAGTCTTCTTAGACATACTCCCCCTGCTCTCCACATACTCTTTGATACAATGACATTGACTGACCTCCTTTCTGTTTCTAGAACCAGATACTCTATCTCCTGACTCCAGGCCTTTTCTTTGGCTGTTCCCTATGACCCCTACTCCTTGCTCCTCATTTCTATCTCTTTGCTTCCCTGGCTTCCTTGAAATCCCAGCTCTAAAATCCCACCCTTTTTAGGAAGGCTTCCCAATCCTTCTTAATTCTAGCACTTTCCCTCTGCTGATTATTTATAATTTGCCTTGTAGGTAGTTTATTTGTGCATAGCTTTTTGCATGTTGTATTTTAAGGGCCAAGATTGTGTTTTTTGATTTCCTGGTACTTAGCACTATATGCCTGGTGCATAGTAGGAGCTCAACCTATTTTTGTCAACTGACTGATTGACATCAGTAAATGAGAAGGGTGGACCAGGTGACTCTCATGGTTCATTGTAGCTCTATTCCATTTTGGCTCATGACTCGAGTAGTTTTTAATCATCAGTAATCACACCTCTGATAAACTCCACTGGCTACAAAACTGCCACTTAGCATCCATAAATCATTACCACCAATAACAAGACCTCTAAAGTGGTGCCAAGCCATTTCCCCTGGGAGCCAAAAGAAATGGCTGTCACAAAGTCACTGAGGATAAAGGTAGGAAAGTGGAGAGAGAAGAATAAAAGCAATAGGTTCAGGGTGGTTAAAGGTCTTTGTCCTCTAAAGTGCTATCAAACCTATTCCCCTGGGAGCCAAAACTAATGACTGCCCCAAAGTCACTGAGGATAAAAGTAGGAAAGTGGAGAGAGAGGATAGAAGTAATAGGGTCAGGGTGGCTAGAGGTCATTGGCCTCTGTGAAGTGAGAAGCACTTCCAAGGCAAGTCAAACCTTCAATATCTTGACATAAAAATCAGGAGACCTACATAGCTCCTCAGAGTCCTTGTGCATCTGAGTCAAGAGGATAGCCCTCATACTTAGTAGCTGTATAACCGTGGACAAGGCTTTTTAACTTCTCTAAGCCTCGGTTTCTTCATCTGTAAAATGGGAATAGTATTTATACTACCTTTCTCACAATGTTGTTGTGATATAATAGAGGGAGCTAGCAGGTATAGTGATTAGACAGCAGGACTTGGAGTCAGGAAGCCCTGTTTGAATCCTGCTTTAGATACTTGGTAGCCATAAGTCCTTGGATAAGTCACTTGACTATTCCCTCTCAGTTTTCTCAGCTGTATAATGAGTATAAATAATAACATCTACCTTACAGGACTGTTGTGGTGATCTAATGAGCTAATGTATTCAAAGTGCATTGCAGACCTTAATGCTGTATACAAATGTTATGGCCATTATCGTTACATGAACATACATCATCAACATTATTGTTCTACACATTGGGCAGGTTCCTCGAGCCTTTGTGAATCTAGTAACTGTGCTAACAATCAGCAGCCTGAGGGAGTTGTACCAGGAGAACACAATCTACTGTCCAAGGCTGATACTCAGGTATGGACCACTGTTCCCCCAAAGACCAGGGCTATGAGAGATTCAGCCTCACGAAGAAAAGTGGCGTTGATTATTTGGAAAGGCCAATAGAATCACCTGAATTTTGGCCATGTACTCCTGAGGCAGCTTCCCCCAACTTTTCTTTTAACAGAAAGGTGATTTGCAAATGAGGGAAATGTCCCTGAAGCACCCAAGGTGCTAGTCCCAGCAATGAACAACTGTAAGTTTCTGCTATGATTCATACAAAAGCATCTGCTCTATATTCAATCAAGAAATACTTATTTGTTGCCTAGTATGGATATTCAAGGAGGACTAGCACCTCTGGTGTGAGGGCCACTGAGACCTTTTCAGGGCTGCTCATCCTCTTTTGGTGTCTACCTGGCACTGAACTCTCACCTGTAGCTCCAAGAAGCTGTAGCATATGCAGCATCAACCCCAAAGCAAACCTCAGCAGATGGGCTAAACCAGTTCAAGGGTCACTGGCAGGCCATAAACCATCGGTGAGTTAGGGGAATGTTTGCCCCAAGCATATGTAGACTTCCCTCGGGCATGGAGGAATGAGAACAATTGCATCCTGGGCCATCTCCAGTCATCTTGACTTTTGTCTTGCCACTGGACTTTAATAACTCAGGAAAAGAGAGTGAGACTGATGACTTGGCCCAGCTCTGCCTCACTTAAATGCAATTCATGTGTAAGGGAAGACATCACCCTGTGATGTCATTTGTCCTCTTTGGAAATGAAGGATAAACAACATCCAATGCCCACAAGATGTCAGGCACTGTGCTAGGAAGCTGGAGATAAAGAGCCAAAAAAAACCCCAAACCCCTGCCCTCAAGGAGCTTGCACTCAATTGGGGAAAACATATAAGCACATACAAAATATATACAAAGAAAAGAACACAAAACATTAGAACCCATGGGAGAGTGGGCTTGATTCTTTGCTTGTGGCAGAAAGATCCATTCTTCAGAATTCTCCATTCCATGGAGGCCAATCCAGCTGGTAAGTCTGTGTGCCTCATGACACTTACTAAGGTAAAAAAATAAACAAGGCTGAAGGCTCTGAGCCCTCCACAGGGAGCAGTGTCATGGGCTGTTCCTCTAAGGATATAGGATCCTTTGAAGTCATTCTTTCCATTTTTATTATGAATTCAAACCATGCTAACACTGCTTTTCAACCTTTTCTCACGATTGCCATTACAAATGTTTAAAGAGTAGAGACCATAACTCATGGATGCAAAGTCCTCCTTGGTATCTAATCACAATATTTCCTTACTGAAAATTGGGAGAGGGGTATGGATCTGTTCCCCATTGTTCATACAATAACCATTCCATACTTAGAATTTGTCAAATTTTCACCGGGACCTCAGACCTCCTCTGTAATATACTCCCATCATTCTTTCTGTCTCCCACCTCCTCTTGTTAGTGGGTTGCCCAAAACTTTTGATATTCTTTGTCTCCCATTCCAGAACCAAGTACAGAGATGCTTCTTGTCCCAGCTCCCCCAGACTCCCAAACTCAAAGGGATTTCTTTCCTGAGCCTCTCTGCCTGTTTGGCTGAGCTTAAAGTGAAAGTGGCTCCCTCTCCTGCAGCCACCAAATTCTAAGTTATGTGTTGGGTGGGGTGGGTGGCTCTTGGGTTTCAATCTGCAGGCTCATGTGTCCGTGTGTGCTGCAGTTTGAAGACAATTCTTCAGAACTCGCCACCCTCATTGAATTGAATAAACAATACCAGGTAAGATGGAAGAGAGACAGGTTGGCTTAAGGGATTTAATGTGAAGGCATTTGCCAATCCTAAACTTTTCTCAAAGAGTCCTTTTAATGCTGAGGGAAATTTGACTTTGGCTCAGGATGTAAATACTGCTGACTAGTGTGCTGTTTGGATATAAAGCTCATTGATTCTGAAAGCTGGAAGGCATCTTGATGTACTCAGTTCCAACCCCTCAGTTTTTACAGCATCTAATGTAAAGGGTTAGATAGAAGTAGTGACTTAGCAAAAGTCCAAAGCAAAACTGCGATCAGAACCAGGATCTTCTTGCTCCTGGTCTGGGATCTGTCCCACTGCCCAGTCCTACTATGCTTCTGGACAGTGGACACATCACTTCCTGTGCAAAAAAGTTACATCAAAGCCTGTCTGAATTTCAGCATCACAGACTCATTGATTTAAAACTTGAAAGGCCCATAGGAGGAAAATTATCATTCCAAGGTTGCAACCTTGAGAAGTGGCAGAGCTGGAATGTGGTGAATACTCATCCTAGTATTCTACATCTAAGAGTCTGTTTAATGGAAAGAAATATTTCCAGCTGCCCATGGGAATCAGTGGTGGGGATATCTTGTATCAATGAAAGACAGAAGGAGCACAGAGCAAGGAAATGCTCAAAAATACAAAAATTATTTATGCCCATAGCTTTTGCCTGCTCTCATACTAAGCTTCTCATCAGAGAACTTAAATATTTGAGTTCAAAATCAGCCTCAGATACTTAGTAGCTGTTTGACCCTGGGCAAGTCCCTTAACCCCCATTGCCTCAAAAAAAGGTAACCGGGTTGTGATATCTAATCCTTCCCTTTTTTTATACAATTATATGAAAGACATATGTGATCATAAGGCATTGAGGACTGAAGTAGGAGGCACAGACTATGCAAATGAATACTGAATAATTGAATTTTTAAGTACAACTAGGTGGTGCAGTGGGTAGAATGCTAGGCCTGGGCCCAGAGTCAGGAAAATCAGAGTTCAAATCCAGCCTTTGATACATCTAAATTCAAATTTTCTGAGTCCATTTTTTTTTAGGCAAAACAAAGGAAATTTGGGGGGTAGGCCTACAACCTGACCCAGAGGGTTGTCCCTAGGGATATCTGGGAAAATCCCTTCTGGCTCTTGTTTTATTTAGTTTTAGTTTTTATTCTACTCTCTCACTCTTCCCACCTCCTCCCTCCTTCTCCCACCCCCTCCCTTTTAGGAGGCAACTCACCAGCTGGTTGACAGTGGGAGATATGATACTAAGGAGGATTTCACAGTGGTTTTGCAGCCATTTATGGAACAAGTGCCCATGCCAAAGACCCCGGTAAAGAAAAAGAAATCCAGATGCTTTTCTTGTCTTTTTTTTGTCTCTAGTGAGCCTGGTCACATGATTTCCCTGACCCTTAATCTTCTTCTTTCTGTGACTAGGAGGGGTTGCCTGACAGCTCTTTCTTTGCCCCAGATTGTTTCCATTTTCACAGCAAGACCCATGCACGTGCAGCTAGGGCCCTCTGGAACAACATGGTAAGATGGACCAGCTCCCCTCTAATGAGAACATTCTTCATGCCTACCTTGAAGGCTCATCATCTGTGGCCTGAAAACCATAGAGATAAGTGCAGGCAGTAAATCAGTGAAATGATTCATTTTCTTTGCTCCCCACCTACCCTCTCCACCCCATCTCCAATTCACAATCCTGACCTTTTTACTCCAATTAGTTCTATATTTAGTTAGGTTGAAAAAATCCACTGTATAGATACAGGATTGAAGAGTTGTGGCTAGACAACAGTCGGTATCCAAAAGATCTTAGCATTTTAGCCAGGGGGATTGGGGCCAGTTTGAACTGGCCAGTGAGAATCCATTATTAAATTTTTGATAGAAGCATTTATGGCTCAGAAATCAACTTGGCTTATTGGGCTTTTAAAAAATTGTCTAGTGTTACCAACTTTCAGAGAAAGTGTTAATAATATATGTTAAATTTTAAAGTGTATCATGCACACATTTCTCCCACCCCAAGAGCTGGTTGTTAAACATTTACTAGCACTCCCCTGGTTCTAGTAACCTACAAGATCCATGAGACAACAATTATATGACCAAAAAAAAAAAAGCTAATGAAGTCTTAGGCCATATCTATAAAAGTTTCATAGGATATGGAATGAGGGAGGTAACAGTCTTGTCTTATTCTGCCCTGATCAGATAGACCATTTCTGTAGCATTATGCCCATTTCTGGGAAGGACATTGGCAAACTGCTGTCCATTCAAAGGAGGGTGGCTGGGATGGTGAGAAGCCTATAGATGATGACTTAACAGATTCTTTTGAAACTTAGAATGTAAACTTCTTGAAGGCAGGTCTCATTTTGCTTTTGTTTTTGTATCCTAAGTATGTAGCCCAGTAGCTGGCAGAGTATAAGTAATACATGTTTGTTGTTTTTGTTTAAAAACTATTTTAAGGTACACAGTAGGAAATGTTGGCAATATAAAAAAATTTTTTAATGCTTGTTGATTAATTGTCATAGAGCAGGTGTTTAATACATGCGTGTTGACTGATTGATCAAGTGAAGGAACTGTGAGTATTTAACCTGGAAAAAAATAGATTTTAGGAAACAAAATATGAGAGATACTTTTAAGTATGAGAGTAAGCCTATTTTGCTTGCCCCCAGAAAACAAAGCTGGAACATGAGGAGATTTCATTCCTACTATTTAAGAGTTCTTCAAAAGGCAGGTTTCAAAAATGGTCATGATTTCCCCTTCACTAGAGGTCTTCTAGCAGAGGCTCAATGACACCTTGGTGATGTTGCAGAGGGCATTTACATTGATGTGTACATTGGATTCGATAACCTCTTAAGGTCTGTCTGTTCTTGCCAGGTCTAAGCATTTGTGATTCTATTTCTTCATTTAGCTGGAACCAGTTGGACAGAAGAATAATGACGCTAAATTAGAAAACGTTACTGATATAACATGCCCTAGTCAGGTAATGTGATCTTATTGAAATTTGTCTCTCCAGACCTAACCTTTACTTAGGTAACTTTTGACCATGCTTCACTCCATAACCACTCCTTCTGATCCTCCACTGCTTCATGTCCAATAGCACTTTGGATAACTTCCAAGGTCCCAACTTGAAGACCATATGAAACTCTGGTTAAGTTGATCTCAAGCACAATGGCTATTCATCCAACTCTCAGCACTATAGCAGATAATAGAGGAGATCTTGGAAACTTTCCAAAAGAGAATGCTAGACCTTATTCAACTGGTATGGGCATGGGCATGTCAGGATGACCTCAGGTCAGTCACTGACTCTCCCAAGCCCAAGTGGGAATCAGGGCTAAGCACAGGCTGCAAAGTTTTAGGTGGGGGAGGCTTAATTCAGCAGGACAAGGACAATGAGCTCACTGATAATTCTCAAGATGGAATCAGGTCTTATGGACTAGAGAGAGGATTGTGGTATTAGGAGAATGTCCAAGTGCCAGTCCCCATCTTATATAAGGCAGGGGGGCTTTGGAGCACCAAAGGAAGTTGGCTGAATTGTTGAAGCCAGTCTCTTCCTCTACGGTGGCATCTTCTATAGCCACAAACTAAATGTTTGGTTGGAGTTCTTGTAATGCCCTTCAAAGCCCTCTCTTTGTCCAGACCCCTACCTGCCCCTAGCACCACTCTAAGTAACTTGATTTTATTATTATTCCACTCACATTGGGTATAATCTTAAACAGCTAATGTGTTTCATGTGGGTATTGTGAAAAGATGCTAAGGTGTCCCAGGAAAATAGATCCTCCCTGTTGCCTTCTGAATAAGTGTCAAATTCTCCAACTTGGTAGTCAGAGCTCTACAAAACTTGGCAACCCCCACGTTTTCAGCTTTTTCTCATATTGCTACCATCAATTTACTCTTGTGTTCTCACCAAACTGGCCTATTTCTCTTTCCTCATTCATGTCCTGTGCTTTTTTGTTCCTGCTGTACTCTTGAATTCCTAACCATTCTTCATGTCTCATCCTTCAGTAAACCTTCACTGTTCTCTCCCTCCCTCAGGCCCTTAAAATAATGACCTTTCCCTTTCAGATCCCAGCTGACACTTTGCTTGTGCTTCTTGTGTATTTGTCATAAATTTTGTATCCTAATTATCACCATACATATGTATTTACCTATGATTAGCATGTGGAATACTCACTAGACTGGAATGTCAACGCAAAACAGAGTGTATTCTTCATTTTATGTTTTCTCCTGTGTCTAGGAGAGTCCTTGCATATGATAAATGGTGTTGTTGATTACTAGTTATATGACTTATGGCACTTAACCACTATGAGCCTCAGTTTCCTCATCAGTAAAATGAAGATGAATAAGACTTTTGTACTTTTCTTAGCATTGTTATAAATAGCAAAATGAAACCATCCATTTAAGGAGTTCTGTGTCAAAGGGCCATCTAATTTATGTGAACTATTTAGAATCTGTCAATGACAGAGGAACGTGCAAGTGGTAATAGCAGCAACAGCAGTAGAAATCATAGTAACACTTGCAGCAGGAATATTAGTAATTAGCAATATGTATTAGTAATGTCTTAGTAATATTAGCAATAGTAATTGTAGTTTGTACATACAGTAGAAAAGTATAACAGCAGTAGTAGTAATATAGTAATAAACAGCAGTGCTAGCAATAGCAGGAATAGTATCCCTGAGTAAAAAATAATAATAGTACATTAGAAGTAACAGTAGTAACAATAGCATCAATGATTATAATAGCAGAAGTACCAATAGTAGCACTAAGCAGTATTAGTAATGCATTAATAGTAGCAATAACAGTAATAGTGTAAATAATGATAGTAGCAATAGCAGAAGTTATAATAGTAGCAATAGCAGAAGTAATAACAGTAGCACTAAGAGGTATTAATAGTAATAATAATAATAGTAACAATGAGAGAGGTCACAACAGTAGCACCCATTGTAATAGCATTGGCAAAAGTGTCATTAGAAGTAACAATAGTAGTAAGAGCTGTAATAGGAGCAATCTAGATACTGAAGAAAGATTCCAGATCTGTCATAGCCTTCAAGTGCTATGTAAAAGTCAGCTCTGATCAGGGAGGAAGGTCAAGTCAGAAGTCTTTGAGGTAAGCCACCATAAGCTGATCAGTTTGTAGCAACCAGCTAACCATTCTCTTTTTGCAGGATCAGCCCTACCTTCGAACTTACAAGAACAGCAATTACACCTATCCAACAGCATCTACAGCAACAACACTGGCAGCACCAACCAGTAGGCCTAATCTGGTATTGCTTTTTTGTTTTTATTTGCTTTAGAAAGCAAGTACAGTAGTGATTACCTCGCAGTAGTTTGTAAATGGCATGTGAATGATTTGTACTAGAAATGGCAGACTGTCACTATCCACTCACCTACTGATTGAAAAAAAATCAACAACATGCTCTCCCTTGATTTCAGAAGAACTGAGTTTGGGTCTAGGATTTGGCATTTATTATCTGTCTGACCTTGGACAAGTCATTTAACTTCCCTGGGCCCCAGTTTTTGTATCTGTAAACTAAGACGGTTTGTTGCCTTGATCTTGAAGGTACCTTCCAGTTCTCAATTTGTAATCTCATGATCCTCCAGATGGACTAGGGGAAACATAAAACAAGGAAGGATTTATCAACCCTTCTGCCCAGTACAACTGATGATATCCTACTTTTGTCAATACTAGAAGAGCTAATAATCTTTCCCTTTCCAAAAATGGGTATGAAGCTGTGTGTTGTGTTGGGCTGTGCTGGTGATGAGTCCTGATCCCTGCCTGTCCTCCATGTCATTCGGCCCACTTTGTTCCCTGTAGGGTTATGGGAGCTATCTGGAGTGTGAAGACAGAACGCCTTCTACCTCTCTTCCCACCTCAGGTAAGTACCTCAGGAAATAGGGGCTTGAATGCTTGCTTCTTCAGTCCTCTTGGAGCAAATGTGCATCAATTACTGTTTTAATTAAATCTTTAAACCTCGACCAAGTTTCACTTCCTAGTTGCTTTTGCCAACTTGGATCATTGGAGAGGATCTGAATGTTTGATAGGCCCCCATAGCATTGCTGTACTCAGCATGTCTGTCAGCCCACCATTATTTGCTTGTTTAGCCCACTTCTCAAGGCTTTTAAGGCCCATAGCAGTTGGGCTCCATTTTCTTTTCAGCCTTTTAGGTTAGATCCCAAATAGGAGTAGTCAAGAGGGGTCACTCATTGGTCTGCTCAGATTAAGCATGCCAGATATTGTGCTAAAAGCTTTCCAAATGTTATCTCACTTGATCAGCAGAGTCAGCATCCAGTGGGCATAGACTTTATCTGGTAATAAACCTAGAGATGGCACCCAATACTAGGGAACCTCCCTCTCTCAAATAGCAGTTGGTATCTTGAAAATAACAGTTTTGCTTGCTCTGCAGGAGTGTGGGAGGGGCTCTGCAAAGTCATGGTTCTCTTCAATAGAGAGTGATATGGAAAATAAGATTAGGGAATTTTAGATCTAAAGGTGGGGGAGGGGCTAGATGTAATATAGTTCAACCTCCTTGATTTTTTCTTTTTTTTAAAAATGTTTTATTGATCTTTTCTTTTTTACATTATTTTCACTTCTTACTTACCTCTTCTACCCCAGTGAATAGTAATAGATAAAAAAAAGTCAAACACAAATACATGCCCAGTCTGCACCTTGAGTCCACCATAGACTTCTGAAGTCATAATTGTCCATTGCATTGATTAGAATTCTCAAGTGTTTTGGTGTTGTTGTTCAATCCTTGAATTTTGCAGAGGAGGAAACTGAGGCCCAGGGCTATGAAGTGCTTTGACTGAGGCAATTGCCTAGTGGTCTGAACACAAGCTCATTGTTTTTCCCATCACATCATGCTACCTTCCAGGCAGCATCAACATTATTAGGTCCATGAAATACAGAAATTAATTTTAGTTATTCTACCAACCTTTTGATTTTTTTAAGAGGCTTGACTAGTGACCACCTGACCTGTGCATCTTTAAAACTGCACACACGCGCGCGCACACACACACATACACACACCTCACTTCAACAAGACACTCCAAGGTCAAGCCCTATTCATCAAGAGTAGCTGTTTCAGTTTTTATTTTGACCACCCTGTTTTCCTCAAGATCCCGATCCCAGACATCCCTCTTCTCTGCCTTTTTCTTTCAATGGCCACTGCTTATCTACTTACCTTATCCCCAAACAGCCTCCATTGTTTCTTGCTCTTGGCCATTGGCCTTACTTCATCCCATCATCCTTTCACTCCTTTGACCAAGGGAATGGTTGGTCTGGACCCCCAGGATGTAGGACCATGGCTCATAGTTCAGGGTCCCTGTTCAAAGAGAAAGCCCTGACTATGTGCCATGTAAACTAATCCACTGTGAGAATGTTGGAATTTAAATTCACAATCTTTACATTCTTTTTGGTCAGCCTCTGGAGGCATTCCTACAACATTCCACTGAATAGTGAACCCCGTTCCACTCAATTGTGTTTACAAGAATTTGTGTATGTAGGAAAGAGGCATCATTAGTGGTTGGTAGAATGTTCCTACCTAAGTTGTGTACTCACTGTGTGACCCTGAGGAAGTCACTTAACCTCTGTGTACCTAGGACATAGGGATGATAAGCTTCCTGTAACTCATATATATTTCCTGATACCGACAAAAATCAGAGCTCCTTCACAGGTGCAGGACATTGTACTAGGTTTTGGATGAGAGTCAAAGTTTGGATAAGACATGATCCTTCCTCTGGAGCTAACCGTCTAATAGATACAGACATTAGATGCAAACACAGATGATAAAAATAATGCACAATATGATATGTTAATGCATGTAAGGGGTACAGAAGAAAGTCTCATGTGAGATTTTAGGGGATAGATCTTGAAAGGCATTATTGTTTTAAGGATGTGTAGAAATTTAATAATAACATGAACAAAGAGGTGGGGAGTGGGGAGGTTGATGTACTGAGTATCTCAGTGTCCTTCCCCACTAGGAGGTAGTAAGAAGCAGAGATTTCTCCCTTCACCTTGGATCATAGATCTAGACTAGGAAGGACCTCAGAAGTCATCTGGTTCAACCTACTTGTTTTACAGATGGGCAAACTGAGATCCAGAGAGGCCCAAGGTCACAGATGTTTTAAGTGGCAAAGCTTGGATCCAAATTCAGATCTTGTAACTGGGGGGATGGGGGGGTGTGAGGGAGAGGATTGAGGAAAGGAGGACAGGGTCTAGGTCTGTGATTTCATCAGTGTGAGGAACTCCTATTTTAGAGATGTCCTCCACTGTTACAGATCTGCAACTTCTCTATAACTTAGAGTTTTAGAGAATTACTTCAGGATGCTGAGAAGGTAAGTGATGTGCCCATGGTCATATACATACATAGTATGTATCAGAAACAGGACGTGATCTCAGGTCTTCCTGACTCCAACTCTTAAAGATTCTTCATCCATCTCCAAAGCCAGTTCAGATGGAAACCCTAAAGGGCTTATCTTAATGGCCAAGCCAGCTCTTCCACCTGAACCCCACAGGTTCCCCTCCAAAGTCAAGAATAAGTTAGCTATCCTCACATGTGTTCTGGCAATGTTAGTGCTGCTTATTCCTGAGAATTGCCACCTACATCTTTGACTCAGTAGCATTGCCTCCTCCTTTCTACATACCTAACCTGTACCCTTTGCATTCCTAGCCTCCCTTCATGTCCTTGCTTGCCTGCTTTACCCAGGAAAGCCCCAACCCAATGACTGGCAGTGCTTCCCATCTCCTTTAAGCAAGCAAAGGCTAAATTCTAACTTCTGTTTCCTTCCCAAAAACTCATACTTGTCCACTTGCCTTTCCAGTACATGCTCTGAAGCCAGCAGATATTCAAGTTGTTGCAGCTGTGGGTGATTCTCTGACTGTAAGGAAATTTGTGCCATTGGCAAGCTTTTGGGTAATAGGGTGGGATGGACAGGAATGCTTCCTAAGAGCTTCAGGTAGCATTCTCTCATCTGCTAACCCCCTTCCTTTGCCACCAAGAAGGAACCAGGTGGTAGCTGCTTCATACATAGTTAAGCTCCCATTATCTGAGAAAAGAAGGTCATCCCCTGCCCCCCATTCCCAGAAACACCCTCTTCTTCTGGCAAGACTCCCAAGGCCATAACATCATTATGGAATGACACAGAGAGAAAGAAGGGAGGTGACAAAACACCTAAGCCAAACCTCTCTTTTTACAGTGACTTAATCTTGGAAGGGGCCTGCCCGATTCCAAAGGGAAAATTCTTCTGGGGCATAAAAAGCCTTGATGGTGATGAAAATAATAAGAATGGAATATTACATTGTGTTCGTATCCCCCTGAAGAGTTTTCAAAATGATTTTACATTCACAAGCTCATTTGATTCTCCAACACCATTCATTAGATAGGGCAGGTCTAGAGCGCTGGACTTTCAGTCAGGAAGACACAGGTTCTAATCCCACCTCATACACTTACTTGGTGAACTGGACAAGTCATTTAAATTCATTGAACTTTAGTTTCCCCAATTGTAAAATGGGGAGATAATATTGACCCCTGACAGGGGTTGCTATGAAACTCCAATGAGATAGTCTTTTTTTTCCCCTCAAATAAGATCATTATGTATGTTTATGGAAAACTACAAACTTCAAAGCATTAGATAAAAGCCTATTATTATTGTACCCAATTTTTAAGAAGAAGAATGAATTTGAGATATGGTATGGGCCAAGTCATTTAACCTCCTTATATCTGGTTAGCAGCAGAGATAACACTGCAACTCCAAACTGCACTCTGCCCCCCGCCCCCCCACTGCAATAAATAACACCATTGGTACCCAATAACTAAGCACCACAAATACTTACATTTATATGATGCTTTTAGATTTGCAAAGCACATCACATAAATAATCTCATTTGAACCTCAACGATAAGCCAATACGTGTTGCTATTGTCATCACTCTTCTACAGATGAGGAAACTGAGGCACTAAGCAATTACATGCTTTGGCCCAGGGTCACACAATAAGGATCCAAGGCAGGATTTGGACTTGGGTCTTCCCAAGTCCATCACTCTTCACACCATACTCTGCTTTTAGTCCTCCATTTTCATTGACTCACTGATATTTCTTCTGATCTTGACATGTTATTTAAGGCTGGAAATGGAATTGGCTCGAAACCAGATGATCTTTCTGATGTCACCACTCAATATCGTGGACTGTCATACAGGTAGTATAAACTCTGGATTTACTAGAGTTGGGGAATATCATTCCCATCACATACTGATTGGGAGGGCAGAAGACTGGTGGGGGGAGACAAAGGGAGGCACCAAAGGAAAGGACTGGGTTGGGGACTGTTTTTTAAGGAAGAAAGAAAAAAGATAACCATGGTTCCCTGATTTTTCAGGGGTTCTAAACTGGAAGCTGTGTTTAATAATGCCTTTTGTTTTTAGATCACTGTATTGTCCTGAATGCCCTGCCCTGCCCTGCAGCTTTGAACCTTCCCTTGTAATGAAGAAAAAAAAGCTCAGCAACAATCTATATTAGGGCCAGATCTAACAGTGGGTGGAGCTTTCTGCCCCCACAGTCTCCACCTCTTTGGCAAGATCTTATTTATAACTTTTAAAATTATTTATTTTTGTTTTAATTGTGCAGAAAAGGGAGGGTTCTCTCCTGACTCCCAGGTCAGAAAAACCAATAACAAACTCATCACACCATTTATATTGTCATGCAAATCCCCTGGTATTTGTCAATTATAAATATTTATTTATGTATTGATTATAAATAGTCATTCAAATATATACAAATAATCTATGTATACACATACACACACCTAAGCCCAAGTACAAGCTTTATATTGTATTCATAGGAACATAGTATTTAGAGCTGAAAGGAAACTTAAAAGACCATCTGGTAACATTATGTCCACAGGGTAGCATAGTGGTTTGAATGCTGGTCATAGAGTCAAGAGGGTCTAAGTTCAAATCCTGCCCCAGATATTTGCTAAGAACCCTGGCTCAGTCGATATATATATATATATATATATGCTTCAGTTTGCTCTACTCTAAAATGAGGATTATAGCAGCTATAGGGCTGTTATTTACTATGAGGATAAAATGAGGTAATACATTTGACAAAATCTTCAAGAACTATTTCAAAATAAAAATCACCATTAATGTTAGCCACTATTATTACTTCCCAAACAGGGAAACAGGCCCATGGCATTCACATATATAGTTAGTAACAAGGCTAGGATTTCAACACACATGTCTTCCGACTCCAAATCCAGGGCTTTTTCCATTACCCCATCTATGAACCAGACCAAGATAGGATCCATGTTTTTTAGGTTTCTTTCTTTCCCAAGAAATTATTTATTTTCACCAAGATGCCATCTAAGAATAGAATTGAGTATCCCTCCTCAACTAACAAGATAAACAGAACTAAGATAGCCAAGATAAAGTGGTCATAAAAGACTTGGCAACACAAGGACCTACTTTTCTCTTCTCTGCCCTTTTCCTGCCTATCTCAGTAACAGAGTTAATTCAAAAGAAATACTTTTTCTTCGCAAATCAAAAAAGAACATTGGGGTTTGCTGTGATGATCATGCTTTTTGATTCAGCCTGAGGAGAGTCCCAAAGTGGGAGGGGGACAGGGGAAGTATCCTCTGGAGGCCTCTGGCTTAAAGGCTTCACAACTCTCAGGAATGAGCAAAAGGGTCAGTTCCTTGAGAGCCATGGCAGATGGGATCCCTGACTTTGCTGGATGTTCCCATCCTTAGAAGGTAGTTCTTATCGTAAGTTGCTACTAGAGACAAATACTTGAAACTTGAAATGAATGAACAAACCACTTGAATTCAGTTTTCAATTCAGAATCCAGGTTCTTTTTGGCTCCCCTGCTTGATGCTTGTGACTGAAGAGCAGGCATGATTGCCATCAGAACAAAAAGAGAGTGAGAAAACCAGTGTCCCCAAACTAATAACAAACCAAAGAAGTCAGGACAATGATAGCAGCCTTATCCAGCCTCAACAAGGCAGTGATGTTACATCATGGTGCTGAAAATTAGAGAGTAAAACCGAAGTGAATGAGCCTTACAAACAGGTGAGAGAGAAGATAGAAGTGGTGGGGCAGTCAAAAGAAAGAATTAAGTCTGCACTTTCATACTGCAAGAAGACTCCTTCCCAGGTTTTAGATGAGAAATCCAACCTTTTACAGAAAATACTGTCCCTGAAGAGTTGATTTTTTAACCAATTCCCCATCTTCATCTAGGGTGAACCAGAAGTTTATGATGGGTGGATAAGTTGACTCCCTCAACTGAGCCTTCAGTTCCTAAAACCCATCATTGATCTGCCATTGGCCCTTTCAACTCCTATAATATATGAGCAGAAAGTTGAGTAGCTGACCTATAGAGACATCATGCTGTCCAAACATCTAGGTGCCCAAAAGGGGCCTGCACTTAGTCAGAGGATAGCACTTAGGGAAACATGTACCTGGATTGGGTAAAAATCACTTTCAGAAACAATCAACAGCTTTTGCTTTGAATGGATTGGGAATCAATGGTACAAATAGAGTAACCTATTCCCTCTGGGTTACAGGAAGCCAGCTAGTCTTACACTGATAGGGAAAGGAGAGATGGAGCTAGAATTCATGTTTGGTTGATTATTATCATGACCTTCAGAATGCAATTTGGCTGTGAATCTACCTGCTGAGCTTGCTGCTGTCTGTCTTCAAGGGGTTAAATCATTTGAAAGTGGTTTGGGGGTCTTTATGGCCTGGTCTTGCCTTAAGTAGGAATAAATTGCTTGATTTGGGGTTGCTTAAATGCATCAAAATAAAAATCACCATTTTGAAATTCCTTTCTCTGTCTCATTAATTCGGAATCTGAGCTTATGGCACTGAACTTGCAAGAATCTGAATCATCTTTTTTCTGTCTCCTTGCTTTCACATTTTCATACTTCAGGTACAGAAGTTAAAGTATTCCAAATAATCATGTTTATTTACATAGTTTTCTTTTAAATCTTCACTGTCAATAGGGCAGTGGTGAGGCTATTCCCAGCATTCTGGTCCTGGTCTGCCAGAACCCTTTCCTTAGCATGAGGAAAACTTGTCAATGTGGAATTGTAATGGAAACTTCTTGAGCATTAAGGTTGTCAATGTGGGTATACTAGTGTGTTTATAGGTGTAGAAGAAATAGAATTATTGGACTTAGCAACTAATTGGATATGAGTGCTGAGTGAGAATAAAGTCAAAGATACCTATTAAGTTACAAATGGGTGCCTAGAAGAGTTGGCTCCCACAGCAGAAGTTAGGAAGAAGAATTGGGGTTTCAGGGGAGAATGATTAGACTTAGGGGAGGTGATGAAATTACTGAGAAGAAGGGCATAGAGTCACAACTTGTAAACCTTGGGTGGCAAATAGGCTAGATGAGACTGATTATCGTTTGTTGCTGTGGGTCATGTGACAGGCAGGCATGAGCAGTGGTAACCCTACATTTTTCTGAGGACAACCTGAAATCTTTTGGCGGATTCTGTTGTGTAGACCTGGTATAGAGAGAGAAGAGAAGGGGATCCAGGACATTGGTCACTGATGATAGAGCAAAGGCTCCTGGGAAGGATTGACTAGAAAAGTAGGAGGAAAACTGAGGGACAGCAATGTCAGAGAAGGGAGACAGTATCTAGGAAGAAATGGTAGTGAGTTGTGTCAGATTCCGCAGAGAGGTCAGTAAGGATGAAGAATGGGAAGAAGGGGGAAGTCATTGGATGTGCCCAGTAAGAGGTTATTGGTAACTTTGAAGGGGGCAGTGTCACTTGAAAGATTTGGTCAGAGATCAAATTCCAATGCTTTAAGAAGTGATAGGGGGCGGCTAGGTGGCGCAGTGAATAGAGCGCCGGCCCTGGAATCAGAAAGACCTGAGTTCGGAGCCGGCTTCCGACACTTAATCCGCACAAACAAAAACCTAGCCGTGTAACCTTGGGCAAGTTACTTAACCCCAATTGCCCTAAAGGGGCCGCTAGGTGGCGCAGTGAGTAAGAGTGCCGGCCTCGGAGTTTGGATGACCCGAGATCAGATCCGGCCTCAGAAAATGAGCACCCACGCATAAATCAAATGACTAGCCTTGTAACCTTGAGCAAGTTACTTAACCCCAATTGCTTTATAAAAAAAAAAAGAAGAAGTGATAGGAGAGGAAGTACAGGCAAGCTCAGTAGACAGCTTTTCCCCCCTAGAATTTAGCTATAATATGGAGAACAGATAGAGAATGATAGTTTGAGGGGAGGCAAGGTAAAGAAAGGAGCTGTCTGCAAGGGTGAAATGGGAAGCAAGGAAGAAGCCAGTTGCTAAAGAGAGGCTGAAAATTCAAAAGAAAAAAGGGGTGAGGGGTGGGTGGTTATGGGAGCAATGAGGAAAGAAGGGTCACCTCTTCAGAAACTCGAGCAAATGGAGAGAGACTAGGGAATGAGGGGAAGGAAGGGGGTCTGAGATGTAAAGGAGAGGCAAAAGACCTCATTGCAGATACCCTTTGTTTTCTCAGTAAAGTATGAGGCCTTTGTATCCCCGGTGCCTTAACACCTAGTAAATGCTTCATAAATTCTTGTTGGTTTGGATTACAGACAGCAAGAAGGGAGGCCTCTCAGCAGGGAGGGAAAGAGCAAATGCACACTCACTCACTCTTTGGAGCAGCTGATGCCTCTGTACAAGGATTTAACCCTTGTTCTGGCTTTTCACAAAGGGCAGCCGGCTCTGTTCAAAAGGTTCCTTAATGGAAGGAGCAGCTGTGGAGATGATAGATCTTAGAGCCTCTGAGCAGGATCTTGGTGCCTCTAAGGAGCCTCTGCTCAAAGCCTGCCTTGGGGTTTTTTTTTTTTTTCTGGCTTCTGTTTTAAAGCTGGGAGAAAACAAACATGTGGAGGAGAGGAGAGAAAGAGTCATAAGCACAGAACACTGTCCCTGATTTTCTCAAAAGCTAGGAAATTAGAAGCATCTTCTTGGGGTTAAGGGAGAGGAGGTGTTTGTGTATGTGTGAAAAATGGTACTTTGTAAATGTGGGAATGTGATGAAAATGAAGGCATTTTTCTATCCCTCTTTACTCTCCTTGACCTTCTGTAATTTTAAATCCAGGAAGGGAAATTTAAGCTTAAACCTTAATCATTTAAGATGTATCTCTTGTATAATATTGTGTATCCATAATGTGCCAGGTATGCCAGTAAGAGACTTAATTAAGTTTCAGTTCTAGGACTGGATCCTGCTCCTTGAGTATAAGGTTCTCCTTTGGGTTCCTCTTTGTATGCCCAGTGCCTTTTGATGTCACATGAGAAACAGAGCATCTGGTTGAAGGGCTATCCTTGAAATCAGAAAGATCTGGGTTCAGCAGTGGCACAGTGGAAAGAACATTAGCTCTGGAGTCAAAGGACTCCTTATTCTACTTGTGATGCTTGCTATCTGTGTGACCTTGGGCAAGTCGCTTAATGTCTCTGAGCTTAGAGAGGCAGCACGGTATTTAGTGGATAGGACATTGGATTTGTATTTGAGAAATCTTGGTTTCAAATCCAACCTGAAATGTTTACTATCTATGTGAACCTGGGCTATCAGCCTCAGTTTCCTCATTTGTAAAATCAGAAAGTTGGACTGAATGGACACTGAGGTCCTTAACACGATCAGTTTATGATCAGATAATTTACATCTGTGAAGGGAATTCTTACACTAGGAATTCCCTATACCTATTTTAAAAAAAAAAATTCTTAGTCCTTAGAACATTGCTTTGCACATAGTAGGCATCTGAAAAGTGTTTGCCATATTAAGTTAAATGGAATCAGATTAAATTAGGGATCATTTGACTGTAAGGGTAATTTAAGTTCAGGTAGTTTGTTCTCTCAGGCCCCAGGCAGAATTCTATCAGACTGACATGAATTTATCCAATTTCTGAAAAACTCCAGACCAATCACTTTAGTTCACAGGCTGACTTAGTCCTGACCTAACATGGAATATCGCAGGTTTTCAAAAACCGAAACTATGGGTCATGACTTCAATAAGTTTTTCAAGACCAGCAGCTAAAGACCACAACTGTATCTGCCATTCTTGAATGTAGTGATGATTAGGATATCTAAACAATAATGAGGGGCGGCTAGGTGGCGCAGTGAATAGAGCACCTGCTCTGGAGTTGAGAGAACCTGAGTTCAAATCCAGCCTTAACACAAAACTAGCCCTGTGACTTTGGGCAAGTTATTTAACCCCAAATGCCCTACCTTCCCCACTCCAAAAAAAAAAACCCCAAACAAACCAATAATGAAATAATGTTGCTGCTATTGAGTCTGTTGCTTCTTTTTCCATCCCTACTGGTTTTGCACAGTGCCTGACATACAGTGGACATTTAATAAATGTTTATTGATTGAGAGTTTCAAAAAGTTTAAGTGACATGCCCAAGGTCACACTGCTAGTAAGTGTCTGAGGCAGGATTGGAATTGAGATTTTCCTGACTCCATGCCCAGCCCTCTCACTTTACCACCTAGCTACCACCAGACAGGGTATTTCAGGATTCATCTGGACACTGAGAAGAGTCCTCTGGATTGAGTTACATACTGCTTTTTGAGAAAGGAAATTCAACAAATACTTTTTAAGCTCCTATTATATGCTAGGCATTGAGGTGAAGAGGATGGGGTTAGGGAAGGGACATACAAAGATGAATAAGACATAGTTCCTGTCCCCAAGCAGCACAGAATTTAGTAAGGACATGCAGACCTTGACAGTATTTCTTTTTTTTAAAATATTGTTTATTTACTTTTAGTTTACAACATTCAGTTCCACTATCCCTTGAGTTCCAATTTTTTTCCCCTTCTTGCCCTCCCTCTTCCCTCCCCCCCCCCCCACAGCGGCATGCAATCAGATATTGGTTCTACAAATGCCTTCACATTAAACATTAGTCAAGTTGTAAAGAAGGATTATAACCAATGGAGTGAACAACTAGAAAGAAGGAATGAAACAAACACACAAAATTGAGAGAGCAAGAAGTTTGCTTTAATCTGTCTTCAGATAATCTGCACTCTAATTCTCTGGATGTGGAATTCCCCTTCCATCATGAGTCTTTTGGAGTTGTCTTCTAACCTTGTATTGCTGAGAGGAGCCCAGTCTACCAAAGTTAGTCACCACAGATATGATGTGTTTATAATTGTGTATCAAGTTCTCCTGGTTCTGCTCTCCTCACTCAGCATCACTTTATATAAGTCTCTCTAGGTTATTATGAAGTCCATCTCCTCCTCATTTCTTTTTTTTTTCTTTTTGGAGGGCAATTGGGGTTGTGATTTGCCCAAAGTCACACGGCTAGTAAGTGGGTCAAGTGTCTGACAGCATATTTGAACTCAGGTCCTCCTGACTCCAGGGCCTGTGCTCTAATTCACTGTGCCACCTAGCCTCCTCCTCATTTCTTATAGCACAATATTGACAATATTTCTTTCTCTGGTTGCAGTGCAGGAGGTGATGCCTCACTAGAAAGTGTGACCACCTTGCCTAGTAAGTAAAGACTTGACCCTTGGGTTATCCTGAAATCTGGATGTGGGCTCTCTGAATAAGGCATCCTGAGAGCAAACCCTAGCCAAGAAAGGCACAATGTGACTCCTGTTGAATGCCTTTAAAGGAGAGGAAGAATGATCTCTTTCCATTTATCTCCAGAAGCTGGTCAATCAATGTTTAGGCTGATAGGGTTTACACCTCCATAGTTGGAACACTTTAGTGCTATGCATACCTGCCCCTGGGGGAGTCAGTCCTGCTCAGCTGATGGCTTCTGGTCCTGGCAGAACTAGCAGACACTTGATCTTCCTCGCCTTTCATGGAATCCTGCGCCGGGACATGGGGCTAAAAATAAAGCTCAATTTGGGGAGGGGGTGTTCATTCTGATCTCGTAGCTTCCCCAGTTGAGAGTTGTTTGCTTTTTACCCCCACTCCTCCTACCAGATATCCTCCGAAAGTTTAATAGGAACCTCACAGGCTTCGCATTGGGCGTGGGGAATGCTGATGATGCCAACGCCTTCCTCAATCAGGCGGTCCCAGGAGCAAAGGCTGAGTATGGCATTGGGGGAAGGGTGAGAGGGGACATGGAATGGCTCATCATAGAAATCCCTTTCTGATAATAACAGCAATACTGTCCTTTTGTCATTGTCCCACACAGGTAGGGCAATAGGGTTTAAATGGCTTCCCCCTCAATAGGCTCTAATTACTCTCTTGCCAGACCTCACTTGCAACAAATCTATTTTTGAGACAACTCAGCCAAGACCAAAGTCTAAGTGCATGGAATCAATTTGAGTTAGCAAAACCATGCAAGGACTGAGCATGCTTGGAATCTAAATCCAGCGCCCTTTCCCCTTGCATCTTCTTACCGAAATGTCCCAGAGCAAAATGGCCCTATTCTCTGGTTGTCTGAGTTAATCAACTACAGAAAAAAAACCTCTGAGTTGAACTACAAAAAGAATTCATCCAATGAGCACGGCATAATGATGCTGAAGGTATCCCCTCTCCTTCAGAGCCTTGTTAGTGCCAAAACAGGCCTGTGGGATCCAGAATTAGATGGTACCCGAGGAGAAATGGGTAGAAGGTGCAGAGGTAAATTTAGGCTCACTATAAGCAAAAATCCTGCAAATGACTGGAACTATCCCAAAGTGGAATGAGCCACCTTAGGAGATAGAAAGGTCCCCCCCTCCCTGGATGTTCTTAAAGCATAGTCTGAATGACTTCTTGTCAAGTGTGTGGAAGGGAGATATTTATTCAGGACAGCTTGGATGAAAATCTTGGTTCTAACATCCATAAAACCTTTGGCAATTTTCTTAGCTTCTCTTGGCCTCAATTTCCTAATCTGCAAAATGAAAGTGTTGGACTAGGTGACCCCTGAGGTCCCTTCCAACTCTAAATCTATGAAGCTTTGGAAGTCCCTTCCAGGGCTGAGATTCTGTGCGCTCATGTAGTCTAAAGCCTTTATTTTATAGATGAGGACACTGAGGGACAGAGAGATTGGATGTATATTCCACAAAGTTAGACGTATTACTCACAATTGTATTACACAGTTACTCAACACAGATACTAAACAGCAAAGCCAGGGCTGCTATTTGTGGTAGATTGACGTGAACAAAGAACAAATCAGAAAATCTGGATTTGAGTTCCTCCTCCTGGACTCCACCATGGTCCACTCCCCAAAGAGAGTTTAGAATTGTTGACCCATTTATCTACCTAAACTCAGTCTTTCGAAGGTGACATGACCTAGTCTGAGACTTAGGAGGCCTGAGTCTTACTCTTGCTACCATATGAACCAAGGACACAAGTGGTGTTCGCCTCTCAGTCTCATGTTTTCTGCCTTCTGCCTGCCAAAGGAGATAATCCCAGTGAGGTCTCCACTGTATGACTTTGAGAGGCAGAAATGAGTCTGCTTTCCCCCCATTATCAGAAAGAACAATTGTCTTTTGCTCCACAGGGGACTTATAAAGCAAGTCCAGACCCTGGTGCAGAAGATGAAAGAAGACCAGGTAAGTTAGAATTATACTGGTTTATGAGAAAATAAAAACAAAAGTTCCTAAATTCAATACATCCAAATAAGAGGAGGGGAGAAATGAGCTGCCTTAAAAAGTAATGATTGTCTCACACTGGAAACATGCAAGCAGAATATGAATTAGCATCTGCCAGGGTTGCCCATAGCTCTAGAGCAAGAAGGGAACCTCAGGGGACATCCAGACTAACCTACTCAGTTAATAAATAAGGAAACTGGGACCCATGGAAATTAAGAAATTTGTTAAAGAAAAGTTTCCTACAAGGGCTAGATGACAGCTGTGATCCTTTTCAGAACTGCAATTCTATGCCTCAATACAACAAAAATATATTGAGTGGCATCTCTGTGTTTGGTGCTGTTTTGCAAATATGTCTAGAAACATTTAGTAAGTACCTATTATAGGTCAGGCACTCTGCTAAGCACTGAGAATACATTAAGATCAAAAACGAAGATAGTCCCTACCCTCAAGGAGCTTACATTCTAAGAAGAGAGCCTGGAAAGTCCCAGTTGACCCAGTGGGCTCCTTGGGATACCCTACTTCTCTTATCAGAGATAGAAAAGTGTAATGGAATGATATGTTTAGCATTCTCCTTCTTCCATCCAGAGAATTGATTTCGAGGGAGACTGGAAGGTGGTCACTGTGCTCATCGGGACTACTGACCTTTGTGACTACTGCACTGACTCAGTAAGTAACAGCTCTGGGGGTTTCTCTGGCCTGGGCTTTCAATGTGGAGTTCCAAGTCCAAGGAAAACTTTTTGGGAAAATTCCCTAGAACCTAAGCCCTCACTACCTGACTACACACATTCACTCACAGCATACTCTCACTTTTCTACCTTACCCCTAGCTATAGCCCTGGCCTCAGGTGTCTCATTTCAGGGCTCAGCTCAAGTGCCTTTCTTAGGCAGACTTAGCCTGATTCTCTTAGTTGCCAGTACCCACTCTGGAAATTACCTTGCATTGATTTTGTATTGTTTATTATCTATGTACTTGCTATTTTCCTCCAGTACCTAGCATGTTGACTGTTTCCATAAATCAACAAGTATTTATTAAGTCTACTATGTTCAGGGCACTGTGCTAGGCACCGGAGATACAAAGACAAAAAAGAAA